>CANTUZ010000002.1:16693586-17893586 GCA_947846985.1 Fratercula arctica
ACCAGGCTAATAAATAATGCTGTCTGAAATGTGGAATTTGCATGAAAATGTAATGACTGATAACTGGACTGTCCTAAATTTGGGGGGAGTTTTCTGAAGACGTACCTGTGCGGTACCTCCAGATGCAGGTAAACAAATGGTGGAATGAACAAGTGGAGAAGTGGATTCCAGAAATGCAGGTTGTCTACAGGGTATGGCTTAATACAGGGGCATTAGTCCATACAGGGGGAAAAAAGATATCAACAGACAATGAAAGATGGCTGCTTCAGGAAAAGTAGTGATGGGAGCGGGCTGTGCGAGCTCTCGGATCACTAAAACTGCAAATATGCTTGTCCTCTGCTTCAGAGGCAAGAGAGTCCAAACTAATGAAGATGGTGCAGATTAACATTTGTGTACTTTGTGGTATTGCTGGTTGCGTTTTCACTGGTTGCGTTAACACTTTGTACTTGCTCGCCTGTGAGAGCTCACTGTGGGGGACAGTCAGAAGTTGAACTTTGTTTTCTATGAGTGTGTCTTGGGCAGTGAGCGTGCAAGGCTTGGTGGCATTTGTACGGATTAACAGATGTTTTATTAGGGAAGACAGTCAAATCAAGAGCACTGATTTTTTTTTTTAAATTTTTTTTTTCCCTAAAGGTTCTGAAGAAGTAAATAAAAAAATCCGCAGGGGGAAGAAAGGGAGAATTAGAATCTGTCTGTCAGGGAAGTAATTTAGAGGAAATAATTTCTTCACCAGTAATGGGAGAAAGCCAGGACTGAGTGAAGGAGCACAGACCGCATTGATCCATATCAGAAGGAAGAGGGAAGAAACAGAAACAAACCTGCCCTTGTTTGCTGTGTTTCGATTGCTCTATGAACTGTGGGAGATAAAGCAAGTAGTTATTTTAAAGTAAGTAGTAAGCTTCAGTAATCTACAAGAATGAGGCTGTAGGATAAAAATGTCCGAAGCAATTAGTGAGCTAGGCCTGTTAGCGCTGATCCAGGTCATGCAGTTCAATTCTGTAAAAAAAAAAAAAAAAATCAATTAAATAAAAAATAGTCCTAATGCCAGAAGCACACCAGAGATGCAGAAGTAGAGCAGCTCGACACGTTATCGGTGTCGAGCAGCGGAGCTGGAGCAAGAGTTGTTCAGAGGGATCGCTGGGAAGGGGAAGGAAAGGTTTGCTTCTCGCAGAAACCTACCTGCCTGCCCGATGGTCGGCTCCCGTAATTTGGGCTCTGTTCAGAGTTCCCAGGCGTGCAGCAGCTCCGAAGGGCGGGCAGCAATCAGGCTAACGAGTAAGGAGCGTGTTCCTCACCGTGAGGTGGCAGTCTGAAACAGCAAAAAGTAAACGCTGGCTGAGATTTTTGGAGCCGTGCTAGAAACTCGGCTGCAACTCTTCAGCGTAACTGGGGCTATGTTTTCATCAGAGATCAGTGAAAAGATAGATTTTAGCATTAACAGTTATTCCCTCCCCATGTTGGGTTGGTGGGATGTGCCACATCCTCGTGTGCATCATCTGTTTACATGTGCAACAGCAAAATCACCCACATCCTCAATTCTGTTAGAACTGTTACAGTCTCTCTTCTTGTCCTGGTTTAATGCCTGTGCTGAAGGAGTCACACCCTGAAGACGCTGCAAGAGGTACGTTCTTTCCCAGTGTGGAGAGCTCCTCTGTTGGAGCTGGAATTATTGCCGTGGTCAGGGATATAGGGAGCAATTTCCATTCCAGTTCATAAATTGTGTTTTTACGTGAGTCTAGGTATTGGCTAGAACTGCCATTTAGGAAGTGGCAGTAATGAGCAAGTTGGTAAGGTGCTAAAAATCATAAAACTGGGGGTTTAGTGAAACTACCAAAACACTACATTGCTGGTTTTAAAACTAGTTATAAAGTTTTTCTGTTTCATAGTATAAGCATTTCCAAGTGTTTGCACACAGGAGTCCTCCATCCCGGTCACATTCTACTGATCCTGTCACTTTCTGCTCGGGGTGACAGGCAGGCAGTCTCCAATCGTGCTGGAGGCTGATTATATCCATTTTTTAAAATGCATGTCCTCTTTAAATCTAGCGTAAGTGCGAATGATAATGCTGTTTGCCTCGCCCTTTTGGAGATGTGATTGCACAGGGATCTGTGGGATGTAAGCACTTACCTCGCCGTGGTTGAGCCTGGGCTCTCAATAGCGAAGGAGTGCTGTTAGTGTCGCAGAATTTACATGCTTTTTACTGATTTTCCACTAATGGGATGCAATGACCTAGCAGTGGTAAAAAGACATTCTTTTTCTTTAGGTTCCACTGTGATTCCCATTTTCCTGGTGTCTATTTAAGTGTTTAAGCCATTCAGTCCTGTGCATTCAGTCCTGTTCAGCGCTCACAGGCCTCTGCTGATCACAACTGGACAATAAACACGAATAAAGTATTTCAGTACTATTCAGCCACAGATGATGCTTAATGTGTCAGGAGTTCATTTTAAATCCCCATCTCATTTTGTTAAAGCCCTGCTGTAAAAGCAGCTGTGGGCTACAGCTCCGTTGGCTGGGTTTGTATGGCAGACTTGTCAGTGCCATAACCAGCATTTTTTGGATTCGGTAGAAGACAGGTTTGATGAGAGACGCGAGACATTCACAACAATCCTCTTTCAACAACACTGTATCTCAGGTCTTCAGGGAGCATAAACCAGTGGCACTGATATAAATAAAGTCATTTTCACTGAAGTCTGTAGCCTGTCCTTTCGTTTGTGGTTTCCAGCATAAATCAGCCTGTAGCTGTCAGTAATACTTGCCTAGTGGATGTTTCTCATGATCGTTGCCATTCTTGAAAGATTATTTGATGAAGCAGGAACTGTAGTGAGGCAGCCAAACCAGTTCACAGGGGCAAATGTCATCCATCTGCTAATGCTCTGGCACAAAGCTCTTGACTTCTGCTTCTGGGAGATGATGCTTCCAGGGATGTCCCAGTAAGGGTTTTATTCTTGAGATGCTTGGTTTTAATAAGCTTTAATTTTCTGTGTAGTGTGTTTGTTGTGAAGACGCTTGCAAAAAAGCAAACCCATATTAATGCAAAATTGTGTTAAAGTATCAAAACCCCGTAAATTCTTCTGGAAGTGCAAGACTTAAAACTAAAAAAGCAGATTTTTATCTACAGCAGCTCACAGTAAAGAAAGTGGGAGATCAGAAGCCTTTAGCTAAGGCAGAACAAAAATACAGAGTTTAGAGATTCTCCACAGGTACCATCGTACAGAAAATGAGTAAGGTACCAAGAATTTGATGTCCCTTCCAGCAGTAACCTGTCACTAACTTGCTGCTCAACCGCTGTTCCCATGAGTCCTTTCTGCTTGCGGGTACCCGCTCAGCAAACCGTCACCATCCTTGAGATGCTTCCTTGGGACAAGAGTCACCTTCAGCACTGGAGACACGGTGGAGGGGCAGCAGATAACAATGGGTACAAATAATACAAAAGAAACTTCCAGTGACTCAGGTCTTAGATAATGTTCCGATTTCCTTACTGCTTCCCAGAGAGATACCAACCAATCCTACTTCAGCGAGTTGCTCCTCTGCCCAGTTTGTCGGCCGGGCCCGCAGGATGCCTCCAGGCTCCTAAAAAGCCCACAGCACATTCAGTACGGAGACTCTCCAAAAGTTTCCCAGTGTGCCCTTGAATAATCCATTTGTTCCCCTCAGGAATAACACACATAGCATGTGTCGGATTACTCATGATCAGCTTTAATCAAGCTTTAAGATAAAGTGATAGTTGCTTAGGACTGTAGGCTTGAAAAACGGAACAGAATTACAACCAAAGAAGGCGAGAGCATGCATCACTATAAGTCTGTTTACAGCTTCTTGGGGGCTGCTGGTATCTTGGCTGAGCTGGTACCACGAGCCAGCCCCACAGAAACCATCCCCAGTACACATTTTGCCTGAAATCTTCCTAAACTTGCACCTCTCCCGGCTCTACCTGGAAGCCCGACGGCTGGTGTCCCTCAGAGCAACTGCTCTGGCCAGGCCAGGACTTGCCCCTCCTCACCTGCCTGCCCTGGCGCCAAGACGCCGCCCAGTAAAATGGGGGACTTTTGGTTTTCCCTCCTGACTATTGCTTTTCTGATCAATGCACGTAATTTCTTAAAGAGCTCATGCTCTCAGCTTCAGCCTAGTTTGTACTCGGGAGCAGGTTGTGTTCAGCTTGGCTGGCTGAAATCCAGGGACAAGGAGAGTCAGAAGATCTAACAGGAAAGCTACAATCATTCCTTTACATGGGTGAAGAGTTGTGAGCTCACGGTTCACAGCAAACTGATTTTTAGGAAGATTTCCCTCTACAGATTTGAAGTACACCACCCAGGGCTCCTGCCAAACCACGTGAGTGAGGAGCAGCAGCAGTGTGACAGAGCAAACTGGCCGGCTGGGCTTGCATTGGCGGTGATGGGACGTGTGTTGTAATGAAGATCTGCACTCGTTTTCTATGAGTTTATTCATGCGAGTAAAAGCTTTAATGTGCTTCTTTCACAGGTAGCTGTAAAGGCACTGGTTCAGCTGCTGCCAGAGCACCATGGCCACCACGCGCAGGGAGCAGTGGTGCTCTCTGAAGGAGCCGGAGAAGAGCTGTGAGAGTATCCAGAGGACTGAAACACACCTGATGGTGAGAGAGCCATGGAGCTGCTTCATTCAATGTGCTATGGAGACCGGAGCGTGATCTCCAAGTGCCTACAAGGAGACCAGTGGCAGGACAATAGGAGGCCCTTCAAGCTACCAGAAAAACATATAACATACCAGGTATGATCATTTATGCTTAGAATTACCAAAAGTCCAGTGGACTGTGGTTCCTAGAAATGTTTAAATCAGGACTGGATGTTCTTCAAGAGGAACCACGGATTAGCTTAAAGAAGATTCAAGGGCAGTCCAGCAGCATGCACAGTGCAGCAGATCCCAGTGCCCAGCGACAGGACCAGGGGCAATGGGCGCAAACTGGAACACAGGAGGTTCCCTCTGGTCAGGAAGCACTTTTTCACTGTTGAGGGTGACTGAGCGCTGGCACAGGGTGCCCAGGGAGGTTGTGGAGTCTCTGTCCTTGGAGATCTACATGGTCCTAGGCAACCTGCCCTAGGGATTGGACCAGATGACCTCCAGAGGTCCCTTCCAACCATAATCTCTCCTAGATTCAGGATCTACTGACAGAACCCAGAGTAGGTCATCATTCCCTACTCAGTTTCTTTAATTTCTTATTTTTGTGAATTCAGCAGCAGTACCGATTCCCAGCATGCTAACGTGAGAGAGAGCAGGATTTCATTCAGAATAGGTTCCAGTCCAGCTGCTGATTACTTTCCAAAAATCACTATTCCAGTCACATGCCGCTGTTGGTTAAGGCTTGAACACATTCTGAGTAATTGTTGGTGAATCCAGGGCACTTTACGGGCAAGTTACTATTATCTAATTACAATTATCCCACATACATCTGGTGCTGAGCTTTAGCAATCAAAGCTATGGTTTCATCTTCTGTAAACATTCCTTATATATCTAATGTAGTATGAAATTATTTTGCACCACAAAAGTAATTATACATAAGCTCTACTAGAAAAGCAGAAGGAAATTATACCAGGGTGTTGCCTACATTGACATTGTACATGGATTTTCTTTGCCACATATGACCAATTTCTTTGAAAATTAATGTATACATATGAAAAATAAACTATGTCTTACACTGAGTAAAGACTAAGGTTAAAAATTAATTACTCTGAAAACAACACTATCAAAACTAGCTTCTGCAGCACATTTCTGAGTAAATACTTAGAAATCAGAGATCTTAAGATCTTTTTATGGGTTTCCTTTGTGTTTGTAAGGTTGATCTTGGCTACAAACCCTCTCATAACAAACCTGGTTAAAAGTTAAATATGATTTGAGGCCAGCAGAGAATATAAATGTACATTTGCTGATATCAATCCTAATTTTGTCACATTTCAGAAAGTTCTTCAGAGCGTAAGGATTCCCCATGTTTAAAATCCGATTTTGTTTAACCCCAGGGGAGGAAGGGTCCTGGTCCACTGTCAGCGGGAGCGGAGAGCGGAGTCATGCGAAGGCAGAGGGACAGGAGCAGCTATTTGACAAAGAAACAAAGCCATGTCCCTGGGGAAGGGATATTACTGCAATTGAATTCAAAGAACTGAAGCCAGGAGCAGCTTCAAGAAGCAAAAGCCATCTGTGGAAGGCCCAGATATTCCTGGCCTTGGCCTCGGAGTTCTTGCTCCTTGTGGAGACAAGATAGAACTTCTAAGGAAGGGAAGACCTTGCTAGATTACAGCTCCCTGCTAACTCCAGAGCTCACCCTTCAAAGCAAATCAAATAGCATCACGTCGGAATATCTCTGCTTAGGGAGACCAAGGAACCATGGTTACCTTTGAAGTGTGCGCGCACAGACTGGCTTCCAGGGGCTCTTCTGAATGCATCTCTCTTGCAGCCTGTGTCCTTCCCTCTGAGCCATGGAGGTTGCTACATCCAGTTACGTTGTCTGTAAACAAAACAAAACAGCCAACTGTCACCCTGTCTCCACTTTTTAATACTGTACTGATCTATGCAGAGCATACAGCTTGCATAAAATAAAGGACGATACTGAAGTAAACGAGAGCTGCGAATGGGAGCCAGCATCTTCTGAGCTTCAGTTGAAGGCATCACAAGACTTTCCTTTATAGTGCTGGATTAGTTCCTCACCTCTGCTACATTCCCCCTTTCAGTGAAATGAATGCAGTGGTATTGCTGAAAAATAACTGATATTAAACCTGGAAACTGGTGTTGAAACTTAGAAAGTGCTCCAGATTTCAAGCACTAAAGATACTATTGATTTCACTGTGTGGGTACCCTGTGATGAAGTCAGTTTTGACTTGCAAGAGTGAATTATGCTATAAAAGTAGCATAGCAGTGAGATAGAAAATACTTTAACTGGAGCCACCCAACCAAGAACACCAAACACCGGGCTGGCCTTGGCAGCTGTTACCCCTCTGTGTCTCAGTGCACGATCACCACATGAGCAATGGAGAAACCTCATCATTTTGAACTTCAAAAATGAAAGCAATCCTTATTTACAGTTACACCCAGTGACCATTGTGCGCAGGAAGAGCATGATTATACAAATACAGTTAGGACAAGTCTTACAAGTCTCCCCTACCTGATTGTAGCAGGATATATCTATCTATCTATCTAACCCTCATCGGATTAGATAGACTGCAGCGATGCCCCTGCGGTGATGCAGAGCAGACCATAGCTTTTATAAGTTTGTGTTTAAGTTAAGTAGAGCTGTCACTCGTGGGGGCAGAGTCAGGGTCTTGGGAGCTCTGATGAGCCTCTCTAGATTCTTGCAGGACCTGGAGCCTCAGAGAAGAATTCCCCTGGAAGGCAAGGCTGGCTGCCCTAAGGCGCTTCTCCTGACGCTGTCCTTACACACTTGAATCTCTTCTGCAGTGCCTGCCTGAACACGCACCAACCACCCTCCTTCGCTCTCGGAGCCTCCTGCGGGTGCTGGCTGAGGCGGCGGATGGCTCAGGCATCGCTCCACCCTGCGCGGCCATGAGAAGGGCAGGGTCTGAGTGTGCCTGCAAGTGCAGGTGAGGTAGAAGAGGATGTGGCCTGAGGGCCTTCGATATCTGCATCACAGCTGCTGGTAAGTGACGTTTCTTTGCTCCATGGATCAGAGGAGTCTGTCTCTGCACTAACAATCTTGCACCAAATTCAAAACCCTCAGTTTTGAAGCCTTGAGGCTACATTGCAGCAGACACCTGCAAGTTCAGAGCAAAAAGCACTTAGTTCTTTTGTATAAAAACATACAGTCAGCAAAAGGACAGTTCCCGATAAGATGAAAGTAGGTCCAACTTGGGATGCAGGACAGTATTTAATCATCAAAACTAGAACAGAAGACATAATCACACAGTGTTTCAATCAATCTGAGACACGCATTAAAGGAAATGGCTGCAGTTGACCATTTCTGGCCAACACTTCTGTAGTGCATTTGGATTTTTCTAGTCCCTTCTCCAAAGGCAACATATAGTTTTGCAATTTTTTTTAAGTAGCATCAAGGACATAACGTTCCAGTTCCACATCCCTGATGTATCAATTAACTTGAGTGACTTGGAAAGCTCACCTTGAAGTCGTGCACATAATGTTGACATTAAAAAAGAAAATGCTGCCAACATTTGTTGAAATGCCAAAATGAAAGTGCTCTGTTCAGGCTCTCCCCAGCCACCTCATTGTTCCCATCCTATCTCACAGGATAATCAGAAAGTGTTTGGGCGATTCTCCACCCTTTCCTCATTTTCTCTGCAGGGAAGCATGAGATCAGCAGCTTTCTCTTTTTGTTTATTTTTGTCCTTTGCATGAGTGCTATTTGTTTTGATTTATTAGAATTTATTTTCTTAAACAGAAAAAAATTTGGGGGGTATAATGCAGGGATACCTGCAACCTAGGGAAGCTGTCTATTGAGACCCCCTATAGCCAGGTCCACTCCGAAGAATCATTTAGGGCGCTTAAATTCTAGGTTTCTGCTCTGAATTGCCCTATAGAAATTTCCTCCTGACTGTAGAGACAGCACAGGGAGATTAACCTGGCTGGGCTAAAGAAAGCCTTTGTGAATACCACTGTAGTGATTAGCAGGTTTATAATTGCTAATTTGGTATTCCAGTATTTAGTGATGTCTCTAGAAGCAGGAGGTGTTAGTGGTATAGAAATGTTTACAGATAGCTCCCAGCTAGCTAGTAAACATTCAAAGATCCAAGTCTATTAGTCTCAGGAAATAAATTCACTGCTTATAGCACACGTAAGCAACCAAAAGCAAGAATTCTGTGGTCTGAAAGATTTAAGAGGTATTTTAACAAAATAAGAAGCACAGTCTGGATAACTACATCATTAGTTACTCACTGTAACTAGTGGGACTGTTACCTTTCTTAGAGAGTTTGGTGACCATTTCAAGTCAACTTCTTTTAAATTGTAAAGTTTTTGGCAATGTCAGATGACAAACCACATATATCTTATATTTATTTCCTCATGTAAAATCAGGGATTATATCTTTAGCTACCAAAATCATAAGCGCTAGTCATAAAAAAACATTGTTGGTGCAGAATTCCTTTTGGTAAAACTTCCTGTGCTTTGCTCATGCTAATTCTGGTGTCTCGGTTATCAGTCCCTTGCTTTCCCAGCTGTATAGCAAATGGGCTAATGACATAAACTAAATGGGTTAAGAGCTTCTGGCCACAAGCTAATTCACACTGTTAAGGCAAGACAGGCCAACAAGAAAAGTGCCTGAAGTGAGGCCACTGTTCCGATGGTACAATGTGTACTTTTAACTACTGGCAGAATAACAAAATGAAAGAACTTGAGGTCAAACCCATCCCCAGTCATAAATACCAGGCATTGACTTTAAAATCACTTCTTTGGTACATCTCACAGCAGAATGACATAGCGGGTGATATTTCCATTGTGATTCATTTTTTCAGCCTCAGAGATACCTGTCATTGCTGCCCTGTATGCCTCGTTCCATGGATTCCGATTATTTTTTATCTTCTTTTCAGCTATTTTCTGGAGAGTAATTTTTATTATTCTCTCAAAACTGCTAAGGAATACAGCCCACATATGCAGAGTAATCTGAAGAGATTAGCAAAAATGACAAATTTCCAACTGCTACACTTTGCTGTGTTCATCTTTTCACCTGTACTTGGTTCTAACTGCAACAGTTGGTTCCCATTCTCCCCATTTTCTACTCCTTCCTTCCCTCCATGGCAGATAGTCACCCTCCACCTGGGGATTTAAGCAGAAAGGGAAGCAAAGCAAGCTTTGCACCCTCTGCTTGTACCAAGGAGTCCTGTGATGAGCAGGGAAGTTGTCTCCACAACAGCGCCAAGGACTCTCTGGGTTTAGTGGATTTCAGTTGCATGCCATGAGGGATTACCCTAATCTTAAGGTCCATGTAGCAGAGGTAATTCACCTTTTAATCCATATTTAGCAAAAGCCTTTCAACACACCTCTGTAATGCAACTGAATACCTTTAGCATTTTAGTACCAAATACTTTAGTGGGTAAAGAATAGAAGTACACTGGAGTTTAGAGCCCAGTCATTATGCATGGTACCGATTTCTGTCTGTATGTTACTGCCTTGAATTACAGGTTACAGAGAGGAACTGTAAGCAAAATGGTCAAGCTATAAGGAATAAAATAGCAGCCTCTGGATAAAAGCCTATTTAGTCTACTATGCTTGTATCAAAACAATCTCACAGAAAATAAGTCTGAGACATACTTTACCTCTGTGAAAATTCTCCCCATCAAATACCCAAGGGAGGCAAGGTAACACGATAAAGAACAGGAACAGATGGTATATAAAGAAGTAATAATCGAAGCATCAACATCTATTGCCATATGACTTCTACTGAATTCATGGTGTGCTCTGCACGAGTTTCTGATGCATCTTCAAGTTCCTTTAGACATTTACACTATCTATTTAGTAGATTGGAAGCTCTGTAACCCTTCAGGTCAATAGTGCTTCCTTTGATTATTTTCCCACATAAATGTACATTGAATACAATGTGTCTGTTAGATTTAGGGAACATCACTCAGATGTAGAATACCTGATTGATTTGATATGCATAAATTAGTAATTATGTCAAATTAGGGCCAGATTTTCAAACTCTAGATCCAGTTTATGTGTGGTTATCTAGCAAAGCAAATTAGGCCTGTATATGTCTAAGCATCTAATTTGCAAGTATAATCAAATTCTTAAATATTCATGGCCTCAAATGCATTTCCTTTCTCATTCTGATGATATGTGTGAGACTGAATTCTTCCTTGATGAAAATTTCACCCTTCATTTTGGTCATTTAAACACGTTTAGGGCAGCTTGATATTAACCTGTTGTATTTTAACCTTACCCGGCACTTCCAAATACGTGATCTCTGTTCAGTTCCCTGCGAATTCAACCATTGGGAATGATGTTTCTCATGGTAACTATCCATCATGGAGCACAGTTTCTAAACACATTAGTACAGCTCAGCATGTTCCCCTCAGCCAGGGCCCAAAGAGCATCTGCCGTGGTCCTCACACCAGGCTGGAAAGCAAAGGAGTCTGCTGCAGTTATCTGTGGCCCAAATCAGAAGATGTGTGGGGCACAAGGCAGCTGAGGGATGAGATGAGATGTTTTTGTGATCAAGGCAACGAAACACCTCTCTGGAGAACCAGATCCTGTCATCACATTTGCCACGTTCCTTCTTTTGCTGCGATTCGAGTCATTTAAAACAAACGTTTCAGACATGTAGAGAGGTCAATATTTCAAAGGGTAATCTGAACACAGGGAGTCTCTTCCAGCAGCCTCTATGGTCAATAGAGAAGGACAGACTCCCCCAGAGGTGATCTGAAATCTCAAGTTAGACACTGCTCCGACCAGTGTTTCTCAGTGTGGAATGTGCAACACTTAAATGGCGTCTGCAAAATAAATTAAATTAATTTTTAATTCACAGATAATCCTCAAATGCATGAGCACACAAACAACAGGAGGGGGCGTTCAGAGCTTGGCCCCAGTTTTATTAGCTGGAGGTGACAGCCTGTGTCAGTACTACATAACACGGGTATTCCTGAAAAGCTAGTGGGGAGGCTCCAATTTTTTAAAAAAAGTGTGAAACATTATCTATAGGAGCTCATCCATTAAGATAAAATTAACTATTATGGCTCTTTGTAATGGTATAGTCTTTACTGATTGTCTGATTAGGACTTCAGCATCTCATCTACAGAGTTTTAAATATTCACAATTAAAATAAGGAGAGCAGCACTTCAAATGAAATCTAAAAATCATAAAAATAACTAAAAATAGTATATATTACACATAGAAAACAATATTTGATGTCAAGAACTCTGAGAAAGTGTTTTTTCAGATTGTGGCCTCCAAATTAGCAGACACTTAATTATCTCTTCACCATCTGCCCCTGGGTAATACTTATCTCTTAGGGTTTGTGACAGTGCAAATAAATTATTCCCTGTGGCTTCTCCAGCAACAAAGTGCAGCATACAACACTTGAATGTGACTTTTGCTGATTCCCTCTAGCAGAAGGACTGGGTGAAGCATCGTGTTCTCTGCTTATTTAGAGCTGCAGATCAGCCCGTTAGAAATGGCACAGATGCGGTTAGAACTTAAAACAGTATTTCCAAAAAGAAATGCAAGGAAAATCAGAATGAGAAGAAACAAACAAGAAGCGAGGTGGGAGCAGGAGCAAAGTCTTAACGGAAGATGAACTTCAAGCCCAAGAGGATGAGGAGAATCCCAGAGGCATCCACTTCCCCCAGCCCAGCCTCAACAGCAGGGAAAGGGGGGGCAAAGAAAGGGCTAGCATCCATATCCCCTTCTTGCTGAGCACAGGGGATAAGCACTGGTTGCTGGCACCACCGTGGGAATATCAGCTCCCACAGATGTGCAGGGTGGTGCTGAGGAGCTTCTCCCTGCTCTGGAGCTGCCCGCAATCAGCTGGGCACAAGGGATGGTACTTCCTGCCACAGGTCTCCTGGCCTCTGCGGCACCTCCGTGGCCAAACGTGCAACAGCCTTTGCCTTTTCTGATGCAGACAGGGTTGCATTTCTATGTCTGAAAAACAACTGATGTGACAGGGCTCACTATGAATCTCTATCAAAAGAACTGCATTGTACAATAGATTGGGATAGTTGGAAAAAATGGGCGACTTAAACATTTCAGAGCTACACGTGTATAAATAATATAATAATGGTAATATAAACATGTTTAAATTTGGGCTATTCTTTGTTCCTGTATTCACAAGTTAATATCTTCTTATCATTCTTAGTAATATTTGCTGCCCACTTCAGAAAAAAAAAGCTTTACTAACCTACCTTACCCATTTAGCTGTCATAGTCTTCTAGTCCCCTGTAATTGCAAATGTTCCTAGTCCTGAAATTGCTCCATCATTGCTTTTGATTTGGCCTTGTCTCTTGTTGTTCTGCTCAAATCACAGTTGAATAATTGGTCTCAGTACCAATCATGAAAAACAGAATCTTAGGGAAAGCAAATTAATGTATACATCCACCACTGCAGATACAGTCCACTAATGAAATTATAGACTAGAAGCTGCTGTTATTGTAACTAACCTTAACCAGCAACATAGAGATTCATTAAAGAACAGGGCATAAATTCAGATTTTTCTTTAGCTGAGTCTGTAGCTTTGAACAAATTACTTCCAAAACTAATTCCTTTGACTGCAAAAGTGAAAGGTAACTTAAAAAGCATTCAGAAAACAACATATATTTTAATTGTCAAATTAGGAAGCTGATATTTAGTATTTTAAGCTTAGTGGGGCAGATATTGCTCTTATAGAGATCTATAAAACTATTACATCAATTTGGTGAAGTTGAATCAGCTCAGAAACTAGAAGTTTCCATATAAGTTTAGATATTTTAAAACAAAAACAAAGTTTACAATACTAATGATAATATAATTTCTCATCTACTTTAACAATGGGTAAATGGGTATAGTTTGCTTGGATGAAGCCTATCTCTGTCACATGCACCTGACAGTAGAACGTGCAAAGGAAATGCTGACCTGACTGCAGAGTTCACTTGCATTTAAGGGGAAGCTGAGTAGGTCTCTTCTGTGGGTGACCATAAAGCACTCTGAAAAACTCAGGTTCCCTTCTTTTCTCCTTTTAAGTCCTCACAAGATAAACGTAACTGTTTTAGGCAGTAACACATTCCCTAGGTCTCAGTAGGTAAGTACCATTTATGATGGGAACAGCTGTCGTACCCCCAGAAAGGGAAGGATCAGCTTAGGGGCACGGAAGGCCCCACAGTGGTGGTTCAGGCTGCAGTGGGTACAGAGAAGTCAAAAGCTTCTTGGAGGGAAAAGAGGGGATTTCTCAATCACTGGATCAAAACCACTCTGGTCACTGTCACTGAAGCTAATTTCCCATACTGGTTACAGCAATGTGGTTTTTACTGGAACTTCAGATGTGAGTGTCAGCGCCTATCCATCTGAGAAGCATACCTTTGAAAACACTGGTTGTAAATAATCTTGGTAAGATTTTAAAGCAAGTTTCACTGAATATATTATCTAAAATCTTAACAGCCTGGCCCTGGCTGATGCAATCGAAGAGAACAACCTTTGTCAGATAAAATTAATGCTGTATAGGGCATGAGCACAAGGTCCAGGGGTCAGGGCAAAACTTGGTGCCCGAGAAAGTGGTTAGTCACCGTGAAAGTCTGAGATGATGTCAGATACGCAAATGGACCAGGATCGTGGCTTTTTCGTGGCAATAGAGCAAGTTGGTGCATTAGGTTACCACTCTCTGCAGACACCAACAACCATCCTGCCCACCATACCCCAGCAACACAAGGTATCAGGGTCCAGTTTCTTGAGAGTGTGTTAGAAATCGCGCTTTCTAAGTTAGCTTTCTGTTTTATTAAGTTTCTGGAGTAAACTCAGTTTTTATCATCAAAGAATTTAAGTTGAAAAAAGAAACAATTGGTTTAATGTGTTTGATTGTATAATTGAAACTATGGATAAAATGGGATCAAATCACCTAAACAAATGCACTTCCATATTCAATAGTATTTTCTAAACATAAAGATGGCATCATCTTAGGAGCAATATTAGTTTTAGGGGTGTGTATTTCATAAGGCCTGAAAGTTTGCATTCTGTTTATAATTGCATATTTCGGTATGGTAATCCTCTCAAAGTATGATTTTACACAGGTAAAGTAAACCAGGCACATCAAAAATCAGAATAGAGATAATATAGCATAGCCAAATCTGAAGTTTGGCAATTCTTGTGAGTTCAAAGCTTATTTTATTCTTTAGATCATTTAGTTTGTTGTCCCTTGATGTCATCAGTAGAGCAGGCATAACTTCCAGTTTCAAAAAATGCCCCATTTAAAGTTTAAAAGTTTTGATCTTTACTATAGGTATAGCTGTTGCTTTAGTGTAGGAAATTGCCACATAGAGTTGGAAACATTGGTGTGTTTTAGTATTTTCTTGGCTATATAGTCAAAATGAAGAATTTCAGACTTCCCAAGTTTTGTTTGACTTAAAGTTTTGCTTGTGCTCTAGAGATAATCAGTGTCATTTGCATCTTGGAAAGTAAAGCATATGCTAAGAATCAGGAAGGGCATTAAAGTGTGCCCATCAAGAAATCACATATTCCACTCTTTATTTCCATAAACAGCCTCCTTATCGGTATGAGCTGGCAGGAGGGGACTAATACACCAGCAAATGCTTCTGCATGTTTGTGTGGGTAAGCACTAGCGTAGCTTTGATGGCCACAATGACCACTGCCCCTCAGTGTCACGGCTGGCAAAGGAAAGAGTGCAGAGTCCTTTCTGCAGAAGGCTTGTGTCACTGCATGTGGTTTGGGGAGGGGGGTAGGAGGAGAAGTTTGCCTCAGGATACAGAGATGGATGTGGGTAAACACTGAACAAATCCTGAGAATGAAAATTAACAGCCCCAATTGCAGTTTCCTTGGCGCCGATGGTCTTCCAGCTGGAGCACAGCCTTTGCCAAGCCGCTGGGATAAGCACTTTGTCAGACTGCTCGTCTCAGTGCTTTGGAGCAATGCCTGACTGTGGCTGGTGATGGCAACCAGACGCCATCAGCCAAACCCACTTTCAGGCATTTTTATGTCTAGTATATCAAACTGTTTGTCCTTGTTTCTCTCCTGGTTCATAGATCTGCCCTCCCAAGCTGCTCACCAGTCATTGACTCTTTTTTCCCTGCCATTCCTCTAGATTTGTCTGCTGGTCCAGGTTACCTATTGTCCTTCTGCTTTACCTTGTTGTTTCTCTTGACATAGACAAAATTGGCATAGTGAAGGTGTCTGGTTTAAAGACTTCTGAAGGTCCTAAAGCATTGCAATAGGGTACAGAGACTTGCCTTGAGGACATTTGTCTGCTTGCAGCACAGGCCAGAGCTTAACAAAGGATATCTTTTAGCTGTTTGGTAGCATAAAAGTGCACAGTTGGTCTCAAACCAGGTCCTGACAGACATGGATCATCATTATCATTAAACCAATCACCACAGCTGCAATTAATTTGGACCTCTGTAAGCAGACACATCAGGTTTGGTATGTGATACAATCTCTGAAAAAAATAACAAAAATCTGTTTCAGTGCTCTGCATTGAAGATTAGGTTTTTAACAGAGCCAACAAAGGATGTAACAGCTCCCTTTCAATGGGAATCTGCATTTTCATTTCCCACCTCAGATTTAGTGGTACTAAAGTGATCCTGCACGTTTGCATCAAGTAGATATACGGAAAAAAATTGTTTTACATAAGTAAAGGCATGAAAAAGATGGGTTAGATGATACATTGAATACAGCTATGTAATTACCTCTTTGCTGATGGCTTCAAAAAACCCTTCCCACAGAGTAAGTCAAGTGCTGACAAACATGATTTCTCAGGGACATAACACCTCCTTTCATTCCTTGTAAATCAGAGTGACAAGATAATTGTATGGAATTCTCTATAGAGAAGTTATGGTCTCAGCAGAGATCCATAGAAAGAGGCAAGCAACAAGACTAAGCAATAAGGAAAATAACATGCACAAAACCTCTACCTAACATTGACGTACCAGAAAACAAAACAATCTAATTGAGATTAGGACTTACTTTGCATATGACACTCTATGCTGAATTTGTAATGAGAATGGGAGAAATCTTGCTAACACTTGGGCACCTTACACTGCCACTGGTGATGATGATCCCAGTGTAGACCATCCTGAAAGAATGTGAATGTCTGTGTCAAATGTTGTCCACAGAGTCATGTCTCAACAGCAAAAACAATTTGGTTGGAGGTGCTGAATGTCTTCAGATCCTGCCTTTTCTAACAAGACTCCTACATTTAACCTGGAAGTTTCAGGGAGACATCCCATAATCCATCTTTCTATAATATATCCAGCTCTGCCAGATCAGCTGAACAACCAACCTTCAGTGATGAGATTATTGATATAAAAATGCCATTAAAATTGCACTCACTAGTGTATGGAAACCTGTCAAGGCTTCATGCCTTATTAGATACAGACTATTTCAATATAAAATATGAACAATATATGGCCTCTTTCTCAATTGCTATTGTGGTTTGTGGATACTGGTAAAATTTACCTTTCAGTTATGCTTGGGCTAGTAGACATTATAATGAAAATATTTGACTTATATTAGATGCAGAAAGTAACCCAGCTGGTAACTTTCCATCTTGTCAGGAACATTAAGCCCAGTCCTTGAAATAAATTGCTTGTTCAGTTTCATATATCTTTGGGGGCTGAACATCCTGTTACAGTAAGATGGAAAGAGACAGATTCATCAGCAACCACAGAGACCAGGCCCAGAAATAATTCGGCAGAGATTAGGCCTTGAGTTGGCACAGTGCCTGGGAGCGAATTACATCCATGCCACGGGACTTAGTGGCCTTTCTTTTATGGCCCTTACTATATATTCCTACAGTGACTTAGTATCTAGTTCCATTTATTTACTTTTTTCCTCAAATATCTTCAAAACACCAATACCATAACTATTAGAAGATTTCTAGTGATGACATGTTTGGCACCCAGAAGCCTCATCTCTCGAATTTATTTTGGCTTTTATGCCTCTCTTTGCTAGTCACTTTGGATTAATTTTCCTGTTCTTTGTGTTTCCTACTCCATTTCGTGGTACAAATTTCTATCGATTCACTGTGAATGTGGCTGTTTGGCCAGCTCTCAGGCTTGAGAAGACTTCAGTGAAAGTACAGGAAAGGGAATTCTACTCAGAAAAGTACAAAGATTATGAGAAAAAATATTCAGAACACTGACTTTCTGCCAGAAGATTGACTTCACACTGGTTGGCAATGGAGCTCCACTATTTGATAGCAGCTGTCACTCCATGGAAAGAAAATGATTGCTCATCATCAGGGATATATAGCAAGCTTTTATGGGTTGTCCTTGCCTATGTAGACACAAGGGATATTGGGACACTTCGATAGAGGAGCTATTGCATGGGGTAGTGACATTGAACTCTGTAACTGAGTATTTGTTTGGAAAGCACTTACTAGTAATAGCCAGCGCTAAATTAGGCTGTTTTCAGCATTGGTGAAGTATCTCATGTACCTTTTTTTTTTTTATTTTCAACTTGAGGGCTTTTATTCAGGATATGGCAAATGGGATAGTTGTGACCTCAGCTTAGCTCCATCTGCTGATAAAGACGCTATTTTTGGCTGTAATGTCACTATTGCTTTAAATTATTTAGACTGAAAACTTTCAAGATGAATTTCACAAAGAGATGCTTGCAATAGAAATCATAATGTTTCCTGTAGCATCCTGCTCTGGGACAATGTCTAGAAGGAAGATGAAAACCTGAGCTCAGCTCTCCCTCCCTCCTGCATGTAAGGAAAGGCTGTGTGCAGCTTTCTTGAGAAACTCGGCTCCTGTCTGCAATGCAGTACACGTTTCTGAACTAACTTCAGATTAGCTGGCTAGGACCCCACTAGAAACCCAGCTTTGGTGCCTGGCTCTCAGTACGTGGGTTTGTCCTGTCCCACTGGCCGTTCCGCTGCTGTGATGTGAAGCACAAAGCAGCTTCAAGCTTCTGAGGGCATGTGCTCAGGGGAGAGAAGAGCAGAGAAAGGAGGCAGGACAGCACAGAGTTGCAAAGTTTATGGTAACCAGACCAGGGATCTTTAAATCTGCTTCCTGCTTTAGTTAACTTGCAATTAACACCTTGCATCTGAAGAACAGATCTTACCATATACTTCTATTGGTTCAGTCCTCAGGCTGAACTCAAGCAATCAAAAAAATCATGACAGGTTGAAAACAAATAAAAACCCCACAGATTGTGCCCTTTGGCTCTGAGCCAGTAAAGTGTACACTTGGCAGTCTTTCAAAGACTTGAGGCACGCTTCTTAGCAAGAAAATCCCTGAAAGTCAAAATTCCCACATAACTGTCAGACTCTGAGAATCACGGGTTGGAGAAAAAGATCTGGTGTTGCAAGTCTTGCTGTGAACTGTTCAGCCTGGATTGTTTTGCTTATTTGTGCTACAGACAATGACCACTACAGCCAATGTCTAGCCCATCTCCATCCATTCAAAATACATGACCGCTGGTATTAGTCAGTAATGGGGGGTTTCTGTGTCAGTTTATAACTAGGTCTCTCGAAAGACAGCTGGTTTTGGCTTTTGGGCAACACTTACTGAAAGCACTATAGAAAGAGTTTTGTAGAAATGTCTTAGGAGGTTGCCCATCCTTTTCTCGGTGCACATTGCCCTTATCACTGAATGCATGACCACATTGGCAGCATAACTAAGTTTCAACAGTAAAAGACTGAAAGGCTATGGACACCAAATTCACATCCCACCCGTGGAAATTATTTCTGCCTAGCAAAGCTGGAAATAAGAGTTGTGAAGTGCCTCGGTGAAGAGGGCTGCACAGCTGCTACCCATATTAAACATTTCGGTGGAGGAAACCTCACTCTATAAAAGTCACTCATGCCCTAAGCAGCTTTTTCAATGAGGAACTCTCACCAAAATTGGTGGAGAGGAAAAAGGATAAGGCAAGGGATATGTGTTTATCGTAAGTAATCCATTGAAATTACTTGCAAATTTTCATAGATTTCAATAGGATGGGATCCACTTTCAATTGGATTTCATAGAATGGGATCCACTTTTGATGGAGAGCAGGTGAACTCCCTAAGATGGCAAATCCTTTAACTTTTCATATAGTTTAGTGCAGGAATTTGAAGAAGGGCATCCTTCCTGACATGCATGTAGTGACACGTAGTCACTGTTGTACTGTTCCCAGCCTCTTTATAACCTACAAATTAGGTAGAAATCTCATCTGCTATCTGATCTCACATCTTATCTTTGATGCCCAAGTTGTATTACATGACTGAAGAATTCAAACTCATTAACAACTATGAACAGATTAACACAGATACCATTCAACATAAAACAATTGGGGTATACGTCATTCTACAAACATCTTAATGTTCAGTTTAAAAAATCCCAACTGACTGTCCACAGTAACATGTCTGGAAAGCTCAGTTTTTGCTGTCACCAGTAGCAGTTCACAGAGCTGGATCCCAATCCTGGACCTGGTCACCCTTCCAAAGCAGATTTCCTCACCTACCCCATGCCTTTCTGAAGTCAGCAGCCTCTGTATGTGTATCAGCAACTGTCATTTTAGCCCTAACTGCAAAACTGAGCCTAAAGGAAGAAGGAAGGAAAGCAAGAAGGAAAGAAAACACTTCATTTCTGATAAATCAAATAGTCTAATCAAATATAGTGAGGATAGGCCCTGCAGAAATGTATTTATAACACACAGGATGTTAAAACAAACAAGTCAGTGATAGAGGGAGAATGACTCGAGCAAGTTAAGTGTCCAAATAATGCATCAGGCTTTGAGTTGGCAAGAACGCTACAGAACCAGATGTAGGCTGTGAATCAGCAGCTCTGGAATGCCAGCGCAGAAAGAATGGTAGTAATGATCCAAGGGGACACAGAGGCATGCAGAAACTCTTCCAAGACCATTTTAGAAAAGCACATGTTTCTAATATATATATATATTCCTGTGATGGTAAAGTAATGTCTCAAACACTTATTAGCTTAGTTCACCAAAGCATTAATTGAGGTCAAAAAGAGTTCCTGAGATCTTGAACAGATGAAATCTTCCGCTAACCAGACACTATGGCAAAATTTAAAATAAAAAAATTAACATGCTTTAGAAAGACCTATTTGCTGGAGTGTGGAGGCAAAATGCTGAATTGCTGCTGCTTAGTTTCCAAAATCCAAATTCCATAGGCTGACTTCTGCTGTGGCTGGCACTGCAATGGGCTGAGGAACAAGCAGAGGGGAGCGATCCTGTGCTCCCAGCAATCTGGTGCCAAGCGCAGGATTCCTTTCAGCGGGTGGGGATAAGAGACATGCTGTGGGCAAGAGCAGCACTTGTCCCCAGCTAACTTTGGCTGTTTGCTAAATAGTCTTAGGATAGATGTGGGTCCAGCGGGAGGGCTTGGCATGTATCCCTATCCTCACCCTGCTGATTGCGCTCTCTCCTTGGCAATGGGGGATGCAGGATTATTGCAGTACCCAGACTTCATTACTAAAGATCTTTTGTACTCTGTGAAAAGGTAGTTGTACAGGTCAGTGAGAGTCCTTATACCCTTTGCTTTTTGGCCATGTCACTCATTTCTTCACTGCTATGAGAGATGAAGGATACCAAAATGCTGTTTGGTCTCCTTGGTCCATTTGAATCCATAGACCCTGTGCACTCCTAGAGAAAAAATAGATTGGGTTCGCTAGAGAAAGCAAATGAAGTTTCTGTTTCTGGAAAGAGGAAAAGCACATGATACTGTTGGAAGAATTATATTTCTTTCCATGAGTTAAGCCATACTTCAGGAAATTTTGTGGGGCTTAGAATATAGCTACTTAACTTCAAGTGTCACTTACTGTTTTTATGATTAATTTTCCTTTTCTTTCCTTTTTTATATTGAACAGAAAAAAAATTATAACATTCTAACAATAACCTTTCCTCCAACTTTCAACCCAGAAAAAAACTTTAAAAGAATTTTTCTTGGTTCCGCCTATCAGCTGACTGAGTGATAGTATACCCTGCTCTGCTCAGCATACAAAGAGACCATTGTCAGTATTCAGAAAACACCTCAACACTTCATACAGAAATCACATAAAAGGACCTTCATGGTGACCAGATGGGTCAGTTGGCAAGAGGAGGACTGATAGCGATGGGAAGCTTACTCTGTGTGTGTGTTTACCACACAGGCTGCTCAGGATATTTTTACTTCTTTTTTCTTGTGGCTCTGCTGTCTGCAAAGTCAAACATCTTTATGGCTTCTATAATCTACCTGAAGATGCTTTTTCCTTGAAATCCATTTCAGCACTATGAGAAAGGAATAATCCTCTCACCAAGGAAGCAGTAATTGTTTTCTTCTTTCGACTAAAAATTAGTTCTAGCTGTGACTAGTTCCCTACATTTCTTTGGCCAAGTCCAGCATAGCAATGCTGAGTTCTTTACAGAGAGCAGGACAGTAACTCTGCTGCTTATGTCTGTGGTAGTGAAATCCCTGGATGTAATTTGGATGAAAAGAGGAAGGGGGGGGGGGCGCAAACCAACAACAAAATATGATGGTAATTTCTAGTGTCAGTTCTTTATTCTGATCTATTTATTTTGATTTACATTCAAGTTTTTTATCAGAAGAGAGGTGTTGAACGGGAACCAGCTTTCTCAGCTGAAAAATCCAATCCATGGATTGTGGTCAGGAGAACACCATTTTTAGAGGACAATTGGAAAAGCACCACTCCTTAGTCTGGTGCTGTACTGTGCTCTGAGGCACATAGTTAAATGACATTCTTTTCAGTCCCACTATGCCCAAATGAAGACTTAAGGGAAATTTAATAATAGTCTGTGTGGGCCTTCTGCACTTGTTGCAATTATAGCCACAATTGTGTTACTGAAGGGAGCAGCAGCACAAGTTTTGTCCCATTGCTGAGGAATCTCAGTCCTAACTTGACAAGACCTAGGATGAGGAAGTTATTCTCTGCTATTCATCCATCACTTGCTGCTGCCCAGGTTGCTCACAGCTGTGACAAATATAGTAGTTTGGGTGCTGAGGACACCTCTGTGCTGGGGGCCTGCCTATTGCTCCATCCAGAACACCAAGCAAATACCTGGCAGTAATATGCTGCTGCTGGTGGGAGAGTTGACCCAAGCTGTTTGTAAGAAGCGTAAGGATATGTCTCCCACTGCAAGGCCCCTGGGCATTTTAGAAATTCAGAAGGGTTTTTTTTTTGTACTGTTTGAGCATGAAAGCAAACTGCGCAAACCTCTGCCTATTTTTTGATTACTGAACGAGGAACCTAATCTGCCTTATAATGTAAAAACAAAAGCTGGTTCCTGTTCAACACCTCTCTCCTGATAAAAAACTTGAATGTAAATCAAAATAAATAGATCAGAATAAAGAACTGACGTGTATTTCACAGGCAGCTGACCTGCTATGCCTTCTAAATACATACAGAGAGCGTGTGATCTTGCATCACTTGTTTAGGTGATACAGATATTTTGCTCTCCAAAGTAAAAGGCAGAAAAGATGAATGAAAACAAAATGTGAAAAACCCTCAACCAACTCTATGCCTAATGGCTTTTATTTGCAGATCAAATAAAGCAGAACTGTTTGCAACTGTTTCTGAAAAGCTTATGGGTTTTGATATTATCTCACTGAGCAGAAAATCAAGACATGAAAAAATGAAGAAACACTTCATTTTTAAAAGTATGAGATGTCAACAAATGGATTCAAATAAGATGATTTGTGTCTTGAACTAGAGATCAGGGGTATGGCTCTGTGTTTGATTCTTTGCCAGTTGTGCCCTTGGGACTTTATCTTTGCGCTTGTAACCCAGGCAGAGAAATGGCATGCAAGGGAGAAAAGTGCTGGAAAGGCTCATTAATGCCTATGTAAATAGCAGTTCCTGCCTTCTACGGGCACTGGGAAAGTTTTTTTCACAAAGATTCGGTGAATACCCAAGCAGCATCAACACTGAAGGGCCCTATATTGCTTTACAAACCTTACACAGACATACAAGGTAAGATTAAAATGCATCTACAAAATAGCTGACTGATCTGCAGCTAGAATTGCCCTATTAATTAACATTTTGATATTGAAAGGTTTCTTTACATGCATCGCAATCTAACTGCTATCCAACACTTGGAGTCTGTTGGTGCAAAATACAGTGGATGCAGAGCAAACAGAATGATTACGAGTTTGGCTGAGTCTACATATTCTTTCTGCAATTTTACCCGGTTACATTCACGACTTGAATTGCAAGATCATAGATGACGATAATTCCACACTGAGCAGCAAAAATACATGCCCTAAGGAAAGAAAAAACACAACACAATGGTTTGTACTTTCCAAAATGAATTAAAACTTTACTCACAGTAGTTTATGCAGAATTGCTCATGGCAGATTGTCAGACAGCAGGCAATCAGCATATTGTGAAAACAATATAATACAGTCAGTTGTACAGACTTAATGTTTGTGATTTAAAATTATATAGCTTGCTAGTGGAAAAAATGTTTCAAGTTTTGTCAATGATATATTCGTTCCTCTGACAAAATAATTAAACATTCAGCTGAAAAGGATATTTTATTGCAGCAACCTCAGAAATATCAAAACATTTATGATAGACATCCATTGCCTTCATTTGCACAGTTGAAAGGTAAATCATCCGTCACCTGATTGATTATCTCTCTGACAGACACTGAAGCTCCATTAACAGTATTTCAAAATATAAGCAAGTGTAATGCAGTCAAAGAGCTTGAATTTTGGCAGTGTGTCATCATATGCATGTAATATTAAGAGTTGATACTTCAGTCATCAACTTGACTCATCTGAAAACACAGTATGGCAAAGCAGAAAAAAATCAAAAGGGAATTCATTCAACCAAAATAATTCTTTCATACTTTTATTTCAGTGAATAAAATTTCCATTGCCTTATTCATCAGCTTTCTCTCATCCCCCCCGTTCCCGCTGCCCCCCAAACCCCCACCCCCCACCCAGTTCTTTAGGAAATCATAAGCATTGCTGCAGGGTTAAAACTGGACAAAAAAAATCATAGAAATGTTTTGAATGAGGACTGTTGCCTATAGATGAATCAGTCTGTGAGTACATGTTTCAGGAGTCTGGTATTAGAATACTAAAACATTTCCTATTCTTCAAATCTTACACCTTGAATTATGTGGAATTCATTATTTTCACTTATAATTCAATTGCAACAGTGAAAACATTATCTTACATGGAAAAATGAACTTGAAAAGATTGCAGAAATTTGCAAAATATTGATACTGCTCTTCTATTTAAATTTAATTTTGACTACACAGGGTGTGGCTTTTATGATCTGAGTCTTAATTATTGAAATACATTAAATAATAATAAGGACCATTTCATAATCTTTCATAAACTGGAGTTTATGAAAATGAACTGTGCATTTGGAGACAAAAAGAAAATAGCAAAAATGTCTCCTAACCTAACGTATGGTAGCTTATTTTTCATGTGACTGTCTTTACTATCCCTTCCAAAAAAGATGATTGGTCTGATACCCACATAAAACAATATATAAATTAAAAGGAAAATTGTATGCTGTGCTCTGCCAGTGAAATGTCTGATTTCAGTTGTTGCAAAGTGTCAATTAAATACATAGTTATACACCAATAGATCAAATTTTTTAACCCTGTGTGGGTAGATAATTTCAATACACAATTCTGTGCCTAGGATTTGTTTTCATTCAACCAACTCTATTTATCATTCATCTTTTTTGCAGACTGAAGAGACCCAAATCCCTCAGCCTTTCCTCATAAGAGAGGTGCTCCAATCCCCTAATCATCTTCGCAGCCCTTTGCTGCACCCTCTCCAGCAGTTCCCTGTCCTTCTTGAACCAGGGAGCCCAGAACTGGACACAGTACTCCAGGTGCAGCCTCACCAAGGCAGAGTAGAGGGGGAGGATGACCTCCCTCGACCTGCTGGCCACACTCTTCTTGATGCACCCCAGGATGCCATTGGCCTTCTTGGCCACCAGGGCACATTGCTGGCTCATGGGCATCCCACTGTCCACTAGGACTCCCAGGTCTCTTTCCACAGAGCTGCTCTCCAGCAGGTCAGCCCCCAACCTGTATTGGTGCACGGGGTTATTCCTCCCCAGGTGCAGCACCCTACACTTGCCCTTATTGAATTTCATAAGGTCTCTCTCTGCCCAAATCTCCAACCTGTCTAAGTCTCTCTGTATGGCAGCACAGCCTTCTGGTGTGTCAGACACCCCCCCAGCTTTGTGTCATCAGCAAACTAGCTGAGGGCGCACTCTATCCCCTCATCCAGGTCACTGATGAATATATTGAACAGGACTGGACCCAGTACTGACCGCTGGGGAACACCACTCGTTACTGACCTCCAACTAGACTCTGTGCCCCTAATCACGACCCTCTGAGCTCTGTCTTTCAACCAGTTATCTATCCACCTTACTGTTCATTTCAGTTTTGTTTTTTTTAATAGAGAAAGTACAATAATAGGGCAGACAGAACAATTGAGAAGCCATGGCACAGCGGGAGGAGGGAGGGGATGTAGGTACGTGCGTGCCATAAGTGCAGTTATCACAGAGTCACAGGATAGTTGAGGCTGGAAGCAAGCTCTGGAGATTATCTAGTTGTAGCCCCCTGCTGAAGTTCTACACCTTTCACTATGTACGTAAATACCATTTGGTAGCTTCTATATGCTCATAACTCATGTTAGAGTCCAGTCAGCCCTTTCAGAGGGCTAATGACAGAGCTCTTATAGAGAGTACTTCAGCAGAAAGTTTGAATCAATAACATTTTAATGAATTCTATTTGATCTTTGCAAGATACAGACACAGAAGGAATCTGATTCTATGTCATTTGAACACTTTCCTTCAAATGAGTGCCAAATACAGCCTCTGCTTTGGAAAAACTGTTCTAAAAATTGTACTAATTATGTGCATCACATCTGAGACTATCACGGAATTAAAACGGATGTTCTGAGACTGATGCATTGCTGCTATAGGCAGCTTTCTGGAAGTGTCCTTAAGGTGGATTCAAATTTACAGATGAGAGCTCTGTGAGTATATTTAAGCATCTGAATAAAATTCCTCTACTTAAGAGGTCAGCTCAGTATTCATCCTACCTAAGCTTTAGGCATCTAGGATTTGGGTGTCCAAAGCTAAGTTAGATTACTTGGGCTCTTTTAGAGTCAACAGAAGGTTTGTGGGCCTATCCAAAGGATGATTTATATCTGACCTATCTTACAACAACATAAATCACCTTCTAGGGTATTTAAATTTGTCCATAGACTATAAGAGGAGACTAGGAAACCCAGACTAGATGCTAGACTAGATTCTAGGTGCTTATGAGAGGTTAGGTGAAATCTGCTCTAGGTTTTAACTGTTCTGATTGTTTAGCACCCTAAGAAGCCTCCTGTCCCAGGCAAGGTCAAAAGAAGAATATAACACCTTTCTGGCAGACTGAACTTCTGCTTTCCCCAGTCAAAATGCTGAAGAGATTCTCCTGGACACCAACCAGACTACAGACCATGAATAATAAGGCTCCTCACACTATGGTATATAATGTTTCCTTAGACAATATTTTCTCTTGATATTTCTCAAAAAAGATGTATTAGCAGAAGAACAGTGTTCCCACAGATAAAAGACAACTACTTTCTTAGATGGGCTGTTTTTCCTTTGTGGGAGCAAAATAATCTGGAGAAATTAATAATCAATTAACCAGTTGACAGAAACTTTGAAGTCTCGTTTAGATGATTTTGTTTATTTTAATGTTGAACCTTGAGAAGAGATCAAAGCCATGAACACTGGTAATCTCATGGGAAGTCTGTCTGAATCAAACCAAACTTTTGCCCCTTTTTCAGTGTTCTGAATATTCAGTATACTTGCTAGCAATGCAGTAAATTCTGTTGATCATCTGTAGAAAGGAAAAAAATTCAGCTTATTACCTAACACATAATTACCATGGAATTAAGAATAAAAAACAAAACAAAATTACTTTTATCATTTTTCTGTGCAGAAAAAATCTTTACAAAGAAATGGATTTGCTAGGTAAAAATGGTATTTTTTTTCTCTGAACAGAAATGCTAGTTAAAGTAAAAAACATCTATGCATCAGAACACACAGATATGACGACTTTGCTATATTTTCATTAATCCATATGAAATTTTCTGAATAGGTTTCCTCTAAAATCCTGTATATCTCATAAGGTATTCAGTGATCTTAATGAAGATTTTTACCACATTGGATTTTTTAGTTAATTCTAAAGTGATGCAACCAACATGCTAGTACTTATCTTTTTTAAAGACCAAGTCCGGCTGTTGAGCTGTGAAGTACAAGAAAGAAAGGGAATGCCTGCCTCGCAGGGAAAGAGCTGTGCCACTTCCCACATCTACATGCAAATAGGAGAAAGTAAAAATGTACTTCATACTCAGAACAAAAAACAGCTCTTGTTACACATTCAACAACTTCAAAATGCTCAGTTGAGATTTCAATGTTATTTGTCCAAGGAAGAAGAGTCCTAAGCAGTTCGGAGTTACAAATGGCCAGTCTTCCAAGCTTACAAGCACTGCTTCCCATTCTCTGGATTCAGATCTTAGCACAGTCTAGAATATAGGAACAGAGGACTGAAAAAGACCACTTGGGTCACTGAATTATGTCCCAGGCAATCCAAGAACCACTGCATCAGATATTTAGTCTTAAAGGAGCCATACAACTACTCCATGAACAATCCCATACCTCAGAGTGCGCACCCTTCCTGATTGCCTGTATACCTGAGACACAGAGAAAAAGAACAAAAGGTGTACCATAAGAAGAAAGCAGAAGTGATAATTTCCCAACATCCTTACAGTAGCAAGAATTGGAAGTAAATTGACCAAAAGATCCTAAGATGTTCCGAGAGCTTCTAACAACACAAGCAATAGCAGTGCATCCCATCAAGCACTAAGCCCACCACCTTGACTCCCATAGCTAAGCAACAGAAGTCCTGTAACGGGAGGCTAAAACATTGCAAACACTCAGAATCTCCTCTCTAACATGCATTTGGTTACCAAGCCTACTAATAAATTGGATACAAAAGAACAGTTATATCAAGCTCTAATTCTAACTTCAGAGACATTCTTATCTTGTTTTGTGATCCCCATCCATCAACTTATCAACCTCCATCTTAAAACGCTTTGAGTTTTTTATAACAATGTTCCATTGTTGTCGCTTTTCCCAGGGAAATCTGTCCGTGGGGAATACAACAGGAATCTAACACATTTTTTTCTATTAAAACAACATGAACTTGTGTGTTAACCCTTACGTTATTCTGTTAAATATTATACATCTAAAATAGCAGCAACCAGTGCTGCTTCCTGTAGACCAGACTGTACCTTCCCGCAATGGAAGTAGGACTGCTATACCTGTAATCAGTGTAATCTGTAATCCTTACACAGAAAGGACAGCTGCTCCAGATAGTCAATTAATGCATAAAAGACTGATACAATTAACCTTGCAAATCCTAGATTAAATGCAAAACACATATATGCATAATTTTTTTTTCAAAGCATATTAGGTCTGATGCTCACCTATGCCACTGAAACCATGAGATGCTGATAATGTTAGAGAGGGAAGATTTCCAGAAATTGTGAAGAGATTAAAGAAGTGTTCGTTCTTCTCCCATTTTTAAATTAATTTGGGAAATTATATCTGCTCTGGATACTCAATCATCAGTATTTAATTTTATTAACAGTGAGAAATATATATATGATTTGAATATCACACATAAAATACTGATAGAATATTTGCAAAATAAATAAATACCAACTATTTACTTTTGAATAATGACGAATGCACACAACAACAGAACTGGAAATTTTCTGCACTTAAATGACGTCAGCATATTGTTGATGCTGTTGATGATCTCTCTGAAAACAGGAGGAATTAAACTATTGAAAATGGAAAACACCAATATTGTTGACTTGAAAGTAAAAAGGAAGATTATATTGATAAGGCTTAGAATTAACAGGTAAATAAAGATGGAAACTTATAACAGGAACTCAGAAGGGTCTGTTCTAGGAAAAACACTTGAAAAAGAACCCTGATATCCTGATACAGATATTTGTTACAAGGCTGCTAACTTTGACCAGCGTTAAGAGCAACGTAAACTGAGCCTGCAGTATACAAGGACTGTTGATGTCTCATACTGAAAGTTTTACTTTAACTCAATTAATTTCAAATACATCTTCACTTTAGAAAATATTCTGAAGAACTTTAAAATCTCTCTATAAAACTATTTTACAGTTATTCTAAAAGTATTTCACTGATTATGATGAGTGAAAATATTTCCCATCAAAGTTTCATTTCAGTTTTTTTCTGAACATTTTAAATTTGTCCATATCAAGACACTCCTCCTTCCCTTTGGGACCTAATATCAACACAAGATATCAGTACCGGAAGGAAAAAAACATGATACTTCTTATGTAAATGAAATTCTTGCTGTAAGAATTTCATTTCTGAACAGGTTACAAAACCAGTGCTCATCTGTGCTACACTGCACACTGTGAGTATGTACATATATATATACACATACACCTCAAGTGTGTGAACAGTAGGTAACTTGGATACCTCTAGTGATCTCAGTGTGACAGCACGAGGTCCATGCAGACTAACTATCCTGCTAAGCCATGACCGGGTAGAGGTCTGGTGGATGAGATAAGAGGAACTAAAGGCCATACAAGGCTTCAGATCTACAGTGGCTTTAATAATCTTCTACAGGCTGATCTGCCAAGTTGCAATGGCCAATGAACCATGTGCTGCAGCTTCCTCCCTCTCAGCTCCCAACCTTCTTCTGCTATTCTAACCCTCACATACTCTTCAAGGGAAACCTTAATCCCGCGTCACTGAACCGTATTCAGAGGAATGGAGAGATCTATCACCTGTGTGCTGCCTGTTAAATGCTCAGCCAGCGCAAAGGGCACATAGAAAATTCTAACTTTGCTCACGTTGTGCTGTGTAAGTTCCAGCTGCTGCAAGGGGCACTGTTTCCCATTTTAAAGAACAAAAAACTTATTGAAAACTTTATTATATTTCCTTGACTTTTAGGTGGTGGCAAGTCTAATGCTTTTTGGGGATTCCAAAAATAGAGACTATAACAACTGAGGAATCCATTTCCTTATTTTTCCGTCTAAGTACAAGCCCTGTCTTTACAGCTGTAACCAAGGAAGGAAGTATTCTTTGCCAGGAATGATGATACTATTGCTTCTGAAAGAGATGCATATGGACAAATCAGAATAAAATTATTTAAGAGGTGTGGGAATCACAAAGGCAATTTCAGTTCCACTATTCCATTTTTTCTTTTTATTTCTGGCAATGCTTTATTATGTTCTCCAAAAAATTAGGAAAACAACAAGGTTGTTGATGTCTAGTGATGAAGAAGAGCTTAAAAGTACCATGGTCAAAAGGATTAACAGCTTTGAAGACGAATCCATGTCTTCCTAAAATCAGAAATAAAAGGTTTTTCAGAAATAAAAGGTTTTTCAGAAATTGTTCTCACTGTTCTTTTTTCTTTGCCCATATTATTCACCATTTTGGTAGGCATCATGGCAGAAGTGATTCTTCCAGATGATTTCGTAGCTGGAGTGATTGCCATTGTGGCAACTCTGGGAGAAAGGGAAAAACTGAATCCTGTCATCACTACCAGAGAAAAGAGGACAGGAAAGCCATGAGCAGAGGCAAGGACAGATAAATGAACAGCGGCAAAGTCATAAAAATCATGGAATGCAAAACCAATGATCTTTAATGCTGTGAAGGTACTTAAGGAAGATAATTAAATATAATTAAAGCAAGGGGTAAGAAATGTGATATTAGTAGCTATACTTTTTTTGAGATGCTTGAGATGCCTACTGGCCATTGGGAAAGCAACAAATACATCAGGGAAAACCAGTACAGGGCTGGATAGCCAGGGTAGAGCTATATAAAAGCTGAAAACTGACCATCTACACGAATGAAATATGGATGTGACGGAAGTTTACTTAGGATGACAAAACCTCTTTAGATGTTACCAGAAAGTGATTAGTACCTGTCTCATCCCTTACCTGATTTTTTTTTCTTTACTCAGCCACTCCTTAGTGTGCTAAATCAGCACTTTAGCACCAAACCTTCTGAATAACCACCAAGATCTGCTGCTTTCCCACATAGTAACTCCATGTCGTAAGATCTGGCAAATATCCAGATTTAAAAAAAAAAAAAAGACTTCTACTAAACATCTTGAAAAGCTGATGAAACCTGTCTACTGTATCCTGTGGACAGCATGGGCTTGATGAAAATATGACTCTGAGAAGATGGAGAAAATGGTATAAATTGCGCTATGACAAATACATGTGCATGCATGCACACACACACACACCACTCCCTTCACTTCGGGCAGCTCTCCAGCTAATGGAGACTCTTTAACTTCTCTGCATGCAAGGCACACATCCATTTATGGGAAGATTAGAAGTCAGAATGGTGAGTCTGCATGAGGTCAGCAGAAACTTAATATAAAAATTTGATTTTGAAGCACAGATGTCCCACACTCTCATCCCCTGTGAATGTTTATTTTTACCATTGCCAGAGAAATTTCTTCAGCATATAACTTGAAAAAGTGCTTTCAGTGTAGTGATTTCAAACTGAGCTCTAAAAGTCAGCTCTGTTCTGCATATCTCATGTGCCGTCACCGACAATAAATGTCAGAATTGAGATAATTCTGTTGATAAAAGAACTAGAAAAAGGTTTGGATTCCTCTCCTCCAGCATTATTTCTGCAGAGCTTATAAACTAGACAATAATAAAATATATTTTTGCTAATAGATTTCAGACACCATTTTGAATATAAGCCTGTTTCAAATTTTGCTGAGTAAAAAGGTGATTATGGTCATCTTTCTAAACAGAATGACACTGAAAAAATAAATATGCATCCTACAGTTACTTTGTGTGTGTGTGTAGTGACTGTGAAAAACATGATTTCCTTCAACAGTCATAGAACCTGATGTCTTTTGATGCAAGAACTAGACAAAAAGATCTAGCCAGGTATAATTTTTTGGAACAATATCAATGGGAGGCAAACCCCATACACCTTAAAGTGATTCTGTCTTTAGAAGCATGACAAGCTTGGACAGCTAGCTGCAAGAACAGATAAATAAGAGGGAAGGCAAGATGCTAGCTCTGTTCAACCAAGCTTTTTAGGTCCTTCCCTAAGAAATCAACTAGACTTTCCCAACTACTGATATCTTTTGAGATTTAGATTTTGAAGAAACATTTGGAAAAATGGGGTTTGAACTGCTACATTTAGGGGTTTTTTTTTATTCCTTTGATACCTGTAAATTCAAATTCAGAAAAATACATGAATTTAGACATGTTTTTTTGCAAGCGCCTGATGAACTACTCATAGTGGAAGCAAAAGTGTCAGAGAAGACGCCATAAGCTCCATCAGAAGTTTTTTTGACTCACTGGACATAACACCTTGCTGAATCACCTGCACAATCTCAGGAAAGACAGAAGCTCTCAGGAAAACCAGACCCAGGGATTTTTTCCTCCACTCTCAAGATGGAACTTTGCATACAATTTCTCACACCCTTATAGCCAGCTATATGAGACAACTGGAGACATGGGGATGTGCTTTAAAGTACACAACATATATGACACTAATGTATTTTGACAGATAATACATATCATATAGATATATGATCATAATACACAGCCTGACATTTCCTTGTCATTCAACCTACTTTCGGTTCTCTCCTTTCTTTGAGTCTGGGGTCTGAAGGAAGACAAATTAGCTATGACCTAACCTGGATTATATTAGAGTGGTGATTTTTGGCACATAGAAGCACTTCGATTAATAAAGCAAGGTGATCTATACACCATATCAATGAGGAGCTGTGACTGACACTTTAAGGAATGCACAGTCTTTGGATCTACTGTTGATTGTAAAGTTCACAATGTAACTTGTGTCCCATAAATTTTTTTGCCATTTACAAGAGAAGAAATAAGCATGGTTATATTTTCAAATGCAAATCTTTTATCCACGCTTTTGCGGCTTCCAGGCAAAGGATACACTTTTTCAGAAGAACAGCAATCCTGCAGTGGAGGAAAACAAAACTGAAACCAAAATGGGGGGGAGGGGAGAAAGCAACTCTAAAATGGGGCCAAATTAAAATGTTGCATTCTGAATACACTGGTGTTACATAATTAAGGATGACTTCCATTTTGCACTTCAGGTAAGGATCTAGTCTTTGCTTCCTCTGAAATGCTAGTTTCACCACAAGCTAAGTATGTGTCAGAATGGTCATCTCAGTGGGATTTCTTGTCATTTCTGGATGCAACCTGAAATGCAAAGTAATGGTGTTCATAGCCATGAGTGGTCTGATATCAGGCTGTTGTGAGACCACCGATCCTGTCAATACCATATCTGTACATTTGGATCAGCCAAGAACAATTTTGTGTCCTTTTTAAACACTTGGATGCTAACTTTTGCAAAGCTTGTCCAGTGCATAATTTCTTTGTTCCCTAAAAAGCCTGGAAATTTCTCTATGTTACACCATACTGGCATCAATTTTGTTCTGCAGCACGTGAGCCAACTCTTTTCTGGAGTACCTCAGTTACCATGCAGATGCTCCCACAACTGCACTTTAGGTCCATTGCCCCTGCCCCTTTCACTAACCAAGCATATGGTAGCTACAGGGTGGTGTCCCTCTGTGTATGCGCTGCCTGAGCTTCATCTGCTTTGCTGCAGGGTTCCACATCCGTTTGCTGACAGTACAAAGTGAGGGATCTTAGATCCCATTCTTGATGTTGAAGGTGCTCCAACAGCAATCACAAACTTTTCTGCCTGGTTCGTTTTTGTCCTCAAACTTGGCTCTTCTGCTTTATCTCTTCTATCCCAACTAATTTTCTTGATTCCTTCTGTGAATAAAGCACCTTCCTTCTTGAATTCAAGAAAGTCATGCTCCTTGCCTTCAGCTCCAGCTCTCAGATCAAACAGAATGCAAAAGGAAAGCCTGCTAAATCCCTGTTGCCTAGACATGAAGCAAGTTCATTTGTTCAGTGATTCGTATACACACATTAGCCACAGACAGTAGTTGTGATAGGATGGAGGTTTTACCTCTAGTAAAAGCTTCAGCAGGACTCTAAAGAATATGTTCATATGATTTTTTTTCCCAAGGTCAGTCTTGAGTAGTTCTAGATAATTAAAAGCAGAGCCCTGACATGGATTTCCCCGCCAAATTTTGATCCTTAAGTTCTCTAATATAACTCCCACATGAAATAGTTATAAGAGTTTTCCTTTAGCAACAATGACAAACAACGCATGTCTAACCCAGCTCTTTGAAATAACTAAACCATTTGTGCCACAACTATAAAAAAAATTGCTCCAGGCAGGCACAGAGCAAGCTAAGATACAACCCAGTGGTGAGTTTAGTAAGGGTTGTAAACAATGAAAAGCAACTGGGAATAGGGGTTTATGATGGGATGTTCCAGACAACAGATGCCAGATGTTTTTAATGGTTAAAAATATAAACAAGGTCCAAAAGTGTGTTCCTTCTTCAAGGAGAATTCAGAGTCAATGCTTTAGGTAGCAAGCTGACAAAATGTTTGCATGAATTTGCACAAATTAGCTGAAATAAACATCTAAAAATGTGGTATTATTCCCAGAGCTTGCTTTTGCTTTAATTAGTCTAAATGTTGAAAAGAACTAAATATGATCTTGGTAATTAAGGACAAACTAGAGATTTTTCTGGGTTTTATGCATTTCCAGTTAAAAAGTAAAAATAAAACTCATTTTTAGAATTAGTCATATTTTTGTTGAGAATAAGTTAATGTGTATCAGCAGATGCATCCTCAAAGTATGTTTCACCCTTCTAGTTCACATAAAAGCCTAAACTTGATTGGAACAGGAGAGACGTTCCACATCATATTGTTTGCTAGAGTGAAAAGAAGTTTTATAATTTCATAACTGAATGAGAGCTTCAGATAATCTAATTGGACTCCAATAGTGTCTTAGGCCACTAAACTCCATCCACCAACCTGTTAATCTCAATAATTTACTTAGTTATTGAGTTCCTCAAGCTGAGCTGACCAGTCACAATCTGTTGGTAAAGAGACTTTAAAGTGTATTTGAATAAGCTATCTGAACCATAAAATTTTGTTACTTTTAATTAAGCTTTTCCAGTGTCAGGTAATGATGCTAGCCTTCATAAATCATCTTAATAGCCTTTATTTAAAGAGAGTGTTACAAACAACAAAGAATTTTGTTCGAGGTACACTGTATCTGGCAGATTAATCACTCTTTTGTCCTATAAATTGACTTGCAAATTCAGAATAAATTTGACCTGGAATTCATCTTAAATTCTCAGAAGTCATGTGCTATATTTTTCCAGCACATTGCAAATTAAAATGAGAAGAGCACTTGTGTTTGCATTAGGAACAGTGAATGTCAACAAGTACTATCAACTGATGAGTCTCAGAATTTAAGTCTTTAAAGGGCAGGAGGAATCAGCTTTAATTTGCTTCCCCACAAACACCTGGTTTAAAGATTTATTCAAATATGTAATTTTTTTTTAAGATGAAATCAAGAGCACTTTTGCTCTGCTGGAACAATTTTGATGGTTAATTACATCATTATCCAGATATAGTTTCACTGTAAGGCTCAGGTTTGCCAATTTCCTTTGCTTAACATGCCTTTATTGCTGGGAAAGACTGGAAATCTAAAGGACCTGTAAATCATAAAAGAATTCCTAGATGTTTATTGCACAGATCATAAATGGGAAGAAACACAGTTAGTGAACTAACAGACACAAATTCGTTAGGTAAATTACTTTTAACAAAACACATTGGTCTTTACTGAGCATAATTGATATATATGGTCATACTAGGCTTAAATACCAAACAGAAAGATTCACTGTTTATGACAACTGATAGATCATTTTTTCCTCACTAGATAGATCTGTTTTAAAGAGTCTTTTATCCTAAATGACAAAAATTGTATGCTACAGACATCATTACATAACAATATAGAAGACAGTAAATGTATTTCCAACTGGCAAAGAAGGAGGATTTTGTGACTGTGACAACATGGGAAACTTACCAGGACGTTTGGTCTCTGCCCTGTTTTCAAGAAAGTGACACCACATCTTTAAACACAAGTCCTCAAGACTGCTGTTTTGACATATGTTAGTGCCAATAGAGATAACATACTGCCCTCTTTGAGCACACTGCATTGTCGTGTCAGACTTTAAGTAGGTCATGTGAAAGAATGGTTGCTGAGTATTTGGAACAGCAGATCAGAGAAGAGAAACTTTATGACAGAATAAATGGATATGAGAGCACATGTTCAGTTCAGCAGAGCTCATTTTTTAAGGGGTCCCACAGCCAGTATGAGGGATACCATCAGTCAGTTCTCATATGAATTTGTACAGAACCAACAGCTTCAAAGTGGGTAGCGTCTTCTACATAGTTCACACATGCTGACACCTTTTGTTTCAACATAGTTAGAATAATTACCTATGCATATGTGTATGTTGTCTTTGTGGAGTGTCTGCTATTTGAAACGTTGAAAAGGTGAGCAACTTTCTTGAGAATCATGTCATTATGAGGTTTCTTCCTCTACTGAGATGTTCTTACGTTGGGTACTATGTATCAGCAAGTGTAGCTAATGATAGAATCACAGCATCATAGAATAGTTCGGGTTGGAAGGGACTTTTAAATGTCATCTAGTCCAACCCCTGTGCAATAAGCAGGGACAATGATACATCCCCTTTGCTTATAATTAATAAGAACTAGAAGTTTCTTAAAAAGACTGGGGTAAAGGATGTCTCAGCAGCTGAAACATACACCTCTGGGGGTAATAATCATGAAGTTAATTTTGCAGCTAACACTTATTTTTCCTCATGTATGAAAGCAAATTAATTGAAAAAGTAGTAAATAATTTACACACCTTTCATGAAAGTAATAACCTCCTATCATAGGAAATCTGTGAGGATCCAAACCCAGCAGCTGTGTAAGAACACTCCTAGCTGTGAGCATGTGAATAATCACAGAAATAGTTGTTAGATGCATTAATATATCTTGCTTACTGCAATATAAATAAATAACTTCTAAAGTAGCAATCAACAAAAATTGGCTTTCTGACACTTAGAAGCTAATAACAACTATGTTTAAAATATTTTACTGAAAACAGACAAATAGAACTGGAGACAGATGTCTCTATATATCATATGCTACATGTTGTGGAGCAGCACTGCACCCTCTAAAGACTGATTATATGTTTTGGCTTTACCAGACAACTATTTCCACATGTACTGATAGGTGGGGAGGTGTAATTGTTGCTGCCCTGGATAAGACAGCACAGTCCTGAAGAATTTTTAACCACAGCGGAAAAATAAACTTGTTACAACATGAACTCAATTTAGAAGACTTAGCTTACCTCATAAGATAAACTAGGCAAAAAAATATTTTTTGTATTACTGTGTGAAAAGAAGCTGTAGATGAAACTTGATTATTAGGTAATCTTCTGTCATGTGGAGTAGTTTTGAAGCTGTGTTGACCTTGCACACCTATCTTAAATGAAACACACCATTGAAATCCCTAAACTGAGAAGGGTCTTGAAAATGGAGGATGCCTGATTAAAATTCTCAATTTCCCCCCCTTTTTTTAATGAAAAAGAAAGTACTTTTAAGGGAAGAACATTACTATTCTGAATCATTCTGGCCTACTAAAATTTGCTAATTTAAGAGAAAGGCTCCCTCTTTTTTTTTTTTTATTTTTTATTACCTTCAAGTATACTTGAAAAATTTCCAGTACAAATTATGATTTCTGTCAGGAAGCAGATGTAACTTAGCCAAGCAGTGAGTTTGTACTTTGTCCCAGTTTGAAAGTTCATACCTGGATGCAAGAGGTACAGTTGTAAACTTGTGAGACTCTTGAGAATCTCTGATCAGAATGGCTTAGCTGACATTTTTTATCTGGATACAGTCCATAAGTTTTGATTGACTAGAATTAGAGCTCCCTGTAAAAAAAAAAAAACAAAACAAAAACAAACTTGCAATAAATTAGGCTTAAAAAAAATAGTGTGTAGACTCTTCTTTTAAATCGGTGCGAGAAGGTGATGAGAGACTCTGTCATGGGAGGTGACCCCAAAAGTTGTGGGCTCTTCAGATCCCCACTCGCCCAAAGAACACTGCCTGCTTCCCAGCTCCAGAGACATGCAGGCAACAAGGGCACTTCAGAAAATACTAACAGCTCCCTGACATCTGTGAACACCTCATGGAAGTGGGTTTTTTTCCTTTATTATCTCTCCGAGCAAGGAAAAAAAAGACAAAACACAAAAAGAAATATCGGAGTTTTCTGCCTTAACCGTCTGCTTTAAGCCTTTACCTCACACTCGGTCTCTCAGTTTTCAGCACACTTACAGAGCTCAGCTCTAAGCAGAACTGCCCCGCTCGGGCGTGCAGCTGGTGAGAGGGCCGTGTCGCGACCCCCCTCACCGCCGCCAGGGCCGCCGAGCGCCCGGCACCGGCCGTTAGCCAGCCCGCCCCCTCAGGGCAGTGAGGGAGGGAGGTGTGACGGGGAGCGGCCCGGCTGCCGCTGCCGCTGCCGCCCCCGCCCCGTCACCAAGGTCTCATCCCTCCTTGCAGCACCGTGGCCGGGGTTAACCCCAGCCCTGTGGCCGCAAACCGTGCGGAAGGGGAGCGGGATAACAGGGAGCTACGCCGGGTAGAAAGCGGCCATCACACCTCCTTCCCGCCCTCCCACCCCTGAGGGGGAGCCCCGCCCCCTGGGCAGCCCCGCCCCCTCGGTCGCGCGGAGGTCCCGCGGGCGCCGCGCCCGCGAGCGGCAGCTCTGCAACGCCCCAGCAACGGCCTGGCGCCTGCGCAGCAGGTCCCCGCCAGGGGGCGGGGCTGGGCGCTGCGGAGGGTGACGTCACCCCCGCTGCCCCGCCCTCCGCCCGGCGAGGCAGGGTTGGGGCTCGCCGGCTGCAGGCGCCGCCATGGCTGCCATATTGGGGAGGAAGTGAGAGAGCAGGAGGCGGCGGTGGCCAGGAAGGAGCCCTTCCCTGTTCTCTTCTGCTCGGGCGGGCGCAGGCTTCCCGGCAGCAGTGGCTTTGCGAGACCTCCGCGGAGCGGTCGGCGTAGAGGCAAGCAGCGGGTGGCGGCGGAGCTGAGCGCCCCGGAGGCGGCGTTGGCCTAAGATGGCGGACCCGGCGGAGTGTAACATCAAAGTGATGTGTCGCTTCAGGCCCCTCAACGAGTCCGAAGTGACCCGCGGCGACAAGTACATCGCCAAGTTTCAGGGCGAGGACACCGTCGTCATCGCGGTGAGGGGCCGCCCCGGAGGGGAAAGGCGGGGGCAGCGCTGGGGGGGAGAGGGGGGTGTCAGGGATCTGGGACCGTGGGGATGGGCGCGGTGTGAGGCGAGAGGGCAGGGCTGAGGCGAGAGGGGACGCTTCGGGAAGGGGGGTGGCCTTTGAGGAGGGGAAGAAGGGGAGGAAGGCAGGCAGAGCTCGTCTGGATGTGTGCACGGTCGGGCAAAGAGCAGGGAGACAGTGGGGGCAGAGGTCCCCGAGCGGTGGGCGTAGGGCTGTGGGGACAGACCGGTGGTAGCGGGTCGGGAAACCTTTGACGAAGGCTCTAGCGAAAGGCTGGGGACTTGGGGCGAGGTCTCGCTGCCGAGCCCCGGGCACGGTGTGTCCGCGGAAAAGGCGTGGATTGCCGGGAGGGGACAGCGGGCGAGTCCCGGTGTGTCCCCCGGCCAGGCTGTCCCCGGCTTTGGCGCCCGCGATGAGTCTGACCGCTAAAGACGTGCTCAAAATGCATGCACTGGAGCTACCATCGAAGTAGTTGCCTACAGAGAGTTTTTTGAGGGGAAAAAAACCCGCAGAACAACAGTGCAGGCTCCAGTTCATTGGTGCTTGTCATCTGTGAATCAGTCTTCGGCTGATAACTTTTTTTTTTTTTTTTTTTGTAAATCAGAATAAACAGACCATTTGGCTTATTACATGTTTGTAAATCTATTTTAACTGAAGTCACCTTGCAAAGTATGGAGCCTGTTGTAAAACAATCTGAATGTTACAAGGAAAAAGATAATCCTTTCCTTTTTGTTCAGTGTGTCATGTTTAGCTACAAAGTGGAACTGGAATATAAAATTAAAGTACAGTATTATATTGCCTGGTTTGGTTGGTATTGTACAAAAACAGTTTATTCCCAATGTTTGTTTTATACTTGCTAATGTTTAATTTGTGTTTTCATATAAATACTTTTCTCTCTAGAGACAGTACTGGTTCTGCATTGCTGAAAGTAACTTAGATGTTAGTTATTATCTGTATTCAAATTTTGGGTTTTATGCTCTGTTTCTTGAGGCTACCGATAATAGCTTTTTCGCACAGCATCTAAAGTTGAAGGAGGCGATTTAATAAAATACTTTTTTTAGTATGATTTACTAAATACTAGTGCTCTAGTCTGTTAATATTCAACTGAATTTGTCAATAAAATTTGGAATTTCATGAGTCTGCAGCTACAAGAGTGATAGCATGCTTGTGAAGTGAGGTAATTTGGGCTTATTTCGGCTGGCAGGTTAGTATCTTGGAGTACATCTCTTCCTGGGGTTGTACAGGTAAACTCCTCAGAGTGAGGAACTGAGCCTGGAAAATTTAACTAGAACAAATGATCTCACTTCCATCAGTGAATATCCATTCATTGTGACACTACCTATTCTGTTTAAAATACGTGATTAAGTTTAGAATCCTTGATGTTTTCTGACTTCTTAAAAATAAATTTTCCACTTATTTTTTCAGTAGTTCTAAATAGAACAGAAAACTTACATTCTTTAAATACTTTTTAAGTATGCTTTAAAAATATCTGCAATGTAAATTGGGCTGAAGTGGTACTATATCTGAGTAGAACAGTCTGATGGCATGCTTCTGAGGGATCATGTGGGACTTTGTGCTCGGGGTTAATATTTAGTGTTACAACTGTACTTCACTGTTTTCTGCACTGGTAAAAATGACAATAAAAAATCCTTCGGGGGTCTTAGGGCCAGGACTTATTGTGTCTGACTTTGGGGGGGAAAGCGTCCCCCAAAATTACAAGATTGGGTAGCAGTAACAGTATTTGACTTATGTGTCACAAAATTCTAATAAATGATTGATATTTTGTGACTTTGATATTGTCATATATCCACCATTATAAAAACAATGTTCTCAAAGTTACTACTTGGTTCTCTAAAACCGTTGAGACAATGACTTTAACTTGCTTTTTTTTTTTTTTTTTTTTTTTTTAACAAGCTGACCAAGTTTTTACAAAGTTATGAACCTTCCAACCTGGCTGTAGCCAGCCACTTCTTGGGTGTGTTGTGGAATTGCCCAAAGGAGGATGGTAACAGAAACAGTCCCTCTCATGAAACAGTTTCTAAAAGATCCTCAATAAGCTGTATGTTTATTTACTTCAGCTGTTTGGTATTTCTGTCTTTATTGCTACATGTCATATTGGCTGCCTGTTGAACAGTAATTGAGCCACTTTTTTTTTTTTTTTTTTTTATAGCCACTTTCCTTGGCTACCTGAAGGACTTGCACCTTCTGTGTGCACCTGGTTCTGTGCTGAAACAGTGAAGGCTTCTTTAATAATACTTGGGAGTTGCCTGTAATGGTAGATAGGAGGTGATATCTAGGAGGTGGTGGAAGCAGAGCTTATACCAGGCTTGACTCCTCTGTGGAGGAGGGTGGGGAGGGAAATCGGTGACTATAACCAAACCCTCCTGCTTCCTTGACTCCGCTGTCATCTCTGAGCTATCTATCCTCCCTTCTCTTCCTGGCTCCTGTGTAATTACTGGCATGGTTGTCTTTCTGGACAAGTGAGTTGTTTTGATTTAGATAAAATACTTGTTTTAATTGTAGCTAGTGTGTAACAGCAGTTTGAGGGGACATATGGTGTTGGTCTGTTTTAAAGAGCAGACTTCGAAGAAGTATTGTCCTTCCACAGGATGAAACCTTTTTAACAGTACAGAGCTTTTAAATTATTAAATTAAGGGGGCTACTTTCCATTTTAATATTTTATTAATTTTTTTTATAATGGCTCTTCCTGTTAAATAAATATAAGGGTTTTGTTAAATAATATGGCGACTGGTTATTGAGTATATGGCTTTTATGTTAAATATCATAAATGTGCCTATATACACAAATTGATAGCAATTTGCTCATGAATTTCAGGAATTTGAGCAAGATCAAACAAGGAGGAAATACAAGCCTATAATATATATGATTACGTACTTTATTTTTTCAAATGTAAAACTGCTTGCAACTAGGTAGCTTTATAGTTCTGCTGAACATATCTATACTTCTTTTAAAAAAAACATTTCTATACCTGGTCTTTCTCATCTTACAACGGTGCAAAAGATAAGGCAGATTACTGAATACAGGGACAACTGAGGATTTCGGGATGAAGCCTAAGCTGAAAACAGTACTATGAAGCCTAAGCTGAAAACAGTACTGTCAAATAACTGCAGTGGTGAGGTGCTACGGGCATTCACAGAAATGGCCAGTATCTGTCTGTTGTCCAAATGTTTCTAGTAATGATCATAGTATATTCCTTATTCCTATGGCTTTTAAGAAAGAATCATGGCTGCCTGCCTGTATCTTCATATTTGTTTAGAGTACTATTTTTTTTTTGTATGTAAGATGTAACCCCTGTGATCCTGGGAAGACCTTGAGACATTTAGCTTTCTTTTTCATTACTCTTTAAACTAACATTGGATAGTAAATGAGAGCCAAGCTAGGTTTAAGTTACATTAGAATAACATTAATGAAGATCACTTGCTATTACTGCAGCTTTTGGCAGCGGATTATTCAAAAGGAAAATGTAATTCATATGCATTGCTGAAAGAAAGGCTGTGCTGGACTGTATAAATGCAAGAAAAAAGGTACATTCTTAGAACAACTTTTTTCTTTATTGTTATTTTGCTAGCGTGAAGGTAATCGCTGTTAATTAGAAACACATGAATAAAAACGCTTAATGTCTACAGTGCAACTTAAATATAAATCAGAAATTGCATTCTGTAGCTGAAACAATATTCTTTCAGTGTTACTCTATTTTTTTTTTCATTCCATCAAATGGTGGATAATAGAGACCTTTTTCAGATGACACTGGTATGATGATTTAACAGAAAACAAATATTCTAGTTTACAGTAATGTCTAAAGGAAGAGCTATGCTCCCTGACTGCTGTGCCACTTGCTTAGAAACACCTCACTCATCTCATACTTGGTGGCCGTTCTGAAATTCTATGGCCATTTTTATGCCAGCAGTGCTTACTTCTCTTCAGAACAAACTCTTCACTAAAGCAAAGCTTGGCTAAACCTCTTGTTCCAGATTTTCTCTCTGTTTCGGTGCTGGAAATTGAGTTTCCAGTCACATTTTTTCAAAAATAAAATTACATGGTTTAGTCCTTCTGTAACAACAGTAAATAACTGCTGTAGAGGTTGATACTTGAGTTGCATTATTTGCACAGAAATAAGAAAAATAGGGCAGAAAGAGCTGAGAACCAATAACTGTTTTGTGTCAGCTGCAGTTTTGTTTCCATAGAGCTAGGACAAGAAGAAAATGCTTTTTCCTTATCCTAAAAATAAAATACTAATTTGGAACAGTGCCTTTTCACTCATTCATGATCTTGGACTCCATTAGGTGTGTCAAAGCAGCAATACCTTAGCTTAGTAATAGGAAGAACTGAGTCAGGTATTTGACATCGTGCTTTCCAGAAATTGTTCGGTGTGGGATTTTTCTTTTTCCATATTTTGTACTGATGGGAAGAATGTTCTTTATTAAAGATGTGAAACTTAAAGGAGAGGTAAACCCATTACTTGAACCTCTTACCAAGAATAAGCTAACCATTGGTGGGTATAATATTGCTCTAACAGTCCATTCTAGCAAAAAACAGTAAAGGTCATCTGGATATGTTGTGGCAGAAAAATACTCTACTGATTTTTCTAGTAAGTTTTCACTACTTACTTTGCTTCAGATAGTAATGCACAGAAAATAAGGTAAACTAAAGTATTGTTATGAGTAACCAATTCTGTAGTTTACAGAAAGTTACAATGGGAAAATGAAAGATATTTTAAATTATTTTTATGGGAGATAACATTAAGTATTTCTAGGACTTTTAGGGTTTCAGCCTACTTGTGATCAGGCTGATCACAATGAGGACTACATTGAAGGTACTGAGAAAAACTAACTTTTCTGAGGAACGAACTGATGCATGCTCCAAATATGGTACAATTTTGATAGGTTGAGCATCCTTTTGTGTACGGATAACTGATAACTAGCTTTAACTGTGGAACTATGTACTTAAACATAGGCACTTTATTAAGATTCAGTTTAACTGCCGCTAAGTCATGTTGGCAGATATACTTTTTTGAGGGCTGTGAGAGCAGTTGCGAAGTTTTTGCTGTGGGACCACATCCCTTCAGTACAAGCAATTATGGGAGCTGAAGTTGTCCTGTAGTTGATTACTGACAGAACAAATGCTAGGCAAGGGGTGAATGTAAATGTTGAATTCTCTCTATTTGGAGAGAGGAAGTCGGAAGTTCTGCTTGTTTGCTCGATATTTCGTGGTGCTTAGAGGTTGTATGTTCTAATTTTTTTTTTATTAGGATTTGAGAAATATTTCCTGAAAATTTCTAGAGTATATCAAAGCAGCATCATATCATGGTAGTGTTGCTGCTGCTACTACTGTTATCAACACTATGTGGTAGTGTTGCTTGGAACTTTTGTGTTTTCAGTTCCATCATAATATCTGATTGTTTACTACTTGAGGAAGAATAGGCATCTGGTATAGAAAAAATATCTGACACTTTAATCTTTCTTGATTAATCTCTTAAAGGTAATGAGGAGGCTTTCTAGGGCAGGGTAATCTGTGTAATACTGTTTTAGCTTTGTTTATAGCAGAAAGTAGACTGTAAAGAGAAGTGATAAGTCATAGTATTGCAGATGTCAAAGATGTGAAACCATATGAGCGGGAGTAACTTGTATTCTTAAAACATAATTATCCTGGAACCTGCTTGGCTAAACCTACTTGGTTAGGTATTGATTCAGTAATGATGGAGCAGGGGCATGCCTCTGGTGTGGGTTTTCACAGGTGTGATAATTGTACTGCGACCTGGGAGGGGAGGGAAATATGTAATTGGATTTTTGAGTGCTTTGAAGTTGTATTGTGGCTTCATCTAGGAACTATAATACTGAGGGCATGTAAACAAATATTCCACTTTCCACATGCAAGGGATGGGGAAATGACAAGTGGTATAAACAGGACCCCTTGTGAGATTATTTTTGGGGCCAAAATTCCTAAATTTTATGGGTATGTTGGTAGCAGTTGTTAAGTTGAGGGAAATGTGGAATTTGTCATGTGCCTAGCAGCTTTCACTGTATAAATAAAGAAGATCAACTAAAGGCAATACTGTCCGAGTGAGTCCTTGCAGCTTGGTTTTCTGTTCTTACTAGTCTGTGGTATTCATCATACATGCTATTTGTTATATTAACATTTTGTAAAACAAAAGAGACTGTAATTATATGAGATACTGTAATTTGGCTCTGTTCTCTTATGAAGGCATTTGAATGGCAATTGGAGAGTAGATAGTCTAAAAGTATCCTGTCTACGGATTACTCTCAAATTAGTAAACAATTTTTGTTAATGCAGATAAAGAAGAATAGTTCAATTCAGCCAACCTTTGCTTGGCAGAAGAATTAAAAAAAACAAAACAAAACAACAAAACAAACCCAACAAACAGGAACAAACCGAATTCCTCTAAATGCTGTTTAAAAATTTAGAGAAAGAAAGCTTTTTCAGAACCTGATGCAAATACCTGTAGATTGCAGGATAGTTGCAAACTAGTGGAGGTTGTGCCTACAGTCCTTTCTAAACAAGGTATCTTCCTGTACCAGAAACTAGGCTCGATATTTATTTTTTTATCTCTTTTTTTTTGAGTTGGATTTCTTTGATTTCTTTGAAGTAAATAAAAAAACTCTGCTTTTTGGCATCAGAAGTATTCTGTAGTAATATATAAATACACAATAATATATGTGTATACATTCAGACACATATACTATGCAAATAATATTTACATTCTAATATACGTTTCTGTTCTCATAGTTGTCATGCTGTATTTGGAACAACAAAGATCAGATATATTGGGATCTGTAAGAAATAGTGAGTATTGTTAACACTTGCTGCATAGACTGTCAGAAGATTGTATCCAGGAACTTTCTCTAATTCTTCCAAAATCAATGTAATTGGAATAATTGTAATCTATATATTTTCTGGAGCAGTAATCTGTAGAAGAGTCTAACTCTTACAAGTACAAACACACAAATTATTAATGCTTCACAGATTGTTTGCGGTGATGTTGGATGCTATCACTCTTCTCGCTATATTTTTCCAATGTGTAATGGTAAATACGATCCTCCAAAAAGGTGTTATTTCAGTGCATACAGATATGCAGAAGTTGAGCATGAAACAGATCTGATTAATGTTTTGTGATGTAGATGACTTGCAGTGTGTAGTGTAGCTGATTGATATTTGTGGAGTTGGAGGCTTTTTGAAACTACAGCTGCTAGTGAGAAAGAAGATGTATAGCTAGTCTTATCTTTTCTACAGTGACTTAAATTTTTATGTAATGTGTTCTCAGTCTTCATTTTCTTACCTCAGGGTTATTTGAACTTGTTTGTCTTCTGGTGTACAATGAACTTAATTCTACTGTACAACACATGAATTTGAGGTGCATTTGAAGCTAAAACGAGTAATCGAGAAGGCTTATGATTTCCCTGCTGTGAAACAAGCGTTCTGACAAACTTCAGCACCTTAGGGATAGTTTCTGCCTACTGAGTGTTGTGGTTTCTTGAGCATATTTACACAGTGAATGCTGTAATTATTTTTTTCTAAGATGGAGCTCATCTACCTGACTTCAAGCCCTCTCAGCAGATAAATATGTGTTGAATCTAAAAATCTTTGTTTGGTGTTATGCTAGATGTTACTAGACGAAAGGTCAGGCTGCGGAAGGGAATGTGGTGGGTGGGTGGGTGAAAGATGGAAGCTATTCTTGTTTCTTTGAATGAGGAAGCAGTTCCAGAATATCCTTGTGGGAGGATGATAATGAATTAAATTTAGGCAAAATGGAGCACTTAGCAGTTGCAGTGAGTTTAGCAATGGTAACTGACCTAGCTCCCTTGTAAACCTTGCCTATCTGCTTGGCTACCTACTAAATCAAGCTCTGAAAATGCTACAAAAAAAATTGACCTTTGTTAGATGAGCATAATAGTTCATATCCTAATGGACTGTCAGCTGCTTAGAACTGCATTATGAACATCTCTTCTTTAAAACAAAGCAAAATCCAACATTTGTTTCAAAAAGCTGTGTCAGAGCTTCCTCTTCCAGAGTCTTCCAAAATGAGTCTTCTGTGGAAGGTTCCCTTCCTCCAAAGTGGCCTTTTGCTTCTGCTTATGGAACTTTATTTTAACAATATCATATATGGGGAAATAATTCTTGTGCTGACTGTAGGTGATCTGAATGTTTCTTTTTGGTTTGAGGTTTTTAACAAATATTACCAAGACAGATATTCTACATGATGTGGTATAAGCTGTTTTTAATAATTTAGGTTTACCAGAGTAAACCTGCTACCAAAGTAGAAGAGTATAAGAGGTTCTCAGATGTACAGACTGGGTATTTGTTTATGTTGTAAATCAAGTAAACTGAGGTCATGTGGCAGAGTAGTTTTGGAGAACTGTTTAGATTCATTTTGAAACTAAATATATTTAATTCAGGGCCTTACTTGTAGGCAAGCATGTGAAGATTTAAGCAACACTATATAATCTGATTTCCTTGCTACAGTCTTGAAGTGCTTAAAATAAAACAAAAGGTTGGGCTGAGACAGCATAGGCTACTTCTAAACTATATGAACATGCATCTTCCAGTTCTACTTACAGTATCTGGTTTTTTTTTTTTTCTAATAGCTCTTCTGTGTCTATTTTTTTTTCCCTCCAGTCTAAGCCATATATATTTGACCGTGTATTCCAGTCCAACACATCACAGGAACAGGTATACAATGACTGTGCTAAAAAGATTGTCAAAGGTAAGGTGGAACAGCAACTTTAACCACAATGCCAAGTCTCATATTTATGTGGATTTCAATGTTGAAAACTGATACTTCTATTGTTCCCTTTTACCTTCTGAATGTTTAATAAAAGCCAACATAGATCATAGCAGTATGAAATTATCCTGTAGTTGAGCTCATAAATTATGTCAGTGCTTAACCTGTTGTTTCAGTCCATTGCAATGTTTGATAACATTTACCTGTCATGTTTTGGGTTTTCTGCAGTTCTCTGCAAAAGATTGTTAAAAACAATTTGTCAGAAATTAATCAAAGTAACTCTTATGAATAGGTTTGGTTTTGTTCTCCCCCCCCCCCCCCCCCCCCCCAATCTATTGGTGAAAACATCCTACAACTGCTTTAGTTTGTTTGGAGGAATATGAGAGGAAAGGAAATTTGTGAAATCTTTAATGAGTTAAATAGTAATTACAATTAGATCAGAAGCTTGCTCCTTAAAAACTGGAGTTAACTAAGAATTGTAATGCTGACCCTTTCCTCCATCTAAAAAACTGATCTCTGTTTCTCTGTGCAGCATTTCTAATCTGTGCTGCATCATGTGGGAAATGAGCTGTAGTGGTGGTACAAATGGATTACGGGTATGGTGGGGTGGCAAAGGCTTCCCCATTTGGAGTATCTCATGCTTGGTTTTGGAAATCAAAAGTTTGCATGCAGGATGTGATTCTACAGTAACTGACTTGTAAACAAACCAACCCACCTGCCTCTCACCCCTCAATCTAAAACTTTGGGGTGGTTCACTTGTAATTTGAACTATAAGCTTAATGGCCAAAGACTAAGATGCTTGCAATTTATGGCATAGTTCATTCTCTTAACAATTGGACAGTTAAACTTTCCTGAAGGCAGAAAATATTATAGTGTTCTCACGTATGGTTGTTTCTTGTGAGTTATCAAAGACTATCTGCTCAACCTGGCGGTTGTATTAATTTCCTTTTTGTACCTGACTCTGAAGTCCTGATTTTTCTGGTTGAAGGAGCAGATGCTTCTAAGACAGTAAGCTTCTAAAACGCAGTCAATGATGAATGACTCAATGCATTAAAAGGGGTAGGGAGGAACACTGTCTAGCACAGAGTTCCCAAACATTGAATGATTTAACTTGCTGAACACTTTAGGGACTGCCTGCTTGCATTCTATTTCATTTGAATTTCCTTTATAAGAAGGAAATGAACCCTAATGAAATTTCATGCTCTTTCCCTTTAGATGTACTTGAGGGATACAATGGTACAATATTTGCTTATGGGCAAACATCGTCTGGAAAGACACACACTATGGAAGTAAGAAATCTTAAAATAATTTTCCTGTTAATGTCACTGTCATCTCTTTTCATCACAATAGTCTTTATCTTTCTAGAAATAAGATGTCTGCTTGTTTTCATCTTGTAATTTTAATTTTCTTTCCCTTACAAGGTTTTGATACCCAAAATGGTTTTTTAGGACTGAGAATGGCAATTATTGTATTTTTTCATCCCTTAGTAGCAGGATGAGAAACAAAAGAATAATATTACTTGCACCTTTTCACTTTTAGTAGTTTGGGAGATTTCTGAGATCATTCTTTTCATTCCTGGCAAATGCTGGGCCTAAATGGATGATCAAGGCTTTCCTTTATAGGTAAAATAAGTGCATCATACCTGTCAGCATTTTAAAACTAATTTGTCTGTTAACTATTTGGCCTTTGGATACTGTTTGTAATGTTGGATTCAGTATGAAAGTTTCATTTTATTGTATCTTTTTCTAATAAGGGGAAGCTTCACGACCCGGATGGAATGGGTATTATTCCAAGAATAGTGCAAGATATTTTTAATTATATTTACTCTATGGATGAGAATCTTGAGTTTCATATTAAGGTAAACTTTTCTTCATTGTTAGTTATTTAATCTGTATTACAACTGGAAGTAGCCTATTGTTAAATAGATGTTCTATATCTGTTTCAAATGCCTGTAACTTGGAAAATCTAAATGTGAGTTATTTCTGAAGTAACTGACTCTTCTTAAAGAAGAATTACATTAACACTTTAATCTTGTTTCCATTAAACATTGATGGTAGCCATCCTGATAACCTGTGGCAGTGCTGTTAGTGTTTGAAGCTTTTGATCAAAATAGTTTCTTCTTAGAGATGTATTTTAGTTCAGCCTTAAGGACTTGAGCTAGATGTGATATTATGTGGGACATCGTAATAATCATGTTGGATCCTTCTGATCAAAAAGCAAAGCATTTTTGCTTTCTGATGCTTTATCTTTATTCCCTTTCCCACTTCTAGGTGTCATATTTTGAAATATACTTGGATAAAATAAGGGACCTTTTGGATGGTAAGCCTCTTATTTATATTGAACATAGAAAATATATTGTTCTGGAGAGTTACTAAAAAAAACAACAAAAAAAAACAACAAAAAAAACCCAAAACCAAAACAAAACCAACCAAACCCCTTTTCATGATAGTACAGGTATGCAGTATGCTAATAACCTATAAATGATAAGGGTACATCAGAATAAGAAAGCGTGGAGCTAATCTATAGAATAATACTAAAGCTGCAGTAGTAGTTTCATGTATATTAAGTTTTTTCTAAAGTATTGCTGAGAAATAACGTCTATGACTTGGACAATGACATGGACATTGTACACAGCTCATTCATTTTGCAAAGAAATCATATATACCTCAGCTTTAGAACTCTTTCTCTTCCAGTTTCAAAGACCAATCTTTCTGTTCATGAGGACAAGAATAGAGTTCCCTATGTAAAGGTGAGCATTTTCATCTTTCACTCCTCTAGTGTACGTCATTTACTTTTGGCTTATTGGTGTGATGGTTTTTTGCCTTTTTTTTTTTTTTTTAAAGGGTTGCACAGAACGTTTTGTATGTAGTCCAGAAGAAGTTATGGATACTATAGATGAAGGAAAGTCAAACCGACATGTAGCAGTTACAAGTAAGTATTATCTTTTGTTGTCTTATAGTGTTTTATTGATTTGCTTCTCATGTGCCTTAGAAAGTAAGGAAGACAAAAATAGTGAGCTAAATAATTCAGGTTTTTGAAAGGGTCTAGCATATGCAGTTTCAGCATGTCTTTCAGAAAAAAGTATTTCAATTAATTTCTTGTTGGATGTTGTTACTTAGACTTGTATTGAAAGGAGAGAGAGTAAGTGATCGGTGAGGAACTGTGAATCACTGGAGAAAAGATGTCATTCTGCATTGTGAATTGTGCAAAATCCCAGTTTGTGGCATTTGTTTCAATTCACCTATGAATCTATAAGAAAGGCACTGTGGCTCATCTACGCTTTGGCCATTCTGTTGCATATTCTAAGAAAAGGTGGTCAGAATATATATTCAGACATGCTGCAGATTTAAGCAGCATCCCAGTGTCCCATGGTTTTTGGCCTGTGGCATGTAGCAGAGTTGCAAGGAGCCATGTCATAGGTCTCTGATTTCCCACAAGAAGCAGGATTAGGAAGTGACAAAGTGTTAAAAAAAAAAAAAAAAAAAAACAAAACAAACAAACCCAACCAACAAGGAAAGATGAGGTGTGTTCAAAATAATACTGCAGTTCTCGGCAACTGAAGTGACTGTCAGAAATCTTTGAGAGCCAGTTTGAGAGTGAATTTCACATTTTTCCTGTGTCCAGTTCTTTATTCAGGAAAAGAAAGAATATACAGTCATTAAGACAATTAAAGTTTGTTTTCTTCTTGTTTCTTTGGTTAAGGATTGAAAATAAAAATATGATGTTCCTTTTAAGGAATGACTCAGTCCTGCACTTCTGCTTCATTGCTCTTGGGTAGTAAGGTTCTGAAGTAGGGACCAGATTAAGTAATGGAGAAATAGCAGAAATTTGGATAGAAGGATATTATTCTATGTTGAGCTGCTTCTCTGGTAAGCTGATCCTGTAGGCCTCTGAGGGATTTATGGTTAAAAGGAAGAAGTAGGCAGACTTTCTCATTCGGATTGCGGTCGGCTTACATTTTGTCAATGAATTAGAATAATTCTTTAAATTCAAAAAGTCTTGTTTACTGTGTATGTTTCACAGTGGAGGGAGCAGCAGGTATCTAAACCAGAAAGGGGTGAAAGGTTACAGCCATCTAGTTGAAATTTGAAAAGGGTAAAGTGGGATACTTTGTAAATCTACCAAAAAACCCCAACCAAACTATGTTCTGTATCAGAATGTAAATGTGCTTTCTGTTCTAATAAAGTAAATTAAATCTGTGAAATCCATAGTTGACAGGCTAGCAAATCTTATCCGTGGGCTTATGTGGTATTAATAGAAGCTCAAGGGAGACTGAATCTTTGTTACTCTGTTGGTTTTGCTGCCTCTAGTTTTATTGTCATTCAGAGATTGCACTATACACTTTCATTAGCTTTGGATCTGTCACTTTACTCTTTGAAGGTACTGTTTTGTTATGTTAGTTTGGTTGTACAAATATTTTTGACAATTTATATATTTTGGATTATAGATATGAATGAACACAGCTCCAGAAGTCATAGTATTTTTCTTATTAATGTAAAACAAGAGAACACTCAAACAGAACAGAAACTAAGTGGAAAACTTTACCTTGTGGACTTGGCAGGTAGTGAAAAGGTAATTCTAAATTTCTTTTTCTGCTTTGAAAACCTCTGATTATTCTTTACAATCAAATATTTTACATTAATGCAACATGGATTGTTTGGTTGTCATCTCTGAAGCATTTTAGTTTTGACTTTGAAATGTGGTTTCTGAATCCTAGTCTGGGTTGGCTATTAGATACTACCTCTTTAAGCTGATCTGCATTTCTTCAGTAAGGGTTTGTAAATACGGAATAGCGTGGGGAAATAGGCTAGAGTTCAGTCTCAGTATCTGTGAGAGCAAAAAATTGTACAGGTCTGTTGGGTAGCCAGGTACTGGAATAAAAAGAGTTTTATGGATGTGAAATATCTGAATTTTCTTCTTTAGTGTTACTAAGTTTCTTAATTTGAAATTCTGATTAACATTGTTTAAAATGACAGCTTGCTTTCCTGTGTCAGTGGCTTAAAGCAAGGAAGGAACTATGTATTGTTTTGGTTATTCTGTATCACTTATAGACTGTCATTTAGCATTTTAAGAGCTGGATTTATGTTTTTCTTATGTTCATCTTGGCTCCTGGGGTAATACCCATCTTTTTGAGTCCTTTCTGCTTGCTGTTGTCTTTACACATGTCATTGTTCTGTGGCTTTATTGTTGTCTCTGATCCTGTGTTTATTCTGAAGTGTGTTTCTTAGTAGTGGTCTCTTTTTTTTTTTTTTTTAATGAGAATGAAATGAAGCATTAAAGTGAGAACAGAGTTAAAGAAAAAGGCTGGTTTGCAGGTCTCCTTTCTCTGTAGCTTTTTTCCTTTCACTGTTTATTTCAAAGTTTGCTTTCGCACTTGTCCCAGTCTTTTTGAAGTCCATGAGGTTTTTTGATGCCTTGTCTTTGGTTGCTTTAAACATCAGCAAAGAGAATTGCTTAGCTGTAGTCATGATTACTGCTTGATGAGAAGAACAGAAAAGGGAGGGTTATAAAACTGTAAGTCAAATTCGGCCCTTGAGGCAGAAGAGCTAAGGTAAATCAAATGGTGTCAGGGTAGATTTTTTTTTCACATTTCTGCTGATAAGTTCCTACAGCACTCATCTAGGTCAGATTCAGCCTCTAAAATCTGTTCTCACAAATTCTTGCTAATATAGACTCTACTGTATTTTCGGGGGGGGTTGGTGGGGGACAAGTGGTAGTGTGTGATTAGTTTGGGTTTTGATTGTTGTTTTGTTGTTGTGGGGTTTTCTTTGTTTCTTGGGGTATTTTTTGTTGTTTGTTTTTATTGGGGTTTTTTTGTGTTTTGTTTTAAGGATGACCGCTGGGCAAACTATATAGAGCTTCTTATTAAAACAAAGTTCTAACTCTTGGTTGCTTTGATATTGTAAATTACTTTTAATGCTTGTTTCCTTTTACTCTAAGGATTTCAGGCTCTTTGTCAAACTTCAAAAAGCTTTTGAAGTTGTTTATTTGATAGAAATATTTAACTATGTATTTATCTTCTATGAAACGGCATACTTTGCAGGGAAAATACTCCCTTCAGTTTAAAAAAAAATCAGATACATCTTCAAACACTGAGTTTTGAATGAAAAATTGATGGTGAATCAGAGAAAGAGTCTGAGGAGTTTGCTTACCTGTAATCCAACTTGCTTATGAGTACCTCATAAAGTCAGGGAGACTGACTTAAAGGGGGAAAATTACTCAAGTTTTATATTAAATGTGGAAGGTGTTTTTTGAAGATGCATTTAGTAATTTACTGAAATATTGTATAGGTTAGTAAAACTGGAGCAGAAGGTGCTGTGTTGGATGAGGCTAAGAACATCAACAAGTCTTTGTCTGCTCTTGGAAACGTCATCTCAGCTTTGGCTGAAAGCAGTGTAAGTGTTCTCTTCTGTATTTTTATACTTAAAGGTTAAAGGATTGCATCTCTGAATAGGATATTATGCAGAAATTCTTTACTGATCTCAGTGATATATATATATATGGAATCTTTTAAACTAAAGGGTTCTCAAGCATTGGAATAGGCTGCCCAGGGAAGTGGTGGAATTGCCATCCCTGGAGGCATTTAAAAGACATGTAGACATGGCGCTTAGCAACATGGTTTAGTGGTGGTTTTGTCAGTGTTAGGTGGTTGGACTTGATGATCTGAAAAGTCCCTTCCAGCCTAGACAATTCTATGATTCTGAGTCCATCAATGCATTGTGGTTGGCCATTATTCTTATAGTGTATTGACATTGATGACTAATAAAGTTACATTTAATGTTGAGGGACCTAAGCATCATACTGACAGTTTTCTTATACTCTAGAAGTTAGCAAACACAGAAGTACAATATTATGTCATCCCATGCGTGTTTAGTCTTATGTTTTATGAATTAAAGTAGAATTTAATGTCTTTCGAAGTTATACCTAGCAAAAGCGTAGCTCTTGTTTCAAGTTAAATAATATGCCTGAAGAACTGTGACTGATTCGTTTAACTGTTCTCTTCCTAGACTTATGTTCCATATCGTGATAGCAAAATGACCAGAATCCTTCAAGATTCACTAGGAGGTAATTGCAGAACCACTATTGTTATTTGCTGTTCTCCATCTTCATACAATGAGTCTGAAACTAAATCTACTCTTCTGTTTGGCCAAAGGTGAGTAAATGACTGTTTGTCTTTTCTTTTTTTTTTTTTCTTTAAGTGGAAGGAGGGAGGAATGAGTTTTCCCCTATTAAGTTGAATCCTTTATCTGCTGGGAGAGCCTGTCCTCTGCCAACCTTTCTTTGACAGTATGCTGAATTACATCTTTTGATCTGTTCCCAGTATCTAGCATTCCAGTAACATTTGAGATAATACTTCTAAATTCCTGTGTCATTTGCAATTGAATTTATAAATACCCATTTCAAACTTAGTATTTTGTTAGGTATCTCTTCTTTGCCACTTTATTGTTAGTGCTTCATTTTAATACTCCAGTTCCTGACCTCTAGATTTAATCACTTCATTTACTGGAGCACATTACAAAAGCTGTCAGCATGTCATTTAGTTCGTCTGGTCTCCTGTTAGCTTACCTCTTCCACTTTAATTCAACAAGATAGTTTTCTGCTGTGTTTTCTAAGAAGATTTTTATTATGGGAAGTAGACTAAATGACTTCAGAACTTCCTAAAACCTTGGCAGAATACGTGTAGTTAGTGGGTGTGGGATAACGACTGCATTCTGTAACAGTGGAGTCTTTTTGGTCTCCTTTCAGAATCTAGGAGGTCCTGTCCTTTCCTATTAGTACTTCTTGAATGAACTATTGGGAAGTGTCTTCCAGCTGTAGCTCTAGTTTCACTACCTCATGCTCTTGACTTCATCAGAAGTTAATAGATTACGCTTCTTTATCAGCTACCATAATTAGTCTGGTATGTTAATTTAACTTTCTAGAGGTGTTAAATTTATGCTGAAACCTGCAGCTGTAATAATTGAAGGCTAGATAAATATCACATAACTTAGTAGGAAATCATTTGGCTTTTAGTAGTAATCAATCCCAATAAGACTTTGCAGAAAGATGCTTACAGGAGCCATATTATGGGGGGAAAAGTTTGTAACTACCATTAAACTTTTTTCCTGTTTTCACCTTTGGGGGCAGGGCTGGGGGGATGGTATTTAGTAGTAGGAGACTATACAGAAGAATTACTGAGGTAAGTGAGGTGTGGCACTAAAGTAAAAACTATACGTTAACTTCATGAGGATGTATGAAACCTGTAGTTTCATCTCCGAAGTTAATGTGTTCAGATGAGATTTGCCTGACTGAACGTAGATAATCAATCTGAACTTTGTAGCTTGTACACCATTTTGGGTAATGGAGATCCAACAGCTGGATTTTTAGGTTGAAGTGGGCTGTTTCTTAAATAAGCTTGATGGTTTACACCCTCAAAGTATTATGCTTTCTGTTGGAGAAATGTTTGCTAGGTGTGGTGAATGCTACCCTTTGTTCAAAGCTGTGCACTGTCCTGACTGGAATTCTTTCAGGTGAAAGTATGCAGCTGACTTTTTCCAAATCAGCCAGCTTGAGATTTTTCAGCCTTCCCAAAGTTTATTTTATTGCTCTGTCTGTTAATAGTTGTATCAATCTAATTGAAATAATAGTGAGTTGGCAGGGAGTAGAAATAAGCTTTTGGAAAAGGTGGGAATTGTTTACGCTTTTACCATGATACTTAGAAATTTTATTTAAAAGCCTTGAATTCTTTTCTTTAAAAAAATAAAATAAAATTCAGAGTTTTCTGCTGTTTCTATGTAGAGCAAAGACCATTAAGAACACAGTCTGTGTCAATGTGGAGCTCACTGCAGAACAATGGAAGAAAAAGTATGAGAAGGAAAAAGAGAAAAACAAGACTCTCCGTAACACCATACAGTGGCTAGAAAATGAACTCAACAGATGGCGCAATGGTGAGAAGCAATTATATTCTTATTTTGCGAACTTTAGGGAAGATGATAGACGCTGACTTAGTATTCAGGGTACCAAAAAATAACTGAGAGCGCTATGCAACACAGTAGTAGGAATATTAAAGCTAGAATAATAAGTTGACATAAGAACGTCGTATTTTTCCACGGTATTGCAACTGGAACAGCTTCTAATAATCACATAATGGCAAAAATGTCTGGAAGTATATTGATATTAGGTTCTTCAATGCTTAGTTTACTACGGGAAGAGTGATATACATTACAAAAATTTTATTTTGGGGGAGAAAAAATTATATTAATTGTAAATGCAGAAACTGAATAAAATTTCCTCTGGTTTGGTTTTCTAATTCAAATCAATATCACAAGATCTTATCTTTGTTTAAAACTTAAACATATTAATGGGCAAAAAAACCCACCCCATCTTTTCTTTCTGAATAAATGACTTCTTATCTATTGAAATGTCTGGCAAAATGCAAGTTAAATACGAAGCCTTAAATTCAGGAATGGAGGAACATAGGTCATACTTGCAGATGTATTCTGGAGTTTGGCAGCTACAGAAAATGATTTTGCAATCCTGTGAACAACTGCCCCACAGTCTGATGTAAATCTGAGAAAGAGGGGCTCACTTAAGTAAGCTTAGTGGGATGTGATATTTTTTTATTTTTGAATCTTTTATAGAGACAGTATGAGGCCACACCTGAAATGTTAAGTATAGTTCTTCCAGAATATTGACACAAGGTACTGGAGTGTTGGAAAGAGCCCATACCGTTCAAGGACCGCATAACACGTTTTGTAATAAGGTGCTAAGGAATTTAGTTTCATTACCAGAGAAGTGTCTTGATTAGTGTGTGTGGTATTCTTTCTATGCAAAGTTAGTAAAGTGTTCTCATCAGAAGAGGTTTAATGAACTATAAAAGGATAAAAGTGTAACTGAACAAATATTTTAAATTAGAAGCAAAGCAATTTAAAGTAAATATGGCTACCCAGCAAAACAGACTGCCAAGGGAAAAGAAAGGATTTTCTGTCTTCAGGGCAAGTTAGGTGCCTTTCTAGAAGATACAGTTTGATATGAGATTTGGAGCTCATAGCAGAGTAACTGGGTGAAATACAATGTTCTGTGGTAAGCAGGAAATACTTAAATAGTTTGGATGATCTAGTGATTGATGGGTTTTTTACCATGTAATTGTGTGAACTTGATGGCTTACTAACTGTGGCGCAGTACTGTTAGTAGGGAGTATGTAATACTGCTCAAGGCTAAGTTTGTGGAAAATACTTCATGGCTGACTACTAAAATCAAGTATATTCTTTTCTTTAAGGGGAGACTGTACCAGTTGATGAACAGTTTGACAAGGAGAAGGCCAACTTAGAAGCTTTTGCAGTGGACAAGGATATTGCTGTTATTAATGATAAACCAGCTACTACAATTGGAGTAACTGGCAATTTTACTGATGCTGAGAGAAGAAAATGTGAGGAAGAAATTGCCAAACTGTACAAACAACTGGATGACAAGGTATGCTATTCTTATTTAATGTAAGACCTCTTGGAAATATATCTTGAGCTATATTATATAATATGTAATTTGCCAGTCTTCATTTGTTAGTATAGCTTGCTTAAATATTCGCTGGAAGCACCTACTCTAATTGCGAAGCTCTGATTAAGAGAAATCAAAATTGCCTTATCTTGGTCCTAAGTGAGCATCCTCGTAGTTACTCTCCCTCCTTTGATGAAACTAATAAAAAATGCCCTGAAAACTAAAGTATCAGTACATAGAAAACATGATAAAAATGAAAGTTAGGAAGGAAACATTACTGAGAATCTTGAACAGTATTTCTGCTTTCTGGGTGCAGAACATTCCTAGCTGATTGTTTGTAATAATACTGAACCAGAAGAAGGAAAATAATGAGAAAGCAGGAAAATGAGTAATTTGAAGACAGCAGGTTTTGCCTTCCAAGTTATGTGTATTTTATTTGAACATAATTTTAAATTTAAGCAGTAGTACTACATTTGGAGAGGAAAAAATCTTTTAATTAAATCCTAATTTTTCTTGGAAGTTAGAACAACTTGGAGAAGACTTGCAAAAACCCAGGTATAAGAGTTTTGTCTTTGAAGCATGGTGTTCTACACATACATGCCAAGTTAAGAGCCTAATGAATCAGATGGTGAAATCAAAAGTATTATTTTCTTTTTTACTTTTATTGCTTTTAGTTGTATAATTGTCTCAGAATATGGAAAAGTTAGATGCCTAACATCTGCTGTCTCTTAGATTAATTTTCCTGAGTGGTATTTGCCAGTTTATTGAACACAGACTTACTTCAACTGCAGGATGAAGAAATTAATCAGCAGAGCCAACTAGTAGAAAAACTGAAAACACAAATGTTGGATCAGGAGGAGGTGAGTTTCACTCTTGCATCTTTATTCTGTTTTTGTTTATTTCCGTTAAAGAAATTAGAGATGTTCTGAATAGGTGACAGTTTATGACTAGGGAGTAGAATGGTGGCTTACTACTGTACAATAGTTCTCTTTTATTCCTTATCTAAATGCTCTGCCTATTCATTCTCCTCCCACTTAGACTGAGCTAATTGCTTAACTTAAACCAGTTTACTTGAACCTTAAGCATCCATGAATATTGAAGGAATTGAAATGTTTTATGCAAGGACATTGACGGTTTTCCCCATGCAAAGTTAGCAGTTTGTCAAAACCGAAGATACCTTGATTTACTGTAAGAAATTTGTTTTAAGGTTTGCTTTTGATCAGTTGCTGTACAGAGGGAGGAGGAGGAGCGAAATGTAATGGCCCATAATGAAAAAGGAAGTATGTATGGGTTACTTCACACCATATTTGCTAGAATATTCAAACAATTTTTTTGCACATGTTGCAAGTTATGTAACTTAATTAAATGGGGGAAATGCCTATTAATAATGAAATGGTTAATTTCATTTAGCCAAGATATTAGACAAAATAATCCTATATAGCACAAAGATTTAAAAAATAGTAATCTTTGTGTACATGGCAAGAAGGAAATGGGTTGAGGACTCAGGAAGTTGGAGCTACTGTTTGATCTTATTTCAATAAATAAATCTGCCTCTTTAGCAACTGTTCACTTTGTCTAGTTATTCTTCAGCAGCTAATAGTGTGAAAATGCTGGAAGCTTAGTGCCCAGCCTGGTGACAATTTCAGACTCATGAGTAGTGTTCAGTGGCTTTTTTGAGAACTTGCAGTATTCCATGTACACTTTCAGTTGCTGTCCAGTTGCACTTGACTTGTAATTGCTTCCATTTTGAAAATACTTTAAAAGCTAAAGAACTGTGGATACAGATGATAAATGTAACTATTCATTATACTTTCACTGTACCTGTCCTCAACCTGTCCTTACTGCATGATGCTAGACACTAAAAATGTAGATATAAGTGATTGTAGTAGCTAAAAGCTTTAAGATTCAACTTCATGGAACTTCCTTGATGATTATTTGTTGTAATTTTCAATAAATCTCTATTGATGTTGCAGCTTCTAGCATCAACCAGACGGGACCAAGACAACCTGCAAGCAGAGTTGAATCGCCTTCAGGCTGAAAACGATGCCTCTAAAGAGGAAGTGAAAGAGGTGCTACAAGCCCTTGAAGAATTAGCTGTCAATTATGATCAGAAGTCTCAGGAAGTAGAAGATAAGGCAAAGGAATACGAACTGCTTAGTGATGAACTCAATCAAAAATCGGTACGAAATTGGAATAAGAAATTACTGACAGTCTTCAACGTAACTTTTCTTGCCTTACCTGTATTTCTTGCTTGAAGTCATTTAAAGGTATTTCCCAAGGGAAAATGGGAGCTTAAGTCTAAAACTTTTTTAGTTTTAGCAAAGGATGATTTTCTAAAACCAGTAAGCTTCAGGAAAATGCACAGTGAATATTGATCTTGATAGCGCTCATCTTTTTAGTACCTACCTGAAGAGTATTCAAAGAAATCCTAGATATCAGAAGCTAACACTTTCATTACATGCTGGTGACCTGACTCAATTTTGTTTGTCTTTCTGGTGCAGCTAGGGTAGTCTTCACTTAAGAATTGCTCCTTCCAATCTTGAAATTACAGTGAGTTTTTCTTGAAAGGAATGTGTATTTGCATGGTGTATTTATGGCATGTAAAATATAACTTATCTTGATGCCTTCAAAAACAGGCAGTTGATTTTACTTTCTAAAGGGAGTAGTCCTGAATACTGAGGACATATTCCAAAAGATAGCCCTGGTTAAAATACAGATGTGGCATCAATCCTGCAGGATGAATACCATACGCCTCCTCAGATACCTGCATAGTTTCTGAATTGACTGACAGTTTTGGTAGCCGATTATTTGGCAGACTTCAATCAATTTTAAACAGTTAATACTCTACCCACTGTCCTAAAATTATAAGTACTGGAAAGGACCAGCTTGTTTGCTAGCATTGCAGCAGAATATATGATGGTGCAAGTCTCATTCTTCTCTGTTCTTGAAGATGAAAATTGGGTGGGTCTGGGTCTTCTAGTCAATGTGGCTTTCAATTTTTACTTAGTAAGATTTGACTAGATACAACACGGGCATTAAAATTGACATTCGCAAGATCATGAAACCTATCTTTAAACTTACACGTATTCTGAGCTGAGTAATCTTTATTGGTTACTTACATCTTTTTAAGGTTGGCTGAAAGTCGCATGATCTCTGGTCTTCCTATTATGAGCAGCATTTAAAACTTGGTGGAATAGAGTAGCTGTATCTGTGTATGATTCTGAAGTGTGTGGTTTGGCTTTTTGGTTTTCTTTTGTTTTGTTTATACATAGTTTATGTTAGTTTATAGATAATCAAGTGATTCTAGATATTATAACTTTTAATGTCCGTTAAGTGTCATGAATAACTCAATCCATGCGAAAGCAACAACTGTTCTGAGATGTAGTAAAATTAAGACATTTCAGTGTTCTTAGTCTGTCACAGCTAACCCATGCAGTAACCATCCTTTGGCATCACTGGCTGAAACTTCCCTGCTGTAAAACTTATGGCATTTTTTTTAAAACTGGAGAAGAGAGAGCAGACAACTTCTGAGTATGCAGGCTGCTGAGCTGCAGCTGTTACAACCACAGCAGCTCAAGCTAGCTGAAAATCTGCTGTACAGTAAGTGTAGTGTTTATGAACTCTCCAAACTGGGTGCCATTTCTTGATATGCAAGTAGGAAAGAGTTAAAAGCTATGCAGGTAAAGATGAAATTATTTTCCTTTACCAAAATATGGTGAAAAATGTTCGACTTGCTGTCCATTCCTTTTTCTCATAAACACAATCCTCTGCAATATTTAATTATATATAATTCTGAATGCTGTTCAGCAATGTTGATACAAATTTTGTCGTGGAGTTGTAAGATTATATTTCGTGAGCTGAAGGCCTCTCTCCCCCCAGTACTTCACTTATTATTTTCAGAAGAAACACCAGCACTCTAGGGCTTCTAAATTTTTGCTATACGGTGTATTCACATAGATTGATACCAGTCTGGTATTAGACATAAAACCAGGACGTTTCAGTAGGCAACTACATGTTGCTGTATTTAAATAGTAGGAAAGTAGCTCTAAAAACAAGAGTATGTTTTGTTTATTAAAGTGTAACTTCTTTTACTGTAGGTCACCCTAGCCAGTATAGATGCTGAGCTTCAGAAACTTAAAGAAATGACCAACCATCAGAAGAAACGAGCGACGGAGATGATGGCCTCTTTACTAAAAGATCTTGCAGAGATAGGAATTGCTGTAGGAAATAATGATGTCAAGGTAAGAATTAGTGCAGTTTTTAATGCCATGTATTATGCACATACATTGTGGATAGGAGGGGTCAGTTTTCTTAGTATGGTAAAAATAACCACCATAAAAAGCCTCATGTATATCAATAATTTGGGAATAAGCTTATCCCTTGCTTATGCTGTGAATTATCAGGTCCCAAACAGAATTTGAAGAGCAGGTATGATTTTTTTCTGTCTTCATAATGTTAAACTACCATATGAAATGTTCGTAACAGCAGCATCTTGGAAATCTAATGCTGACCTACAGTAGCAATCAAGATGTTATTTATTAAAAATGCAATGAGGAACCGAAATAAAAGGTAAATCTAGAAGATCACTGTAGAACAAGAATGTAAGCAGTGTTAGAAATCTATAGTGAACTGTATTTTGCTCTTCAAGTGATTCATTGCCTTTGTGCAAATTTCTAAATAATCAATCAGAAAACTTAAAAGTTATGTTTTGGTGTGTAAATGCTCTCATTATCAGTTGAGGCAGGGGATGTGTGCTGGGCACTTCAGTTTGCTCCAGCTCATCTTTAATTCTGTTTTGTTATCTGAGTGTTCTAAATGTGTCACTCTGCACTTCTCAGCAGCCTGAGGGAACTGGCATGATAGATGAAGAATTCACAGTTGCGAGACTGTATATTAGTAAAATGAAATCTGAAGTAAAAACAATGGTGAAACGCTGCAAACAGTTAGAAGGCACACAAGCAGAAAGCAATAAGAAAATGGAAGAAAACGAAAAGGAGTTGGCTGCCTGCCAGCTCCGTATCTCACAGGTAAGTGTTTCTTTATGCTGTACTTCTTAAATGTTCTTCTGAATTCATTAACCTGCTGGGGGGGGGAGTTGCAATTTCTTCTTGACACCTAACAAAGTACATTGTAATGGAACAGCCACAAGACTCAGATGTATCCTCAATACTCTTTTCAATTTGGATGCTTTTGAGTAATTGTGTGACAGGATGTCAGGATTTCTGGAATATGTCTGTAGCCTGATCCTGCTTTTGTAGCATTTGTATTAAATACTAGGGTCCATGTGTTGTCCATCACAGGATCCTTTACAAATACACGTCTCACAGAAGCAGTGGGTAATGAACACTGCCTAGTAGTACAGCAAGCTGGAAGTGGGAGAGGTAGCAATGGCACAGTAAGATTATAGTAGGCTGTAGAGCAGGTTGAATTTACTTCTAGTGTGAGAAAGGCCATTTTTAATGCAATTACTGATCTTTTCTAACAATGTGACTTCTAAAACTCTGAAAATTGCAAACTACATATGCACTTTAGTTTTTCTATATTTTGTTTTACATACAGATGGTAATTTTTTTTTTAAACCAGGAGATGCATATTTCAGTGCATTCTTCTAAATACAGTGGAACTCTCTTGCCTCTGATAGTATTTAACATTCAAAGCATCTCTTCTCCCAGCCAAAAATGTATTTCATTCCAATGCAGAATAAAGACATTGTCTTATAGGCTGCATTACACATCTACTTGAGTAGTCATATTCTTCTTAAGTTTAGTTGGCACCATTTTTGTTTTGAGATCAGGTTACTTGTTTAAAAATAAGTATAAACTGTTTATGCAGATATAATTCTGTGATACCTAGTTCCAAAGTAAATGAATCTTTCCATTCTACAAGCATGAAGCCAAGATCAAGTCATTGACTGAGTATCTTCAGAATGTGGAACAGAAGAAAAGGCAACTGGAAGAGTCTGTAGATTCCCTTAATGAAGAATTAGTTCAACTCCGAGCACAGGGTAGGAATTGTCTCCCTACACCCCACCCTTCACCACCACCACCATTTTAAGTATATAGTGATAAATAGGAAATTGTTCTGTTCTATTTAGATTGAAGGGCAGAGTTATAGAATGGCTTTTTGCTACTGAACATGTAGAATTACTCAATGGGAAAGCACATATGCTGTTTGAAAGAACTACTATGGTGACTTCATTGATCTTTGGAGAGGAAACTTTCCCAAATTTTAAGGTGTTGGGGAGGGAAGGGGGAATTAACACCATCTTCCCTGTGGTTGCCTAGTTACCTGGCTGAAACTTATTTTCTTTTGTCTCCTCTATCCCTACTAGAAAAAGTCCATGAGATGGAGAAAGAGCACTTAAATAAGGTTCAAACTGCAAATGAAGTGAAGGTAAGTTAATTTCATTGTGTTTTGTTTTGGTTTGGGTTTTTTTTAAACCAAAATGAAGTATGGTGACTTCTTAAAGCATGTAATACATACTGTTTTTTCTAATAGCAAGCTGTGGAACAGCAAATTCAGAGTCATCGTGAGACACATCAGAAACAAATCAGTAGCCTAAGAGACGAAGTTGATGCAAAGGAGAAACTTATCACTGAACTTCAAGAGTAAGCAATTGTCATTGTTTTGTTACTGCCAAATATCTCTGGACTGTGTGAATACAGAAACACAGTTTGGGGGAAAGGAAGTGGCAAGGGTTTCCTCAAGCAGTGTCTTTTGGTAAAGCAACACAAGTTTAGAATATCATGTCTCACAGGTTCAGTTGATGTAATATTTACTTTCTGTGTTCAGCCAAAACCAGAAGATGATGCTTGAACAGGAACGTCTTAGAGTGGAGCATGAGAAGTTGAAAGCAACTGATCAGGAAAAAAGTAGAAAACTGCATGAACTTACGTAAGTGATAATGATGCATTAAACAAATCTGTGTGGGAACACGTACGTTTAAAAAACTAGTAACCTAATATGAAGAAGTGGCTCTTACTGTATGATGTGCTTGTTAAAGTGAGGGGGTTCAGACCCTTCTTGAACTTAGCTTTTTTGAAACCTTTGCACTGCCTTAATATTTAAAGTTGGAAGTAAAATATTGAAAGATACTAAGGCCAGAAGTTTTTCTTTGTTAATATGCTATAGGTTGGAGTAATTAACTCTTCAATTGCATGCTCTGAGACTGGAAGAGGCTTGTAATAGTTCCCTTACTTTTTTTTGGTTCTTGTGTGATTTAACTAGTTACGTGGTTCTAACTGGCTTATTCTTGAGATGAAACAGCTGCATACTTCATTGAGTAACTAACAACAGTGTATTAGTGAATTAGAGACTGAAAAGTTAATGCAGTAATTAAAATTGAATTCTGCTTGCAGGTAAGTATCGAAGGGTCAAGCTGAAAACCAGTTCTTGACTTCTAGAAATCTGACCATAATCACCTGAAAATGTTTCTAGAGTATCAGTAGCAACCCCTTTCTGGCATATGTGAATTTCTTTACAGAAGTTAAAATACATTATACTTCAAACTTTTTCAAAAGTGCATGCTTTTTGGCCATGTTTAAAAACACACAGTGGCTTTCAGGTTTTTGTTAAATAATTTGAAATAATCAAAGGGACCTGATTGGTCTGTACTGGTAATGAATAAGCAACACTTTTCTTTTTTTTTTTTTTTTTCTTTTAGCCTTACTGTGAAATACAATGTTGGTTTAACTGACTAAAATTTTAACAGTACTCTGGTGTTGTGAATCCATCTTATTCTGATTTATTCATGTGCCACAATGACTACAAAAACTGTTAGTTACAGTAGGTTTTCTTGTCTCGTAACATTTGATATATACAGCACACTATTGCTTCTTATTTCAGTTTGCAGGCTGAACTGTGAATAGCATATATCCCTTAAAGGCACTTGCTATATTAGAAACTTTCCTTTTCAAAAGACTTGCAGGAAAACATTCAGAATTAGTTTGGTGTTCTGTGTCCTCCTCCAGCCTTTTTGAATCCAGTTATTTCCATTGTATGGAAATACATATATAATGTTGCCATACATAAATGTGCATAGCAAATGACAGGCCAGAAACAGTGTGGATTATTCACATTTTATTCTTTTTGTTTGGTTGGTTTTTTTACGTAGAGTTGTCTAAGATGCCTGGAACTACTTTTCCAGTGAGGAGAATGGAGAGGATGCTGAGATATTCTAAAGAATGTTTTATTACCTGAAATGCTTAATTATTTAGCAAGTCCGAATTCCTTTCCTGTATCCTGTCATTTCAGTAATTGCACTGCCTCATAATTCTGAGAGATAACATCAGCAGTGCAGTAAATGCTTTCATGTTAAATAGGAAGGGAGAAGCTCTGTAAAGTGATAATCATTAAGTTATATTCCTGCAAACTGAGCTTGCCAAAGCTAGCGTAGTCAACAACAAATGTGTTGGGGGTGAGGTGGTGGAACAAAACAAAGGAAAAAAAAAATCCTTAATGTGTCGCATGATACTTGTCATCTTAGCTAAGAGATGGTCAGAGCTAAGAACATTTGTAGGAGGTCATTTCCCTAAATATTCATAATGAGCCTGTCTCCAAGAGCCTTTCTTTAGGGACATGGTTTAGTGGCGGACTTGGCAGTGCTAGATTAATGGTTGGACTTGATGATCTTAAAGGTCTCTTCCAACCTAAACGATTCTATGATTCTATTCTAGAAACTTATTTATGCATCTGAATGTACTTGTTTGTATTCTTTCAATATTAAAAGTACTTCCCTCTTTTCCACCTGCAACTCCCCTACTGCTGTCCCACTCCATGTGGATTTCTGAGTGTTGTTTCATCTATTGGTTACATTCTTAATTGAGGGCTTCAACTGAAAAACATTTTTCATTTGTACTGTATAGTGTTTATCACTCTAGTTCCTTAAACATTAAAATTTCCAATTTTGCTCTGATGTTTCAGCATGATTTTATTCTCTTTTAGGGTTATGCAGGACAGACGGGAACAAGCGAGGCAAGATTTAAAGGGTTTGGAAGAGACTGTGGTAAGATAGTCAGAACATGTTCCGAAGGAAATGTCAGTACTTGCTTGCCTTTCCGCCATGCCCTTCAGAGTTCTTTTTTTAATTTTGTTTTCTTCATTTTTTATTCCTTGTCCTTAACTGTAGGCAAAAGAACTTCAGACTCTTCACAATCTTCGGAAGCTGTTTGTTCAAGATCTGGCTACTAGAGTGAAAAAGGTAATGTGGTGCTGTAGTGAAAATTGGGGTTTCTGAGAATGCTACATAAATTTCAGTTTAAAACTAAATTAGGAATTGATCTTTGTGGTGCGATTTTTCTGGCTTGATCTTAATGTGCAAATTCAGATTTGTACTCAGCCTCCTCTCTCCCTCCACATGCCTTTGTTACTGCAGAGTGCTGAGATTGACTCGGATGATACAGGAGGCAGCGCTGCACAAAAACAGAAGATCTCCTTCCTTGAGAATAATCTTGAACAGCTTACAAAGGTTCACAAGCAGGTACAATGAGGCTTAACTTCAAGTTTTTAATTAAAACAAGCTACTTAAAGTGCATTATTATAGAAGTGACTGCATATTGGTCATCAAGTAACTGTTTTATAATTTAATACTTCTATGTCTTGACTGTGTCTCTTGATATAAAACAGTAGACTAAAAGTTTTCCTATAAAGTAAATTAATAGCTTTAAGTGCATGTGGGAATGTAACAAAATAGCTGCATTTAAACTGAAGAACATCCAAGTTAGTGTTTAGAGTTAGTATATCAGTCTAGGGGATGCTTGCCTGTCAGTCTCTGACTGAAAAAGAATGTAGACTTCAACTGCCTATGTTGGATAGCACGTTTTTCCACAGTAATTGATTTTCAAATGACAATCTTACAGATGAACTATTAGATTTACTAACTGCTTAAGCAAAGATAATATAGTAGCCCTGCTGCTTTGCCTTTTGAGGGGCGGGACGGTGTTAGGCTCTCCCTGTGAAGGAGAGATACCAAGAAAATAATCGATTCCGTTTTTGTAGCTGGTACGTGATAATGCAGATCTTCGCTGTGAACTTCCTAAACTGGAGAAGCGACTTAGAGCTACAGCTGAAAGAGTTAAAGCTTTGGAGTCTGCACTGAAGGAAGCCAAAGAGAATGCTTCTCGTGATCGCAAACGGTATCAGCAAGAAGTAGATCGTATAAAGGAAGCTGTGAGATCCAAGAATATGGCCAGAAGAGGACATTCTGCGCAAATTGGTTAGTAAAGAATCCCTTGCCCTGTAAAGCTTCATCTGTCTCCTAATTTCTTTGATCTTTGTGCACGTATGGATCTTTCAACCCTAGTTGGAACTGCATGTGTAAACATGGTGTATTTTCCACCATGAGTTATATTTTGGTTAATGCTGTAAGGGAGGGTGGGTGGTGGTGTATGGTTGGTTGGGGGTTTTATTTATTTTAAGCGGGTCTCTTCCTGCTAGTTGGATTTTTGTACATGCTGGGAAAGGCATACTAGCCTGAACGTGTGTTCCGTTTCCTAGAACAAAACAATACACTGAATGTGAGTCTTAAGTCTTTACCATAATTCCGTAAGAATTTGGAAGGCTAAGTAGGTATTCCAAAGTAAGGAGAGAGATTAAGCCATCACCTTAAAGAACAACCGAAAAATTGTCTTGCTGTCTCTTGATCTTGTGGCAGACAGAAACCCTAAACTAACATCTTAAAATCCTGAATTACCTTCTTGGTTCTTTGTTCGAAAACAGATAGTACTCGATAGCCCTCCCTAGGGGAAAAACATGGAAAAACCAGAAGTCTGTAGTAGCTAATAGTGTTTCTTACTGTGTGGTGGGAAGGCAGTGATACTCCCTTGGTCCTCCACCTGCCATTGTGCTGTAAAATGCTGAGGACCAAGAGGGTGTGTGACCTGTGGAGGACTGAACTGTGCCTATTACGTTGTTGTTGTAGAACTATGTGTTCCAGCCTTTTTGTTGTCCTGTGTCAGGACTTTAGTAATCAATACACTTCTGTTAATTGCAAATGCAACTGAAATAAGCATTGCAGTTAAACTTCACTCATATTCCGTAAGCGTGCAAAGAGCTATTGCAGAATAAAGTCATAATTTTTTTTCTTGGTTGCTTCAAGTGATGGCCTGAAGACAGGTGCTTTCCTGTCTTATTTTTCTATCAAGCGGTCTCCAAGAAGACAAACAGAATTCTCTAGTGAGCTCACCATAAGTACACAGATTCTTGTACTTAAATGTCTAGTTGAACTACAGACATGTCTTATTGGAGATCAGCTTCCTATAAGGCAGAACTTGAGAAGCATTTCTCTGATGCATTTGCTACCTGTAGGTACACTATATCCACTCTTACCTGCTGAAACTTTAAATGCTTCTGTTTAATATTAAACAGAACTTTGTAAAGTCATACTGTTGTGCATGTCCTGTTAAGAGCTAGTGCAAAACTCACTGAAAATACACTTTGTTTATCAAAGTGTATGCAGCTTGTGAAATACCTGTCAAAACTACTGGTTTTGAATTCAGTAATAGAGCAAGGTTTTATTTTTATATGGTGGTTAAGAAGTTGATGAAGCAATGTTACCTGTGGAGTAATCAGTATGCAGAACCACTTTCAGAGTGGCTTATCAATCAAGTAGATGGGGGGAAGTACAGCAGGGTATAATGATTCCTTACAGGAATGTAACCCTCATGAAACTTCATCTAGCAATGTGTTTTATTTGAGTTCTTATTGCCAAGATATAGGACTCTTACAGGGAAATTCAGTGTGCAGATAATACATGTGAAGATAATCATTATCAAAAGCTTTGCTAGCTTTAATTCTAATAGGGGCTATAAAAGCAAAACCTTGCCTATTTTTCAGGGCTTGTTATAGTTGATACTAATCTGTTAGGTTCTCAGAATACCATCTCCTAAACTTGTTTCTTATTCAAAGTGCATTCAGTTTTGGTTATTACACTTGGGATACTGTAAAATAAAGCATTAGTAAATCGGAATAATCAAAGGTAAAATTGTGATGTATATGTTTGTAAGTCATGTTTCTTTCCATGCAGCTAAGCCTATCCGTCCTGGCCAGCATCCAGCAGCTTCTCCAACTCATCCAAGTGCAATTCGTGGTGGAGGTGCGTTCACTCAGAACAGCCAGCCAGTTGCACTGCGCGGAGGTGGAGGACGGCAAGACAAAGTGTAAGTTTGTTTTGTAGGATTTTTAAATGTGTGATTAAACCACTTGATGTTAGTTCTATTACAATTCATTCTGTGGCATAAAATGACTTGAATAATTGGATTAACTTCTTTTTTTACAAAATTTTATAGTTGGAGGAATAGTATACATGTACATCTGAGTAATGCTGCTGCTGTTTTTGTTACAAAACTGGTGTTTGTTGTAAAATGATAGTCTGGAGTTGTTCTGATGGAGTAGAATGAAATGTGAAAACAGTCAGTTGGAGCTAATATCTGATACGATAATAGCTAACAGCCAGTAGCTACTGTTTGGCAAAGGACTGGGCAGAAGAATGTAAAAATACGGTTTTCCTCATAAAACGTTTGGTGATGAAATAAAAAATTACCTTATTCTTATATGTTGTCTATTTGCTGTTCTTACTACAATTGCACACTCCTTTATGTGTAAGTAATTTGGAGGTATTTAACAGAAAAATTAATGTCTTCAGCCAGTAAATTTAAAATGCTAGCCTAGTTAAAGTACAGTTACAGTAATTGAAATTAATGTATGCACTTATTTGAAAATGTCTTTAATCTCCTAAGTAATTATATGTAGTCTAGTATGTAATATGCTTAAGTTGCTCACAGAATCATGTCTGGTTTTTAATTAATATCTGCATTATAGTTGGTCTGTTGGTCACCTAACAGTAATGCTTTGCTGCAATCTGTCATCTTCACTTTTGAGCATTCATGTAAATGTCTTCTAGACATTCCTTTAGTTAAGGTGTCTTAGTTAAGGTTCAGTTTGAAAATACTCCTAAAATGATGGTGTGGTGCTTGATTCCTGGGTGCTTCTCTTTTTAAGGGCTCCAGAGCAGCTTACGTTAATCTTGTTTCCATTTGTTTCTTTTTATTAGCTGACTGACTTTTCAAAGCTTTCTCTCCAATTTAGAGAAAAATCAGACTGTAGTACTAGTTAGAGTACCTGGTAATGTTTGGTAAATAAGAGGTTGAAGTGATATGTACTTTAACTTTGAATAACATTTACCTTGAATGAGCAAGGACCTGGCAATTCAGGGATTCTTGATTATGTTGCTGTGGTGAAATTATTCTTCACATAGATTGCCTTTGTAGTCCAAGTAGCTATCTCAGCTGTCAACATAGAGACATTTCAAGTATGATTGACCCAATTTATTTTACATGCCTACTTTAGCATGAATTTGCACATGCTCTGATGTTGCCTAGAATTCTAACTGAAGAGAGCCTATTTAGTCTGATACTTCTTTAAGAGTACTTATAATAGGTGATATAATCAGCAATAAATAACTAAATTTTGAGCTTACATTTCACTTTGGAAAAGAGCTTTCACTGTTGGTCCTGGGGAATTTAAATGGGAGACTTAGCACTTTGACTTTTGGACTATTTGTAGATAAATCATGAAGGAGTGGAAAATTGCTACATATTAGCTAGAACGCCTTTTTAACAAACACACCAAAAGACTCCCACGTAATATGCTTACAGAATCCCTTAAGCAGTTGTAAAGCTTTCATAGAATTCTTCTAATGTTAGCATGTTACATATTACTGTAGAACCAAGCAGTATTTAGCGCTTAGAGGCAGGAGAATGGTCACAATTTATTCCAATTTTCCTATCTTGTTTTTGGAAGAACCTATCCCTTACGGAAGTAAAGGAACTAAACTTTCTTGAATTTATTTTACTGTTAAATATCAGTTTGTTCTGAGCTTGTGAATACTCAGGTAGCCAGGATCATTTTTCTCTGTAGTAATGTCTGTTATACTTTCTTTGAGGATTAATACAGATACTAAGCATCTGAACTTCTGGTTAGAGAAGAACTTTTGGTACAGTAGGAACATGATGTGCTGTTTTACATTTGGAGACCACCATTTAAAAAATTATTCTGGAAAAATTAAGGAAATACAGAGATGGTAAATTGCTATTTCCCTATGCAAATCAAACTCTTAGGATGATTAGTGTCAAAAGATGTCTTCATTCCCATTTCATCTTCCCAAAATAGCAAAGTCAAAACTTTGCAGGAGTTGGTAGGTGGTATCGTAACAGTTCTCACTGGCCTGGAAAAGTACCAACAGTCATGGGAAATGGAGCTGGGTTATAATTGGTTTGTGTTTGTAATGTTTATTCTGTTAAGGAAATCAAGATTGGATACCTAGTCAGTTTATCATTCTGTAAATTTGTTGGTAACAGACAGCATTCCTTAAATGCTTTGCATTGAGTGAATAATCTCTTATTCTAAAGCCAATGTTTTATTAGCACTTATCTGAGTGGTCTGAGAATTGGGCTCTTAAAGGCTATGTAAATAGTGAATATGGTCTACTATAAATGTAAATAACTTGGCTTTTTTTGGCTTATGAAGTACGAGCACTTAACTCTTATTATTTTTCTCATTTACAGTTGCTGAAAAGTAAATGCAGCGTGAGGAGGATTGGATATCATGTAGAGGGAGTCATTCCATGACAATAATCTCTCCCTTTGGGGACTGTAGGATTATTTTTTGAAAATGTATAAATTATACCTGGCCTGTACAGCTCTTTCCCCTTCTACAAATTCTGCTAACTGATTCCAAAAAAAAAAAAAACTAGAGTGCAATTTTGGCGTCTTGAAAAATGACATGTTACTTAAAGTGTAGCTCTGCTCATTACACAGTTTGTCTTTCATGTCTTAAATTTAGTCTGCACTGTGCCAAGCTGAATGTACATTGAGAAAATCTTAGTTCAAACTTTCTAGCTTAATTTGTGTACATCTTATTGTCCTAGGGAATGTGCAACAGTGTTTAAGTATACTTTCATTTTTATCACTTCACATAACACTACATGTCCCACTGAATTAGAACAGCACTCTACATTAGTTTTCTTTTGGAATGCTACATAGAGCATTGGAACTAAATTTATTTGTACAGTGTAAGAATACTGAAGTGTGCTTATGACAACTGCCATGAGGCACTGCGATCGCTACACCACAGAACTAAAAAGTTCAATATGAACAAGGCTGTTTAACTGTTATCTGATTAAATGCCTGTTTATCGGGTAATTTAGGATAAATATTGTACAGTAATAAGAGTAAACCTAAGTTTACAAAAAAGACTTTGTCAATGGATTATCCCATCTGTCCTGTTCTTGGTTCTATACACAGTGCAGTCTGGTGGAGTGAAAACATTCTGCTTCATTCTGATGAGCCTGTCTATCCATTTGTCTGTATCTGTGGTGGTTCACTTTTGCTATTTTATAATAGTGAAATGAACGCAATCTAAAATATAACTTGATATCCTACTACGTACACCGTACTGCAATTTTTGGCTAAAATTTTAACTTTCAATTAATTTTTTTTCAGCAACTGGCCAATGAATTCAGATACACTCTTAAAGGATACAACTTTTAAAAAGTGATGTGTCTGGAAATCCCAGAGACGTGTTTAAAAATAAATAAATAAAGTGCTACCCTGAATTGTATTTGTAATCCATTTGTAAGTAGGTATCGAAATGTCCAAAGTAGTAGTTGTTGAATATTTTTCTTCTCTTTGCAATAAAGTCCTGTAAAGTGGCTAACAAAATGAAACTGGTTTTTTTTTTTGTTTGTTTTTGAGCTCCAGTACTCCCACTGAGCTGAATCTGGGTTTTAAAATTTTATAGTATAATTTGCCTAACTTATTCATAGGGTTTAGCCACTATAATTTTTAGAGGAGCTGCCTTCTGGATAGAAATTAGTTACCAGGTCTTTGAGAAAGAAGGAACTTGAATATTCCTGAAGAAATTCAGTTAGCTTTCCAGACCCAGTTGGTACCACTTTATGTGCTGGCTTGAATTTTTTGCTGGGTATTCATCAGTTATTGTGGAAACAGCAGAGACTGTGACTGTTCAGACAGCAATTTCAACTTTTATAAATAGACAAAATATTTATATTAGGATGGAGTGTAGTCAGATTTTAGACCTTGAACCACTTTTTTCTATATCTACAGTAGTCTGAATTTTTAATAGTTTGAGGTTTTTTTTTTTGAAAGGTTGAGTGTATCAGTTGGAAATCTCACTATTTTGGAGTTTTCAGCTTTTAAGACTGTTTTGTTCACTAAGGCTGCCAAACACTCCAAACCTCCAGTTGTTTTAAAGCACTATTAAAGACAGCATGCTGAGGAAAGCAAAGGAACAGCAAACTACTTTGAATGCAATTTCTCCTAATGGAAACAGCACTGTCCGTTATCTTTCTCAATGTTAACTACAGGTTTTCAGAGCTTCATTTGTTAATCTGCAATCATAAAAACAAAAAACGACACTTTCTTTAAAGTACATTCAAATGAAGCAGGATTTTTTTCTCATGCGTGTGAATGAGGGTTTCATTCCTGTAGGTAATCATCATGGGTTTTGGTGCTGAAAATTGCTGTGTCTAAAAAAAAAAAAAAAAAAAAAAAAAAAAAAAAAAAAAATTAAGTGATAACTAGCCTCTAGCTCAGTGTACATCACCTTTTTATATTTAAACATTTTTTTTATTTTAAACCTTTTATGAAGTTTACCAAGAACTGCCTCTTAATGTAAAAAAGAAAAAAAAAACCAAAAAAAAAAAAAAAAACAACAAAAAAACAAACAAACAACCTTTTTGTTTTCTGGTCTGGCTGTCATAGGTCAGCCAGACAGGACAATTACTGTTTTTTGTAAATTAAAGTATTCAGTCTATACAGGGAATGTTCACACTGCTGTTTCAACTTGCAGTCTTTGAATGGTTCTTACTTCTATGTTCCTCTAGATCATATTTTTTAAAAGATGGTTTAGGATAGGAACTTGGTGAAATAATATTTATTTCTGATGAACAACTAAATTATTTACATAACTTAAATGCTGACTCACTACTGTGTGCAATTCTAAATTTGACATGAGAGGACAAGTCTACCTGTGGAATATGATTTAACTTCAGTACACTTTAGATGTATTAAAACAATTGGTTTGGGGAAGACGCCATATAGTTTTAACTTACCTGCATGCTGTAAATGTATTTGTGTTTAAATAAAGAGAAGAAAAATCTTTGAACTCCGTGCACTTATTCAGTCTCTGCACTTTTTTGTTTAATTGTCTCCATATAATGTTTTTCACTTGATAGGTTTCATGACCAGTTATCACCGTGTAAGTCATGATCATGTGATGTCTCTAACCTCTTATTCCAGTGTTTCTTAATACAAGTTAAGCTTTCCCACATGCAAATACGAATGTTTAAGTATTTGTCTTCAAAAGATTGTTCATGATAGGAAAAAACCACACAAACAAAAAAACGCCCAACAGTTGATGCCTGTGGAAATATTCAGAAATTGATTACAGGCACAGTATATCAGAACTTGAACCCTTTCAATCTGGGGTTACTTTGACCTCTCCCAAAGGCATACACTGTATGTAGTTCATAAATATGCCAGCTTAATATCCATTTTTAATGGCTTGCCTTGGTTGTGTATGTTTTGTTTTTTTGAACATCAACTTCTGCCCTGTCTATCTGGATACAGTAGGTGACACACTTGAAAGAATTCTCCCTTGGCACAGGACGTAGCTGTGGACATTCCTTCTCTCAAAGCAGGTATTTCCTCTTTTGCTCAAAGCAGCTGTTTTGTTCCCATTGCACTGATGTTTGTCTTGGTATTCAGCTGCTTTTCAAAAACAGACCTGAAAAACAACCCCCCAGACCCTCACTAACAAACCCAACCCTCTTCTCCTTGAGGTATATCTACAGGTAGTTATTTCTTGGTTGTATTCGGGAGTCGGATATGGAAGACTATTGCTGAATCCTATTCATTGAGGGATTTTTTTTTTTTTTCTTAAATGGTTGCATTCTAGAGTAAATTGAAAGCTGGTTAGAGACAACTCTACTTCTTTCCAGAAGCAGAAGGAAATGTAAGAACTAGGGGAGATTGCCTTAATTCGGGCCTATGGGCAATCAAGGAACCATAGATGCACTTTACATTCCATACTTATTCTTTAAAATGAAACTGAAATTAAACAATGTAGAAGGCGATCAAGGGTTTGGGCAGGTGATGTGCATTTGATTCAGTTTCTGAGCAACTTAAAGTCTAATTGTAAAGACTTCTTAAGATGACAACGCATTTTATCTGCTTTGGGATGCACAAAGAATGTGGGTGCCTGCTTGCTGCAGTTCAGCCTGCAGATTACAAATTCTGAAAACTGCTAATTCATCTGTAGCACCTGATGCCTACTGTATTCGCAGCTTGAGCTGTCGCTGCGTATGCTTTATGTACTCCTGGTTAGCCAGTGAAGGAGGGAAGCAAAACAGAGATCTGACCAAGAGCTCATCTAGCTAAATCTGTCTCCAGAGGTGCCAGATCTATGGGTTGCCCAGAAAATCAGTCAAATGCGATGATTCCTCTCAATAGTCTTCTCTAGATGAATTACCTCAGGGGCTTTAGTGAGTGTGGTGCGAGTTGCCTCTATGGTGATGCACAAAGTTCTCCTTTTATCCACATCCTTGGACAGTCATCTTTGGAATCCATGTAAACTTGTCTTGGTTTCAGTTGCAAGGGAATTCCCATGAGTTACGACTTGCTTCAAGTTTTTTGAACTTGGTTTCTGCTGATTTGGTGACTCCTTGTTCTTGTTTTAGAGAGATTAGTCCCTTTCCAACATTTCTGTGCTACCTGGACTTCTGTAGACCTCTTTCTCTCTTTCTGAAGGCTCATTTTCCTTTCCCAGTAATCTGTAACAGTTGATTCTGCTTTTTTTTTTTTCTGAGTACTATGGAACTGATGCTTTTTATGGAGCAATCTAGTTATGTGAGGCTGCAATCACCTTCTGGATAATTTTCTCAGGAAAAGATGTAGCTAACTTAGAGTTTTGAGATATATATATATATATATATATATATATCTATCTATCTATATATATATCTCAATCTCTCTCTCAATCTCTCTCTCTCTATATATATATAAAAGCATAAAGGATGCCAAGATTTAAGTCTGCCAGTACAGTTATGTAAAAGAAAAGATCTCAGCAGGAAGGAATTGCGTCTGTAAAACTGCTCAATCTGATACTATAAAATATTTCATAGTGCATCCTATTAACGGAAGATGTCTCAGTCACACTGGTGAAGTGCTCACATCTGAATAGATCTGTGTCTCTACCAGGGGATGACCAATTCAAACAAGGACTAAGGAATGCTCAAAAAGGAAAATAAATCACTCTGAAGTTTCTTAGAAGCAATGGCATGACCTGAAATTACTTCTGAAATTAGCAAAAAAAAAAATTATTACATCTGTGACAAAAAAAAAAAAACCCTGCGGTTACCTGCACTGATAACCCACAAACTGCTAAGGAATTCATTGACAGAACAAATTTGTTCTGTTGATTGGCTTGGTGTGGCTTCCCCCTTGAACGTACCAAGAGGTTGTGACACCCATTTAGGAAGTGTCAAAATGCATCACTATATTTAACATGTGCTATGTGCAAAACTGTCTCGAGTAACTTAAGTACATAACATAACCTTGCTAAACGACACAGAAAACGCATCTGGAAGATGATTACTGAAGACTGATGGTATGTCAGAATTTTTGCCTGCGGAGTTTTCAGCTGATGAATATTTCTGAACTCCCTACAGGACCGTTCATCATTTTATCTTTAACTGGTGTGTGCTGGGGGGAATGACAAGTGAAGTGGGACCGGGCAGGGAGGGTAATTTAAGCTGCTAACTCCTTTTTGTGTTTCGTTATGGAAGTTGAAGGTGCAGAGGGTGTCAGCTAGGCTACCCAGTGTAATGGGGAGAGGAAGAGTTACCTGAAGAAGAAAAACATAATGCAAAATAAAAGAAGAAAAATACATGCAAATGAGACTACTGTAATAGAGCATATTTGGCCTATTTACCCTCGAAAAGGAAAATAAGAGGTTAATGATTATAAAGGGGAAAGAAAGGGGTGTTGCAAAGCATGGTGTGGCATACCTGCATCCTGGTTACCTTGGAGGTGTATGTTTCAGCAGAATACTTGCTCTAGGGTCTGTTGTGTTCTATGCAGTGTAGGCATACCAGTATTGCTGATGGATATATCAACTGTCTTCTCCACCTATGGTACCAAGGGAAGTGTTGATATGTACCTCCAGCAAGTAAGGAGAGCAGCATAATCCACATTCTCCACATTCCTAAACCCACAAAACTGGGTGTGGAAATGACTCAGAGGTGCCCCCAGGTGTGTGTTTCAGAGAGCTACTTTGACTGCTGTGAGTAATGAGTACCTGTGAGCCCCTGCCCTCTTCTGAAAGTCAGCTCAAATTGTCTTCTGCAACCAGGCGAATACACTCCACCACTGACACCACCATATAGGACATACCTGTGAAGCCACTTGCTGTCCAGTGGATGCTTCATTTGGCTTTTGTCAGCAGCAGCATTAAAAGGCATGTTAAAAAGTAAATTAGCTCAGCAAAGTGTCAATGTCAGTGTTACCCTGTCTGCTTATTGTCTCCATCAACAGGTCCGGTTCTGATCAGCCCAGGGATGTTTCACTGCTGTGATCAGTGTTTTACATCATCATTCAGCATCCTACTAACGAGCAGGTATCTGCAGATTATTTTGTGCAGGTCTTTTCCTGAGAGGGTGTAAATGATTCTTTAAATGCTTTTCCTGGAAGAAACACCCTTCAGCAGAAACCATGATGGATCTCAGCCTGCTGCCCAGGAATGCTGGTTCCAACCACGGCTTAGCATGATGCCTTTCTGTTGTGGCGTCAGCCATGTGCAGGAGCCTGGTAACCACCGGTGGTCTTGAGGGCCCGGCGTCAGAGGGGACTGTAGCGGGGTGACACCCCCCCCCCCCCCCGCGGCCAATGGAAGAGGGAAGCTCCTTTGGGAGAGGGTTTGAGGGTTTCCTCTCCTGTACGGTCTTGGAGCTGTGCCCTGCCGGGTTTCCACCTCCTGGTGGGTTATTTCTCGAGCATGCACACAGGAGACCTGCTCCTGCCGCCGCCCGCCTCACCCCTCTCCCTTTGAGGCTGGGGGTTCCCCCGCCCGCCCTGGGACCCTGGCGTCAGGGACTGTCCCTGTGCTGGGGGAAGGGAGGACCTGCCAGCTTCTCCTGGAGGAAAATTGCGTTCCTGCTCCTGCAAGTCTCCGTTTTCTTCTCTGCGAGGCCACGGCCTCTCCCAGCCCGGGCCTGTCCCCAGCGAACCGGCCGGGCGCGGGCAGGCGCCGCCAGGGGGCGCCGGGGGCCGGCGGCGGCGGCGCTGAGGGGAAGCCGTCGCGCGCGGGCGTTGCGGGCCTCAATGGCCGCAGATGGCCGCGCGGGTCGTGTGCGTTCGGCAGCCCGGGGCTCCCGGGCCTCACCGCCTGCGTGTCTGTGTCCCTCTCTCCCCTAGGAAGCTGCCTTGTCTCACGTAGACCGGCCGGCAGACTGGCAGCAGCCGGGCCGCAGTGCGGTTCTCTTGTCAGAGGGCTGACGCTTTACTACCGTCCTCCAAGTTGCTGGGTGTTTTTCTTCCTTTAAACGTGTTTGTGTTTTGTACGCGTCCTTCTCATGCCACTAACCTCCTCTCCATCTCCGATTTCAGAGGGGAAGCTCCACCAGGTAACAGAAAAACTGCCTTTGGCCTCCTCAGCACTGAGCACACCTGAATGGTGACTCCCCCGATCTGGCCCGGGCTCTCCTGCTGTCGCTCAGCAGGCAGCTTGCCTTTCCCGAGCCCTGTTGGCCCATACAGAGCCTCGTGTCCCCCAGTGTCCTTTGCTGCAGGGCTGCCCCTTGGCCACTTGGTTCCCAGCCCGTCCTGATGCATCCGCCTACCTGTGAGGAGAAACCCTGCGTGCTTCCTTCAGGCCTCCCCTGATGCATGGCCTTTATAAAGTCACTTAAACAAAACCTGCAGAATTCATACTTGTGCTAAAAACCCAACTAGCTTTACTGCTGTCATGCAGAACAAGGGCCATTTGTCACAAAGAATCCCGTGTGTGTCTGTCTGTATCATGATATATAAAGCAGTGACTGTAAAACTCTTCTATCCTACAGATAGAGCTGCATATAATTGAATCTTGACATTAAAGTATTGCATATTGTGTTTCTGAATAAGTACCAGGATATTCTCCTAGGCATTTTCCACTTTTTGTTTAAACAATTTTTTTGCAGGAAGATACTTGGAGATGTCACAAAATGTATTTGAACTGCAAAATAGCAATGCAAGATGCAGAAAGTCAGACCTGTGTGGTGGGTGAATCATTATCAAATCCACTCATAGGTGAAGCTTTGAGACGTTTTTGTAATTTTCTCTCACTTCCAGCTGACTTGTCTCCATTGATCCACAGACACACGAGCAGCACGAGAGAGGCGGGAAGAGTCATTCCTGATGAGAAATGGATTTTTTTCCCCCATGCTCATTATTGTAGAGGACTGTCAGTTTCCCTTGGCAGCCCGTACAATGGGCTTGCTCTCTAATAAACGCAGATAGCATTAAATTAATGTTTCATTCCCATGGTGACATACAGTGGCATCCAGTTCCATGGATAATTCCATGACAATATGGCAGTAGAGAAGTGCCTTACCTGTTATGTGCTAATCAGGGATGCAGAGTGTTCGAATTAGACTCAAAGCATCTGCGTATCTTGGAGTGAGTTTATTAACCTGGAGACACACTAGTGAAAATGAGCTGGGAACTGGGAAATAACAGAATGTGCATTAAAAAAAGAAGCAAAGCGCATAAAAATAAGCATTAAAGCATGGTCAATTTTAATAAACATTTTCCTTTTACTTTTCATCCAGCTCTAACCTGTGCGGGAGCTGTCAGGGGAGGAGAATTGTGTCCACACACTAGAGGAGGATAGGTATGCGTGGAGATGAAGAAAAGGATCCTTAGCTCATATGCTTGGCTGATGAAGCTGGTAGAGATAGGGCTGGCAGCCTGGCAACTTGTGGTGTTTGACTTTGTCATGTTCTTTGGTCATGTTCTTCTAAGTTTGGTAACTTAGGATAAGGCAAGGCTGTAGAGAACCAGACACAGAGGTGTTTGGAAACTGTTGCATGAAGGAGCTCCAAGAGACAAGAGCAGGGATCCACAGCAGAGAGACTCTAAGGGCTGTTGAAACCTGAAGGGTGACCCAGGCCCTTCAGCACCCTGCCATGCTGCTGGGAAGGGAGCTGCTGGCCCTTGGGCGAGACCTGGCTCTGAGGCTCCTCTCTGCTTCTCCTCTGCTGCTTCTGTCCCCTTCTGCTGGCTGCATAGCTGGTGGGCCTTCATTAGGCCCAACAGTGAATGCATCTTTCTTTTGAATTTATAATACATGTGGGTTGATACTCTAGAGGGAACAAGATACTGAGATCTTGAGACAACTTGCAAAGAAGGAGAGATTTTGCAAGTACAGGGAATTCAGCCTTCGTTATGACTTGCCCCAGGGTTTTGTTCTGCGCATCAGCAGTTCTGCAGGAGGAGAAGGAACAGCGGCAGCCTCTTCGAACAGAGGGTTCCCCTTTCGCTTGCGCTCAGCTGTACGTGCTGCGTGTTTCTGAAAGGCTATTTTGCTGCATGTGTTCTCAGTGAGAGCAATGCTCCAGTTAGTGCTTGGGATGAAATCTTATGCGTGCTAGTTGCTTTTTTCTTTTCATCAGATTAGTTATTTAAAAGCATCTCATTTGTGTCCCCTAGAATTATTCTAAAGATTCTCATCACGTGTGGTTTTTCATTAATGAAAACTCTTGGAGCCACATCTGGCACGTTTTATTGATCATAATCTCATGGCTGGAAGCTCATCTTGGTAGCTATAGCAACAGAACTTCCTTTTTCAAATGTCAACATAACTTCACAAAAAATGGAGTAAGGGGGAGCAGATAATTTAAATTACTAAGCAGCTAATAACTCTTTTTTCTGTAATCAATTCTGAGTTTTCTGATTTGGTACAGTAAATAATGGATAGGAACAAAATCTTCTGGCAGCTACATCTGCTGTGGAAGCTCGTGAAAGAGAATAACATGGATGCAAATGGTATCTCCAGAGTCCTTTTCGCTGGTCACGTGTTGCTCCCAACCTCTGCTGGGCTGCAGGCATTATGGGCAGGCTGAAGGCATAGCCCCCAGAGGAGATGCACCACGGAGCATGTGTTCGCAGCCCTCCCTCTGCTACCCAGCCAGGCAAGGGCTCGCAAACACCTCCCATGCCAGCAGGGCTTGCTCCAGCTCTTGGGGGCAGGAGGTGCTCCCGAAATGTGCCTAAGGGTTAAGGTGAAATGATAAACTGAAATTATAACTTTCTGTAAGTGCACTCTGATGCCCAAGGACCTCTGTGAGGTCAGCACCACCAAGTTATTATGGATTTTCTCAGGTATGTCTACTCAGGCAGAAGTCACCTCTGAAGCAGGGGACCTGCAGGTAACCTGGCCTGCGTTGCGGGATGGCTCTTCCCTCAGCTTCCAGCTCCGATGTTTGGCTCTGAGAGCATTCGGATCAGTCTTTCTTCATCCTGCCTAATAGCAGCATCCTGCTAGCGCTTGGAAATGGTGGTGCTGGGGCAGTCAAATGAAGCGGTGGGTGGATGCTGTTGCCTCCCTTGCTTTCCCTTAGGGCTTTCCAGCAAGGCAAGCGGAGAACCGCCCTCAGCCTCCAGCCAGAGCAGAAAGTCATATGCAGCTGCAGCTGCCTGCCTTTTTCAGGTCTGTAAGAAACTACATACAGGTATAAGCGGTATTTCTAAAAAATGTCTAGAGATTCAACCCTTGATATCATCTTTTCAGCAGCTGAAAAAAAAAGCCTTTTGGAAGTGCTGGAGAGCACAACCCTGAGAAAATCACAGAGGGCAAAGTGCAGGTTCCTTCCCTGGGCCCCGTACTGCTCCCCAGTATGGGACTGGAAACTGGAAAATGGAAACTGTTCCCATCAGCTCCCTGGCTGATGATCAGTGCAAAACGCTTCGATGGCCTTGACGTGTTCCCCCAATTGGTGCTTGCTTTCCCCAGGTCCCACTCCTGGCGTGGGAGGTCTCCCTGTGGTGCGCAGCCTTGGGCAGGGCTGAGATTCTTGGCAGCACCCCACAACGGGCCTATATTTATTATTATTATTGAAATCAAGCTTGCAGCTGGAGAGCAATTCATCCGGGTGCTCTGCTGCTCTAAACATCACCTATTTGACCCCCACTTCTGTAAAGTCCTCCTCCCCACAGCCGCACCAGCATTGTGGTACAAGGCTTTCCCTGCAGACACCCTTTCCACCCAAGAAACCGCATAGATCAGCCTATTCTTCTCATCCTGCTCAAAAACCAGGGTGGGTTGGGTTTTTTTTGCAATGTCTTTCCTGGGTTTTGTTAAATCTCCATCCATCCCAGCAGAAGGCTGCAGCTGGGCGTGAGTGGCCGGGGCAAAGGCATCTGCCTTTGCCCCGGCCACTCATGCCCGACTGCAGCCCCAGCATTTTTTCTCCGTACAGATGGTGCAGCCGCTCATGCGTGTTAATCCCGGCGCCAGGTCACTGAGCGGGAACAAGGCGAGGATTGTTCCCCCAGAGCCTGGGGGAAAGCGGGAACGCAAGGCACAAGGAAAGGAGAGGAAAGACGCACCGCCTCATTCCAGACAGTGGCAGAGGGTGAATTGTGTCTCCATTTCACTCTGGGTAACACCAAGGGCTGGTTGCTGGAAGAGATGCTGGAAGAGATGCTAACACCTTGTTGCTGCTGTATAAAAGGGTGAGTTGGCGTAGGTTGGCACTGACTTGGTAAAACATGTTTCGCCTCTGCTGCACCCACAGAGCACCCCGGGGAAGAAGACAACCATCGGGAAAATATGTAGCTACGACACTGCCAGGGGTTTGACGCAGCAAAATACTTCTGCCGTTATTGGTTTCTGCTGGTTGAAGTGCACCTCCCTGCCGGGGCAGGTCCCTTGCTGCTTTAATGCTTAGAAATTTGGTGAGGCGAGGTTGTGGGTACAACATCAGCAGGAAGGACCAGTCTGCCGCGGGGTTAAGGATGGGCTTCATGATGCCCTGCTTCGAGTTCAGCCAGTCGAGTGCATCGCTGTGAGAAGTTTGCAATTTTATATGGTGAGAGCAGAAATGGAAGAGTAAAGTACATCCTTAAGAGCAGACAAAACCAATGTGGCTGGAGAGAGGTTCAAAGAAAATGGCTCATGTGGCAGGGGGAAAGTCAAGGGCACTTTTTATGAGAAGTGGGTGTTGTGTTGGGCTGGAAAGGAATAAATGTTTATAGAGCTTTTCTTTCCTCAGTTTCATTTCTTTCCCTGTCCCTACATTTCCTGAATGCTATCCCAGGAATAGCCTTTCACCTTAAGCAAATATTTTATTGTGTAAGCATAGCTAACAGAGCAGAGCTGCAAGAGTTTGCCTGCTGCTGTTACTAGCAATGGGCAGCATCACTGGCAGGATCATCAACACAAAATCCAGCATCCATGGGGAAGTTTTGGACTCATATTGGCCTTGGATATTTTAGAAAAAGATTGATGAGGCCACCTTTTATTTTAATTCCTGTTGTCTCTTTACAGCAGTGCAGATTACATATCACCGCACACATCAAAGACGAGCCTGAGACAAGTTCAGGTGTACTCACAGCAGCCTGCCCTAATCCTGTAAGGATCTAGCTCTATTACCTCATGCTTTTCCACACCTAAAGTCATCAAAGTTCCTACCTGTCTGTAGCCACAGTAGCGTAGCTCCCCAGTGCTCGTGCCAGACATTGTGTGGGTGTGGGGGCACATCTGGCAGGTTGTCTCACAGCTGGAGCTTCCCAGGCCACTGCAGCCAGGGAGCGGGTAGGTGCTGACCCCTCTTACACACAGATTAGGAAGCCCTGGTGGCAAGGAACGTGCTGCAGGGAACGTTTCGGTATTTGGTATTCAATAATTACAGGAGCGAGGCTGAGAAAGGGCTTTTCCACCTGTGCTGATGAGTGGTGACCTCCAGAACAGAGACTCACGCTGACTTGACCCAATAAATATTCATGGACTCTGTACAAAAAAGGGAGAGCTTTGGCAGGTGGAGCTGAGAGGGCAGTGAGAGCCTGCAACTGCCCTTGGGCGGAGGAAGGGGCTGGACCAGGTTTTCCCACATATTGGCTGACTGTTTCAACCACTAAACCAGTGGGTGGAAGTAGCAGCAATGAAAACCAAACCTAGCACCTAAACGAATGAAAACAGAAAGTCATGATTCATGTATGGGCATAGAGAGAGGATTCCCTACTCCCACCTCCTTTATACCTTCAAAGAGCTGAAAAACCTTCCCTTTCTTTTTTTGAAAGATGGGATTAGAAAGAATGTTTGCAAAGAGGTGTTTAAACCCTTGTGGGGAGTGGGGCTGGGCCCTACCCACCCTCCTCAGCAGCTATTCCAGCAGCTGCCTGGGGCATGCTCTGCTCTCTGCGCTGGCTTTTCATCTTGCGGGTGGCTATCTACCTCTTCCCTGCCCACTGTGTAATCGAGACGCTATGAATGCTAGCTGAAAAGTTAAATATCGCAGAGTGCTATTGCAGCCTAAATCATCCCTGTGGCTCTCGTCCATGTTTGTAGCTAGTTGGGTGTGATGATTGTAGCTGTACTGTTTTCTAGGCTTGGAACCCAAAAATGCCAGGTAGAGAAGGAGAGGAGGGCAATGCATTTAGCAGAGGAATTAGGTTTATGTTCTGTATCTGTTAGTGATATAAGCATTTATATTTGACTCAGCATTCATTTAATGCACATTCATTAATAAATATTCAAGTCAGATAGAAGCTGTCTGCTGTCTAATACCCCAAATACCTCAAGCTACTCACAGCACTACACAATGTATGCAGTATTTATCCAGGTATATATAAAAATTGTGTTTCATTATTAATTAATTATATATATAATTATATATATAGACATATGTACAAATAGATATGTATCTATGTGCACATACATGTGTGTGAATGTAGGCATGCGTATGTATGTTTGGATTTCTTATTCCTCGAGACAGCTCTGTTCTGCTGATCCCGTGACACAGAGACAGCCTTGCCGATACTCTCCAGCTGAAATGACCTAATTCAGTTTATGCCACGCGTGAGGTGAGGCAGGGCCGCTCTCTGCTGCGCGCACAGCCCCAGCCCACGCAGCCTGGAGTCACCAGCAGCTCCACCAGTGCCCGGGGAGGCTGCAGCCGGAGATCCTCCTGCTCCAGGGAGCAGAGTGGCCATGGCCGAGCATCCCTCTGGCTGGCGGGAAGGGAGCAGCTACCCTGCCCGAGCAGGTTGGGCCTGGCGCCCAGTGTCAGAAAAGCTCGTGGTTTAATATGTCCACTTCCAAGGCAGAGCCCAAGTTGGCAACAGTCCTGTGTTGTGGGAGCATTCACTGAGCAACGCACAGAGCCCTGACAACACAGGGTGTCACCCTAATGCTGTGGGGGGTCATATTGCCATCGCTGGTGGCAGCCACACACCGTCTGCTCATGCTGGGACAGGCCAAGGGGGCAGCCGGCAATTCCGGCACCTGCCTGTCAGGGAGCATCGGGGGCTGCTGCCACTTCTCCACTGGGGGGATGGTGGTAGGAAGCTGCTCGCTGCCACCTTTCTTTCTGCCCAAGCATCCCCAGAGCATCAGTAAAGTGAATGATCTTGTCCTGTACTCCGTTTTACTTGGAAAAACATATGTCACTAAACATTGACTCACTCTGCAATGAGACTCATACTTTCCAAAGAGCTGCAGGTCTCCTACCCTCTGAAATATTAATGTGGGAGAGTGACGTGGAATATGTTCCCCTCTAAAATGTTATTTTCATTTGATGTGTGTGCTAATGCACGTGCAATACTGTCACTGAGATTACCCTGAACTGTCACATGTTGGAGGCTGCACAGTTTGTTTCTATAATGGCACTTCTTAGTGCTAAACATTTTAATCTATTTTTCAAAAATGAAAAGCAGACAAACAAATATTGGGAAAGTCTTGCTTGAAATGGGGAAAGCAGCTCCTGGGGGAAAACCATTTTTATTGCTCTTAGTTTATGAAATACTTTACAGAGGTCATACTTCTTTTCTGTGTAAAGATCGCACATGGGGGTACAGAATGATTTTCTGAAAGTCTTATAGTATGTTAGTAGCAGAGGTAGAATATCCATTATTGATTAGGCATTAAATAATTAATGTTAATAACGAAGATGCTGATGGAGGGGATAGGGTGGTAGGGCTGTGTTCAGACTAAGGCACCTTGCTCTTGGTATGCCTCTTAAAGTGCTCTGAAATGGATTTACACAACATCTCACCTCTGCCTGTAGGATGCAGCTGTGCAAGCTGAGGTGTGTCCCGGCTCTCCCTGTCTCCCCTTGCAAAGGAGGGCAGGCCTTTGCCCACAGGAAAGGGAATTTAAAAGAAAAACAAAAACCACCCACCAACCCCAGGAAAGGGCATTGTGCCAGCCCGCTCACTCGCTCCCTGGTGACTCACATCCTCGGTGGCTGTGAGCAGCGTGAACAGCGTGAACCCGGACCAGGATGTTGGTGGATGCCATGGGCAGCTGTGGGCACGTTGTGACCGGGTGGGAGGTTGGGGTCTCGGGTAGCGGGGCCCTGGCACACATTGCCGTTCCTGTTGCAGAACAGGCACCTACCAGACTTGACACAGGTGCTTGGGGACACTGCATTTGGGGACACTTTCTGAGCGCTCCTGGCTGTTTGCAACAATGTCCAAGGTGTCACCTGTGCCAGAGCCACAACCTCAATTGCCCGCTGGTTCGGTAACTCCAGAGGTGCCGGAGGCAGGCATGGGAGGAGGTGCTGAGCAGGGAGGAGCCGCTGGCACCGACCGGGGTGCTACAGGGAGGGTGACTCAGTGGAGCGTGCTGCCAGCCCTGCGGCGCCCGGCCACCACCCGGCTGTGCCGTGGCAGGTGTAGGCGTGCGTCGGCCGCCACGCGCCTTCCTTCTGCCACCCCTCCTCTTCAAAAATGATGAAACTAGGCTGTTTGGAGGAGTATTATTCACAGTGGTATTTCACTAGATAAACCTCAAAGTTGAGTGTGATGCCAGGAAAGGCGTGAGGGTAACAAGTCAGGGTGCCAAAATCTGCTCTTCCTACTTGACAAAAGTATGTATGAATTTCACTCTCACACCATGACGTGGGTACCTACCTCCGGCTGGCCCTCTGCCTTTTGCTGGCACTACTTGCCTAAGATTCATTGTCATTTTATACTTCTTGAATGACCGGCTTGGATAGATCCAATCTTTGATGTATCCCTACTAACCCTGTGTGTGCGAACAGGAGGAAGAATAGAAGTACTCATTAGGACAACAATAATTAGTTGCAACTTCCGAATTGAAACGCACAATTAATGCTGTGTCACATGCCAAGTATCAGTCATGCAATGAGAGGGTTGTGACGGCAATTAGGAATTCCAGAGTTTTAAGGCAATTGCTGTGCCAAAAATCCCGCTCAGCTTGTACAAATTGTGCTGGGCAGTATTAATCCATTGTGCAGCATCAAGCAGAGGCACTGTTCGCAACTCTCTTGCAACCTGATCTCCGAAGAGATGGCAGTTCCTCTGTCCTGGAGCACATCTCTGGGTGACAAAGTAACGCTGAGCCCAGATGAGAGCCAGAAAGAACCAGTCAGTGAATACTGGAGGGCCTCCTTGCTCACCCTTCCTTGCTTGAAGTCTCCTCCTATGCAACTTCCAAGAGCCCAGTCCCTCCCTCTTGAGCTTCTCCTCTTCCACAGGGAGCAGGAAGCAGACGTGCAACGGGAGGCCCAGGGCTCCAACCTGCCGACCCATCAAAGAGGAAGAGGACGAGGACAGTGGTGGCAGAGCCTGAGCAGCTCTTCCCTCCACCACAGTCACCACCAGGCTATGTGAGTATTGCACACACTGATGGTGTCTCTCCCTGACTGCACCTGGGAAGAGACCTCCTCACCTGTCCTTCAAACACAGAGCATGGAGAGCCCTGCAGGTCCTGTGCTCTCCCATGCCTGAGGGGCTCGAAGCCTGAGAGCTTCATAAAATCATGTTTTCTTGCTCTTGGAGTCAAACACGGGCAATTTTACAGACGCCAGCAGCCCTTACCCGGTGCCTACCAGTTTGGGGAACAGATCTGACTTGCCTGTGCCACTGGAGATGTGTGAACAAAACTGATCTGTGCCTGCCTCAGCACCTGCAGCTCAGCGATGCCATCCACTGAAATCACTGGGTCACGCAGTTTGTCCATGTGTATCCTACCTTCATTACTGCACATCTAAAATACCTGTCCCGGATCCAAGGCACCTTTGCAATGGCTAAGCTTGTGAGTCGCCTACCATTTGCCATTGCAAACGACACCCTGAAGGACACCACTGCCTGGCTGATGCCACTGCATTTGTCCTCTGGTCCTGTCAAAGGTTTCTGGCATCACAGGGGCACTACCAGACGTGTTTGGTTTGGGAACCAGTCCTGGGATTTCCTAGTGTTTGGGTTTTCTCAGTAATGGTGAATGTTGGGGCATTTTCATGGTCACCTCCCAATGCAGGGAAAGGCCAGACTAGCCGCCTATTGAACAAGGTGGGAACAAACAAATGGTGTCCCCACTGAAGCTGAAGTTTAAAATCCTGCCTCTTTTAATATGCTAAGGCATTTAATAAAAGAGGGAGCTCGGTATGGGTGCAGACGGCGCAGTGCTGGTGCCTGTCAGAGGGAGGAGAGGGAGGGGGACCGTGAGCTTCTCAGTTTCCCCACTAGCACAGCTCTTTTTGATTTTCCAGAAAGCAAACTTGTTTTTTCACCAAGTGCCCCCCACCTCTATACCCCAAACTCCTCACGGCCTCCTGCTGTTTTTCCTAAGCATTTTGAACGCTGCTTTCAAGCCTGCCCCCAAGCCCTGCTGCTGCTGCTGGATCAGTTTATTTAACCTTCTGCCCCTAATGGTCCTCGTACAATATTTACTGCTCCCCCTTTGAGTAGTGGAAAATTAATTTAATTCTGCGTCTTTTTCACATAGTAATTGTATTAAATCTCTGAATTCTGACACAGTATTATCAAGCAGCTTCTACAGCGGCAGGGCCTGATCCACAGACCACTGATTTCTTTTGGTTTGTGGAAGTTGTACAGGACTCAAGAAGAACCAAATATTTTCACTGCAGATCTTCCACAGGTCACTAAACCAATGCCTGCAAGTGCCATTATTATTCTGAACAGGGAGGCAGCCCCATCCCAGCAGCTGAACCAAATTGTTAATAAAAGAAACGAAGAAACGAAGAAACAAAGATCAGAGTGAGCAGTATATAAAATTTGCAGGTGCTTATCTTAGGTTAAAAACACTTTGTCCACATAAAGCTTTGTCCACATAAAACATCCCATCTGACCCAAAGCAAAACATTTTTTTCCCTTGCATTTATGAAAACAAAAATAAGGAGAGACTACATACACAGATCTGTTCCTACACATCCAAGTTTGTCCCTGACCAATAGTACCTCATATAGCAGGTGGGAAAGATGGCAAAATAAGGGAAATTTAAACCCACATCTGCCATTTAGTGTTGGTGGAGACTTCCCTGGAGTGGGCTGGCCCAGAGGGGCTGGGGACAGCCATATATATGGGGGGCAAATGCCTTGGGAGACAGAGTTGCTCCTCCAGCTCTGCTCCTCCCCCACAGCAGGTTTCCAGGAAATCATGTGAATAAAAGCCTTTGTGAGGAGAAACGAGAGAGGGTCACGGAGACAAGCTGGAGAGGACGATAGCAGCCAGCGCCACACTGACACATCCTCCCTCAGAAAGCAGCTGTGTCCCCATTGTGCTGGGTGAATGACAAGGCTCTGCCAGGATGTCACGCTGACCCAAAGCATTGACGCTGTGTCCAATTGACCAATAAATCATGTCTTGTTCGGGGATGCTCTCCTGAATAGCAGGGTAATTGCTGCTCCCTAATGGGTGAGGTTTCATTTGGAGTAGATGCTAGGGGCGAGTGTTTTCCAGTGGTGCAAACTGGAAGAGCCTCCGAGCGGGGGCCAAGAGCATCCTGCAGCATCCCTCCTTTGTAATGGGGAGAATTGTCACCAACAATTAATCATGGTTTTGTTGGTTTTGTTTGGCTTTTTACCTAGAAATAACTAGATCAAATTTATGAACAGTTTTGAGATGACTGAATTACTGCTGAGATCCCCCTCTTAATTACTATTAGCAGCTCTGAGGATCCTTTGGGCAGGTGGAGACCATGTAGGAGGGGCAGAAGTGAGACAAAACATTTTCCAAGCAAAGATATAATTAGGGATTACAGAGACTGATCCTACTGCATAGTATAATTAGGAGATTATGGCGTGGCATTGGCCTGGATTAGATTTGACAGAAAAATCTCTACCCTGCTATATAAAACCTTCCAGGTTTTGAAATGGAAACCTGTAAACAAAAGGTCTTCACTATCTTAAACCTTCACTATCTTAAACAGCAGCCTGACGCTGAGAAGGCTTGCGTGCTGAGGAGTGAATGGAAACTTGTGTGGTCTCCTGGGTTAGAGGTAGAGAAACCCCTGACGGGAGGTGACCACCAGCTCCGTCTGCTGCTTCCCCTTCCCTGCAGGGAACCTGGTCCCAGCTGAGCCTCCTGTGGTGTCCCCAGCCCTCCCCAGCCAAGCTTTTCTCTGAACCCCTCCGGGGTGTCAGCAGCACAGCACAGTGGGCTTGAGGACCCCCTGCTCTGGCCTCTGGGACAGATCCTGCTGGGATCTCCCCTAGAGTTTGGGAAGAGGCTTGAAGGACACCCACTGCCCCACCCCCAGTACTGAGCATCGTGTAGGAGGACAGAACCACTCCCTTAAGCAGTAAATTGGGCCAAGGTCGGCACCTTGTGGGCCGGTGGGCAGGGAGAGAGGGAGAAACCCGCCTGCGCACAGCCCCGGTATCGCAGAGCTCTGTATCAGCCAAGCCAGCCCCTAAATCAAATGAACACAAATAAAATTGTGAGAATCAGCTACATGGATTACATTACCTCCTGCCCTAAAGCATTTCTAAAATCAATAACTCCCCCCCAAAAATTAAATCATACCTCTAAATGGACCACCAGCAGGATAGGCTTGGTGTGCTCTTGGTACATTAGTTGATTAATTCTTGCTACAAGTCAGTAAGACACTGCAGTGAAGCATGCCCCAAATCAAGCAGTAAGACCAATGCTGCCATTCAACTGCAGTATTTTTTGAGGTGCCCAGAGCAGTAGATACCCCAAGGAGAAGAGGGGAGCGGAGTAGCGCAGTGCCCTCCCGCAGCTCCGAGCACTTCGCCAGGGGTTTCTTTGTCACGCCATATGGTTGCAGCAGCAAGGCTGCCCAGTCCCCACAGCATCTGCTTCTCTCCTGTACCACTTTTTTCTTTTATCTAGTATTAATTCTTCAGCACAGAAGCCACCTTTCTCCTGTGCTCTATCTATTACTTGTTCAGTATAGATTGTAAATGCGAACAACTCTGAGTACTTCACTTCCCTCATTATATACTCTCCAGCACGCAGGTGGATAATAAAATAATAATCTGCAGTTTATGGTCAATTAACAAGAATAAATCTGTGGATGAAACACATGTGACAAAAGCCCAGTGTGGCAAAAGGCCCTGCAGCCTCCACAGATCCATTTCCTGTTTCTCTTTCTGATGCTCAAAAATCAACGTATAGTAAAGTTTCAAAAGCCTTCGCATGGAACTGACAGATAATAAGAGATGATCTTGACCAAATCAAAGGCTTCTTTTACTGTTGGGAGCATTGATTTGAACAAGGTCATTTGTCTTTCTCCTGCTGTGCAATCACAGAATGAAAAATTGCAGAATTTACAGAAAATAGATAGTCATCAGCACATCATCTTGTCTGGAGATGATTTGTCTGTGATTTGTCTGGAGATGAATGACTGTCAGATTTCCTCAGCCTAGGAAGCTCAGCTGAACACTAGCTGGGGTCTAGGAATTTTGCTAAACTTCCCAGCACTCACACCAAGCCAAATATTCAGGATACTAAAATGAATCTATTTAAACATGTGATCTTAATTAAACATTATTACAGAGCAAGTGCTTGGATTCTCAGATCCATCCTCTTTTAAGGCATTATTTGCGATTTTATCTATAATATGAACTAAATCTTTGTGATACACCAGAGGCTTGTTAGTAAATGTAATTGTCTCCCCTCTACATTTTATTTTCCTTGGTCAAGATTATGAATCCCTTGAGTATCTTACTTAGAATTTTGCTATCTGACAACTCAATTAAAAAGTTATTTGAAGTTATAAGTAAAGAAGTAAAGGAAGATTTAGAACTATAAAAAGTAATCTGTATACTTCTATAAAAGCACCTGTCTGGGGGATATTAAGTGACTGCAATGTACAGTCAGGAATAAAAGGTAACACAGCACACTGGAGCTGTCATTTCATCTCCCATTAAGAGATTAATTAATTTTCCTTTGACAGTGATAGCAATTGAGCTTCAACATAACGACATGTGATACAAAAGCATAAAAGCTTCTTTTAAAAGTGCATATTGATAGTCATCTGCTTGGGATCCTACAAAGTACAGCAGATTTTTTTCTCACATTTGGTCCAGCAGGACCATTATGTGGTTTGTCAGAGGCCGCAGAAAGGCTGAGGAACGCCTGAAATCAGACTGCACCCCTAGTTCCAGAGTGGTTTTTTGGTTTTGTAAGATGTTGAAGATCTTACTGTTCCTAAAATAGCTGCTTGCTTAGGGGAGTCTTCTCACTTCTGTTGGGGATTATTTAAGCCCTGGGAGGAAAAAGTCTTGTTGTATATCTAATGAAATTACCTGAAAAGATTTGTATTTAAAAGAAAGTCTACCAACTGCGTGACAGCCTTGTTCTGTGTAATAATCCTGTCGCTGCCCCATGGTGGTTGCTTTGGGGTTCACCCAGAGCCTTGGAGGCAACTTGTTCCCCCAAAGATGCCACTTGCGCTGCAGCAAGCCCCAGCTCACAGCTCAGCCACCCAATTTAAGGGACCTCACTTTACTTCCAGGAACTGGGATGAGTTTCTCTGGCTGGTCCACTCTGGTTTTCCAGCAGATGGCAATAACCCATAATGGGTGAGCGGGAGGAGCTGGGGCAGTGGGGGCTTGTGCAGTGGCGCTGCCAGTGGGGCAGGAGCCTCCCCACAGCCCTGCCAAATCCCGGCGGCGGGGAGAGGGGGGAAAAGCAGGGAAGAGAGAGCAAGCCAATGAATAATAGATTACTAAGATCTATCCAGCTAGAAAGTGCATACACAGGAGAGGGGAAGAGTGCATAATTCATCTATAATTGCTTAGGGGGGGATTTTAAATAAGGAAGAGAGACGGGTTGCACATTCCCTTTGTTTCTTTTATAAGTTTTTCAGCAGTGGGAGTGTGTTCTTGTTCACCCTTCTGGGCCTTACAGCTCAAAGGTGACCCAGCAACAGTCCTGCCATCTGTCAGGTGATGCGGCTGGTCACGCACAGGATGCCAAGGCGTGACTGAAGCATGACCTAAAAATGACTGTTAACCTGTAGCACTGCAAGCAAAAAGTGGTGAGCGTAGAGGACGCACCTTTAAAAAGACAGGGACAAAATCCTGGTACTATACTGTCGATGGCTACTTCATAGCTCCTGAAAATACGCTGAGGAATTTCTATCTTGCGATTCACAGTTAATCATCCTGCTCACTTTGCAAACTGCCAAATTTATGTGAGGTTGGCTTTTGTCACAACAAATGGAAACCTGTTTAACTTCCTTGTGTTTCTCTGGAATAAACAAGGAAACAGGAGAGAACAACACAGGCTGGCTAACCTAGAGTTTATAAAAGATGTTTCCTTGGGAATCGAGCATGTTTGTGTCTAGAAGTGATGATTTTATGTGATAAACTTACACCCTGCATTTGTCAAGATTAAACACCTCAAAATTCTTACTGGCATTACAGAAAGCAACACAGATATAGACCTGTGCTGTCAGTGCAGAGGTCTGTTTGTGCCAATATCCCATCTCTAAAAGTCTGAAAAATCAAGCTCTTCTGGAGGAATAGCAAATGAGACAATGTGCCCTGGTTTTCTGTTCATGGGGGGAGGTACAAAAGGCGGGTCTATGCTGTAAAACTCGAGCATTTATAATTGCTGTTGTTCCGCAGATACCTGTGTAAAGCTCCTTTTGTTTTCTCATCTTGCTACACTCTTGGCCTCAGTGAAAGACTTTGGCAGCAAGTATGTTTTAGTTTGTGTGAAAAGCTTTCTCACTTTCTAATTTGTAACATGTCTATATCAGGGAATGTTCCCTTGTTTTTTTCTTTTCCTTTTATGAAAAAGTGCAATTAGAAACTTTTGATCTGCGTTCTCCTTATTATGATGTTACATTTTTGCTATCGTGTTTCCAAAAATAAATTTTTTCAATCTCCTAAAATAAGGCATAATAAAATGAGAAAAACGGGGAATACCCACTCATAAAATATGCAGAAAAATACTGAGCTACTCATAGAAAACCCCAATTCTTCCATTTTTATGTCTCCTCTTCCAAAAAACAAATCGAAAGGGCTGAGGAAGATAATTGTTTTGGGTGGGTATGTGATTGAGATCCTAATAATAACGTTATTGAAAGAGCAATAGTTGAAGACCTACACCTATTAAAAAATACTAACTTTTTATTATTTACCCACCACTGCATCAGCAGAAATGTTTTAACTTCTGCTGGCATGACATCTTCTCAGCCTCCACAGCAACAACCTGTTTCATGATTATTTTGGAATTCTTGTGTGTTCAGCACCTAATAAGACACTCAGTTTGTGGCATGCATGGAGGATGTGGTCCAGATTACCAGCTCTGCCTTTAGTTCTCTATTCTGTTGAGACGAAGCTGATGCAGGTAGGTGAAAGCATATCATTCAGTGCTAGATGGACTGGCACAGGAAACTGCAGTTTGAGAGACCTGCTCAGAAGTAACTATCTTGTGCTTTATTTTCTGGCCAAGAGACCAGATGCCTATAAATAGTTTCTTTTAATGATAACTTGTGGTTATTAATGCATGAAACAATTTCCATTAAACAACTAAACAGTAGGAATGGATGATATATTTCCCAGTGAATAGTAAAATGACAACAAATACGGTCTCATTCATTGAAAAACCTTCATAGATTTGATCTGAATTCATTTGAATGATGCTGCCTAGGGAGAGCAAAGGAAAAGCAATGTCACCGTATTCCCATCACGGAGCTGGGGGAGGGGGCTGCCTCTCTTTGAACATTCAGTCTCAGGCTGAAAGATGCAGGTTCAGTGTCTGCTTGAGGGGATTTAAGCCCCCTCCACCACCTTTTTCTTACTCCTTCATTGCTAACTGCCATGCCATTAAATATTCTGGGGTGCTTGCAATCCTGTTGCTGCTGTTCCACTTAGCATTAATAATTAAATCTCCACTGGCAGAGGGACTGATCTTCAGATATCTCCCATCCTTGAGGAGTGCTCCGGGCTGGGAAGCGTTCACATCCTTTGTTGGAATGACTGGCCATCTATTTTCCACACCCCAGAACGGTGCCAGCCACAGGGACCGAAGGTGCCCCACTTTTGAGTGACTGCCTCGCGGTTAGGATGCTAATATGGAGGAGAGGGTAAACATGATTTTAAATCCAGTTTCTGCTTCATTTGAACTAAACTACAAGGTCTTTGTTTTGCCATTAAAACTCTCACATTTAAATTTGTTTTGACCCAAGTTGGGACCTGTTTTTAATTTTCCCCCTTACTTTTTTTTTTTTGTCTGGGCAGGAAGCCTGAGAACTCTCCCTCCCTTTTGCAAACATAATGATAACAAAACTCTGAGCCAGCAAACACCTCTCACTTGGCTTTGGAGTTTATTCATCCCTAAGGTATAGCTATTATTTCGTAATTGGAAGCACCTTCTAGGTATTCTTTTATCAGTAGTATAATAGATACTTACAGCCCTGCTATTACTTCCTTGTGAACCTGCCTTGGTGTTAATAGCTTTTATCTTGGCTCAGCTGGTTGCAGCAGCTCTGGGGCTCCTCCCTTCCAGGACATAGTTTCATCCCAACCGAAACCAGCGTCCTACACAGCGTCGCTCTGTCGTTCGGGCAGGCAGGTGCTGTGCCATATTTCTTCCCACTCTGCAGGAAGAGATCATGACCTCAATTATGTAAAACAGCGGATGGAGCTTATATATTATGTACTGCTAAAGTCAAAGGAGATACAAGCCAGTGAAATAAAAACATATCCAATATATGGACATTTTAGCCAGCTGTAATTAGCTCAGTTCCTAATCAGAAAGTCTAGAAGCCTTGTGCATAGTGGGTCATGACTTTAGCACGTCAATATTTTCACTAAAAGATTTATTCATTTTTTATTTATTAATTTTTTTATTAAATTCAAACCTGACTTTTCAAATCAGGTCTGTGATTACATGAATCAATGGTCTTGATGAAAAATAAGAGATTTTGGCGATTGGCTTAATGACAGCAATACAGGTAAGAAGTTTTTACAAATGCTTTAGGGAGTGCCAGCACAGTGAACGGCTGAGCCTGGGGAAAAAGGCATTAGACAACAGTTACAGTGAAGAGGTGCGATACAGTGCCACGGCTAACACGGTCTTTCTTTTCTCCATTTTTTTATCACAGAGCAATTGTAAAGTCAAGCTATGATCTACCCAAAATGTTCCAGGGCATCCTTCACATCAGCTTGGGGTGTAAACCCACGTTAGTCCAGGCAAAATACTACGAATTTACATTCTTTCTAATGACAAATCAATTTTGCTATTTAAAAAACATACAAAGAATGAAAACCCAGCCAATCCCTTTTTATGAGTTTCTCCCATGGTTTGCTCTCTAGTGAAAACTTGAATGACTCATTCCTGGCTAGAAGCAGCTGAGACAACAGAACTAACGGCAGCATTGAATGTGTCACCTACAGCGTTATTGCTACACCAGCCTTAGAGCAATGAAATAATTTGTATGTGTTTCTTTTCCTTTTTCAATGGAAAGCAATGGGGCAAACAGAAAGAGCAAGAAAAATCAGCATAGAAACTTGCAGGAAAGCAAACGTAAGACAAAATGCAGACTTGGATTCCTGAAGATACCTCTACTTGAAGAAGGAGCGACAGGATTGGAAAGGGTTTGGTCCCTGAACTCCAGTGACTCCTTGGGAATGGCTATGATACGCCAAAATTACAAAGAACTCTGAGCCAGCACATAGTTTCCTTCATACCAGCCCACTCAGGGACTTGAAATAACCTTTTTGTCAGAAGCAAAACATAGAACTGAAAGAAACACAGCACGTAATGGAAATGTCATAACCTTCTACCTGACTCCTTCTGCAGTAGCTATTGGCACAGAAGGTTTGTTTTCTCTTTTAGGAAGCAGAATTAAATAGAGAAGAACTGGTGCAGGGGCTATAATGGAACACAGGAACTGGAGAAGGAAGAATAAAAGGTGGCATCTGTACTGGTAAATTAAACATGGTCACAGGCACGGGAACTTGATCATCTATACTGTGAAATTGTTAGAACAGCCCTTCCCATGGTTTTGGTCAGAGGCTAGCTTGCCATCTCCCACACACATCCTGTGATGAGACCTGTTCCAATAGGTAGCTTAGGTGTGAACACCAGATTTTGAAGAGTAGGAGTGTTTAATAGTACGGCTGTGGGCCCTCTGGGCCAGTTGGCCTCACTGTCCGAGAGATGCTCAGGCCTCTTTAACTCACTGGTGTAGGCGCAGCCATAGAGAATTCAGGGACCATCATGTCCTTTTTCCTTCGATGTAAGCAACCAAGTCACATCTTTTGTCTAAATGTATTTAACAGCATCTTGAAATGAGTTAGATTTTTCCTGATTCCAGTGCTCTGTCTGAAGCCATTCAAAATCTCCACCCTCCTGATGGCAAAAATCTTTAACAAAAACAAAAAAAAAAGGCCAATTTGCATCCATTTTGCTTAGAGGGAAAAGTTCTGTTGGTGTTTCCCCTGATGTATTTACAGAGAGGGATCAAAATCCCTCTTCATCTTTGTTACGTTCAACTAAATGCGAAATATGGAAATGGTTAGGGACCTTTTGGAAAATGGAATGCACTGCTCACATTATTTCAAATAGTGTGTTCCATGCTGAATGTTAAAAAAAGAGTATATTTTACCCTTGCCACTAACAGATAGACCGATTCTTATTTCTTTTATGGTTAGAAAGCACCTCCTAATTTCCAACTCACATCTATTCACAGCTCCAATAGGAGACCCACCCTGCACATAGAGTATTTCATGCAGCAGCAGCTTGCCCAGTCACACGGATGGCCCTGGCCACCAAAGCTGTGCCAGTGCTAGTATATAAAACAGGCTAAGGCTGTCCTCTGGCCCTGGCAAACTGGCAGCATCCATCAGCTAAACTCTTCTACCCTCAAAACCAGACTGGATGCATCCAAAGTGCCTAATGGGAACAGTCTCTGGTCTGTGCTAATTCTCAAACTGCTTGAACGTGGAGAGATATGGTTTGGCCAAACCCATGTGCCAAACCCATGCCGGGGAGCATGCTAGCAGTGTAACAGGGTGGTGGCCCCGTTTGTTTCCTGGCACAGCCATAGCCTTAGACTGTGACTTGCAAGAATGTTTACTGAGTTGAATACCACACTTACCAGATGAAATATTTTTTCTGAATCCCTGGGATCCATAGAGTGAAACCTCTTCCGTCAGGATTGTTCTCTACCTCTGTTGTCTTCGAGACCATGGTGACCAAGCAACATCTTTAAGAGAAAATATCGTGCTTAAAGAAGAAGATTTCAGAGATTCAGAGAGATTCAGAGATTTCAGAGAGAAAAGATTTCAGAGAAAAACTGAAATGTAACACATGCATGTCTATTTTTCTGAGGATAGGTAGGATTAAATTAACTTCAGGCAGCTGAAAATTATAATTCTGTCACTCAATTCATTCTCATGAATTTGTTTAATTATTTTGAATATGAAAATTTTGACGTTCACCAATTCCAGTAGCAATGATTTCCATCTTTAACTACATCAACAGACTCTAGAGTGCAATTGTTCTGATCACATATGGGTGCCTACTTTAAGATGAGATGAATTATTCTCCAGACTCCTTTGACTGTAACAAATACAACTCCATGGATTCTCAAGGGAGCTTAGACATCTAGCTTTGATGTAGATACATGCTAACAGACACCCAAAAAACTTGGGCAGGATGAATTTCTCCCCTGACTTTTAGCTATACGTGTCAAAGCGGAGATGAATCCCACACAGTCTACCGGTTTCTGCTGTTCCTCAGAGATAGCATTCAGTATAAACTGGACAACCTCACATAACTTCACTGTGACTGTCCACTGGGAACTGTATTGGCCTGTGAGAAGCCTCTGCGGTTGCATGGGACTCGCAATGCACAGTATGAGCTTGAACTTCCAGTTTCAGAGTGCCCAGAAGGGAGCACGTTGGGCCCTTGCACTGGAGCAAATTCTGAACTTGTGTGATTTCAGGAACCAGAAACTCCCTCGTGTATCTTCTCTGAAACTCCCTTGTGCATCTTCTCTAAGCCTGAATTTTGTGCAGTGTAACAAAATGAACTTCAATATGCATAAAACATTTAACATACAAGGTTTTATTTCATTCTTTTTGAACAGCTATGTAATATCTTTATATTTCTTTCAATTCTGCTTATCAGTGGTTCATAAATGCAATTCCTTCCTTTTCATTAGACAAAAAATAAGCTACTTAGAAATTAAAGACACTAGTGCAGGACCTTCCTTGATTCTGCAAAGTATAAATGGACATTTACATTGTGCTTTTTAAATATCAATACCTTTCATTATAGGCTTATCCCAGGAAAGGGATAATGTTATTTAAAGGATTAATTGTGCCTTTGGTATGTTTTGTCTGTTAGCTCAAACCATGGCTAGATAAAGACACAACTAGTTATGCAGAGCTAAGATTTCATTTAGGCAAAGGTCTTAATTCAAGGTAGCACAAAGAAATGTCCCCCTTCACCCACTGTCTGCTTTAGTGATTCTGTCAGAAAAATAATTATTCGGTACCTTTCTCCACTGTTAATTCTGTGCTGCGACTCAGAGGTATCTTTTCATGCTCACCACAGAAGTGACACAGTTTGGAATACTATGCTCACGAGAAAAGCGATAAACAATTTAACTTTGCAGGTAACTAGTGAGCCTGGTCTTGGCAAGAGCAGAATTAAAGGATCTGTTTGACCAAAACAAGCATCACTTTGTTCTTTGGCAATGCTTACAATCAGATAGTTGTAAAAAATTGTTCTTTACTTGCAAACTGAGACTGCTAATACAAACAATAGGCATGTTTGAATTTTTCTCACAGCTTCCATTGGATGATCTCAGAGATACAAATACTGAAACAGCACAATGACCATGTGGCCAATGAACAGAACAAAGTGAAAAAGCATGCATTGACCACAGCCTATTCTGGCTAATGTGATTTACAAAAATAATCTGCTGGCAAGATGGAAAAATCTTACAAATTCCTCTCCAATTTTTCACAGTAAAACAAATTATCTTCTCTGAATAGTGGATAAAAGTTCCTCCTTAAGGCAGAGAACATTCCTTTGTAGTGTCATGGTGAAAGAAGTTCTTCACTGAACTTCTGAGAAATCTGGGTTCCTTTTTCTATATTCTTTACTTTCTTTGTTCCCTTTTCAATTGATTTTCCTTATAATGTGCAGTTATATAAATAAAAATGGCTCATCTGTTAGTTGAGTCAGGAGATGGGGAGTAAATTGACACGTTCATGCAAAAAGCCCATAGTATCTGCACTTTGTTAAAAAGTGCTTTTGTAGTAGTGAGAAAGAACAGAAAGGAGAAATTGATTGTATTTATATGTGTAGGTGGTAAAAGTATTTTTAGACAGAGGTGAGAGGCTACAAGCTGTCAAAAAACTGAGAGTAGGAGCAGAGTAGACAGGAGATGCCCCAGGTAATGTGCTTTATATCAGACAAGTTGAACCATTTTATACAATACACTTGTAAGTAGTATTTGAAGTAAAATAAAGGTGTTTTCTATTTATATCAGAACCGTTTGCTTAGTGAAGTGCATTTATTTGTCTAAATTCAGAATGGTTTCTCTAGTGCATATCAATTCCGAGGTTATAAGACCAAACACAGAGAACAAGTCTCTGAAAAAGGAGTCAAAACCCAAGGAGACAGCAAAATGAGCAAGGGGGATATTTGCAGTACCTGCCTGCTAAATGTGAGAAAGCTTTTTGTATTTGCCTTTTCAGTCATTTCCGAAAGAAAGAATCAACATAGTTCATAATGAGATTAGTCTGTTTGGTAAAGGGGGGTGGCAAACAATGAATAAACAACCCAGATTTAATACCGATCACATTTTAAGCAGTACATTTCTGTTGGTTACCTAACATCAGTCCTGGCATTATGAGTAACAGGACAGTAACGTCCAATTTCAGATAAGCAGTTCAAATTAATTAAAACATGACACTGCGATTGAGGCATAAAATAAGGGACAGCTGTAGAGATTTGAAATAGAGGACTCAAAAGAGAAAAAATAGCAAAAAAAGTAAAATGGCAAAAAAAGGGATTTTGCCCTTCAAATTTAATAGGCTCAGACTACTATACACATGACCCTGGTATTTCAAAACTTTGAATCTAAGGAGAGAAAGCATCCATTCTATGTCTAATTCAAACTCCAAAAATGGATTTTGCTAAGACTGGATTTTCAGAACTACAAAACTTGTTTCCTATGGATTTGTGTTTTATGATAGATTGTAAGTATTGGGTCAACTTTTTCTCCACAATTGCAGCATTTATAATGTCAGTTTCTCACGTGGCTTCTCCTGCACCTCTACATGGCTGCCTGCTTTCACAAAACTTGTGGGAGCTTAATTACCTTTGAGACAACTCCCTTTTGGCAAACATAGTTAAATTTGGACAAAGGTTTTGAAAGTCTGGCATAACAGGACAGACAGACACAGTTCAAACACTGACTTTTCATAAGGAATCAGTTTACAGAGAGATGGATGTCTTTGTGTGTGAGTTATGATATAAAACATTCAGAATGCAATAGAAACATGAATTAAGATTCCTGTAGTTTCTACCATAGCTCACATAAACTACATCAAGCAATTGCAGCTGGCAACTCTTTCAATCTGAGATTCATGAGGTCACTACGTGTACTGGATCTTTCCACCTAACATATACATATAGCCCCATCTGAGGTGTCAGTATGACAGCCATCCTACATCTCCAGCAAAAACAAGTCACAGTGAGTAAAGGTTGCGAACTCTAGCTCTTTCTACTCCAGTGAAATGATAGAGGAATCCTTCATAGGCAGAATACGCAAGAGATGATAAAATTGGAACTTGGGCTGGACAGTTTATTTGTAATGTGGAATCTTTCATGACTGCACTTGGGCAGGGACTCAAAATTACATATCTTCTGGCACCTTCGGCTCTATTATGCATGTTGATATTATGCGGGACCATTGGTTGAACACTGAGTCAGAGGGAAGAGTGCCTCAGACTGAATCACTAATGCCATATCCTGCAGCACTCCAGTGAAGCCTTGGCAGCAAGGAAGGATAATTACAATGTGGTTACTATGACTGATTTTTGAGATGCTTTTATGTATACCTCAGGCATGTCAGTAGCTAAAACGCAGTCAGCTTGCTCAGAAATACTCAAGGGTCCTAAGTATACTATATTCTACCACAAAACTGGGCATACAGATACAAAAACATCCAACTGAACATCATACCCTCAATTACTCTGTCTCTTTTCCACATATGTATAATTTACAAAATAATAAGTATGAATACAAAACTACTGTCCTTTTACATGTTTCTTTTGCCTTTTAATGGTAAGTTATGGATACCTATGTGCAAGATGTTGTTTCTCTTGCAATAGACATGCTACTCTCTAGTCTGTTTTCCCAGAGTCTCTAGCTGCTGAATGAGTAGGTGTGACAGTGGTATCAGCCTTACAGCATCAAGAGAATTTTAATAACGACATTTTGTGGACAGACAGCCCAAAGTCAAATGATCCTTGGTGTCAAGGGGACATTTTCACCAGCATTCAGGCTAAGATACACAGAAGCAAAGCTTTAAGATATTTGCAGTGTTTACTACTTGTCTTACAGACTGTCACGTGCCACCTGATATGGAGCATCAAGGAAATATCGCTATTGGAAATACCATTCAATATGAAAAATGTGTCCACATGTTCAGTTACACCTATTGATACTATTTTTATCTTCTCCTCAAATACAGTCTTTGTTTCCCTCTCTCTCTTGCTTGCACTCCTCAGGTCCCTTCCCATTGCCTTTCTTTCCCTTCAGCAAACCTGTTCTTCCTACCTTTTGAGGATTTTACTGTCTCCTTCCTTCTTCCGTGTGTTAAAATAATCAAAGAAAAAGTTAGGGCCAACATTAGTCTTGATTAGATGAATGGAGCGCAGACAGTTCACACGTCTCAGTGCCATTGTTTCAGGATGTTTGCAGATTCATTCAGATACCACTCTGTCAGTTACAGTCAGTTCATGCTTTCAAGGTTATCTTTGCAACCATGAGGACGAAACACCATTTTTTAAAGAGAGAGGTAAGATGGCTCACAATTTGAAAATGCCGTGAAGGCCACATAAATGTCCCCAAACTGGATGTTTGACAACTTTTACTAATATAGTAAGAGATACCGTGCAAGTTAACTTGGAATAACCGAATAGGACTATTTGTTACCATTTCTTTTTGGTCAGACTGTTTAAAAATTGTGGTTTCGTCTGTTATCAGCTATGAAAACACTCGGACAGACCCCTGGTTGCAGCGAGGCAGGGGTGTAGTTTTTGTTTTCCCTCGGTTCTTTCCGTCACGGACAGAGAGGCCCGGGTGTTCCCCATCGCCAGCCGAACTAGAAGCTGATCTCCTCCCTCCGGCCGTCGCACCGCGACCATGGCGGAGACGGACGGCGGAGCGCCCGGACCAACCTGTGCGCTCACCAGCCTCAAATTAGGAGCAACATCCCCTTCGGGGGCCGCCCGCCCGCCCCAGGGCTCCTCAGCGCCGGACCCGAGGGTCGCCGCCGCCGCGCTGACCAGACCGAACCGGATCGGACCGGACCGGCGCGGCGGGAACCGGGCCGCGCGGCGCCCGCCTGCCACACCACACCCCCCTCCCCACCTCCGCCTGGCCCCGCCTCGCGCGCCCCGCCCCCGGCACGTGACGGGGGAGCGGTGACGCCGCCGTGCCCCGGAGCTGACACTCGGCGCGGGGCGGGCGGGTGCAGGGGCCGCGGCTGGTGGGGCGGGGAGCCGTGAGAGGGAGCAGCCGCCGTCGTAACCGGAGCGGGGCCCGGGCCCGGCCGCGCCGCCGAGGCAGGTGAGGGGCTGGTGGGGGTTAAGGAGGAGAGGGAGGGCGGGGAGAAGCGCGGCGCCGCCGGGACAATCGGGCAGGGCAGAGTGGCCCCACGGCGGGCGGAGGGCACGTCTGGGCCGGGGCCAGCTCACGGCGCCGCCCGCCCTCCTTCCCTCCCGCGGGGCGCCGCCGCGGAGCGCCTCCCGTGCCCGGCGGGCGGCGGGGGGTCTGGGCGGCGCCGCCCCGCCGTGCCCCCGTTGGCGGCGGCTTCGCTCCTCAGGCGCTGCCGGGAGCGGCGGGTTGGCGGCGGTGGGGGAGGAGGCAGCCCCGCACCTGGGCGCTGCCGGTGGGCCCGCGGGGGCGGCGCGGAGGGCGGGCAGGGCCGCCCGACCTGCCGTGTGCCAGCGCCGCTCACCTGCCGGGGCCGCGGCCAGCGGCAGACAAAGGGAGGCGGCGGGCAGCGGCGGCGGCGTGGCGGCCGTTCCCGGGCCCCCCTGATCCGGGGCCGGGGGTTGGGGGGCGTGTGGGGTGTTTTGCCTCCCGTGCGTTAACTTGAGCGTGGCCGCTCCGGGCGGGTCGGCCGGGTGAGTCGGTACGGGTTTGTGGCGGTTTTGTATTTATAGCCGGCCGTTGGAGTCACAACAACTTAACAAAAGCCCGCAGCGAGGGGCGAGTGGGCCGGTGATGGGCTGGGGGCGCGTTGAGGCGCGGGGTGCTGCAGCGTGGCTTGAAAAGTTGTCCTGACAGTTGTTTAAAAGGCATCGCTTATTCGGTACTCTGAGTCATGGGTAATTATTAAATGGTTACTTATTATGCCTTTAATTTTTAAGGAAGTGTGAGCTCTGGGAAGTTAGTTCACTTGGGAGCAGTGCTCGATTTCTAACCTATGCTAGTAATCTCTGAGGAAACAGCAAAGGATTAAGCTTGTTTTCATAAAGCTTATAAGTTGTCTTTGTTTGGTCTATATTTGTTGTTTGCATTTGCATGTTTGCCTCTATTTTTATACAACTTCTGCATGCTCTAGATGCGCACTTTGCAGATGGTTTTTTCAGGCACCGGTGAGGAGGGCTGGTTGTCTGCATGAAAATACCAGCTGAGGAGTGAGTTGTGCCCCTTGGGAAGAAAGGTATGAATAGGGCTGAATTCTGACAAGGCTGTTGTGGGACCTGTCTCCCGAGCAGTGGTCATGCAGTATGGCTTTAACCCCTAAGAAAACTGCCCAGGGAGAAGCAGAATCATAGAATCTAGTCAGCTATAGCCAGGGTATCTCATCTGTCATGAACTGATAAGAATTTATCCCAATTTAGCTTCAGTAATTGAGTTTATTTCTGTATCAGCACTGCGGAAGGGTTCATTTCAGTAGCGGGTGAAGTTCAGTGCTGAAAATGGAAAAAGATTACACAAGTCAACTGCTGCTGCTTTGTAGGACACTGTGAACAAGGTCACACGAAGATTTTTTTAAGGCAATTGGTTAATATCCTTGGTGGCATTTTTAATAACTTATAATTTCTTTGTATTATAAAGTAAGTAACAATTCCATAACCATGGTAAGGTTTTTTTTTTTTTCCCAAGAGGAAAATAAATAGTAAAAAGTCTTTTTAGTATATCATGCATTTCAATTGCCTGATTCTAGAAGATGAAAAGGAAATATTCTGTGCCTGATAATTTCAAAAGAGAGGTATGAAACACCTACAGTGTACCTCCTGATTTTCATTCTTTTTTTGGCCTTTAGTTCTAGGATAATGCTGAAGTTAGGGATGACCATACCTAATATGATATATGATCATATTATATACACATTGTATATGATTATACAATATAGACATGCCTCTGTGTGTTAGGACCATGCTTCTTTTAAAACCGTTTGCATGTGCCTCAAGATCAGTGTAGTGAGCAGTTAAGATTGGGTGCCATAAGGAGGTGACTGGGTTGCTGTAGGGTTGAAGTTGCCCTAGGAGGGACGTACCTAAAGCTCCCTAAACCCAGCCTGTCTGAGAGTAGCTGAAGCTGTGACTGCAGTTACTTGGGTCTGAAAAGGTCCCGATTTCTGTGGATGCACATGAAATCCAGCCAGAGGCAGGTGTGTGCATGCAAACTCCCTCATGCTGCGTTTGCACCCCCACCACCACACCCCCGTGGGGAGGGGCTGTGGAGGGACGCGGGGGGGACCGGAGCGGGCTGTGCCGCCCCCGGGGCAGGAGCCAGGGGGCCGGAGCGGGTCGTGCCTCCCCGGGGAGGGGAGGGAGCGGAGCGGGCCGTGCCGCCCGGGACAGGGGCGCGGCGGGGAGCGGAGAGCCGGGGGGGGGGAGGGAAGGGAGGAGCTAACCTCTGCAAACACGGAGGGTTGCCAGCCTTACTCAGCCTTGGCTGAGTCAGAGGTGGGAACGGTTCCCATCGGAAGTCGGAGCCCGAAAGGATGGGTACCGAGCGGAGGATCCCTCCAGCGCGGCGGGGTGCGGGGGTCGCTGCCTCAGGGCCGTTGTGTGCGGTCACAAATGTCCTCTCTCTTCAGGGCTGCGGGAAGGCTCTGTGAAAGGGTGGAATGTATTTCCACGCGGGGATGTGGCCCACCTCAAGTTAGTTACCCTGTAGCATTCGGAATTCACTTTACCAGAAGAAGAGTGTGGCCTGAGTCTGTTTCTTGGAACTCATGAATAAGTTTTCTTAGTCTTTGTTGTCAGTGGGGCCATTCACTGTATTAATCTTTTAATGATGCATTGAGGCTTTATTTAGGGTATTAAAACTTGCAGATGTCCTCTGTGGAAGTAAATAATTTTTCATGCTTATCATCCTTTAATTAGGGTTCTTCAATGTTCTTTACCAAAGTGGGTGCCACCCAGCATTAATGGTAAAGAAAAAAAAATAAAATAAAGTGAGGTTACAAGGTCTGACCTGCCATATTGCTTCAGTCGTTGAATAGTAGCACAATGAAGTCAGTACTCCCAAATGTTGATATTGTGCATTCACATCTGAATTATTCTAAGCCCCTTAGAGCAGAGGTTTGGCCAAGGCTTCCCATGGCTCTTTAACCTGAGTTCTATGAGGCAGATACATGGACCCTTGAAAGGCCATTACAATTAGCTGCACCTGGGCTGTGCATAGGGTACAGGCAGTCTACCTTCTGTGGCACAACATCTGTGTCAAAAAAAATGCTAACAAAATAAAACTTAGTGCATTTGGACCTGTGAAATCAAGACCAGGGCAGTTGTTTGCAGACCTACAGGATTGATTTTGATATTTGTTAAACTTACTGAGAAAGATTTCCCACCTATACCATAGGTATCTCTTGTTTCTCTCTGATGAGGTGGAGAATTAGAGCCTTGCTTGATTGTGATGATGTGATCTGTTTCTAAAACTGTTTTAGTGTTCTGGCCAAACACAGAACACAGCCAGTCTCTCTTTGATCGTGTGTTCAACATTACCAAACGTTTGCTATTGACTTGATAATTTTGCAGCTTGGATGAAAGAACAAAAAAATTGTGCTGCTTATTTTTGTTTTTCCTTTTTTTGGAAGGGGATGAGGCTGCAAAACTGACTTCAAAAGTGGATAGAGCTATTTTTGTAGCTACTGCATTTTATTCAACTTCTATTTCTGAAAATTCTGCTTTTTAAGCATAAAATACAAGTTATTGAGCCTGTCTTGGAAAAAATGTTAAGCATGCATTCTCAGTAAATAGTTATAAGGAATTAGCAAAAGAGAAATGCAAAATCCAAGCTTTTAAACACTTGGTAGCCCTTTGGGAAACCATAGGCTTGTGTTCTCTTTTTGGTTTCTGTATGGGAGAAGGAAAAACAGTGTGAATGGGTCTTCATCCTACATTTCAACTCCCAAGGTATCAGACCTTAGAGGTAGCCTGTAACTTGGAAACACTTGCATTTTTCTGGTATATGACCTTGAGGCCATGGAAGGGGTTGGGAGCAGCTTTGAAAAAGTATTGGGAGGAATCAGGTTTAGTAACAAGGAAAAAATAACATTTGTGTGGCAGAGCTTCCAAAACTAGGAAGAGAATGGGAATGTCTGCAATTTGTTCATGTTTACCTTCTGCTACAGTTGCTAAACAACTGCAGAGCTGTGCTTAAAAATACCTATTTATGCAGAACAGCAGGTAAGCAAGTTGTTTTGTACGGAGGCTGTAAATAGACTACAATGCTGTGAATTTCAATGTACCATTTTATGGTAGAGAGAGTAAACACCAGAATCCTAGCATTCTTTTCTACTGCTTTGTGTTCCTACTGTCAGCTTTGTTGAATGTGGTACCAACATTCCTTCTGCCAAGTCCTCAATAAAATTGTAAGTCTGACCTTGTGATTCCATTTGGAGTCTTGTAAACGATGGTAGCTTTCAAGTTAACTGTAGGAAATGATTCCTGGAAATAAAATAAGATGGATTGCGGGAGAGAGAGAGAGACAATCTAAAGATGAGCACTTCTGTCTTGGCATCATACTTGAGCTTTTTAGCTGCTGCTTCTTCTACAAACTTATAGGGGAAATGTGTTTTTTTTTCTTTTTCTTTTTTTTTTTTTTTTTTCAAGGCTCAGACCAAATAGGAGAGATGGTGAAGGAATTTTCTTCTGTTTTTTCTGTCCTTAGTCCTGTTTAGGGTAACCAAGTTCATGCTGCATGCGTGTGCCTGCATGGAATTGCGTTAGTTCCACTCTGTGTCAGGGTAAATGCTACAGATCTCATCACAAAGTCTTAACTTGCAGAGCTGCAAGTTTCTACAAAATGTTTCTCAGTCATGAAGCATGCCTTTTTAACAAAGACTTACTTGTCAATCTTTATAAGACTAAATGTGACAGCGTTTTACTTGAATTCTCCTACATTCTATTTGAATGATAGAGATCTTCCCCTTTACTTACATGCTTTGATTTTCAAGGTTAAGAAATCATTTCATGTTAATTTACTATGTTGTGTTCAGTGTAAGTTGGCAAGACTGGTGCTTATCCACTCATGAATTGTGACATTGATGCTATGTGATTAAATAGAGAGAACTTGTAGTTCATGGGTGCGGATACAGTGGTGGTTGTCTGGATCATAAGAAGTCCCTTTCAAAATTGTCATGTGTTACCCTGTCATTTATTATCCAGTTTTGGTTCATAAACCTGTTTCATTATTGTTGGGGATTTTGTTTGTGTTTTCTGTTTTAGCCTTTAAACTCTTCGTTGGATCAGTAAATACCACAAAAAGCTCTCTTAACAGCAAAGTAAATATGCATAATTTAAACCACTGAAACCAAAGTATCTTGGAAACATTAAATACTTTTATTTAATACTACCATGGTTATAGATGAAATTCTATGTTGCAGTTATACTAGCAATTTAAAGAAATAACAAGAAAAAAAAAAGATTATGCCACCTGTTTTATAGACAACAGCTAGATCCAGAGGCAACATGACCTGCAGCCTCAGCCGGTGTGGGTTGTGGAGCTCCCTAGTCATCTCCTTCTTCAGCAAGGTCAAGGTCAGCAGGCTCTGCAGAGTGTGCACTGCACGGGGGTCAAGGATTGCCAGCCCATGCTGAACCTGATGACAGGAGTGTAGCATTGGAAGAAGATTTAAGGGCTTTCATAAGGATTTTTGAGCACTCTGAAGGAACTATTGAACTGAAATAGGAATCAAAATAAGCAAATAATAATCTTCTCCTTCTCAATACTTTGGTTAAAACCAGCGTAGTAACACATGAAGCAATTAAGCCTGTGTGTAAGCAAGAGATTGACTCTTGACTAGTCCCCCCCACCAAGCCCCTGGTGATCAACATTATATAGTAAAGAAACAACAGGCTTAAAGAGCAACTTGATACCAGGAGGCTTGTGTGAATAGGAGAGCTAAATTGGTGACTAAGTTGTTCTACTGACTTTCTGACTGAGAAAGGTATCTGAATATCTTGCATTTTCCCATCAATTTATTAGTCTGAGATTGACATAAATTGAATAGGCAGGGTTATTTTTGAAATTATTTTCCTCTGAAGTGCTCTTGGACAATTACTGTATTACATATAAATTTTTTCTTTTCTTGCAGCTCTTACAGATTATTAACAGGAAAATAACACTTCTGAAACAGAATGTGGCTTACCTTTTGCCTGAAAAGGTGAAATCTTTTCAAATAGAAATGGCTGATAAAGGTGGGAAGATCCTTCCAGGACAATTGTACATTGAAGTGGAGTACGACTATGAGTATGAGGCCAAGGACAAGAAAATTGTGATTAAGCAAGGAGAGAAATACATCTTAGTGAAAAAGACTAATGATGATTGGTGGCAAGTCAAAAGAGATGAAAATTCCAAACCCTTTTATGTGCCAGCACAGTATGTGAAGGAAATCCCACGAAAAGCGCTGATGCCACCTGTTAAGCAAGCAAGCGTGCTGCCAAATAACGCTTTGAAGTTGACACATGGATTACAGAGATCAACTGAAAATGTGAATAAGTCACCAGAGCTTTCTAGTTTTGGAAAATCTTCTCCAGTTCAAGTGTCTTGCTTAGTTCGAGATGCCAATCAAAATCTGGGACCGAACAATAGCCCCGGTCAAACTCTTGGTTTGAGCCTGGACCTTACCCAAAACAACGGAAAACTTAACAATGAGTTGCAGTCTCCCAAGGTTTCCAATCAGTATAGAACCGTCTCCATGGGTCATTTCCCATGTCCAGAGTTCTTGGAAATAGAGAAGACGAGCTTTTTGCATGAACAATCATGTGATTCAGCAGGAGAAGGCTCAGAAAAAATTCACCAGGATTCAGAGTCTGGAGATGAACTCAGTAGTAGCTCCACAGAACAAGTGCAGGTAAAGTAAAAAATGGTCCTTGTAGATTTGAGTGGTTTTTTTTTTTTTTCTTTCGTTTCCTTATTGCCATAATTGCTTTGTAGTGTTTTGAGTTTTATTCCTGATAAATTCAGATTAAGTAAAAATGTTTTGTCTCGGCATGAACTGGTTATTGAAGTGCAAACAGTTAATCTGTATAGCTCTGTTCCTTGCAGAAATACTATGCTTTGGGGTTTAATTCCATTTACGTTATCCTGTGATTGAATGTTACATCAATGCTTTTGTTCTTTCTTTATTAAGATTCTTTTGAGATGACACTGAATTTGGTTTATATTTTCTTCTAGAGGAAGGGAGCCTACTGCAGTAACTCCTCACTTCTTGGCTTGTTGAAATAATAGTGCTAGTTACTTAGTTACTGCCAGCTTTTCCTAAATATGTGTATAGATAGCGTAAGAGCTGTAAATTGATGTATTAGTGGGTTTAATAGTTTAAAAATGGTACACTAAAGATTTGTGTGGAGTTTAATTTCTGGTTTGTTTAGTTTATTTGTAGACTTTTGTTGTAATGTGTCAGCCTTGCCAATTCTGTGTCTCACAACTTTACTCTGGATTAAAACTCAAAACATGTGAGTTTGTTAATTAGTATGGAAGAATCTCAGGAATGATATACTCCCACTTCAGGCTAAAACTGAGCATTGATGGCCTTTTTTCCTTAGTAAAGTGGTTTCTCTCACTTCTTAATTTTTTTTCTTTCTTTTTAATGTGGCCTCTCCCACTCCCAGCAAAAGATTAGCACTCTGACTTAGGTAATCAGGTCACTTCTGATACGGGTAGCCAAGTTAATTAATCTTTTGTAATTCCAGGTTTGTTCTTGAACCAATGATGTATGTGTACATGCACACACTTACGTATGTGTGTATATAGATAATTCCCCCACCTCACACCCCCATCTTTCTGCAGGGACATGTTAAATTATTTTAAAATTCTAAGGTTAAAAGCTCCCTAGTTTTGAACTTTTTTACTTCGTAATGTGAAACTGTTGCTTGGGTACAAAGTGATCATTATAGTAAATCCCACTTGCCAGCATGTATTCAGGAACTCACTCAAGTGTGGTATTCAGATAGAAGTAGATGCTAACTTTAGAAATAAAAATCTTATTGAGAGCTGCGAATCAGTACTTTGCTGATAAGACACAATTAAGACAAAGCTGCTTAGTTAATGAGTGAGTGTGGAAAGATCTTAAAGACACAAGATTGATTGGGTGGTTTATGTAGTCTTGAACTGTATGAGCTCATATATGTATTTATTGAAATACTCAGAATCAGTAGTTTTTCCAATATCCTACTCTATTCTTGGCCTCATTCTTGAAATTCAGAGTTTCTCTAGTTATGGGACTTCATACCTCCAATATTTGTATCTTTTATGACAATTTTATTTTAACACAAGCCCCCCCCCCCCCCCCCCCCCCCCCCCCCCCCCCGAAATAATAATAAGGAATAAATAGGATTACTGAATTTAACTTTTTTTTTTAGTAATTTCTTGCTTATACAATGTGAAGATTGATTGGTTTTCTTGCACTTTCATTACAGTAGTGTCGTAGCTCACTGGAGTTGATATGAGTCACTTAGTATCTAATAATTATTTTATCCTTCTTATTTTAGAAGCATGTGTAGCAGCCCATCTACTTCCATAATAATTATTGCCAAACAAATTATGAAAATGCTAAGGAATGTTTAGAAAGTATATCCCACTTTAAATAGTTTACCACACTAAAGTTTATATTATATGTTAAGATGGTTCCTTCTACTGTGCTGACTATAGTTTGATGCATCTCTTTGTCTAAAGTGGATGAAATTAATGTTACATGGGTGTCTCTTGTCAAACAGTAAGAAAAACATGGCCTGATGCTCAGTTTCCACGGGACTTTGTGACTGTTGATGCAGTGACACTTTTCACCTTTCTCCCCACCATGTCCCTGAATATACTTGACTCAACTCTACAACCTATTCATAAGTTTGGATTTGAGTGGGGCAGCTATGCATGTATTTGTAGGCTTCGCTGGGTTGTAGAAGGTTGGAAGATGGGAGTTTTCATAGTGCTTTAAAAATTACAAATCCTCAAAATGCTACATTTCGACTGGAAAAAGGATGGCAGTTTCTGACTGGTGTTACTGAAGAACTTAGCATTATTGCAGTCTTGGGTGACAAGAGTGTGTATGCTCACTGTGCCTTGCAGTTGTCTTATTTTAAAACTGTGAAGTAACTTAATCTCCTTGTGTGCAAACACAGACTCTTTAAATACAATGAAAATATTTGACATTTAGTAGCCATGGGGATTAAAGCAGTAGTAGCACTGATGTCACCGTTTGCTCAGTCTAGATATTCAGAGTGCCAGCCTTCTCACTGGAACAGCCCTGCGTTTTTTTTAGAATTCTTTCAATAATGAGCATTGTTCGGTAGAAATCAGCTGTGCAGAAATTAATGGCTCAGAAAGCTGTTTTTATTGCTCTTAGTCTGTAGTGAGAACATCAAGTTCCCGGCTTTCACGCACAAACAGGATTTCAGTTCACAAGAATGACTGTGGTTCTCCCTCCCCTGCCTACTGTGGAGTTCACTTTTATGCAGTCTGCATTATAATAAACTCTAAGCTACAGGTGTTTTCTCCTAAATTTGTAATATTAGGAACGAGAAGGATCCTAATACTTTTGTGTAGGTGATTTTTTTGGAGGGGATTGAAGTCATAGTATTCGGCCCTAGCCCAACCTTCAGTGTGTTTTCAGTATCCTGAATACAAATGTATGAGATGCAGCGAAATGCTTCTATTATGAGATTCTTCTAAGAGTTGGTTACATTATTCTTTGAAGATTATCCTCCTTCTCCTTTCCAGTAATGAAGTGCAGATTCTGCAGCTGTACAGTCTCCAGCTCATAGGCTTGCTGGCTGTGGAAATACTGGAAGATCCAGAGTCTCCAAAGTACTGCGTAAAGGAAGGATTTCTTAGCAGCTGAAATATTATATGAAGTGGAGGATAGAGAGGTGACAGTGAGTAGAAGAATTTGCTAAAGAAGACATAAGCAAATGATCTGGTCAAGAGAAAGATGCAGACTGGGTAATGAATGTTCTTGACATTTTATGCAAAGAAATACCAACTATTGGGTGCAACTCTGGTGCATAAGGCCTTGTAAGAATCGGATGTTAGTTTATGGACTTGAACTGTAGGAAGGCTGGAGGTAATTCGAGGAAGTAGGGCTTGAGAGGAAACAAGCTGCAACTTAACCATATTTAAATCTCTGGAGGGGATGGTAACTGCAAGTAGAATTGGAACTCAATGAAATGGTTCAGCAGTGCACAGCTGGGCATAAGAATCGCTGACATGGAGGTGCTTGAAGCCATGAGAGTCAATGAAATTCAATAAAATTTTAGGAAAATGATGTCAAGTGTGATGTCCTGATCCTACAGGAAGGGCAGAATATATTCCTCAGAGAGACCAGGGATGGGGGGAAAAGGAAAATTTTGAAAGAATTCTGTAGCAGAACACAGATGATACTTGAAAGAAGCAGATGGGAGGTGCCAGCAGTATGCAGTGAGAGCCCCAAGTAATTGTTTTGAAGAAAAAATTTACATGCTTAGGCATGCCTAAACAGGAAAGAAAAGTTGAAACGAAAGCGGAAGACATTAGAAGTGGTCTTGAAAAGGAGCTTTGGGCAGTGCTTGCAGGTAAAATCTACTAACGAGTTTTGAGAGAGAAGGCGTGCAGACAGGGGAAGAGTTGGGTAAGTTCAGAGATCACATCAAGAATGGCTAGGTGTTATCTTTATGAGGATGATACTTTGGAATAAAATTGTTACAGACAAATGAAAACCTACTTTCAGCAATGCTAATGCATAACCTATGTGAAATCACTTTGTTTCTGATGAGTGTTACCTCCTTTTCTATCATAGGAGACAGAATATATTTTAGAGTAAAATACATGCATTATCTTAATGTTACTTTTTTATGCTCATTAAAAGTTACTTTTAGTAGCAGTCTGGTTTTAATGATTATAAATATAGACAGTGACCTATTTGCAAAGATTGTTCTGTCTTTCATCCTCTTTAGTAATTGACTATTGCATAAACTGTGAAGCACTAAAGGGGATTATCGCTAGGATGGCTGTTTTGCTTTGATTAATTCTGAGTAGTAAAGGTCTTGCAGAGAGACTTTCTGTCTTACCTCTGCGATTTCTGTGGGATTGCTGTAACTTTTTGTTAATAGAGAAAGCAAGTTTTTTTGGGGTTTATGTAGAAGATGTGAGAGCACATCTTCTGGAGATCTTGACATTCTTGACTTTGTCACTTAGTTGAAAGACTGGTGGCAAATCATTACTGTTGGACTGCCTTTTTGGTCAAACATTAAACCTCTGAAATAAATGGCTATTACTGGTTTTGTGGGGCCCGGAATTATTTTGCTTCTATTATAAGAAATTTCATGCTATTTTTTGTTTCATTCATTTGCCCAAGGAATAAATAAATTGACAGTAGGAAGGAAGTGTGCTATAAACAAGAGGATTTTTTCTTAATGAAACTGAGCATGTTTGCAGATTCATGGTGGCATGTGTAATGTAATACTTTGAATTATGTTTTAAGTACTATCTTTTTAATCTCTTAACTCCTTAAAATCAGCATTTGTTATTCTAATGATGTTAAATGCTGAAATATGCCCACTATAATGAGGTGAAGAATAACTTTAAATGGCAAGGCACTAAAAGCTTTATAGTTTAAGGAATTTTGTAAAACACTAAAACAATTTTTTTTTTTTTTTTATAATCCCAGTAACTGCTGCTAGAACTTTGTAACTGGCTTGAAATGTTTCCTGAGTTACATTAGTAACTCTCAATGTTGTCTGTCGGGAACCTTTAAGGAACATTTTCCTGGCTTTTTTTTTTTTTCCTACCCAGTGGCAACAGGTCTGGATAGTTTCACTTTACAGTAGTGGTGTTTGTGATTAGTGCTCTCTGTCTTTTTAATATGTAACTACTGTGTAAGTCACCTAGCAGGCAGATATCTCTTTTGGTCCAAATGAGTAATTCTGGAATTAGGTGCCCTAGAACCAGAAAGTGCTGTGTCCCACTAACACAGCCTACAGCCCCTGTGCTCCTCTGAACTTCCCTGCTGCAAATCAGATCGACAGTTTTTTGTTTTTTTTTTTTTTTTAAAAAAAAAAAAAAAAAAAAAGATGTGAGGCAATTGTGGAAAAATCATAACCTGGGAGACAAGTTGGCTAGTTCCAATTCTGGTGTCTGAATGCTCAGCTGAGTAAGCTACAGGTCTACTTGGTACATGCAGTTTCGTATTGTGCTTTCAGAGTTGAAACAAAGATCTAGAGCCCTGTTAAAATTCTGCAAGTGCCAAAACAGTCTTCTGATTTTCCACCTCTATTTATCTTAATTTCGTGCAGCAAATGATAAAGTGGAACATCCAAGGCATCAACTTGTATTCATAAACCCGTGCCTGTAATCCTAGTAGAACTACTTACTACCTCAAATGAAGCTCAAGCTGCAGTGCTTAAGGAATAACAGTTGTAATAGCTGTAATATGGAATTATGTTTTTGGTTTTTCTTCTGGAAAAGTGTAATTTCTAGTGTGCAATATGGTGCCTTCTGTCTCACCTGTCTTTTCTTTTGAAGTAGTGCAAAATCCCACCCTTATCAGGGGTGACAGCAGAATCTCTATGGATGGCGCAGTAAATGCTTAAAAGAAAAGCCACCCGAGGAAGAGGAGCGGGTGTTTTGTCTGTCTAAATCAGCTGGAGATACCGGGGACTCGCTTGTTCTTGGTTGGCAGTGCTTCTATTGGTTTTAAGTTGGGAACCTCCAGACATAGAACAAGCTCAATTTTTTTTTGGTAATAAACAAAAATGTGTTTGAGAATATTTGATCATACCTTGTTCTTGCACATAACTGAATATAAACAATTGCATTTGGTGTGTCTTTACCTAGTTACTATCTAGGCGGTTCTTTAATATTGCAGTGCTTGCCATTGGAATAAATGTGCTGTTATTTTGTGGAATTCTAAAGAAAGTATCATTTGTTTCACAGCAGTGTGACAAAACGATAGGGAACATATGACTCGGTAGAATAAAATGCAGAACACTTTTTTTTTTTTTAGGCAGCTCTCTCTGGAACAGTAGACATTTGTGCTTAAAAAAAGGAAAGTAAAATCTATGCGTATCTAGGACCCAAACAGCTGATATTTCTCTGAAGTGCCTTGTCAGGTATGTTTGGTTTAAAAACGATAGAGAGAAACAGGTTTTGCCCTTAGGTGGGGTTTGTTCTAATGCTAAAGGACAATATTTTTGGAGAAAACAATCCTTCAGAACAGTAAGAGTTGAAGATTTTCAAGGACTTTTGTGATGGTGAGTAATGGGGGAACATAGTGTTAGATGACATTTATCAATTTTGAATTTAGTCTATCTTAATATGGCTTCTGAGCTAGTTCTTGGGAAAGATAGTAAATTTTTGGTAGATTGTCTTATGAAAGTGCTAGGTTAATGCAGGGAAGCAATAAAACAAGCATAGAGAATGTCAGTAGTAGGAAACGTAAAACAAAAATGCAGAACGCTTAATTCCATGGTATTTCTGTATTTTAAATAGTGTGCTGTTGCCAGCTGCTCTCATCTTGTAAAGTACATAATAGTGCTGAAAATAGCATAGAAGAGGTGAAAAATATGAGCAGAGGCGTGGAATAGTTCCTGTGTGAGAGCTTTGTAAAAGTCTTACAAGCCAGTGGGTGCACATTTAATACTGCATGCAGAGGACTCCTGATTTTTAAGTTGGTATTGTAATTATCAATGCTGAAGTGGCTGAGAGATTGTTGAGAAGTAAAACAACCTTAATGTTGTTATTTTTTTTTTCAACATTTTATCTGCTTGTCCTGTCTTTTCTTTTGCAAACTATTTTGTCAGAGACTTAGAGCTTGTGTACGGTGATGCTCTGAAGACTGGCATAGTTATTTGGAGTCTGTATTTCAATTAGTTCTCTGCCTGACAAAAGTTTTGTAAATGAAAGCTGAAAGTTGAGGAGCTGTCTGAATGGACTGAGCTTATTGCTTATGTTGGGTTTTGATGTTACATTATCTGCCTTCAACTTCTGCTTGTAATCAAATTCATGAGTGGAATTTACTGGTTCCTATCTTAAATCTGAAATTACATATTACCTTTTGAATTTAACATAGTTTTAATTGTTCCCTTTTTAAATGGTTTGCCTGGGACTTCTGGATGATCTTCATATCATCCAGTTAAATGGAACACAGGGAAGCTACTTAATTTAAACACAGTGCTGAAGAGCAGAGTTTTATCTTTGTTTTCTGGTGGTGCCTGGCATCTGCAGTTGCCGTCTTTCTCTTGCTTTTGTGGTTTATTGTTCAGTTGAATCACTTTGCTGCTCTAGTCACCACCTGACTCTACAAATATTTATTTCCAGTACAGCACTGAGATGGATTGGTGCTGGCTTAAGTGGTCTTGTGATCAAGTATGTCAATAGCCCATACGTACTCCTTTATTGCAATTTGAGTAGTCATAAATCATCTACTGTGAAGTCTGCAAATCTGATGGATTGGAGGACACACCTGCCTTTTTAGTGTCACTGATGTGATGCGACTTCTGCAACAAATGTGCTAATGTAAAGAAATATGCTAATAAAATACTATGTTTGATAAAAACAAAAATACTGTTAACTAACTTTCTGGATTCTCAACTGGTTGTCCAATGTATCTAATAGTGTTGTATATGCATTTCTGTTCTAGACAGCTTGATAGATTGCCAGGATATTGTTTAGAAATGATTCACGATAAAAGAGAAACTTTATACTGTGTTGCACATTACCATTGTTTGTTCCTTAAGTATTTAGAAGAAGCTTTATCCTGTGGTAAAATGTTGTAACACAAAATACGAAGTTCTTGAGTGACTTTGATGTGACTGCTTTTCCTGTTGAAACTGAATAAAGATGCTTTCCCTGCTGCCGATGTTCTATCAACATCTGGCACTATCCCTTTCCTAGTTATCCATGTTCCTGGTTGTCTGCATCCATTTCAAAGAGCTAATAGATGGCTGTCATGCATAACTGCATTGTGCTTTAGACACGGGACTATATATGTGTGTATGTATGTACATATATATTCTATATATAGAAAGATAGAAAAAAACAGGGACCACTGTTCTGTTTCTTGATAGCACTTTGATCTTGTTTTGCACCTCATATAATGCAACTACCAACTTTAAACTCCTTCACAAAAACTTCATGAGATGTACTCATCAGTATTTTTTTTTTTTTTATATCCTCCAAATAAGCCAGTTTGTCCTGGCTGTGACTTTGTAATTATCCTCCCTCCCAGGTGCTGCACTCTAATTTTTAATGGCATCTTCATGCTACCCTCAGGCCCTGTACTTTTCATACCATAACCTGTGTTACTCCTTATGTCTCATGCCCACAAGCTATGCCAGAGGACTTCATTGCTTCCTCCCAGGCGTGCTTTTCCCAGTCTTGCTTTAGGGGGGGAACTGGAGCCTGAGCTCCCCAGAGAAGAGGCAGTGTGGCCCTGCTAGTGGCCCAGCTGTCACCCAGACTGGTCCTTCCAACCCTTTGCTTATCGCTCTCTTGCTCGCTGAGCTCAGCCGCTTGCCCTTGTGCCCATGGCAGATCCTAATGTGTCATCCGCTGTAGCCTTGGCAGTAACAAGCTACAGCCTTCAGCTTCACTTGCTTTCCTTCCTTTTGCCTTTTCCAGCTTGAAGGGTTATGTTCCTCATGTGACTGCCTGAGCAGAGAGGACATTTAGAGTGAGGGAAGTAAAACTTTAGAGATTTTTTTTTCTTGTTATTCTTCCATGTTCTTCTCACAAGGAGAGACTTGTCTCAGTTCCTTCTCTTCGCAAGTTGGAGAGCACTTGTTCCTATAGCAGATGTGGGTTGTGATACACCAAGATGTAAACTTTCCTTTAAGTTTGTCTACTTTTCAGTTAACTGTATGTGTGTCTAAAAAAAACCAACAACAAAACAACCCACCCAAACAGCAAACCAATGAAAAACAACACCAAAAATCCAACCTGCATTGCATCTCTTTTTTGCTTTTTCCCTAGTTCATGATCTGCTATTGTAACCATCAGTGGAGCAAAACTTGGATATGTGCTTGCGCTCTCTCTTTTTTTTTTTTAATGGAAAACCAGAAAAGCCCAAATGCTTTGCTTTAGCTGAACTCTTTTATTCTTCTTTTCTTGTTTTGTAAGGCTCTAAAGCCTCAGAAGGTTTTGTCCAAACTTATGGTGTGATAGTCCATACAGCATTTATGAGGGCTGTAAGACAAGAGTGCTTTCTAGCTGCTGTGTGTCTTTGGCATGCTGTTTATTAAAACAAATAAAGAGAATGTTGTGGGGTAAGATGATGTTACACAATTTCTTTCTTTGCATTTGATTTCTGAGGAAAGTTTTCTGACTGTAGCTTAAAGGGCTGAATTTAAATCCCGTGTCCATAAGTGGTCTCAGGAATTCCATATGCTCATCCTGATCTCACATCATCTTGTCCCAGTGCCTCCTTACCTCTGTCTAGAAGCTGCTACTACTTTGTTTCACTATGTATTATTATGCAAACTGATTTGAGGACTAGGCTTCTGTGTTGTCCTTGGTATGGCTGGATCTGGGCTCAAGCGCAGCCTCAGAATGGTTGTAAAATAAATAAAATTTCACAAATAGTAAATCTTCTTATGTCTTCTTATCTGTCATTGGAAAAAAAAAATGCTGGTTTGATATTTAATTTTATTGAAGTAAAGTAGTAGTTGCAGACACTTTATTTTAACATCTGTTTTAACGTTGAAACACAAAATTAAGTGACAAAAGTACTTACTCTGGATACTGAATTGCAGCAATAGCTGTTCTTAAAAATGAAAGAAATTCTTGCTAGTGTAAGGAAAAGAAAGGGGAAGAAAGAGTGCAGAAATGCATGTCTGAGTTTCATGTTTTCTACTCTGAGACTGGGTGCCAACAAACTGTCTGGAAGTAGAGAGAAACAGACTAAGAAATATGGCGAAAGGACAAATATGTATATTTTTAGTTGTTGTACGGGGAAAAAAAGATGCAACCTAGTTGAGATTCCTATGAGAATTTTATTGCTTTGCTTAGTTCCACTGTAAGCAGTACATATAGCCTGTTGCTGAATGTTTCTGGAATTTTGAGATAGTCTTTAACAGTACAATCGTACACTTGCCTTTAGCATTTAAAAAAACCCCAAAACCTCAAAAGTGATCTTAGTAACCTCTAACTTCTTGAAGTTATACACAGTGGATTGGATGTATTTCTAAAAATATTCATCCTGCTACTTGGTACACTTCTGGTAAATGGAATCACGATGTTAAAATTAGTGAATGTAGCCTATTCTAGCTCAGTTAAAAGTTGAGAATTAAAAAAAACTATCTTAGAAGCACCGTGGCATAATTGCTTACAGGCTTGTTTGTGTGGTCTTAAACAGCTACTAAAGGAAACACTCCTACTTTGCTCAGATTTTAAAGTAACTCGTATAAATGGGCCAACTGCTAACATTTTGTTCTTTTTATGTCTTTTAAAGCAGACTTTTAAAGTGAAGTCTTGACTTAAATTATTGTGGTAACTTCATCCTTCGTTACCAGCAGAAAATGTTATGCATGATGTAATAGTAGATGTTCTTTGTCTTAAGTCACTAAAATACTTGAACATGAGTTCAAGCAACCCTAACAAAATTTAAAAGTCTTGACTGTGGGCCAGAGCACATGTATTGTGAAGGCAGCAGTGTCTGAATTTAGAGGGACTTCTGTGGCATTTTGTCTTAATTCTTCATACCCCGCCTCCACCCCCCTTGCCCCCGATGATGGATGGTAATATACATGGGTTTTTTAGGGTTTGTTTGGAAACTTTAACATGCAAAATAAACAGCTGAGTAGGTATGTATACTGGAGGTGACAATACCTAGACAGCTAGCTTCTGGTCCTGTTAAGAGCCCGACTTGTAATGGGAATTTAATTTTGAAATGCTTTTCCAGTAAAGCTGTGAACTTCATGTCCGTAAGTGCCAAACTCAGAAGTATTTTTCTTGGCCAGCGGGGTTTTAAGCACAAAACACATCTAAAGTATTGGAAAAAAGAAATACATTCATTTTAATGCCAAACATTTTTCCTTCTTTTGCTTTTTGCCTAAAGGTTTGTTTGCTTCAGGCAGGCTGGGGAACATCCCTTTCCAGCACTCTGGGAGACAGTAAGGATGTCAAAGAAATGCAGTATCCTAAAAAACCAAAGACTCCTTTCGAAATTGAATTGCAGTCTCTGCTCTAAGTTGTTGTACAGCGACTTTATCCTGCACCTTCTACATAATCTTGCTGTCTGTCATGGAACCCACTAATTCTGTTCAGAGTTACACAGTAAATGTGAAAGAATACTGGATCTGAATGCAGATTTAGGAAAGGATGATCCAGCACAAGGACTGATGGCTTTTAAAGACAGGGAAGTCTGATATGCTTGCTGTTGGTTGAAACCTGCCAGATGAAAATGAGTTTTGATGTTAAAATAATGAAATTTTAGATAATCTGTTTTAATAATGAACTAAATGGATAAGTGGGATCTTAACATCTAATTTTAATTCAACCACTTAAAAGCTTACTTGTTAACTGAAATTATGTTCATGTATGTGAAAAATGATCAATAGTGTGTGAAAATGGCTTTTTGTGTCACCTGTAAACTTCAGTGATGCTTGAGGGAAGGCATATCTGGAGAAAGAAACCCATGGAAACAAGCTATCAAAATCATATCAAACAGCTACTTGTTCCAAATCCTTTTCAAGTTGGGGGATCTTTTCATATTAATTTTTTATGCTAAGCATCTCAATAAAGGCATACTTTATGACAAGAGCGACTTCTTTTTTTTTTAATGGATATTTATAACGTCTTTATGCTACTAGATCCAGTTTGTTATGGTATGCCAATATGGCCAAAAGCTCTGTATGGAGGAATGTTGGCTGCAAAGCTCATGGTACCTTGAGGCTTCGTTGTAGGTTTTGTTATGATTGTGCTGGACTGTCCATGCCACACCATTTCCCCATCCTCTAATCCCCCGTTTCAACAGCATTCTAAAAGGCACAGCTGTTAATACTTCCACTAAGTGTTACTCATAAGATAGAGCTAAGCACCCTATATACTCAGTTGCCACTCTTGTGAAGACAAAAGACAGGAGTAATGTTAGCCTAAAACCTATTCCGGTATTTAAAATTTCCTAATAAGCTTTATATTTTTAATATAGCAGTTGCACTAGGTGTGAGTGAACAGCAGAGTCTTAAGTCATCAAGCCAAATAAGCTTTATTTGTTGCCAGCAGTGCTGCAGACGGCTCTGCTCAGTTGGCATCACAGCTACTTTGCAGACCCTGTAAAGGGACCCGGAACCTACAATGCCTGCGGTTGCCCGTAATTCACCTCTTTAGAGGAGCTCAATGGAAATGTGTCTAGAAAACAGCATAGAAATCAATGGCAAAGTATTCTTGTATACAGTAATTTTAAATACACTTGTTCTTCTGTGTGCTTCATTCACGGCAAACTATTGTTTTTTTCAGAAATAGTAACACTTTAAATGCCGCTTGCTCATGATACTCTGCTGTAGCTAGATCATCAACCAAATGCAATAGACATCTAAAGGTGCACCATTTACTGATGACAGTAGTAGAAAAATAACACGCCCTTTACCCTCGTATATATTTTTCTTGGAGACTCCCAGAAAGTTCAGCTTCCATCCGGTTGGTGCTTTCTGCAGCTCCACAGCAGATTTCCAGCAGCTTCCGAGAACAGCTGTATGTGCTGAGCTTTGCTATAGACTTCAGTGTAGAGATTTTTAATGCATACCTGTCCTTAAAAGCGTTTTTTTTTTTCCAATAGCTTTGCAGATAGTGCTGCAATACTTTATTATACTTGTAGTTTCAATGAGAATGTTCTCCAAAGGCTGGTGGCTCCGGCTGATCCGGTGGCTGCTGAGCACGGGGTTGGGATGGAGCAGCACGGGGGAGGGCTGTGTTTGCCATAGCCAGAGCCTAGGCACGGCTTACTGCGTGTTGCTTCATCAGCACGAAGCTATTAGCAAATTCTTGCCAGCTCAGCTATAATGTACTGCTAATAGGTTTGCTTTATTGCATAGGGTAGTCAAAAAAGCCTGGGATGTTTTAGTAATTTTAAGTAGCATAACATTCCTCTTAATGAAGTTTGACAGCATTTTCTAAACTCCCTCACATTGTATAACAAGAATACCATAAATGCATTCCTGTGTACTAAGTGCTGGTAACTTACTTGCGTATTCTCCTAATGAAAGTTTTCTTATATGAAGTCTTTTGACATAATTTCTAATGTATTCTATAAAATAGATTCCTGGCAACAAAAGCATCTGTATAATTATTCCATTGTAATATACTCTTTTAATTTTGTCAAAGTTTTGTATTTGTTGTAAGACTTTGTAAATCTTACTTCAATCAAAAACCCGCCAAACTCTTGTGAGTTGTTTTTTGAATTACCTTCCAGTATTTTAGGACCTGCTTTGTAAGCTGGGGTATGCAATGCGCAGGGGCTTAGCCTGGCCTCTTTCACTTGCACCATCAGCAGTACGTTTCAGAGAGGGCTAGTGCCAGATACCTGAATCTGACTTTTTCTTTTCCATCTCTGCCTTCTGCTTTACAGGCAGTGTTTTGTTTGTTTTTTTTTTTTTTTTTTTTTTTAATAGTGCTTTAATAACTTCTTAATTTTACTGATAAATTGGGATGGATCTCTGATAGCTAGGGATTGGGACAATTTTAATTTTTAGTTGTTAGCTGTGAAAAATGGTGTTGCATGGCAGAAAGCCAATTCAATTATGTCAGTTTATTTTGCTACTATTAATAATTTGTGAAACTGGTCATGGTCTTATAATCATGGGTGAAGCAGGAAGGGGCACTGTGATTCCCTGTTTCCCACCTTGGTACCAGGCAGTGGGCAGGGACGTGGTGAAGAATGCAATGTCCTGTTTTTATTGCAGGGTCTGGTTCACTTACAGCTGGGTTCACTCATTTCTGTCTTACATCTGAGGGTCTTATCTCACTCCTGGAGCCAGACTTCGGGAGAGGTTTTTACAGTCTTAATCCAGCAGTGCTTCTCGTAGTCGGGGTGGCTCTAGTTTGAATGCAGCACCATACGTGGGAAGAGCAGATGCCACCTTTATGATCAGTGCATCTTTAGCAGACCCTGTCTGGGTTGATCTAACTGTGACAGCAAGCCTTTGGAGATGGAGCCTTTACTTGAAATATCAAAATACTTGACTCCTTCCCTCCCTCCTTATTTCTGGCAAGCTGTACTACTTTGTTTCAACTCTTCATAAAAGGTCTTTCATCCTATGAAAACTTTGTTTGAGAAGGACCGGCAAACAAGCAGGGGGATTTCTGTTAAACATTTAATTACGATTAGTTGTTGATACTTGTCAGAAGGAAAGAAATCAGCACAGAAAGCTGGAATAAGTGTGGTTTGTTTTTCTTTCTTTTTTGGTTTTTTTTTTTTAATTTTGTGTCCTGTTACTTACACAGTTGGCTTCTACAGCAAACACAGCATTTTATTTTGAACAAATAGTTCCAAGCCTTTAAGTGAGGAAATTTCAATGTAGCATGCCAAATGTTAGGTAGTGGGCTATTTTTTTTTTCTTTCTTTCTGAGTTATCCAAGAACTAAAGATAAAACAGTAAGGGATAACTGTGACTAACTTCATAGTCTGATTTATACTGAAAGTTGTAGAAGTTGTTGCAGTGAAACAGAGGAAATATTTTCGTTGACCATGTTAATTACCAGTCTGATCTATAAATGTTTTCACTTCAGTATACCTCCAAAAATGGCTGCTTAAAATTAAAAATCCTTAACTGTGTTACGAGGAACTTGGCTGCCATGCTGTCCTGTTTAACCTTCCTTTGTTTTGGTTTTCACACCAGTGTACAGTTGGAAGTACTGAAGTGGCGCTACTTCCTATTAAGTAGATCTGAGGAGTCAGAAAACAAAACATATATTTTGATTACTGAAAGCTTGATGAGATGCTAATTCTCAAAGCGCCTTATTTCTTATTTAGAATCTCGTAGCTTTTCTATGGAGTGGGCCTGTGACCTCTTAATTTTCAAGGTGCTTGATCACTAATCCATATGGCTGCCTGTTCAACAGTGGTCATACTAGCCTGGTAGGGGAGATACTTTCAGTGTTTTGTTGAGATTTTTTCCTTTGTCATAATTTTTAGTTGAATGTTAAAGTTGGATTTATTTTTAATTTTTTTTTTTTTTAAACTTGAATTGCTCAATAGTTCATGTAGGACATAAGGGACCATTAGAACCTGTTCTGACACCTCTTTTGTAACATGTACCAGCAAACATCATACAATAACTTTCTGCATGAAACCCATAACTGTTACGTTTAAGGAAGATTGTTGGAGGAGGGGAGATAGTTTTGGCTTTTGAGGGTGGATAGCTGTGCTGAGCTTCTGGAGATAGGCATAATCCGTTGTTGAGGAACCCATTCATTATTATTCTTTGAATATTCTGGTATATACTTTCTTTAATAAAAAAAGTAAGTTTCTAGACCATGTGACACTGCCTTAGTCCCTTCACCCATTCTTCTATTTAACATACAATAGACATACTATAGGCTGTATACACTGAATGCTATTTTGTGGTTCTTTCTCAGTGACTGTAGCATGCAAGCCACAGATTTATTTTTTTTTTTATCCTAATGGCCACACTGAAATTATACTTGAACTGCAAAAATTAAAACTAACAGCCTTTGAAGAGATAAATATCGAAGTTTAGATTGCACTGCAGTTACCCAGAAGCTTAAAAAAGCCCTAAAGCCCAGTTCACTTAGTTTGCAAGACCTCTGTTTTGTATTACAAAATACAGCTTGTTTCATCATTTGCTTATTTGCAACTTTTTAGGGAAGACAAGTGACTTGAAGTTTCCTGTCAGTGCTGCAGCTGTGAAAGCGAAGCAGGGGGACATGGACACAGGTCTCAGTAAAACTGCTCTTCATTAAACATGCGGGGTTTATCTACTCATAATATTTTTGGTTTGGGTTTTTTTTTTTTTTTTTTTTTTTGCAAATTGTACCAGGGAATTGACTTACTGCCTCCATTTCTGAGTGTTGTGAAGTTATAATTCATAGTCAAGGAAGAATAATTGAAGCACAGGCATTTCCAGTTGTCTGGCATGTTTCAGGATACTGCTTCGGGTAACTTATATTCTGTGCTGGAAAGCTTTTTAGTACAGAGGTGATTTCACTGTCTTTGTGATCATCTCTGAACAAAGAAGTGGGTTTGTCCATTGTTGAACTTACCTGCTCTGAAAAATCTATGTATTAATCCCAAGAAGTATAGCGTTGTGTATATTTTCCTGTCTGGTTTGGTTTGCATCTTATTAATATTTCGGGTTACCCACTGCAGTTAGCAGGACAGGAGCCACTGTGGGGTTGACCTGACTGAGTGACTGAGTGAATGGGGGCATGTCCTTATTTTTCTGAAATCTGAGAAGCTCGCTTCTCCAAAACTCATTTCTTGCATCTGTGGGAATGTCTGAAATCGGAAGCATAACTAGATCTGGTAGAAACTTCTTGTTTTATCCATGTCAGTTTTGCTACAGGTTGAAGAAAATTGTCCTCAGCTGTTTTTGGGGGTGGGGTGGGGTGGGGGGGTAGTGGTGTCGGGAGAGAAATCTCCCCTTTTCTTAGTGGTGTGTTTCTGAATGTTTTATAACTCTTCTGGATTGTAACTTACTTTAAGTATTGATATACCCTGGAGGTTTGCAGAGGAGAGGAAAATATAGCATCTTTTCTTGCTTGCATTGATTAGATATTCCCATCACACCTGACCCAGGTTTTTCTACTAAAAATTCATATTAGTAATATGTTTTTTTCCTTAATTTTGCAAGAAGTGACTATAAGCACTCTGAACAATGTACCATTCCTATTTTTCTTAAAGAAAAAATAAAATAAAATAAAAATTGACAGACATAGCAGACCAACATAGCTTGGACTATATATTAGTCCTTCACCTCACTACATTTTCCATTTCATCTCATTTGATGACAACTGTGGCAAAAGTATCCCTTTTCTTTCTAATTCTGTAAGGTAGTATATTAGATGCAGAGTGATAGGCATTTTTTTGTGCTTGCCCAAGCAGATTGGTGGAAGACTTTTAGCTTTGCCAGAATCGGTGAATGCCTCACTGATAAGTGGGCAGCTCACACCCTACTCTGTGCAACAGCCGAGTTCCCTAGATGTGCTTATTTTGGCAGTTACCTTGGTTTACCTGTTGCCCAAGATAGTCATTACAAGTAAAGTTATCATCAAATTTGATCTTGTAGGTGCATCAGCCATCAGTATGATACCCTTTTTCCTGTGGTTGGAAGGCATTGGGTGGCTGTAAGGAAAATATTTTATTCTCTATTGTGTATATAAAGTATTGCATGTATTATATTTTAGGTTAAAATAGTTTTTTTTTTCCAAAATACTAATAATAATACTTTCTTGAGAGATCATTTTTTTCATTCCAAGTGGAGGACTTAAGCTAGTGAGCAAAACTGTGTTTCTCGCTTCACTCATTCATACTGCCAGTGTGTTCTGTACTCTGAGATGATGGGACGAGCTGTCCTTATTCAGTTTAAGAATCTTTGTTATTCTCTGTCTGAGCTACTTGGGGTACTTCTTTCTTCCTTTGATGGCATGAGGTCTCTTCTACTTCAGATACATTCTTTAATGCTCTCATCACTGTGGTACTACATTGCTTGTTCTTACAGGGTGTTGATTTTTCTTATGAAAAAACAAGGACTTAAGCCCAACATTTCAGATGTGCAGATTTGTACAATAAGCAGCTTCTTACTGCACATTTTTAATAGCTTGCTCCATTTGTTTCTAACTTCAAATGTGAATGTGCTGCCTTTCAGGGAAGGGATACGAATGTGTGAAGCTACACAAAACCTTGTGAAAGTAATAAAAATAGAGAAGAACCCCAATGTGGTTCCTTCTCACTGCATAGGGACAGAAGCAAGAATACAAAATGAGCTATTGAAAGTTGTTGACTAACCTGCCCTTGAGGAAAGTTCCCTATTTTCCTCATAAGGCTGTTGCAAGGTTTCATTTCTTGTACCTTGCTTCTCTCCATACATAAGTAACTTTTAATTTAGCCAGGTTATTTTTCCCTGTTCCTGGCAGAAATAGACAATTCTACTTATTATTGTCTCTATGATTCTGTTTTAATGTTTGACGATAACTCCTTCTCCCCAGCTGCCTTTGGGGTTTAATAATGAAGCTAAGCCTTCCTCAGAGCTACCAGGTTCTGGAAGAGAAGGTCCTGCTCTCCTGTCTCCTCAGTCAGACACTTCAAAGGCAGCTCTGATTGACCTTGCAGTGACCTGCAAACACCTAAAGGGTCTAAATACGGGCCTGTTTTTGTTTGTTTTTTGTTTTTAAAGTCTCCATGGGATTAATTTACTGCCATTCTAGTTTCTTTCATCAGCTTGCTGCAGGGTCACATCAGCATCATGGGGGTGGAGGAGAAGGGAGATGGGGTCACCCCTCTTGGTAGCAGATGTCCAGTAGACCAGCTTAGCTATATCTTAAAGCTGTGTCTGTAGTCTTTTATTTTCTGAAATAACTAAATTCGTGGTTTTTTCTTGTTTTCTGAACGCTGAATTGTTGGCTGAGTCCTTTGAATTGTGTGCTTTATTAATGTGGTGGCTTGAACTGAATTAGCAAAAGCATTTGCTGAACTTTTGGTAGAAGCAGAAGTGTCAATGTGGCTTCTGCCTTTCTACACAAAGGAAATTCTTTGCTTGTGTGCATGGGGAGTTAGGGCAACTAACTCATTTAAAACGGCAAATTACTCTTCTCTTGGCTTCCCTTTTTGCGAAGATAAGCACACCAGTTTTTCCAAAAGGAAAAAGAGCAAAAAGGAGATTTATTTTTTTTTTTTAATAAGAATATTCTGATGTGTTAAAAAAGATAACTGTTGGAAAAATTTGCCTGAAATTAGAAATACGGAAATGGTCAAGACTTTGCATGTACGATTTAAGAACCCCCCTCCACCACCCCCTGCCTTCTTAAAAACGTTATCCCAGAGGCTCAGAGGCTCTACCAGCATCACTGACAGGCTCAGCTTTGGCCAGCTGTGGTTCCATCTTGGCGCCAGCTAAGGTTGGCTCTGTCAGACGTAGGGGAAGCTTCTAGCAGCTTCTCACAGAAGCCACTGCTGTAGCCCCCCTGCTAACAAAATTTTGCCACATAAACCCAATACATTCCTTAGCCTAGGTCTGTTTTATGTTAGAATATGAGTAAGTTACGTGTTAGACAAGTTTTGTCTATCATAATTTTTCTAGTCTTTGGGTGTATAATTTGATTTTTGGTTTGTAGAGGTATAGAGCTAGCATGACAGTATGTAAAACATAGTTCTTCAAATCATATATTTTGGAATTGTATAGCTAGTCAGGTTCCCTAGAACATACTTTACAGATATTGCTCTCAGTTTATAAATTGGGCAGTACTGAAACTTGTTTTTCAGGCTTTTAATATAATGTTTATGTAAGTTAATGTAAATAGCTACACTGGCTGTTTTCTGAAGGGATTGCCTGTTCCTTCCCAAGTGGGACATTCTAATCAAGGAAACTGCCTGCTGGAGATTTGGGGCACACGAGTAGCGCAGGACCTTGGGAACAGTAGTTGCAAATAATAAACTCAGGGAAAGCTCTGAGAAGCCGATGTGGAGGGCAGCAGCTGCCCATTAAACTGTGAAGTACAGCTGCCTGGCTGCTCAGGAAAGGATGGAGACTGCTGGTTGCTCAACGGAATATATTCTTGTTAATATATTAGTAAGGCAAGCCAACAGAAATTATTCTAGTATCTCATTTCATTCTATACCATGGTTGTTTTCTAGGCCAGTTAGCTGTGTTATTCACTGGGGTTTGCGTTCTTAATTTATTCCGATATTTCCAATATACCAGTAAGCGTATTGATACATTATCATTGCTCGTACTGTTTGAATACTGGTGATGTTCTGCAGCTGCATACGTTATTAAAAACTTGTAAATGTTGCAGTTCATAAGCTCAAGGAGATATTTTGAAGTTATTCTAACACCTAACAAAGAAATACTAGCACGACAAACGTTTGCAGAATTTGCTGCCACAAGCAACATTTAGTGAAGCAGAGTTTCACACAAGTGAAATCTGCTTTTACAGCAGAGTAAAAGGACAACAGCTGTAAATGGTGTGGGAGTTCTGCATTTTCTTGTCAAAAGTTTGGAATTAAATACCCTTTCTGACAGAACACGGATTTGATGACTGCTGTATTATAGAACTGTCTCTTTCAAATTGTTCTTTTGTCTATTTTTTTTTTAAATCTAATATTTGGAAAGTGAGCCATTACTATACGCTATATAGTTTTTAAATTCTTAATGTCTCTGGCTTTTTTCTTCTCTTTCTAACAGTAGAATATTAACGGTTTTTCTTCTGAGTCGTGGGGTTTTGGTAACTTGCATGGTAGTAGTTAGATCATTCATTCTGTTTGATCAAATGGTACTCACGCTGTCTTTTTGGCTTTAGAGTTTGGCCAATAATACAACTTGAGTAACTTGGGAGTCGTGTTGGAGGTGATGTTTACTTTCCCATCTTTACTTTCTATGGGTGCCCAGCTTTACATGGCTTTGCGTAAGCGCTAAACCCTCAAAAGTACACTTGAATGCTATGGGATATGTATTTTTGAAAATGTAAGGTCTAGAAAATATTGCTATTCAGTTTGAAGTGACTTAAAGTAATGGAAACTTTTTCTTGGCCCTTAAGGTATTATGAGTTCAGATAACACCACTGCAACCTGCCAATATCTATCTTATCTATCATAGGAGCTGACTTTTTAGACGTGCTATAGTACTGTAATGGTGACAACGTAGAAGTATTTCATGAATATGTTAATAATCTGTCTTAAAAATTACTTTAACCTCTGTGAGGCAAATGAGATGTACAGCTATAGATTAAATCAGTTAAAACAGTAAATGGCTTGTTAAGTGAGGGTTCTCCACTACTCCTGAAACTCTAAGAGATTATTCTGCTGCATTGGTTATTCTGCTGTAACACTTCTAGAACAACTGAAGAACCTCTGCTCTTGTGATACTGCCCTTCAAAAAAGCAGTAGCTGTTGGCATATTACAGGACAGTTTTCCACTGGAGAGAGGAAGTTAGATTTTTCTGGTGTTAGTGTACTTAGTTTTTATAAAAAATAATCCTTGAGAGACATCACAAGTGATTCCTGACAGCTTTATTCTTCACAAATCTGCATTCATGCATGTACTGCAGGTTTCTCAGAGGTCAAGAACTGACAGCAGTTAAACTAAAATGCAGAATAAACTTGGTGTTTCTACTGGTGTTGTTGAAACATCCTTACTACAGAACCAACTTGATACCACTTTCATGAAGGGGGGTGGGGGGGGTGGGAAGGGAAGTGTGAATCTAGTACTGCATGGCATGTCCAGGATGTTCATGGTGCTGGCTATATTTCTGAAATAGGTTATGGTTACTACATGATGTCTGTTGGAAGTATCAGTGCTTTATATGGTGAAGTGGACAGAGGAAAAAAGTGAAGGAAATTTACTGGCCAACTTTTCAACATGATAAACTTGCCCACTCTTTCCTAATTGTGATAAGCTTTCTGTGTAAGTGTGTATGAAGTAAAGTGTTTTGTGTGGTATTTAAATTTCCTACTATAGGAAAACCAGCTTTGTCTATACCCTTGGACAAAAGCTTTTTTATGGAAGGGAGAAGCTAGATTGTGCAAGTGGCGAAGTACAAGTATGGTAAACACTGTCATCTTTGTGCATGGTTTACAAAGGATCCCATTGTAAGATCTTATTTCCGTTTTTTAAAATATTTGACATCACTGTTGAAATCCTTCGATCAATTATATACTTTCTTTTATTCCTGTAAACTTCCTAAGTTCATATGTAATAGTTTTGCTCACTGAGATGGTCATAAGCCCTACAGAAATGTGAATGGGAATCTGTAGAGTGTACAGGAAAAAAAGGTTTTCCATTAATTTTCTTTGATGGGTCTCTTATGATGGAGGATCTGGGAGGGATGTCTCTGGTACCCCAAGCCACAGCCAACTGCTCCCCTCCACAGCATCCTAGGGCGTACCAGAGAGCCCTCCTGCTGCAGCTGCTCTCCTCTCCTCTTCAGAATTCCTTGTGCATGTGACAGAAGCAGCTACCTCTTGGCTTTCCATGCTGCAGGATTTTTGCAGTACAACTTAATGAATCATTGTCTTGATGAGCATGAAAATCATTTAAGTCACTTCTTTTGCGCTACCAAAACCAGGGAATGTATTTAAGTTGAGGCTTTTTGATATGTATCTAGATTATTATTTTTTTAATTGATAAGGCACTAAAATATCCCCAGAAAGATTTCTATTTTCATGAACTCTGGAATTTTTTTTCTTTTTTTTCTATGTTATGGGAGAGCTAAAGCAGAAGGGAACTTAAATGCCTCAAATAACAGAAGCACTTTCTGGCAGAACATGATGTCCTATGTACTAAGACTCTTTGTTTCATAATCTAGTTTCATAAAGCAAAATATTAATATTTGTATTTATATTACAATGAATTGTATGTAAATATCTCCAGAAATAGAAGAAAATAGTAGCTCAGCCTGTAATTCAGTGCAAGTAAAATGCAAAATTGACCAGAAGATAGAATTAGTGAATCAGATACTTAATTTTACTGTTTTCAATCTGATGGAAAGTTATTGGTTAGCCATTTAAAAAAATTACTTTGAATATATCTACTTAATTTTTAAATGGGGCATTTTAAACATTTAACTGTTGAATGACCTTTACTAGACAAATACATTTGAATGATTTATATGGGATTATTTTAGTTTTGCATTGCTTTGCAATGTGATTTATTTTTTATTATTTATAATGGCAAATAAACTGAACATGAGAACTTCAATGCAGTTAAATAATATTTGCACTACTATAGCTTGTCCAAAATTCATAGTTAACTAGTAAGAGGTCTATAATATTTACTGTCTTCTTTTTATGTGTTCCTTATACTTACAGAGTGAATTATCCAGAAGGTCAGTGCATAAAAAATTGTTTGGGTTCCCATTTCAACTTGGCTTGTTAAATTGGTTCTCTGTGTTCACCTCTGAGGTAGTAGAGGACTTGATGAAAAATCTCCCCTGTGGACTTTTGGATATTACTCTAAGTTTTAAACGTGCCTGAATATGTTAGAAAGAAAATCTAATCCAGAATGTGTTTGTAAAAGCATAAGCCAAGAGCAGAAAGGGGAAGGAGGAGATGAGCTAATTATTCCAGTTGAAGCTGTCACTTCGTGAAAATGAAACTGTAGAGTTTTTGAGATTTCTTTTATATAATTCCTGTTGAATAAAGCTGGTATTGAAGGCCCAGGCCTTCCTAAAAGGACAGTGGCAATTCCTTGGCAAGAAGCTCGGTTGTTGAGGGAACTGGGATGCTTCGTTCCCTGTCTCGGGCTGCTGTGGGATGTGCCTTTTCTCCTTTCTTCAGCTTGCTGCTGCAAAGAGCCGGTATTCCCTCGTTTTCCTTCAGCGTAGCACTGTTCTTTCGCATGAGTATGGACAATCTGTTGTTTGTAACTTCATAAAGAGTTTTAAGATGAGATTTGCTTTTTTTTCTTTTTTTTCTTCTTCTTTTTTTTTTTGTTTCATTTTAGCAGCTAGTGTCAGAATGCTGCTACTGAAATGGAAACTTTTAATTTCAGGCTCATAACACTAAGAAAAGCTGCTAACAGAGGCATGACAACTAAAGCAATTTATTTGTAAAGGAGGAAAAATCACGTGTGGTAGGTCATGTTTTGCAGGCTAGCATTGCAGTCGTTCTTTAAGCAGTTGTTATGTTCTAGAAGTTTTTGTCTTGGTTTTAAGTGCTGTAAAAGGAAAAAAGTAATTGCCAGTTTCAAGGAAACTTTGTTATCTGTCTTTTAATTGCTGGCATCCTCAGTGCAGTATGTTCTCATTGCATGAAAATAAACCAGAAGCATTTTTAGGTGGTGGATAGGGAAGAGATCTGTAGTCCCTTTTTTCTCACAGAACTGCAGTCTTACCTTGTTGCAATGCACTGAACATTTTTTTTAAGTTTGCTTTAATTTTGAACACTTAAACAAATACTGCCGTCTTAAAAAAGCCATATGTATAAGGTAACATTAAAATTTAAGGTATCTTCTGAGAAGCTGATAGGCGTTTTGGTAATGAAAAGTACCTTGTGAAGTATAGTAAGTTTGCTTTTCGTTGCACCGAGTTCAAGTGTTCAGAGGCCTGATAGCGTATCTGCAGCCTTTGCTGAAAATGTTGACTGTTCGTTCATGAATGATTAACAGGTTGTTTTATTTAAAGGCACGTATCTGCTTCCTACAGTGTCAGTATAAAAACTATGTTCTGAAAAAGCTGTGTGTACAGTCCTTATTTGAAGAATGTTGTGTGTTGGTCCTGGAAACTTTGTCCTGCCTGCACGAAACTAAACTCTCTTCCTTATCAATTTGCAAGGATTTAGTGCTAGCAGACTTTTCTGTGATACTGAACTTAAATACGGCAGACTTCCGAAGTATTAACATACAGAGCATTACTGAGCTCAGTGATGTTCATAAAGTTGCCATAGTGCTTAATGTGCTGTACAGTTTTTATGCAAGTTGTAGCATCTTAGAAGTATTTCTGCTTTCTAGTTTTTCTTTATAATTTTTCTAGCAAAAGTCCTTCACTGTTCTTAGCAGGAAAAAGCAACATGAATGAGTCTGAAAGGCATATCAAATAGCAAATGAATGTTGAAGTGTTTTGAGTAGAAGGGAATTTGTGTGTGTGTGCGTGAGCATGTTGAAGGACATGTTCTTGTGATTCTGATAGTGAGAAGACAAGGAGTCTCTTTTGGTAGATTTAGTTCCATGGTCATGAGCATTCAGAGCTTGCTAGTGCAAAAACGAAGCTCAGGGAGTGAAGTTCTAGCTGGAAGTCCTCATGTGTATACAGAGCTGTTTAGTGTTTAGCATATATTTAAGTTTCCCTTAGCTGTGTATGTCTGGTTTTGGGACAACAGCCATGGAAGTGGTCAGAAACTCTTTTGGTCTTAGTAATGCTTTGTCTGTTTGGATTTATAAATTGGTAATGAGTAATGGGTTTGGTAAATGAAAGGAATACAGTTAAATAATATGTTTCTTGGCTTGAAACCATTAAAGATTTTTGTAGAACGCAGTCTTGAACTTACAGCAGTCACCTTAGAAGAAATGGCGAGGTGGCAGCAGGCACAGGACCTCTCCAGGGACACCTAGTGGGCCCTTCTCTCCACAGGACTCTCCTTCCCAAGGGCAGGGAATTGACCCTCCTGCCAACACTGATGTAGAAAGTACACTGAAGTCAAATTTCAGGAAACTTTGAGCTTTCTAAAGGCTGTTTTTCTCATCAATAAATGAGAAATTCTTCGCAAAATTAGCCTTGATAAGGTTGGGTGCTGTTGAACTGAGCATTAGCATAGACGCAGCAGCATACCTCGTTGCGTGGCTTGAAGTATGAGGAAGTATTATTGTGTGCTATGTGGTTATTTAAAATAGTTCCTGATAAGAAAGTTGTATCCCTCAAAGATGTACTTATGAGCTAAGCTGTGTACTGTAGTTAGATTGATGGCTTTGCATTTTTTTATGCTTCGCTGAAAGCAGTACCTTACAGGTGCCTTTCAAAAATCTTGCATTTCTCACTGAAAAATCTGCCAGAAGAGAGAGCAACAGGGAATGAAAGTAGCTGGAGGCTTGGTTGGCAGGACAGTTAGCTGCCATGTTTGTTCAGGACAAAAGTTCTGGCTTTCCCTTGAAAACCAGAAATCAGTATATTGAACTTGGAAGTACTAAGCATTCAGAAGAAAACCTCTCGTTACACTTTCCTATCAAGTTACTGTTTTAAACTTAACCAGTGTGCTGCCTGAGAGATGTGGCAGCACGTTGGCTGTGAGCTTCCAGTATTGGCTCAGCACACACATGTCCTGCAGTTTGGCCTGGAGTTGTTCTGGTTATAATGCTGAAACCCTTGAAGACCTCAGTGTGAAACCTCCTGTGCGTTGCTTGAGAAAATGTTCAGAAAACTATATCAAGCATTCTGTGTCATAGGGTTTCTATTTGGGAAACATTTTTATTAATACACAGAACTGTTCTTTTAATAATGGCACTTCCTTGTCTTAATTAAAACAAAAAAGCAACTGGCAAATGCAGGCCGGACAGCAAAGCCTTCTTCCTGTCTTGTGTGGAAGAGCAATTTTAGGAGGATGCGAACGTTGCGCAAGTCCCAGCCTCCGGCCACAGCAGGGGCACGCGATGGTGCTGCTTTTGCCACTTCCTTCAAATAGAGGAAGAACCTGAGGGTTTGTGTATTCCCCAGTGCAGGTGTATGTTGCTGCTTCAAATGAGAAGCCATTAAAAAAACCCCAAAAACTCTGCACTCTTGAATGAAGAGACCTCGGAGAGGCTTTGAGCAGCCCCTGAAAGTTGATCAGGGTAACTCTCCCACCATCCCAAGGAATCGAGGTTCATCCCTGAAGGCAGAGTAATGATGCTTCATTCACAGTAGCGTGCTTTATGCTGTTAGTGCTCTCACGAGTGACTTTACAAAGCCAGCCATTTGAACCCCCTCCAAAACAGGGAAAAAAAAAAGGGGCAGGGGGAGACTTGGATAGTAGAAACACAGTCTTTTACTGTTCATCAAGGTTCATAACAGATTTTTTTTCCTTTGAATTAGGTAGAGGATGATACCAAATGGTTTTGGCTCTCTGATTTTGTCAGTGCTGCAATCCCCGCCCCCTTGTGGTTTGCCTTAAACATACCATACTTGCTATATCTAGTAATCTGTGTTTTCTATTTTAAAGGCACACAAAACAAGTCCATGCCTGTTTTAACCTCATTAAGTTCCTCTCTAGCTATTTCCCCTTTTGGTTGTGGATGTTGCCCGTATTTGGTTCTAGCTATGGTGCAATCAGTTTATATCTGATTGTGTGGTATGATATAAGGTATGATATAATGTCTTGCCTGAGCAAACCCCGACAATTTATGTTTAGATGTGGCTTAGATTAGCAGCTTATGATTTTAATGTTTAAAAGTACATTATAAAAGATCTTTTATGTAATGCAATATGTTATTTTTTCCTGTGGAAGATGCAACAAGAGGCACAAGGACTTGTCCTGCAGCAAAGCTTCTGAATTAAAACCAAGCAGGGGGAAGGGATGGTATAAATTATGTAGTTCCTTCCTTTAGAATGCCTAAATAATGTGCCCTAAAATACAGAGATGGCAGTGCATTACCAAGAAGCTACTCAATTTGGTTTAATAACAAGCTGCTTTCACAATCTCATAATCACAGCTCTTGTGAAAACAGATGCTTTTACATTCTGTATGGTGTCTTTTATATACTTCTACTTTAAAAATGGAACATCTGAAAGTGTATCTCTCGTAAACACATTAGTGACTTATTTGAAAGTACTCATGGTTTCAGTGAGTGCCATGGACTTTTAACCATGCTTTCTGCTGGTCTTCATGTTGGCAAACTATTTATTAATGAGAAGTAGTCATTAGTGTTTTGTTTTCTTGTAAATACTTGTTGTTTTACTTGTGTTTGTGTATATGAATAAAATTACGTGGATAAGAATATCCAGATAATTTCTATGAGAACGACATGGTAATCGGTACACTTGGTGATACTGCATAAAATATATTTAAATAAGCATCTGTTTGGAAAGGCATACAGGTAAACCGTCCAGGTGTTTTCCAGAGTTTCTTAGTCAGAACGTTGTGCTCATCTTTCCAACTGAACTGTCTGTTTAGATCTTGCTGAGAAAGTAAAAGTGCTGCTTTACATTCACCATCATCTGTATTAGCAGGGAGGGGGAAAGGTTGGGAAACCATCTTTGCCTAACAAGTGGCATATCAGAAGTGCTACATTTTGTCTTGAATGAGATCACATTGCTTACAGTTCCTGAGCAATACTTGAACTGTAAAGCTGAAGTTTTTCAACACGGCAAGCATATAATTATTATGATGATGATTCCAGTGTATTTCAAATCCACTCTAAGACATAATTATCAGCTGTCATCTAGAGAAATGCTGAAAAATTGTTTCAGTGTTAAATAAATATAGCTTGTGGTATTTACCTTATAGTTAACAATTTAATGTATTCATGCCCAACCATCTTGTGGCTGTCCTTTGTGCTTTGTACTTAAAAACAAAAAAGGGAGTTTGTTGGTTTGTTTTACTACTGTAATATATTCTGATTTGTAAGGGAGCATTCTAAAATTCATTTGCTCTTTAACAATACATTTCTTCTCTCAATAGCCAACTACTCCACCAAGCCAAGGGAGGCCTGATTCACCAGTTTACGCTAATTTACAAGAACTGAAAATATCTCAGTCTGCACTTCCACCACTACCTACAAGTGCTCCAGTCCAAATAAATGGGGAATGGGAAACCCATAAAGATACGACAGGACGCTGTTATTACTACAACAGAGGATCACAGGAACGAACCTGGAAACCTCCGCGGTGGGCCCGAGATGCAAGCATTAATAAAGGGGATTCCCAGAGCCATGCAGATCATGAGGTAGTTCCTTCTGAGGTCACAAGAATGAGACTGTAATGCATATGAATGCTGTTTTGCTATGGAATTTGGTATCACTGAGTTTCAAGGTGTCAAGGAGTGTCTTCATTTGTCTCTTTCATCATGTGTCTTGGTATGAAGTGGTAATCAGTTTAGCTCTTCAATTGCTTTTGTGTGCAAGAATGCGTACAGGAACTGTGTATGAGAGTAGTAAGTTGTGAAAATGCTTTACAGTCCCTCAGCAGGTATTGCAGCTTTTCTTTTAAAGGTAAAAGAAAACGAAGATATTTTGAAACTAACAAGATTCTAAATGACAGTAGACTAAGACAAGCATCATAACTTCTCTGGCATGGAGTGCGTTCTCTTTCTCGGTGTATTTGGCATATTTTTGGGAGAGAAGAAGGGGAATGGGGGGAGCGTGACAGTCCTAGAAGCAGGATTTATGGGGATGCGTTGAGAAAGGCAAGGGGTATTATTTTTGTCAATATCACTTAAATACACGGTAAAAGAAAGGCAGGGGATACACAGGTGTTTGCTACTGCTGGGTTAATGCTCTGGCAGTAAATTTCATTATGAGATGCCTTTCTTATAGAGGAAAATATTTTCACAGAGAGGAATTAAGATGGTTTTAGATATTTAGGTGGGTGTAGAGAACTCCAGAGTTCTGGAGTCAAAACCAGACTTAATGGAGTTCCACAGCACCTTCCACCTGCATCAAAAATAGTGACATCATTGAAGCTTCTATCAAACTAAAATATATTGGGTTTTTTTGTGCGTAGATGTATGCATGCTATTAATAATTCTATATATTATATGATGCTTTAAAAATGTTTATTTTTTTTAAAAACGGGCACACGTTCAAACATAAATTTTATTTAACTAATGAATTTTTAAAGAGGTGGAATATAATCAGAGTGAATATAAAAAGCAAGTTTAGCTGGATAATTTTTGCAGCATTTTATTTAACCATTTGCTTTAGGAGATCTGAATTTACACATTTGTGAATGATTTCTGTGTGGAGCCTCGGAAAGCTGTAGAACAAACTACGAGAAAAGACAGTTAAAGGAGCAATGTTTTGTTATCAAATTGTGATAATTTTGAGGAAATCCGTTTCTTCATTCTGTGAATGATATTCTAGAGAACGGAAGATGAGTACTTTAAAATTACGATGCTAGAAGCTCTGCCTAGCCAAGTGTCTAGGTCCAAGGGTAGCAAATGCTGATGGGAGGAGGAAATCCACCCCATCTTTTGGCAATTGGCTGTAGGAGCTTTTGAACAGATTACATTCAGGCCATAAATATATTCTGTAGATACATCAATGCTTTTTTTTTTCACTATGCAAACCTTGTGCTTTTGCAAAACCTTTTGGCAAAGCTTTGCTTCAGATCTTCCATAAGAGAGTTGAAGCTTACCATGAAGTTCTTTTTGTTAAAACAATTTGGGATATTTGAGGTGCAGATATATTCTGTGCGTCTGCTTGCTAGGGAGAGCCAGACGGTGGTTTGTATTTATCTGAGCTGCTATGGTTCAGATAAAGCAAAGGAATAGCTGGGAGATGGCTATTACTGTTTAAATATGCTTAAAATAGCACTCTTGTGTTCAAACAGTACTTAGGTTAATCAGTTTCCTAATTGAAAGAAAAAGCAAACATTTATCAAGAAATCTTCTACATAGTCTTGTATACCCTTTTCAAATATGTATAGTTTAGGTGAGTTTCCTCCTGAGCTATTACATTGTTTAGTTTTAATTGTGGACTGCTCAGAAATTTTAGATTGCTGGAAGCCCTGTCGTAGAAGTCCACCTCTGGGACATTAGTGTCAGAAGCAGGAGAGAAAGGAAAAAGGGACCCTTTCATTGCCTTTGGCAATGGCCTTCATAGCAGCTGTGAAGTCTGCAAGCGTTTAAACAGCCAAATTTTCTTGCCACAGGCTAGTGGCAGTAACAGGTAAACTGGTGAAATGTTTGTGGCTGTTGCTTTGGTTGCTTTGATGCTTTGACTTGCTGTCCTTGTGCTGGATAGGACTCTGGCTTTAGTCTGGATAAGGTGATTGCTTTTTTCGAGTAGTAACTCTCCTTGTAGTAGGTGTAGCTGGTTTTCTGTTGTCATCGTTCTTCCTCCTTAGGAAGAAAATTCTTCCTTCTTATTAGAAGAACTTTCAATAATTCTTTCTCCCTCCCCACCTGCAAATGATCCCTCTGACTCTCACTCATACCTCTACACCCTGACTTCAGCACATGGTTGCATGTTCAGAATTGTTAATTTTTTTTTTTTTTTGCCTATAACTTATATCAGCTCAGCTGTTTATTTGTGATGCTCGAGGTATCACAGATTGGCCTTTAGACAATTACATCTATCAAGTTTTAGTCTTTATGATCCAATGGATGATGCATGTTTTGATTAATTATTAATTAGACACAAGTTTATATTTACAGTAGCAGAAGTTCCTTAAGTAATTTGTGTCCTCTCTGACTGGGTTACCAAAGTTTGAGTCTAGGGATATATATGTTGCAAGGTCATGTCAATCCACTTCCCAGCAGTCATGTATTGATTTTGAAGCTGCTTTTATTTTCTTTTTTCCTTTCTTTTCTGTTCTACTTTTGGGAGTTGTACATCACACTCCACTGTTCATGTTCACCTTTCACCTTTTTTTTAATGACCTCTGAGTACTTAAACCAAAATACTTCATAGTAAAGGTTGAGACTTGAGGCTAAGCTACAGTAAAATATAGGACATCCCGAATTTTGTCTGATTGTGAAGACTTAGAGCAAATATTTCTTAATAATTAGTTAAAGCAGATTTCATTTATTATACTGAAGTTAAGTTGGCTTTTACACACTGGTCCTTCAGATTTAGTAATAGAATTGTATTAGGTAGCAAAGTGGCAAGGTGACGTAAAAATGACAACTGCGAATGATCATATATTCCAATATATGCTTAATATATTAGAACATGAAATAGCTTATAGTTGGTCCTAGAACTTTGTGATTAGGAAATTGAATTTTATTGGATAATTAAGAACAGGCAAAATTGTACTTTGTCAAAGAAGTTAGTAACAGATACGGCACAAAGAAAGCAGTTTTAGGTTATGGCAGTTATTTGGATGGGTGGGAGGGAAGCAATGAAGTCTGATCAACAGGGCCTCTAGGAAAGTGTATAAGATTTTGGAATTACAGATAAAATTTATCAGAGGTTGTGACTTGTTAACGTATATGAGGAAGTGCTTGACAGTAACTGTGAGAAATTTGTTAGACAGGACTGTAAAAGGAATGAGATGTCATCATATCAGAGAAAGGCAAACCTCTAATATCTAGCTAGGAGACCATAATAGAAAGTAGACACCAACGAATTAACCAGCAAGGTGTAGAAAAGCAACAGGATTTCATTTAAATTGGAAACTACATTTAAAACATGTGGCCAAGATGCAATTTCGTTTCCTGCTTTTTGTTTCACAATAAACAAAGGGTATTAAAGGCATGCTAGCTTTTTTAATTACTTAATATTCTTTCTTATTATTTTGATTTTTAGAAGTAGTAGTAGCTTTCAAAACTAGACTGGTTAACTGATAGAAAAGAGACTGTAACTGTTCCTTTTTTTTATTAAATGCATGGTGATGAACTGGTCTCTGCCCTCAAGAATTTTCCATGTAAATGGAAAAAAGCCAAGAAAGACAGTGATATAGGGGGCCTTTTCTGTAATTCCCTTTTGTGTCACAGCAAGTTCTTAGAAGGTCTAAGACTGGACAGCTGTCTGCTTTAGATAGCTTTATTTAAATGTGGCATAGTATAATTGGGGATGGGACTCTGAGAAAAACCATGGATGATACGTAAAAAGCATATAGGCAGTTAATACTGGAAAAAGTGTTGAAAGTTAAATTGAAAGTTGCTGAATGTGGTTTGGCTCCTGTTCTCTAACCACTGTTGATGTGGCTTTAGCAGTTGTTCATACTAGCTGTCTCTTGGAATGCTGTCTCTTGGTAAACTTTGTAACAACTCAGGAATTTCATTTAAGTTTAGGTCTACAAAGGCTAAATTCCTACATTGTATGGTACGTGAGATTAGTTAAGCCTTGAAGCACCAAGACAGCCAGCTTGAATATGAGCCAGCATGTGCGCAGGTGACCAAGAAGGCCAATAGCAACCTGGCTTGTTTCAGAAATAGTGTGGCCAGCAGGACTAGGGAATTGATCGTCCCCCTGTACTCAGTACTGGTGAGGCCCTACCTCGAATACTGTGTTCAGTTTTGGGCCCCTCACTACAAGAAAGACACTGAGGTGCTGGAGCGTTTCCAGAGAAGGGCAACAAAGCTGATGAGGGGTCTGGAGCACAAGTCTTATGAGGAGCAGCCGAGGGGAGACCTCATCGCTCTCTACAGCTACCTGAAAGGAGGTTGTAGTGAGGTGGGGGTTGGTCTCGTCTCCCAAGTGACAAGTGATGGAATCACAGCAAATGGCCTCAAGTTGTGCCAGGGAAGGTTTAGGTTGGATATTAGGGAAAAACTGGAAAAATTTCGTCACTGAATGGGTTGCCAAGCATTGGAACAGGCTGCCCAGGGAAGTGGTTGAGTCACCATCCCTAGAGGTATTTAAAAGACGTGTAGATGTGGTGCTGAGGGACATGGTTTAGTGGTTATTTGGCAGTTTTAGGTTTGTGGTTGGACTCAATGGCCTTAAAGGTCTTTTCCAACCTAAATGATTGTATGATTCTGTGACTATTATTATATGTGTGCCTTACAGATAGACACATTAACAGTCATTCTTATTGAACATCAGTAGTTTTTCCAGGAGAGTTTTCATTTTGAAGTCTTTTTAGTTTTACATATGTGTAGTGTTTCCTCAGTATCAGGAGTTGCTTGGAAGAGACAAATACACATGCACGATGTTATTCGGTTATAATTTCTGTTAATAGTAATAATAGCAATGTCCAAAGTCTACTACTTTGATTGAACAAGTGTCAATGCACTTAATATTTAACCATTAAAACACAATGTAAACTTAAGTATGTGTATACAGTATAGCTATCTTATAAAACAGTAGTTCAAATGGGACCGATAGCACTCTTATCAGCTCCTCAGTCTTAACTCTTCAAGTGTAAAAATGGGACTGAAGACTTTTTTTTTTTTTTTGCCCCAGTGGTTAGAAACTGACACTTCAGAATTTTGTGTTACCCCATGTGCAAGAGAGGTGGCGTTCTTTAATCCATAGTTTAGATGCTCGTATTCTGTAGGCTGTAGAGGATACTTAAGTTTTCACGTTATTTTATTAATGACCCAGAAATTTCCCATGGGTTTGTCTGTGCTTGGTAAGCTGGCTCGTGTCAGTGTAAGGAGTTTCTGTTGCACAAGTGGTAAGGTACTTAGAAAAGTAACACCAAAACCTGATGTGATATTCATTTGGAAATGTCACTAAACACATAGTCTATAAAACCACTGAATTTTAAAAACTGGTGAGTTTCTGATACTTGGAATTTTTTTGGTAAGATTTAAGCTTTTCAGGAGAGGTTTTTTCCTAGTTTAAAATTGAAAATCTGCCTGTCTCCTGCTTTATAGTTTTCCTCAAAACCCTTTTACTTGTGTTATTGAACCTTAGTCAATATTTAACTGTCATCATTTCTGAATAGCAGGATGTGTTCCCTCAGGAGTGTTATGCATCCTACTAGCTGAGGATCCAAGATAGTGTGAAAGGATATCTGCACTGAATTCCTCAGGAGACTGTGGCATAGAGATATTGTTGTGAGAGATGAATGCAGGGAGATTTTTGTGTTTGTTTTGTTTGACCCATGGAATAGCTGCTTTGAATAATAACTACAATATGTTAGCGAGGAGATGAACAAGGTGTATGAGGGAACAGAAATTGTTTGACGTGTGTGTGCAAAACGTTTTTTCTACTTTACATGTCAAACTTATTCCTTACGTTATAATTCACTTCTATCTTCAGAAAATCATCTTATACTTCGGCTAGCTGTGCCTGGTAGAAAACCTTGCTTTTTCATTGCTCGTTGTCACACACATCAGAGTTGGAAGGAGAAGAGCGGAAATTCCTAATATTTTAGGATGCATTGCACCAGTACTGTAAAGTGCCAGTACCTACAAAGGTGCAACTGGAGTTTGAAGTTGTCTTGATGATTATTGTGTTTCCAGATACCGTTTGGGAAGGGAAGAAAAAGATTTAGGTATGAAAGTTGGGATGTTGCCAGAAAACCAAGGTAATAGGCCTGCCAAGTTTTTTGAGGCAGTGCAGATTACTTCTTCTTCATTCAGTAATGTAAATTTGTGGGAACAAAACTTAGATCAGCAAAAAAATCGGAGCTTAAATTTGAGTAGCTGAAATCTGGTAAAATAGAATTTTAAAAAATGGGTATTGCTATAAAGCAGTTGTTCTGGAAATATTTTGAATTGTCTAGCAAATATAAAATATTTCTGGTCTGTAAAAAATGCATCTCTTATTCTCTGATGTAAGATAAAAATGTCAACTCCCTGAATTTATTACTATTCTCTTTCTAGTCAAATAATCTTTGATCTTTCAGATTTCAAAGTGCTTTCATTCTCAAAACTGCGTTGTATGTTTCTGACTACTTGTAGCATCTTTCATCAGAAGAAAACGACCACAGTTCTTGTTACAGCCAGTCAGATAGTCAGTATGGTTCTCCTCCAAAGGGTTGGTCAGAAGAGTTGGATGAACATGGTCAAACCTTATATACCAATGACTATACTAATGAAAAGGTACTTTTTCCTTCTTCTCATCACATTTTCTAAATCTTTTCCACTAATTCACTGTTAGAAATGCACATTTCATTTCTAGAAGTGAAAAGCATACCACAGCAGTGTCTCCTTTTGTTTTTTAAATATGCACAAAACTTTAGCAACTGAACTGACTTGGTTTTTCCCCTTTTCTTTACCATCCAGGAAAAAGTTTTCTTATTTCCAGTGGGGTATCACATTATATTAAATACACGGTATCAAGTATATTTTTTTTTTAACACCACCCACCCCACCCCCGTCCTCTTGCTTACACTTTAGGAATGAACTTCATACCAATATAATGTTTTTCTTACTGTCTTTTAAGAGGTGGTGTTGTCTACGTAGACCTTCCAGATAGGATGGTCTCAAACTGAAAATAATGCTGCTTTATCAGTTTCATCATTTTCTTCACTAGAGATTTTCAGTACTGCTTTCAGATGTAGACAAACTTAAAACTACAGCTGTATCAGCAGATTTATGTTCTATTCTAATTACGTAATTGCTATTGACAATTCCCTGTGATTCTGGGCATGTCATTAAAATTTCTCCCATGTAGGATGACTATTTGTTTATATTTGTAAAGCAGTCTGTTTCTCTGATTGTTCACTAAAGTTGCATTTTGGTTGGTTTTGTTTTTTTTTTTTAACTTCAAAAAGTGTTAATTGGAACCATAGTTTGTTTACTGTATTATAGCACCACCTCTTCTCTAGTTGATTTTTAAATAATTGAATTTCATGTCAGTTTTGGAATTTTAGTAATCTATTTTTGCTAAACATCTGTTGTGCACATACCTCTATTTTGTCAAATACGCAATTTTTTTTTTTGCTTAAATTGCACTGGGATTGATAGAAAACAGTGTTTCCTATACTAAACAGTATATTGGAAGGCAGTCTTGTGAAACCTGCTTGATCCAAGAGCCTTGCTGTGAGTGCTTCTGTGCATATTTTTGTGCGATCTTCTTGTAGACTTTTGCTCATTACAATTCTTTCCTTTCTGCATAACTAGTCACAGTTGTCATAGTTTTACCTCCTTGACTGTGAGAGTTGCTTATAGAGGTTACAGAAATTATATTATCTCCTTCATGATTTATTTAGGAACTGCATCTCATGTTTCTGTTGATGTTTTAAAAACGGAGTTGTTCAACAAGTGCAATTATCTCTTAAATTATCAACGGTTGCTGGTTGAGCTTCTTGTAATTCTGTAATTTTATGTATGAAATCCTTACACAGATCTGATGCAAAGATTGTGCCTCATTAAACTGTAATGTTGATAAGAGTGAGATATGCCATCTTCAAAAATATCTGTTTATCACAATCTCTTGTGTGATATTGCAGGACTACTTTCTGAGTAGTTACAGAAGGAAAAAATATTAGTGAACCCAATTCAGGAAGCTGAAAACTGTGTTGCTGTCATTGCTAACTAACCTTGGTTAAGTTAATGAAGGTTGTGCACTAGAAGCTGCTGAAGTGGATGGCACTTTATTAAAAATTAACTTTAAGTCCCAAGTATCAAAGATGTACTATGTTACGGATGTCACTCTGATTACATTTCCTATCATCACATTTCTTTCTACAGTGGATAAAACACGCAGATGAACAAGGCAGACCATACTACTACAGTGCTGATGGTTCCCGATCAGAATGGGAGTTACCTAAGGTGAGTGACCTAAAAAAGAAACTGACAACTTGGGGCTTTCCCCTCCTCCTCAGTAAATGTTCCATGGGGCCTTTAATGGGAGTTATTCACAACAAGAGGACTTACATATTGCACTTGGTTATTTCTTGCATTTTTGTGGAATCTCTTGATTGTGAAGAGAAAAAAAAAATACCCAAGGACATGAAAAATGGATGTATGTAACTATTCACATGTCAAAGAAGATCTTGTATCTGCTGATCTGAGGTTTTTGTACAAGGTTGCAGAATAATATCTGTGATTTTGCTGTGATAAAGAAAATCTCTATAGGAAAAAAGAATTATTTTCTTTTAACTACAAAATATTCCTGAGAAACTAGTCTATTTTTAGTACCCTCCAAAGTGCTTATACAAACAGGTTTTGAAAAAGTTTCAGCAGAGTCCTGTGGTATATTTGAGGATGACACGGTTTCACCAGAAGTGTGTTCTGGTATGTATTAATTTTGTAATGAAATTAGGAAGTTGTAGGACAGCAACAGAGCTAGAGACACTTGGTAGTCTGAGGATGTACCTAATACTATTTCATTCTCATTTTCACTTTGAAAAACTATAGGACATTTGTCATAATACTTCATTCTATGACTTCTGCAACGCAGGAGGTTTTGACTGTGCAGAAGTTGCTTTCCACTAAAATAGGTTGAGTTTGGATTTGAACTAAATAGCAAATTAAGTTGGCTTTAATCCAACTACAGTTAGTCACACAGATAATCCAGAACTGTTATATGAGGCATACTAGCATAGAGGGATGGGGTTTGGTATTTGTGTGTTAGTGCACGATATTCTAGTGGTTCTAAACAAACATCTGAGTTCCGTTGTATTAATAGCCACCTACAGAATAAAACAGCCTCTTGTTTTGGAGTTTGTGACCTGATGTGCTTTAGTTCTTGTTTTTATGAAAATTATCACGCATTGCTGTTTTCACAGATTTTCCTTGAAAATTACTTCTCATGAGCCATTTGGGCAGAACGTACTCTTTAATTCCTTCTTGAAACTAGTAAATCTTGGGTGGCAATAAATACAAGGTTAACAGAAGTGAGCAAGCAATTGACTCTTGGATTCACAATCCCAGAGCCTATGTATTTCCAGAAATCCTTAGCTTTTGCCTCTAAACGCTCTGGAATAGATTAAATATTTCAGCAAAAGATTTAGCTAATTTCTGTAACGATATATCTGAAGAACATACAGCAGAGATGTTACACTTGTGAGGAATTGAAGATTGGTCTCTCAAAAATCTTACTGAAGCTGGTTCCACAAGTGCTTAGGAACAAATGAATTGGAAAGACAACATAGACTGCAGAACTTCTTTGAAGAAAAATAATCTAGACTGAAAACTCTCATGAGTGGTGAGAGAAATTTATAGAAAGACTTCAGCATTGTAGCTCTTGCTTAAATGCAAATTAAGTTACTAGGGAAAAAACCCTACTCATTGTCAGTTTTTTCCCTGGTGTATTTAGTTCAAATATTGCCTCCCAAAATTTGTTGAGAAATAAAGTGATGGAATAGAATGCTCATGTAGGGCTGTTAAGCCAGAAAAAGAAGAAAATAATTTTTTTAGGTGGTTCTTGATAATCTGGACTTCATTAGAACTAAAAATCATCTGGAGGTTTCTGGAAATAGCACATTAGCTGAGCTAATACTATAACATTAAAAAAATCTTCTCTGTTACAGCGTTAACTGTAAATGTGAACATGCTTGGGAATAACACTTCTGGTATTCTTGTAAGTGTGTTAAAAACTGTGAGGCTATATGTTGGGGGAGGCGGGGGGCAGTTACAAAATAAATTACTTTAGACAGTCTCATAGAAAGCCCTCCAGTCATGTATATTTAAATAACATCTAGGAATAGCTGAATGCCTCTGGCTAAAAATGATGTCTCAGATGGAGTAGCTTTGACAACTGCTGAAAAGTCCATTAAGGCTCACGATGAGTGTGACCCAGCTTTTTGCAGTGGAAGAGGAGAACGTACTGAATTATTCTTTAAAATGGATAATAATCTTTAACCATAATTTGCACTACATCTTGCAAGAAACTTTGTGTTTTCTCCTGTGCCTATGCATTCTGCTGCATTCAGTTGTTGGTTCTTGCCAGTTATTTAAAAAAACAACCAACCAACCAAAACACACCAGCAAATAAAAGTTCGTTCCTGCATAGATCACTGTGATAAAATGTTTCTTTCCTGTGTAGTGAACGAATAGTATCTAAATCGTGTTGAGAAAGGCTACAACCCTATTCCAGAAACCTAGTTTTCTAATAAAAGTTTTATAATTTAAGCAAATGAGAAATTTTATTGAGGAGATGAAGAAGTTAAATTGATCTCAGGATGAGAACTCTCTAATTTCTAGTTTAAAAAAGGTAATCTGTCAAAATGACAAAAAAAGTGAGGAAAACTATGTAATAAATATTGAATAAGTAGCTCAAAAAGGGAGGTAGAGAGGACAACCTTATCAAAATTTGAGATTAATGGTCTCTCAGATATTAAAAATGCTTTCCTAGGCGGGTATCTGGCATAACAACGTGATGTTTGACCATCCTCTGACTGATCTCTCTGATCCAGGAGTAGACTTTGACAGAAAATGTGTATCCTGTAAGCCTCTGGAGTGAACTCCTAGTTTTGGTGTTAATATTTACAGACTGATACTGCAATTGCACTTTCTCTTCTCAGAAGTTCCTGCAGCGTTAGCTCCTCTCACTGTATCCCCAGAGGAAGCACTAGGTAGAGGAGCTTCATTTTTGGCAAACTGAATAGATCATCAGTCTGTTAATTCACTCTCTTCTGCACTGGCAATGTCGGGTATGAGCTCAGGGACCTCAGTTCTGATACTCAGGTGAATGATTTTCCTGCTGGAGACCTGAATGCTGTCAAACAGAGCATGATCTCTGAAAAATTACAACAAAACACAATACAGGTAATATCAGGAAGATATGCAATCAAACGTTGAAAGAAAATAAAGATGTGAACACGTAAACAGGGTCTGGTTGTCTTCTGGTAAATTTGTCTTTTCTGAGCTGAGCTACTTGATTTGAGGTAACGTATGATGTGCGTTGGCAGCTGTATCTACTGTAAGTCAATGCACTAAACAGTATCATTAGCAATAGTGAACCATCTTCGCATTCTTGTCATAAAATTTGGGATTGCTTGGCAAAAGTTGAGGTAGTATTAGCTGGTGGGAGGGTCTAGATGGATTTTAAGCAGAACAGTTCAACTGATATGACAAGCGGGAGATAAGTATGAAAAGGCAGTCAGATTTTTTTTTTTCTTTCTCTTTAACAGGTATATTTGTATTCAAGAGGCCTGGTCTGGTCTTCCTTATTTGTCCTGGTGTTTGGTGATTCTCACCCCTCTCCCCTCGTCCCAAATAAGATGGGGGGTGGGGTAAAAGTGCCCCCAGCTTTTGCTTGGGTAAGCAGCAGGGCCTGTGGCAATCAGTGGTGACTTAAAGCTCTTCAAAAATCGGCAGTCTTACTGACCCTAGGGTTAAAAGGTGAACCAATGGACATCTGAGGCAGCAAAGTGAACAAAGTGGGAAATCCAGAGGTGTCTTTCAGTTACTTGTACATTTGAGATAGAGCTTCTTGTTCCAGTGGTCTCCTTGTTCTGCGTAGGTTCTGTTCCTTCCGTGCGGCTGATGCCTCCAGCTGCTGCCACCCAGCAGCGAATGAAGATTCTTCTTTCCCTAGAGAAAGAAAGGAAATGAAGTCCTTAAGATGAAAATGATGGTGTTTTTTATGTACGTTTAAGAAAAACGTGTTACTGATTTAGTTCATAAGAAAAGCAAAAGCTGTAACATAAGTATTATGTCCATCGCAGCACCAAAAAAGTTTATTCAAAGCCAGCGACAGTAGTAGCACAGTAGTAGCACTAAAGAGTGGTTTTGTTCTGAGGTAACACTTAAAATTTTATAAAAAAAGTCTTCAATTTTAGACAGTCTACTGGGACAACTGCAAATAATATGGTGGAGTGCTAAAAGGTACTAGGATATCAGACTATTTTTAAATGCTGCTGTTTTGATCTCTCATTGCAAGAAGGTAAAATGCTTAACTTCGGGTCTTTACTAATTTTCACTGTCTGTTGCTTCCCACTCTTTTCTTCCTTTCATCTGACTGAGGATGTTGTTAATGAAAACCAAGAAGAATCTTTTTTTTCCTGTTTCTTAAAGCTGACAGATCTGTGTCATCTCTATAAGAATGGGGACAACTGCTACAAATAACTCAGAGGTGTTGCATTTATTTCAGTCACAATTAGGCTAGGACAGAGCCTTGAGCCGTGCCACAGATCAGGTTAAAATGAAATATAAATTACTTGGCCAGTTGAGAGGCTTAGAAAATTTTATTCTAAGGTAAAGAGAGCTTTCAAATAGCTGGTGAAGGCATTGAACAAATTCAGCAATGAAAATAACCCTGTGTGACCTAAATTTACACTGCTGGTATCCTTATCCTGTGCCAAGAGCTGTTACAAGAAGTCTGTGTTACCTGGTGCATGCAGTCAGAGTATGAACAACTTGCTTCAGTCCTCCCTTTTTGATAGGAGATTTTCCCAATGAAATGGGGAGTAAACGGAGGTGATGTGCCGGAGGGGTTAATGTAATGGGAGAAGTTTGAGTTTGTGGAGGATTCTCAAGGAGCAGTAGTGTGTATATTTGGAGTTATGTGACATTATCAAAAGCTTTAGAATTAAGAAAATAACATTGCACCCTAAGAAGATGCTATTAAGGCACATAGTGCAGCGGACATTGTCCTACCAGGCAATGTGTAGTCTTGAATGGGTCAGTTTTATTGCAACATACATCCCTTGCCTGATCTCTGTCTTGATATTACATCAAGGCTTAGTCATAGAAAGCCTGCGTAGAGTTATATGAAAATAAGAATTTGTGTGAAGCAAGGAGAGCCCAACCAAGTTGCTTATCATTGCCGATGAAAGTGGGAAATATCATTGTAAAGGCCTGTAGGAGAGGCAACAGCTCTGCAGGTGGGAGTCCTATACAGCATCCATAAGTGATCCTGACCTGGAACTGTACTGCAAGGCTTTTTGAAGTAGGAGGATTGTGGGGAGAGGTGGTGCTGGTGGGGCAGACCAAGGAGTGGCAGGGGTGTAGGCGTCTGACCTGGCCACTGAAAGCTCTGGCTGCTGCTCTCCAGCCAGTGAGCTCGACCCAATCCAGAGCATGGCTAATTTGGTTGGATAATGCAGAGTCTGCAACAGTATCTGTATCTCACTGTGATTCTCTTTGGGCATCACAGATCAATCCATTTGTTTTAAAAGTGGAGGCTTGTCTTGAGCCCAGAAATACACAAGCTTTCTCTTTTTTCCCCTTAGTAGTGTGTTCTACCATTTGTATTGAATAAAACAAACAATCCCCCTCCCCACCCCCCACCCCCCCACCCCCCCCCCCCCCCCCCCAAAAAAAAAAAGACCCAGACCATGAATGCTTCAGCAAAAAATGTTTGACACCTCTGTTGTGAGAAAATGGGGCAAAAAAATCAAATGTTTCCTTTAAGGACTTGTTAGTTTACTAACACTTTTTATATTATCAATGCAAATTATTTAAGATACATGACTAAGCATTCCGAGTTGTTAGCAATGCTTTGTTAATGAGCTCCGCATACTGTTGCTTTGCTTTCTTGTTAAATGTTTTGTAAAACTAGAATTCCATGTTACTTTACTGGTCCTTTCTCCTCCAAGATGGGGTTGACTGTTAGCTGAGTTGACTCCTGGTGGCTTGTGATGGTATCAAAGGCACCTTTTAAATATAGATCACCTGTAATTAGGCTTGTGCATATATGCCAACTCAATATAGATTTAAATTCAAGGAACGTTACTTTAAAATAACTCTTTGACTGTTTAAACTTAAATTCTTCAAATTACTCAAATGGAAAGCACATGGAGGATTTCCGTAAGTAATATTCACCAGTGTCACTGAAGTGTGTATCTTTTTCTGAACAAATGGTTCTGTTTCATAGCAAGAAATATATTTGAATTGCTCACTTAAATGCTTTGGAACTGCTGCAAGGAATGCAGTTTGTGGCAACCTTCTGCAATTTAGAGATAGTTTAATATGAAAACTGTAATATGGGTGATTTTGCTGCATATTGTTTCGCTTGCTGACACAGGTTGAGTTGTAGGAGCATCTGCTGAGTGGATACTTCCATAACAAGACAGTAAGCTGGTATTAGATTCCCTGCAGCATGGATGATGGTTCAGCTTTGATTTAACAAGGGAATGAACAGAGAGTTGCTTAAACCTCACCATTGTAAGGAAGCAGTTGTCCTGTGAGCATAGATGTGCTGAACCCAATACAAAGTCAGTGTAATCTCAGAGGTGAATCTCTACAGTGACAACCAATTCATTTCTGTCTTTGCATGAACTACCAGATTTTATTCTCACTACTGCAACATCCATTTACTTGCAAGTGTTTAACTACTGTTGTGCATATTGAAATAATTTAATGAAACACTGAAGTTATCAGTTACCTTTTAAGCATGTATTGACTTACTGGAGCATGAACTCTATTCATTGTAAAATACAAAGCTAACGTAGGCGTATTGTCTGTCATGGGAGTAGTAGTGCTGGTTCTTTATTTGGGCGATACGCATAACTGTGTTATACAATTTAGCTCAAACTTAGCATTTATGTTATTTAGGTTAAATCTTGCCATGCTTTGTTGGTATGGATAGGCGTAGGTTATTCTGTCTTTGAAGACCTGAGGCTCTGAGCTTACAGTAGGAATCAGTAGCAGAACTATAGAATTTGGTGTGCTTGCAAAGATTAGCCTTTTTACATAAAAAGGCACTTGACTTTCCTTTGTTACTTCTTACCCAGTGGATCCTAGTCATTTACATGACTCTACAAATGCTGCCTTATGGTTCTGTCTGTGTGCAGTTTTTAGTCTTCTGACACTTAATAGAAACAATGAGATTCTTAATGACTTTAAAAAACTCATATATTGATGGTGTCTCTTCTTGTCTGTATTTCCAGTATTGAACTTTGAAATATTTTTATAATTCTTCATAATGCTACCTTAGCGCTGCTGGTGGTGACTTAAAGTGGCAATGCTACTAATTATAAGTATGCTGCAATGCTGAGATCTATTTAAATGATGAGTCTTTCTCATGGCCTTCACATTCTCTCAGCCTGTACATCTTTGGGTGCTCTTGAGTTATTAGAAAAACTGTTGTGATAAATCCATTCTCTCCTTGACTGTTAAAGCTCTGCTGAGTCTTAAAATTATTTCCTGCTAATTATTTATTTTCTTATGTACATTCCTTATGTATATTCCACAACAGGAAATCCTTTCATAAGTAATTTGATGTGATTATTTTGAAAAAGCAAGTCCTAACCCCTGTGTCTCCTCTCCAAGGCATCCTCAACCTTTAGGCCGCAGAGAATTATATCCAGGCAATCATAACTTGCAATCTAAAAATACCTTACTGCAGGATAACAGGGTTTTACTTTGCTTACACAAGAGCCGGACAGATGGTATAGTGCAGCTGACAGTTGCACTGTCAGTGCAACGTGACAAGTGAATGTTTAAATCTTGTATTTATTGTAATTCCTTAGTGGTTCTCAAAATGCTGGTTGGTTGCAAAACCAGCAGGAAGCTGTTGCACAAGAAATCAAGTATCTATCTGCCAATGGAGAGTACTGTCCCAACAGTCTTAGTTACTGCCTTGGAGAGGACTACAGCAGAACGGACAGTTCTGAAAACTGAATGCAAAATAAAACCAAGGCTATTTGCACACCCTGGGTGACATCAGAAATCTGAAAGTTTGCAGTGTGAAGGTGTGTGAGTGGTATGCCCAAGTCCTATTTGTGTGAATTAGATTCTACTTACAGTTTGATTTTTCTCTTCTTTAGTATAATGCTTCACCACAGCAACAGAGAGATATAATAAAGAGTAGGAGTCTGGACAGGAGGCTACAAGAACCAATAGTTTTAACAAAATGGAGGCACAGCACAATTGTGTTGGACACCAACGATAAGGTAGGAGCAAGTTAAACAGCATGCTGGAATACCAATTTTTCCTGATGTGCAAAGTATTTAATCTATCAGAAACGAGTATGCATGAATTTCTGAAATCTCATTTTTCTTATGTTCTCTTGCATCGTTGTGTATAACATTCAGTGAAACCATGGGCTGTTTAATAACTTTACTACTATTACTTCGTGAGTAGTAGCTCTTTTCTTGTTATCCTTGAAGTATTTTAACTAGTGTTAGTTCAGGATTTGGCACATACAGCCATTTTACTTATAATTGGGAGTCTCCCAATTCAGTTAAGGCTATGGAGTGTAATTAAGGTATGAATTCAAGAATTACGGATGTGGGTAAGGTTCCCATGTAAGGTATAGTGATATTTCATGCCTGGATGTTTTAATTGTAGGAAGCACCAAGTAGGTGCTTTCAAGGTGCACTTGAAATATTGCAGATGAATAATTGACATATTCATAGAATTGAAATAAAAGTTGCACTTGCTAAAGTAAAAACTATGCCTTGAAGATGTAAATAGTAGTATTATATAGGGGATTTATCCCTCTAATGACTGTTCTGTTGATCTCCACTGTAATATCTCAAGGAAAGAGGAAAAGCTGTGTGTGGTTACAGCAGGGTTGTGCTATTGTTATTGAGGGACAGAAGACAGAACTGACAGTGCTGAAACACTTGGCTTCGATCCTGTCCAGAGCTGAGCTGGGTGTTCAGTCTGAAAAGAGCTGTGGGTCAGTGACAAAACCTGTCTTCTGCCTGTTCTTAGGGCATGTTCTTGATAGTCTGGTTTGGGCCGTACAGTAACAGATGCCATTTAGGCCAACAAGGAGACAGAGACTCTCCCTTGCTCTCCCTCCGGTTTGATTTATTTTGTCCCAGCCATTACTGCTTATGCTAGGACATTCTGCTTATGCGTGAGGAGAGTTGGCGTGACCGAGTGGGGAGGAACTGAAATGGATGTTGTAGGGTGGAGATCTGCTGGTTTCTGTAACTCCAGATTCACGGAAACAGAAATACTCTGTAATACTGAAATCTTAGTGCAGACTACTCACAATGAGATACTAGGAAATGGCATTGTAAGCTCCCTTCTTCTAAAGATACAGCCAAAAATTAAATTAATATAGATTTGTGGGTATGGAGAAAAGCCTGTAAGCAGGCCTGTGTAATTGCAGATGTCAAAGGCAAACTTAACTGGACAAAACACAGTAGTTGTAATTAAAATGGATCTGCTGCCCAGAATGTTACATGTTTGACCTGTTGTTTACGGTATGTTTTAATGGCTTCCCTTGTTGAAATGGAGTATAGGAGAGTGGGTTGTCATGAGTTGACTTAGTTCCTCAGAATAGGATTTATTGGATTTGATCTTAAGCTTTTGAGCTGTCAGTTTAGACTATATCATAAGTGGTGCTGAGGAAGCAGCGGACCGTGCTTGGTTGGAGACTGCACCTGCAGGCGTTAGTTTAGCTCAAGTGATTCTGAGGTCCCTCTACTGCTCCTTTCCCCTCCCTGCTCCTCTGTACGCATCCTTCTGTACCGAGTGTGGCACGGCACTGCATGAGAGACAGCCTAGATGGAGTCCTGGTAAATCAAAGCTGAATGGACACGTCTAGCCTCATGTGCAGTTTACCCTTGACAGGTATGAACAATCCTGCTGGAGATAGCTTAAAGTTTCACCCTCACTTTTAAAGGAAGATGTATCTTTTTATTTTTTGGAATAAGATGTACTTCTGTTTTGGAACGACCTTTATGTAGTGCTGCAGTGAATGAAGAAGCTCTTGCAAAACATTGAATAAGTGGAGTTGTTTACTTTTCTTCAAGACCCAATGTTCAAATACCAAGACCTTAAAGCTAGTGAAACAAATATGAAAGCGTACAAATACCTAGTATAATAACCAAAAGAAACTGCATCTATGAGCCACAATTGTAAAGTCTAAGTCAGTAGCTTAAATTTCCGTTGCCAGCTTCAAAACGTGCAGACAACATGTATTTTTTAATGCTAAGGAGACTATATAGTTCATATAAAGCACAATGTTAACGATTTGAGAAAACTAAAAATGTGTAGTGGAGCAACAAACTAGTGCTTTGTGGAAAGACAAAATTTGTTTAGCGCACTGAGCACCCATTTTATTACCACTGGCAAGCATGCTGTTATGTATTCTGCTTTAAATTAGTATGTGAAAAGGGAATAGTTCATGACTGGATTTCTTGGTCCAGAGTTGCTTAGTGTATGAAAGCTGTCTCAAATTCAGAATGAAATAGAAAGAAAAACAACTGGTATTTGGCTGGATAGGCACATCAACCCAAGTTAGCTTTTTGGCTGACTCCTAGGGAAGCTATTTTCTTTTTATTTTCCTTACTTGTTTTTCCTGGAAAAACAACACTACTCAATTCTATGAAAATAGGCCAGTCAAAAGAGTGCTTGAAATGTGTGTGAAAGTATGGGTTGCCATGGCTGACAGAATTAGATGATATCAAATGTACTTGTTAACTGTTCATTGGCTGTGGCACACAGGTGTATATAGCCATCATCTAAAAAAATTGGTAAACAGAGGAAAAAATACTTTCCTGGGAGGGACAACATTGATTTCCTTAATTTGAACTTTTTTTTTTTTTCCCCTACAGACACCTGAAAATATGGAACACTTAGTCTGTTCTTAGGATTGCTAACGTTCTCTGTTATTGTGCTACTAAAAGAACTAGTGGGCCACTTCTGTAGGTAGATTTACAAGTGAATTTTAAAGCACGGGTGTGCAGTGTTATGCAATGCTGGAAAAGCAAACTGAATTTGGGAGCACTATCAAGGGAATTAAAGAGAGGGAGGGGGAGAAACGTGTTAATGGTAACAGAGAACAAGTGACATTTTTCTTCTATTTCAAATCCTTTACCGGATTTTCAAGCAGTGTATTTGTGCAAAGCAGTCATTACTTCCGAAGAAACTCACATGCCTTTTTTGTTCCAGATGGGCAATTTTTCTAGTTTTCAGAGATTTAGTACTTCCATTTGGTCCATAGTTAACGTCTAGTTTAAAACAAAAACCTAGAAATTTTCAGTGCTTGATTATTAGTAAATTAATGATAATGACTCACAAAAATTAATAGAGCTGGTATATGCTTTTCTACATGAATAAGAATTTATTGAACTAATCTTACATTTACTAATCACACAGAAACATAATCTGTATATTTATTACATGGTGGCCTGTAATAAGTTAGTATAATAAATGTGCTTCATAATAAAGAATCAACGTCATACAAAAAATCTGCCCCTTAATAAGGATGGAAGCTTTGCTTTAAGCTGATACAGTATGTATTAAGATTTTTTCAAATGGATATGTGCTAATTAACCCAGTTTCAGTGTTCTCTGTACATCTTGTAAGGACATTGTTTAGTAAGTGGGTTTATAATATAACTATCTGAGAATATCATGAAACCTTAAAAATACATTTTTTTTGTAATGTGTGAGCATGTATAAAGAGAGGGAGTATCTTTAGGGTTAAAAATTTCAGAACAGTTGTAAGAAAGATTATAACTTGTGTCGCCTCTTTGAATTCTACAGGAATCATCAACTGCTGCTAAGGCCAGTTTTCCTGAAAATGAGTCCTCTCCTTCTTCACCAAAGCATCAAGCCACAGTCAGTATGCCAAGTGTTAAAATAGATAAGTAGATATTGTAGAAACTGGGCTATTCATGATTAGAGAATTGAGGGTAAGCCTGCTTGTTATTGAGAAAAACAATGGGATAAAACTATTGAAGGCTTTACATTTTAAAAGCAATGCATTGCATCCAACTGTGCTTTCAGAAAAAATGTAAATATCTTCGGTTTAAATACGGCTTGACGATAGGAGATTAAGTTAAAAAAATTCACTGTGGAATAAAGTTATGTCAAATTATGTAGAACTCAGTTTACTTTCTCCAACAATCATGTCTTCCCACCTAGCAACTGGGAAGGTGGAAGCAGAAACAAACTCCCCCTTTCCACGGAATCTCTGGCTGTCTGTAGTCAGTAATAGTAGTATTGGATATCTTTCTTTTTCACTTGTGTTTCAAGTCTCCTTGAAAAGACACAGAGTACTTGGCATAAATAAACTACTGTCTTTTTGATTTAGAAGAATAACTAATGGGAGGAAAACTTAAGCTTGTTAAACTTGTTATGAATGTTTAACAGGTTTTTTTTGTTTCAGTTTATGTTTTAAATCTGATCATTGCTTTTTAAACAGTGGGAAATAAATAAAAAAATTAAGTTTTTATTTTATTTTGTTTTTAATTTTGTAACTCTACTGTGGTAGCACTGAAATATGAGCCTTGGTCAATTTTACCAGCCCTTTAGTAGGTAGCTCAGGGCATTAAAGGCACAACTTTGCCTGTTTCATTCTTACTCTGCACACAGAGGAATGGTTCTCTGGCTTATTTCTGCTGATCCATTCTTTCAACACTTCAGTTTTCCACAATGAAATAAACATTGTTTATTAAGCAAGTGTAGTTGATAGCCTTACAAACAAGCAATTATTGCTGCATGTATTCTAATTTATTTCTTTAAATATGGCTCAGACCTTGAATTATTAAAATTGTATTTTGTAGAAGAACTCACTGCTGCTTTAGATAATAGAAAAAAAAATCTGTATTTTCTTTAGCTGTCACATGGGATTTAAACATTACAAAGAAAGCTGGTGAATTTTTGTGTATTTTGACTCTTAACTTGCTTTCTACGTCCTTTTCCCCAATTAGATTAATTTTCCCATTAGTACCCCCTAGTGTTGCTGCAAAGTAGGGCGCTATGATACTTTTTCTGAATAATTCTTCTTTGGAGCATTCCCACGGCTTCCACCATGAGTAGTTTATTAAAACTACTCATTAATTTATTTGAGAAAGTGGGCGTGGGTCGCTCAGTCCCTCTGAAAGATGGGGACCAGCCCTTCCATTTACTAAAGCCAAAGGTTTGTTAGAAGGATGCAATGCATAGGGCTGTTAGTGGTGCTCTGCATGGATCACAAATAAAGTGATCTTAAGAATGGGCTAATTTTTTGTTTGTTTTTGGAGGGTGGGTGAGGGAAGTGACTAATTTCTTCTGTGAAAATACCAGTTTTGGAAAATAATGTGTATATCACTGGTTTGGGAAAGCATTCCAGCCCAACGGAGATATTAGATTGAGTAAGAGTAGCAGTTACCATTGGGCTGAAATAAGATCTGAACCACCAGCTAGACACTATTATCCTTGAAAACATGCTGGTTTTATATTTTATGTGCAGTGCTTGAAACATGTAGGTAAAATTTTTAAGGTTCATGAAAAACAGATCTATGTCTTTGGTAAGAGTGTTGTCACAGTATTCCAGCAAAAAAATTCTCTTCGATATTGTATTCGGCAGTTGTGGTCCACTTAAACTTGAGGTTTTAGAGGAGAATGCTGAAGAGGATATATCTTCTGTTTTCATTGGATCTAGAATTGAGGACATTTTTGTTATGATAAATCTAATTTGGATCCTTTCCCTAGTTGATTATTTCAACTAATAGCTTAGTTCTTAAATTAGGAACTATTACAAGCTGTTCATGAAAAGGAATTGATTAAAAAAAATAATTTAACATTTCTTTAGCACCATTCACTGGTAGGATAATGATGGGGTGACAGGAGAAAATGATAGAATTTGTTACCTCATATTCAGAGTCACAAATGGTATAAATCAATGGTTTTCCTTTTTATCCTAGAACATTTTTTTCAGACATTTGGGTTGTGTGGGGTTTTTTTGTTTGTTTGGGGATTTTTTTTTTTCATAGAAACTAGAAATATTCACTCTTACCAGTGTTCTTTTTCCGCTGTTCACTGACTGATCTCCAAATTTGTACAGAGGCATACCAATATAAATTCTTTTCATCAACAAGACACAACTAAGTAGTTTAAAATTCTGATATTTTGCTTGGGGATAGGAAAAAATAGGACATCAAAGAAATGTTTTTAAAATGAATATGTTAATATTTTTATGCATTTCAATCATGTTTTATTTAAAATATACAATTATGGTAAAATAACTTGGAAGAATTTTGTCAGAATTTAGGCTGTTTGTCAGCTATCTCCTTTTTTAGTAAAAGACACAAACACAAATATACCATTACACAAATAATTATAAATTTACATTTAAAATTTCCAGTGTAGTACCACAAATGATTTAGTTTGGCTTGTCCAAAGAACCTAGGCCTTGAAGAAGGAAAGCTTTTTATCCTCTGAATGGTAATGAGTATTTTCCCAGAGGAATTTTGATTTTGCTGATCTCTGTATATTTAAATATACTTAAGACAGTTTCTTGAAGTCATAACGTGGGCAAAGATGGCTTATTGCCAGAAATTGATTATTTAGGGGATTGAATTTAGTGTTGTGATGGCAATAGAAGCAGATTTTCTTTTGTATTTGCTATATCTTATTCTATCTTACAGGGTCAAGAGAAGTACGGATTATTGAATGTGACAAAAATTACAGAAAATGGGAAGAAAGTTCGGTAAGTCTTGTACATTTAGAAGTACGTGTGCGTAAGGGTTTGTGTAAGGCATCTGACTTTTATATTAACACAGCATTCTTACTTTTTGTCTGAATTTCCCGTAGAGGTTTTCCTGTAGGACACAGTGTTTCCTTATCCCGAGTTTTAGCTCCCAGCGAGCTAAAGATAATGGACCTCAGAGAGCCAGAGGCTCGTGTGTGCCAGGGCTCCACACAGGGCAGTGATTTCATGAAGGTGTATTGATGAGAGACAGCTTTTAAAAATGGGATTGATTTATTTAAGAGAAAATCTGTAGAGGTTATAGCCTTTCTTGTTCCTTGGATAGAATCAGTGTACAAGGGGCTTTCAGACTTTCACTTCATCTCCTTTAATTTCCAAGGAGTGTACACATCATGTGCTCCCTAATTCTTCCTTCACTCTGCTTGGGAAGGGTTTGAAGCAGGATGTATCGCCCAGCGTTGGTCTCCCTGTAGGTGATGAATGACCTAATTTCTAACTTCCTTTCTTTGCCTTACAGGCAGGCATTTACATTATAAATTATAATGTATAATCAAGTAATGCTGTCTAACTTACATTTGTGGTGTTTTGCAAAGAGTCAGTCTTAAATACTGGCACATCCTCAGATTTAATTTAGGTTTACTTTTAATTTTTTTAGTTTAATCTTTTAGGTCTAATATTGTGTTATCTAAGTCATTGTATCCCAGACTTCTGATAGGTGAAGCATGCTTTTCTTGAGGATTAAATAGTCAGCACCCAGCTGATCTTCCAGAGCCACCCTGACCTAGTCCAGTGCAGCTGGGCAGCACATCTGACCCCCAGTTTGGTTCCTCAGAGCTGCTCCAAAGAGCTTGGTAGGAAAGGGTGGACAGTGGCTCATGTAAGCTGCTGCTGGTACAGTATACTGTCACCACTTATGTTGCCTCTGTTGGAATCATTGGTCTGTACTACTGGGCTGCTATACAGAAAGATGCAACATGGCCACCCTGTCACTTTGAGAGCTGTTGAATAATAATTCATGTTTGGGCAATGGGAATAGATTGTCAGGGCTTGTCGAGATTTTTTATTTTTTAACCTCAGGAGGACAAGTACTTGGGCGTAAAAGCAAATAGTCAGACAGCTGGAACAACTCATTTGTTCTTTTTCTGCATTTTTTAGATGCGTAGCAAATATTTTATTGCCAATGTAAATGAGCTTATTACATAAACGTGAGACACTTGCAACCCAGTTAGATGTGATCAATCAATTTCAGAATAATGCAGTACTTCGGCATAGTCTACTAAGTACACAGTAGGCTGAGTGTTCCCGATTAGCCCCTTTGAAATTATAATTGTATGGTGTTTCTCCTGGTGAACTGCTTCCACTACTAATTAGCTTTGTTTGGTTTAGACTTTGATGGTCAGACTGGGACTGTTAACATATGTTCCCTTCTACAAATATGATAGCAATTAAGACTTACTGATGGCACTAATGACTGTATATGGTTAAGTGTATTAACATACAGGTCAGCTGGGCAGCAGTGATCGACAGTTTAAATATCTACTTTCAAAGAAAATTTATTTTATGTTTGTTTACAAATATTTACAGAAAGAATTGGATGTCATCATGGGCAGTGTTACAAGGTTCATCACTGCTGTTCACTAAAACCCAAGGAAGTGGAACTGGCTGGGTAAGCTCAACAACAACCCCCACCCTTATTTAAGTGTTAATCATGTAACGCACAGTAAATTTAAGACCTCTTGTTTGTAGGGCTTAAATACCAATATGCATGCATAATTTAGAAAAAAATGAGTGTGTGTATGTTAGCAGGAAAACAGTTTGATGTAACAATTATGATGTGGAATGAGAAGAAAACCAGTTGTACTTTCTTATATTTCAGAAACATTTTTGTATTTGATATTCGATAAAGGGGTATTCAGGTGCTCTGTAAGCTTGAAGTTTTTGCTCCACAAAATATTTTTGTGTTCCTTATTAATGTGTTTGTCTAAACAGTTTGTTTTACCATTCTTGGATATTTTTTCATAAACTCCAGGTAATTTTGAATGTGATACATATAATAAAGAAAATAGTCTGATGCTTTTCTTGTTGCATTGGACTGTTTGAATACTGTAGTATTGTTGTTTTATCATTTAGTCTTTGCCTTGCTGGATTCCATATTTTGTTTTATATCTGCCTAGTGCATGACAGGTATTTGTATCTATTTTGATGTCTGATGAAGACCTAAAGAGAAACATCACACTGAAGATGATGATTATTCAATTTTTATATCTTGTCTGGTTTAATAGCACTATAATTAAATTGGCTATATTTATCCAGCTGCATTCCTATGTTAATAGGTACAGAAATGGTTCTTTATCTACATCTTGCCTACTTTTGGAGGTCTGACATTAAACTGTGTTGATCTCCTAGAATAACTAAAGAGAGGTCAATTCAGTATTCATTATTCCAGTGTATTATCATGCGAATTCCAGCAAAATTGCATCTTACAGATATATGCTATCTTGCTGTGCTTTGCTGATCTTTCTGCTTGGCTCACTTTCTCCTGCTGTGCTTCTTTTTGAGTAGCGAATTGGTATTGACAATTCTTTTCTAAACCACTGAGTTCATTTCAGAGCTGGAAACATAATTTTTTTTGCCCTTCTGTTGCTGTAGAAGGGGTGGTTGGAAAAAATAAAAAGGATGAGGATGAATAAATAACATTTCAGGTAGAAGAGAATGGAAAGAGTAAAGTTGGGTGAGATGGTCAAGCAGAAGGAAAAGAGAAGGGAAGGAAAAAGAACAAAGATTAAAGGCATGAGATAAGGTAAATTATGCTGTCTTGTAGGAAGTGGACTCGGTGACCTACAGAGGTCTGCCCACACCGTATGTGGGGAGGGGAAGGGAATGTGGTGCGCACCAGAGACAAAGCACAGAAAAAGGCATAGAAACATGTATATATCTGCAAGTTACTGACTTTCCCACCTGTAAACTTTGAGACACTAGGTAAATAAAATTACCATTATCCATCAGTGAGAAAAATATTGCCAATGAGAAAAGGAACAGAACTTGTGAATTTTTTTTAATGTAACTTTAACAACAAAGCATGTTGAAGAAATATTAAAGAACCTTAAAAGGTGAGCTTTGAAGTAGGAAGTACTGGGATTCCAAAGGTCTTGGAACTCATTCCTTTACCTTCCTTCATGCCCTTCAGTCATTGTCTGTTGTTTAGTCAAGTTCAGTTTCATCACCCTACTTCATAAAATGGAAATATCAAGCCATTCTGAGGTGAACTTTGATATTTAGTCTCAATGCACAAAGAATACTGTTATTTTTGCAGCACACTAATATTAATGATGGAAACTGATAACTTCTGCAATTTGTTTTTATAGCAAAGGATCCAAAAAGTACTTCAGTTTTATAGGTATAAATATGCACGTTTGGAAAGTAAAACATTTCATCCGAGTAATTAATCAAGCTCCAAAAACTCTATTACAGCTATTAATACTCTGAATCCAAATGTAGTTGTAGATCAAAACCCAATTATTTTAACTGTGTGTTAATATCATTAAAACACACAGTGCTGAACTAAGATACTGTTTATAAATGTATGATAGTGTTATGAATGAATCTGTGCCTAAATTAATTATCCATAAAAGGTAATCATGCAACTCTGCTTATTGCTGAGGGATACTAGTGTGAGTTGTGTTACACCTTCCAAATGCAGTCATTTGGTAGAGGAAAAAAAAAGGCATAAATTCTTTTGATAATTTAAGTGGAGCAAAAGTATCGTAGTCAGAATATTTCTGTGTGACACTGTCAAGTATTGCAGTAGGGTCAGCAAAATAAATATCAACAATATGAACAGAATAAAGTGAAGCTGGAAATATTAAGGGAGAATCTCTTTCAAAGACTTTGTGTTGTATACCTGCATACTCACAGTTGTCTTTGTAAATATGCAAGTAAATATTCAGCACACACTCTTTTTGCTCTCTGAATTTTGTTTGGGGTGTTAAAAATTCCACTTTGCCTCTCAGACTTTGATCTGTGTCAGTATTTTAATAGGTGAAATCAAGTCTAACAGTTTGACATGTGATAAGAATTACATTTCTTCATCTTATGAGAATATTTGTTTAGCATTCGTCTAGTGATTGATATAACCATATCTTTTTTTCTGTGCATTGTTTTGTGACTTCATCACTTTTCTTCCTTTTTCTCATCAAGTCATTTTGCCAAGGGGGCTCAATTCCTGAGCTCTTGCTCTCGCTGCTTTCTTCTTGGAAAAATGCTCTCAGTCGTCGACCTGCTGTCACCTATGTAAACTCTGACCAAGTTTCAGCTATCACTGTATGTGTTCTTGTTGCATGCCTCTTGTCACTGTAAGGCTATTTGCCACTAATCTTGAAAGTAAATTTGAATTTTTCCAAGGTTTAAGTTTTCGTCACTTCATGTAACACCTTGTGTATCCTGTTTGCTGAAAGTCATCCAGGCTGCAAATTAACACAAGTGTATTGCAATAATCCTGTAATTGTTCTAATGGAACAAAGTAGAAAGAGTATCTGGTTCATCAGTGCCAGAATTATAATCCCGAATTGACGTACTATTTGGACCACTAGTGTCTTGACTAATAAACAGCATGATATGGGCAGTTCTTTAACAGGTATTTTGTGTCTAATTCTTTCTAACACAACTAATTTAGGATGTTGATAAGGTGCCTATGATGCCTCTGATACAATGATGTACATGATGTTGGTTAATTCTAGCTATAGTTGGAATACCCAAAAATGTAAATGTTACGCATGAAAAGCTGAAAGGAAAAGAGCTCAAGGATGTATATGCCACATACAGAAAGCTGATGTAAATTTGTAGGACTCCTTATATATAATTTAAGCATCTGTAGTTAGTCATGTTTTGAAGTGTAGATGCCAAGCACAGACGTGCTGCTTATCAGAAACTGATGAAGTGTTGGTAGCTAATGTGGTAGCTTGTTGCTCAAGGTGGATGAGGAGGAATTTAGATAATGATACTAGTATTAGAAGAAACAAACAAGCTTGACTGGTTGCATAAATGATTTTTAATATCCCTTTCTCAGCACTCTTATCAGAATCAAACTAAACCTTTCTTAGAAAAAAAAATTATATGCTAAAGATATTAAAAGCAACATTTCAATAATTTGACTTCTTGAGGATTTAAAAGTGTTAGTGATGTTTAAAACTATTTTGATATCTTGGCTGGTAGTTCCTGAAGAGTTAAGAGAGAGCACTGTATGTTTTGAATTTAGTTAAGATTCGTGAGACTTCTAGAATGACCATTTTGATGACCAGCACCTTAATTTTTAGGTTTTTATTCCTGTAAGGGAGAGTAACGGTAGGCTTATTCTTATTAACCTTGTGCTAAAAATGATGCAATTCTTTGTCTGTCATATTCATTGCTATGTATGTGGAAGCCTAGAACAAATAATTTGTACACAGTTTGGTATTCTTTAAAATGCTACTTTCTATAAGGAAATCTGTGGATTTTTTAATATGTCTTTTCACAGAAATCTAAATTCTCAACTGTTGGAAGCAGGTGTGTCTCAACTTGTGGTGCGAATGGGTTGTAATAGCTATTGCCAAATTTTAGCAATGGGGCTTCATAAAACACAGTAAATGGTAACTGCGTAGGAGGATTCATCTGTCAACCTTCTGTAATGGGCGCGTGTCCTCAGTATCAAGTACAGTCATGGTTAACCAAAAGTGGGTAAACATCTTAAAGACCAATGAAATAAATGCTCTTCAAGGTTCACCTGGGTGCAAACTTGTTTACTGTGTTATACCGCTGCGTTCATAGCCAAGGATGTTATATGCACGTTACTACAGTTCATCAGATGATACAGGAGCTCAGATGATTATCATGAAAACTATTTGGTGCAAACACTCCTATCAGAGTCTGGTTTTGAAAACTTGCATCATTTTGCTATGGCAATAAGGAATACCTTTATATTTTCTTTTTTCTTTTTTGTTAAAGCAGTAAGCTCTGAAGCTCCCTTACCAGCCAAAGGAGCATCTGTCTCCTCCGCTCTATTTCTGCAGTCCATCCGCGGGTGAGGAGGACTTGGAATTGAAACGTTGTACCCAACTCTAATTAGAAACAGAATTACAAGAACGGCAGGTGTCACTTGTACATCCAAAGTCTTCCCATAAATAACATCCAGTTCTGTTTCCAAAAATGCTGGAATATATCACAATATGGACTGCGTGGCTTGTCCTGTGGAGACTTCCAGAACTTGGAGAGAACTCCTGAAAAGATTGAAAAGGCCTTCTATTTATTGATTTAGCACACATCTTCAAGGCAGTCCTTAAGCTACACAGCATCTACTATGTCTAAAGCAAAAAACCCCAAACCTATTATTTTGAAAAAGTAGAATTTCTCTGTGCCTTGTAACTAGCATAAGCACATCCCACGACTATGCTTTTTTCCTAGAGAAAGCTGTCAGAAGTGAGTGTAGGACAGCTTCACATCTAGGACAGCTGGCAGCACCATGCATAGACCTCTCCCTCTTTCTGCCTTTCCCAGCTCCCCAGACAGCTCAAAAGAGAAATCCAGTAAGAATAGGTGTCTGCTCAGTAAGAGCTGAATTTATTCTGACTAACGCTGACTTGGTAGCGCATTCTGTTTTGAGAAAGCAGACTATGTCTAGGTGGCAGCAGATGCTAAAGGGAAAGGTTTTCTTTTTCCTGCTCTCAACAAAATCTGCTTGCTTCGGGAGGGTTCCGTTGCCTTTCGGTAACCTTTGCATGCCCAGCACCTGAGCAGCCCTCTCGAGGACTTGCTCCTGGAAGCTTTCAAGGAGGGAAATGGCTGCTGGCATCTCGTTTTCATACACTCAGGAGCAGAAAAGAAACTTGATGGGAAAGCTCATGGGAGAGCCTGCATGCTCAACTTAAAATTTACTTGAATAAAGAAATTAAGTTTGTGATGAGTATATAAGGTATTGGAGGAGCTTTGCAGAGAGGCTGGATTATTTTTGTGGGTTTTCCCCATCCTTGGATCTCACACAGCAATTTGGGCACTGCTTGTATGAAGGAGCTGGGGAAGACTTCTTTTTTCCCCCCCTCTGAGAAATTTTGCTTCTGGTTTTTGGTTTGTTCTGTGCTTCTCTGAAATGCTGAAGGGAGTTGAGCCAAAATGATGGGTAGAGTGCACAGGCATTTGAGACAGTTCTGTGATCTGTCAGGTGGGGAGTTCAGCAAGCTAATGCATTGGAGCTCTTTCCTTTTGGCAAAAACAGAAGTGACTCTCACATTTTTTGTTGTTGTTTGTTGATTTCACCTGTAGCAGGTCATCTCCTGTGCTTCTGAGCATTATCTGGGCAGTGTTTTTAATTAACACATACCCCCCTGCCTCCTGGATCCTGCAGAGGACTTTGGCACTAGGCTCCTGCTCTCTCCAGTGCCAAACTCTATAAATTGATTTTTTTTTTTTTTTTTCCAACACACAGCAAGATTGATCTCGGCTGTCAGGAAGTGTGTGGCTGGGGCACTTCGGTTGTACGTGAAGCAGTTATGTGAATCTCTCTGAAACAGGCAGCTGCTGCGTAGCCGCCCACGACTGAGGCCCAGAGATTGTTCCTGTTCCTGTGGACTCCACTGCTGAGCTGGGGCTCTCTGAAAAGCTCTGCTCTAATTAATAAGAAATGTTCTTGGATGGGGTATCTGACAATTAAGTTAGAAAGCGGAAGATTTTTTTTTTTTTCTTCTTCTTTCCAAGTGCTAGTTGGCATTGGGTAAATTAGAAATATTTCCCTGATTCTGATACTTCACGGTTAAAATAAAGGAGTTAAGATGCTACTTTCCATTCAACGCTTAATTGCCCTTAGGACTCAAGGCAGGGAGATTTTCCAGTGGTAAACAGCTTTTCTGAAACACAATTAGCATTAATTAACATCCATGCTGGGAATTTAATCAGAAGCAGCAGATTAGTTCTGTTTTCTGAACCGTTTTTTCTCCCCTTGGATATGGCTGTTGTTGTACAAGCTGGAAACTTGTGTTCGCAGCAAGGAGCTTGTCCTGGGGCTTGTGTCCCCCAGAGCTGTCACACGAACAGCATTCGCACATCAAAAGCTTCTTAAAGAAATAAAAAAGAACCTTTCTGATGGATCAAATGCTACAAGCTTCCTCTAGAACTAAAGCATTACATTTCTGTGCTACAACAAAGTGACTTACAGCTTTCCCTGTTCCATGTTTTACTTACTTTACTCACAGTTGGGATTTTTTTTGTATGGGTCACTTAATTGGTTTCCTTGAGGAATGATGTTTCAAAGCTACGTGGTGTAGGTTGAAACCGTAGTAAAAGTACTTTATTTTAAAAAATTGTGATACCTATTTACCTAGGAGATAAAAATAGCTCCCTGATGTTTTCCTCCAAATTGTTTGAAGGGTTACTTGTGGGTTAAATGCTTTTTTTGTCACTTTGCTTGTTTGCTGTTTGTTTAGTAGCGAGACAGTGAAATTGAGTTCTGTTTACTTGGTAGGATATACTCCAGTATTGCAATAGAAGCACTACAGAAAAATGTAAAATAATATGACAGGCATAATTGGAAAAAAATATATATACACAAAATAAATAAATAATATATATATATATATTACAAAAATGTAAAAACTGAAGGTGTTCTTTCAGTGCAGGAGGGATGTGATTCCTAGCTAGCAAAGCTACTATTTGTGATTTGATTTTTGGTTTTATATACAACCATTGATTACTTGTCAGAATGTTGGGGGTTTTTTTTGTTCAATTACTTATTAGCCAGTTTTGTTTAAAGTTTGGGACTATCTTGACTAAAATCAAGCTACAATCAAATGCTCTATAGACTTCTACCATTTGTGATTGAGGAAAAAAAGCTCTGCTGGAATCTGGTTGGCATTTAAAGTTAGGGCATTTTAAGGGCAGCTTTTAATAGACATGCTTAAACAGTGTTTTGTGTGTGGTTTTTGTTTTCCTGATATCATGCCTGTTGATTTGTGGCAAAGTACTCTATTTGGGTTAAATTGTATAGACTGTAAATAATGTACGGTATACTTAGAGGATTGCAAGACTGTGTACCTGTCAGGAGTGAGTTTGTTTTTAAGGTTGTCATTGTTGTTCCTTTTTTTCCAGAAGTTTGGTGTCAATCAGTCTAAGCCAGAATTTACAGTGGATCTCAAAGGGGCATTGATTGACTGGGCCTCAAAGGACAAATCCAGCAAAAAGAATGTTATTGAGGTGAATTATTTTATTTAAATGCAGAATTATATGTGCTTTAATGACTTAAGAATTTTTTTCTAAACTTAAAAACTTTGGTTGAGTTTTCTACATTTCTTCCTGCTCAAATGTAGAGATATCTTAATACCTGCAAGAAACATCCATTTTTAATATGTCTGTATGGAATATGCTTTTAAATTTTAAGCAGACTGTTATTTACTGTTTTCACTGGTAAGTATTCTTGAGTGGCTATATATTATCTAAAAGTTATACCAGGGAGAAGTTTAATTTGATTTAGGTAATTTCACTTTAGAATTCTAGTGTATTTATCAGTTCTGATGATACCTGTTTTTATTTCTTTAAAGCTAAAAACCCGCCAAGGAACTGAGCTCTTAATTCAATCTGATAACGACAGCTTTATTAATGAATGGTATAAAGTTCTTAACTATACCATCAACAATCAGGTATGTGTTTGAATCGTGAAGGCTCTATTTTCAAGGTAATGTTATTTAGTAAAATAATTGATGTAACAACTGCTAGTGCTTCATGTACATCTCCATTTCCTAATTTTCTTGAGTGTAGTAAGGAGGCTGAGGATATGGCAGTTCCTGGTGGATGGTGCATTGGATTAAGAACCAGGAGATGTGGGCTGACCTCCAGCTCAGACATGAACTTCATTCTGTGGCCAAATACTTTTTCTGTCTGAGTGACCTGGAAGGTTCAGATAGAGAGGGAGCGAAGAGGGGAGGACAGCCAAGGGAGTGATGACATACAGTAATAATCAGCATTTGATGCTGCTATTCACTTAATAAGGCTGCACTTAAAGTGCAAATTTAAAAGGCCTGGCAAAATACTGTATTATCTCTTCTTATCAGACAGCATAATGCCAGCTATTTAATCAACAGAAAAGTGGTCAAGCATTTGCTCTTGATATTGCCAAACAAGATTTACCGTCTTTGAATTCGGAAGAAGTTGGAGGAGATCTTGGAGAAAATACTCCTCTCATATCAAGTTGACTTCATGTGTATTCTTAATTTTTATAGTTACAGGCCTGGCCTGCTGCCCATAAGCTGCATTTATGTTGTTCTTGATGTCAGTGGCATTCATTTCTCTCTGCTCTGATAGCATTTTCCACCTACGGCTGTTTTCCACCTAAACACAGCAGGCTAATATGAATGGTTTCGTGTCTTTCTGAGTGCTCATGGTTTAGGCTCCTAATCTTCTGCTCTCTCCTGGTATGAAAACGTCATGACCCTTAATAACCAGGCCAGGCAGTCACTCAGCGATACCTTTCTCCTGTCTGCCCCCTGTAACGCAACTGAGGCCACTTCTTCCCTGCTTAAATATAAATGAAGATGGAAAGACTGAGATACGCTGAGATGAGAGTGAGGTATTACACATTAGGTTGAGGAAGCGAATAGTGGAATAGGGAGAGTTTATCAGCACTCTGGAGGAAATGGTGATGTATTACTGCTGGGAGCTGGGAGCCAAGAGACCTAAGATTACAAGGGGAAAGTTAAAAAAGTAAAATACTAGACTACCTGATAATTTGGAGCACTGAAGCTTTTAATTTTGGGAACTTGAGGGTATAGTAGCTGTGAGTCTCTTTCCCAGAACAGAGGTGCTAGTTCTGGCCTGACGAGATCTTCCTCAAAAGAAGGTCCAGATTAGATTCTGGTTTCTTTGCTCCTTCAGGCTGCTGTTGTGACAATATGCTGTACAAGAGGAATAGCTAGCTGCGGAGGATGTGGCTGTTGTTTTTTACATGCAGAAATTTTGAAATTATTAGATTAGACTCATTCCATAATGCAAACTAGATTCCAGGTGATCTTTCTTCCAAAGCAGTTTATGGTTTTAAAATCTATCAATCCTAAAAAGCTTTGAGGCCACTTGAGGAGAGCACTGTCCAAGTGGTGGCAGAGGGATCCTTAGTGGGGACATTAATTGAGCAGTTGAATGTATTTATCTTTGATGTGTAAAAAGGCTATCCTTTGAAACACAATAGGGAATGAGGGTGTTTAAAGCTAACATCTACCCTTCAAGTTAAAGTGCAACTTAGTCAATAAAGTCATGCTTCTGCTCTTCTAGTGCTCTGGAGTGCGCGACCTTGCCTTATTTCTAAAATGTCCTTCCTTGTAACAACAGACAATGTACAGTCGGATTTTTATAACTGCATAGAAGTCACGTTCACTTCAGTGGAAGTAGGAAATAGGTTGTTTTGGAAGGGAGTATATTGCACTGAGAGCAGAGGAAGTTTCTTTTCTTGTTTTCTGATACGTCTGCAGTCGTGTGTGTAGATAGGTACGAGGCTGCAGGTGGGCAATTTAACAGACTCTGGTATCTGCCTCGACGCTACAACATGAGCTACATTTTCACTTGACTGTGTTTAATGAGAATATGTTGAGACAGCAATAACACAGGGCAAGAATTTTAGACACTGGTGTATTTACTTTTTCAGAGTGAGTCCAGTATATGTTTTGACAGTGGTGTAATTTTCCAAATAGTAGTTCTGTTTTCTACTAAGAAAACTTTAATTACCGAGATCAGAAATAAGGTAAATGCTCTAGAAATGTTTTTTAGACTAGCAATCAGATGCTTCTGTAGCAGACCATGAAATAGCTGATATTTGTCTACTGGATTTGAAAAAAACCCAACCAATAACCCACATTTCCGTTGTTTATTAGTGGATGTAATGAAGTGTTATCATGAAAAGCTGGTTGTATTTTGTTCAGTGTCCAGCAAAACTTCTTTACTGGGTCTTATCATCAAACAGTGTTTCTCAAAGTTAGTCCCTCTGCCAGTGAGAGTGATATCATCTCTGAAGATATTTTTAGCATCTAGAGTTCAGGAAAGAACCAACTGAATATCATTATAGGGAAAGAAGTGTGTGTTGTGGAACTGTCTACAGGAAATATGTGTGCTTAATGCTATATTCCATGAATTGGCAAACTGATCACTGTATACCTTCTTAAATCTAATAGGTAGTAGAGTCTGATGAAGCATTAGAAGATGATATACCACCAGATTCCCCTGGTGTGGAAAAACAAGACAAAGAAAAAGAGAAAGAGAATAAAGACTCTAAGAAACTTCGTTGTGAGTTGAAAATTTTCCATTAATTGATTTTAGCAATGACAGTTTTTATTTTTTGCATCTTCAGTATTATGTGTAAATAGAGAATTCAAAAGGACAGCTAGAAATGAAACTACTCAAGTCTGGGAAAAGGCTTTGATATAGTTCATTCTACATCTTGGTGACAGATAGTAGATTTTCTTCCATGTTTTATCAGTCATAATTTAAAGAAAAAAAAAAAAGAAAATGAAAAAAAGGAGTACCAAATGTCTTTAGCTCCTGCTTTATGACACATGAAAAATAGGATAAAATAGTCAGTGCTCAAATGGATTATTTTCAAGGTGTTGTCAAATGCACATAAGTAATTAGACATTTTTTTTCCTGACTTTCATAAATTCTTTTGAATAAGAATTCTCTTGTCCTTTTAAATGTTCAAAACTAATTGAATTGTTTTACTTTATTTTTGTCTGTGGTACAGCATTTGTAAATATTTTCATTATTAATTTAAACTGCAATTTTGCTAATTTGCTAATGATGTTATATTTACTTATTTAGGGAATCTAAACATTTTTAATTACTTACACCTTCAGAATTCTAGTGCTAAATTTCTTTTAGACACAGAAATTTCTTCCAATGCACAGAAGTAGATTAATCAGGCAGACTGTCTTTTACTTCCATGACTTATATGTAAATTGCAAGAAAGTATTTGTTTCTTTCAAAATAGTTAACTTAATGAAAACTAGTACTGGTTTTGAAACATAGCTATATTCTGAACACATCAATCCCCTACGTAAGCTACCATTTAGTTACTTTCACAGGCAGCATTTGGTTTTACAAGTTTTTTGTGACAGGGTTGTCTCTTGGTGGTTTGAAAAATGGATGCTCTTTATGAGGAGTTCCAGAAAGTTAAGGAAAAAAATGTGGATGCGTTGCAAATTTCAGTAGGTTTTTTATGTGTTTTTGACCTTTTTTTTTTTTTTTTTAAGTGTTGGTTCCTTGGCAGACAAGTGCAGTGTTGGTTCTGTGGATACTCATGCTAAATGCATTTCTCTTTTCAGCAGTGAAAGCACCTAGCAATATAGATTCCACAGATCAGAAGAAGACCAAAACGAAGCTCAAGAAGTTTCTTACACGGCGCCCTACATTACAAGCTGTCCGTGAAAAAGGCTACATTAAGGGTAAATGAACCTTTCTAACAAAGGAAATAATTTGAAAAGCTGACTTTGGTAGTTCGTGTGTAAAATGGAGTTAAGATGGTCTAGTTTTAGGGTAGAACACATGTATATAGCTGGTTTAACAAAAGTCTTGGATGTGTAGTGGAACTGGTGATTGATTGTTATTCTTCTGAGCAGTGCTACTGGCCACTAAACTTCACGGAGGATGTCCTCTCCTTCAGCTCTTTACTGGCAGAACTGCAGTGAAAATTGAGGGCTCGAGAGCCTGTTTGGACTCAGAGTGCTTCTTAGCTAGAGAATCCATTTGGTCTGCTGTTCTGAGCTGGAAACTTCAGACAGCTGTTAAATCATTTGTGCATACGAGGGAAAGGGAAGTCTTTCGGGTCAGAGCTGAATGCATGGGCTCATCTGTTTCATGAAGGTATTTTAGTCTGAGTGGAACCAGACAATCATGTGCCATCTCATAAGAAATGACACATTTAGGCAAACCAGGATGAGGCTAAAGGGGTCTTAATTTAAACATCTTTTTTCCTTAACCTTTTCTGAATGTATACATTTTTTAAATTGTTTCACAAACAATGAGTCTTAAAGATATTCTTGAATCAAACTTATGAAAGAATTGATAATTTAATATATACTTCCATTTGTCACACTTGTAGAAACTTTGAGAGAACAGTATTTGCACAGGTTTAAGTTAATGTGTTTGTGTATATTATTGACTTGGTACTCACTGTAAAACTTTATTTATTTATTTGTATGCTTTAGCAGGACTTGTAGGTGGTGCTTTACTAGGGTCAAAATAGCGTATGGATAGGCAAATATCAGACCAAATCCTACTGTGATTTGCCTAACTACGTACTTTAACAGGTGTGCTTCTGTTGCATGTGGCGTTTGATATATTTGTGTATCTGCAAATATAATTGAACTGTAAATGATGAAAATATTTTTTGGGATAAGGAGACATTATTCGCAGACTTCGATGTTTTGCTCTGCTTTACAGCTTAGTAGTCATGTCATGGCTCAGTGACGTAACTTCTGACATTAGCAATAGTGAACGCTAAGCCAAGTTTAATTTGTACACATGCGTGCTGATGATTGGATTTTTAATAAAGACATTAAGGAATGGAGAGTTTGTTTTTATTTAAAAGCATGGTGTAAACTTTTAAAGTTGGATCTGCACTGTACAGTTTTACATTTACTGTATGAATGAAAAATACAGAAGTCTTTATTTGAAAGCCCAGTGTACTTTTGTTGCTGCTACAGAACAAGCATAGTAAATGAAAAACTTGGCAAACCCAGTATGAGCAGAAAAAATACAGCAAAAAAACCCCAAACCACTTGAAACAGCATGCACTAAGCACAGAAGTAACTGTGCTAAAGTTCTGCTACATGGAAAAACGAAATTACAAAAGTTACTTTAAGATGGGAGGAAAAAATGTGATTACTGTATATGTGGAAATTATTAAAGCCAGAGGCAATTGTAGCAAATCAATTTATTACACAGTAGCATTCTCTTGTGCTACCTAATCTGCATTGCTTTATCTGCTAGAGCTGCATGCTAGCCTGCCTTTCTACTCTGTAGGCTTTTTCAGTCCCTTACTACTGATTCTGCTTGTACAGCTGGTTGTGTGGGTAGCAGCAGGACTGAGGTGTTTTGGGGCACCGGTCTTATATGCATACAGCTAATAATAATACCTTCACATGCCAGTTTTCATACTGTAGAATTGGTTTGGTGTGCTGTTTGGAATGTACAAAGCACTAGTCAGATGCAAGTGTTGTTAATGAATCTGCTTAAGTTACTAAACGTGAAAAATGGGCTAGATGCTATGGATGATGCAAATGCAAGAGCAGTTTCTCTCTTGCATAAGCTTTCAAGTAAGATCTACTAGATACTGCAAAGATGGCCACTTACATACCTTATTTAACAGATTAAAAAAAACAACCAACTTTTGTCCCTTTACAAGTGTGAGCTTTGCCTCTCTGTCTCAAGACCCTATCTCCATCTGATGCATCTGAACAGCAGAGGCCTTCTATTGTTTGGGCATCTTTGGTGAAAACCATAGAAATGGGTCTGAGAGATTTTGGTGATAACGTAACCTGAACAACAGGAGTTAACATCTTGCTGAAATACACTAAGACAGTGCAAAAACCTGTTTTCTGCCCAAGCTGATTTTTGTTTTTCTCAAGTTTAAGATAGAAGACACTCCCCCCTGGATTGTGTAGTTTTGAAAACAAGACTCAAAATAACATTTGCCCATAAGTATCTGTATTTAGATTACAACCTTGCAGCCAGGTTGCGTATGCATAGTCATGCTTACCTCCATTCAGAGCTCTGTGATATAAGGGTCTGTCATTTACAAATCCATGTCAGAACTTAAAAATGTTAGAAGTTAAAGATGCTACATTAAAGTAAATTAATATGTAATGCTGAGTTAAACAGTAGGTGCAATGAAAGATGAAATTTTACAGGGTTTTTCCCCAAGCAATGCCAAAAGCTTTCATTTTCGTTAGTTCAGACTTTTAACAAAGATTATAGTAAATGTATTTTGAACTCAGAACAGGAATGGAGTGTAACAGGACATTTGAATCCATTAAATTTATCATTACAGTAATGACTATGAGACTCTTACAAGTATCTCCCAATGGATTAAAATTATTTCAGTAGCAAAAGTTCTTACTTGGAGACTCATATTTGTGTAACTGCTGACACTCTTTCTTGCCGGGAGCTTTTTCTTGCTGTGAGCTGCTGAGAGTTCTTTTCAAAACTTTCCTATTTTCCACTCTTAATACTGCGACAATTGTATCCAGTAGTCTTTGCCCTTTGTAGAGGTTTGTTTTAACCTGAACTAGTTCTGTCACTTGAGTCCTGTTCCACTGTAAATCAGTCTCTTTACTTGGTTCCAGATCAAGTGTTTGGTTCCAATCTCACCAGCTTGTGTCAAAGAGAAAACAGCACGGTGCCAAAGTTCGTGAAGCTGTGCATTGAGCATGTTGAGGAACATGGTATGGTTGAAGTTTTTTGTTTCTGAATCTCTCTTGCTCACCACACTATCTAATTCTGAACATTTTAATTCTTAAAATGCTATAGACTTATTTGGAGAAAATAATCTGAAACTTGTATCTGTAGTTAGCAATGAGTTTTCAAGAGTGGGGAGGTAGGTGGGATCCAAAATGGGGAGATGGGAGGTAATCTTGTATCTGAGAAATCTGAGAACTGATCTGCTTCAGTGTATGTCAAGCTGGAGGAGAAGGCGGACAGCCTCCTGGCAGCAAGGCTTTAAGGAAAGAGGGATTACAAGAAGTAATAGAAGAGCTCAGACCATCAAGTTTGGTTTTTTTTCAGATTAAAAGAGAGAGACTGTCAAAATGCAACCATTTATTTTTGAAAGGTTTAAGCATGCTAACAATCATTTATATTAAAACTTCATTGAAACAAACTTCTAGGAAAAAGTTGTGTTCCTGCTCTGTATATGCATTGACTGCTGGAAGAGAAGTCTTACCGGTTTGATGCCCTGCAGCCAGTTACACAAATTGCTAAATGAAGGTTTATGCAATTCTGGAGATTTATCAGTGTCCACACATGACTCAATTTTTGTTTGCTTTCATTGAAAATAAGTCTCTCCTACCTAATAACTGAGCAAATTATATGTTTGAAAGCTATATGTCACGTTCTGGGTTGTCTGATGTAAAGGACATCACATTTTTGTTGAAAATGTGTTGGTTGTGACTTCTGACTTGGCTGTAGAATATGCTGGTTTTCTTGCTTGTTTCTTGCTGTTGTCATTGCCCTATCTCTCGGAAAAGATGACTGAGAGGGGATTATGGAATCTCCATAATCATCATTCAGATATATACCAGTCTGTTAAACTGAGAACATTCTCTTGAGAATCAGGGTAAGTGTTACAGGGGAATGTGTGTTAATTTCAAAGCATCTTCTATGGGAACTTCATTTAGGATTTTGTTGCAGCCTGTAGTCCTCTTTTTTCAATGCTGCTATCTTATGGCCTGGGAGGGGAAAAACAACTGCTTCCATTGCCTTACTCCAGTGCAGCAAACTGCCACCTTGCTTGTAACAGCAGGCTTTCCTCCGTTTGTGGTCTGCAGTTTGTGAGAAAGGGGTTATTTTGCCTTGTTCTTTTTTTTTTATTTCTTTTTTTATTTTAAAGACAGGACTGCAGTGAAGATAGTGGTGAAGTTTTCCTTTTTTAAATACCTGAGGGGAAGCTGACAGAAATGAACAGCTTTTTTTCCCCACTTCTCCAACTCTTCTTCCTACTGCCAATACACTTCAAATCAGTTCTTTCTGTAAAGGAATGACTAGTGGATTATGGGGAAAAGGGATATGTCAGATGATGCTGGTAACTGTGCTGTGTTGCATCAGACAACTCCTTGAGGAGCTACAGGGACATGCAGGTATTCTGGCAACACTCACCCTTCTCAGTGGCACTGACTCACATGCTGCATTCAAGTGGTGTTTCAATTACATTCTTTACCTCCTAATCACTTCTGAGTTAACTGCAGTAGCAACCACAGAGACACAGTTTTCTTCTTTTCTGGTTGAGTGTGCAATACTGTAAAGGCAAGGGTAGGCTGTCGGGTAGTGATGATTGTGCATGCACGTCATTCCTTCTCCATGCAAACCCGGTCACTTGACAACTTTGAGATGCTCTCCATGCATGACTTGATTTGATTTTTCTTAACCATACATTAAAAAATTGAACATCCACAAAATACTTGGTTCTTGCATGCTGGACTCCCGTATACCCTCTGCCCACCCACTGAGAGCATCTTAGACAAGACACCTAGTCTCGTTGGGGAAACTTGGAGCTATTGCCTCATTACTGCTGTTCTACTGTGGAGGAAGTTTTAGAGGTTATTTTGAGCTTGATGCTACCAAACCTGTGTCAGCAAACCAAAGCTCCTCTGATACGCCCTGCCCATCAAAAAAGCTAGCTTGACTTCTCTCTTTTTTTTTTTTTTTGTTGTTGTTGTTGAACTAAATGTTCTTTGTTACAAGCTGGGTTTCTTTTCTTTTTGCATAGTAGATGTATAAAGAGGCAGACTAATGATTGCAGAATTCATACATGTGTAAGGTATTAAAATGGATTTATCCCTTTGTTTTAGGATTAGATGTTGATGGCTTATACCGAGTTAGTGGCAATCTTGCAGTGATACAGAAGCTAAGATTTGCAGTCAATCACGGTAAGCTTCCTTCAACTGTATTACAATTGCGTATGTTTTCAGATTGTTGAAGTTCATAGAAAGTGTCGGAAAAAAATTTTTCTTAATGCATAACTGCAGTCATTCATGAGAAATTATTGTCATCTTCAAAGTAAAATTACTTCAAAATTGCAGATTTTAGTGTGTAATAGACATTATTTGAAAAACCTAGCATCCTGGAGGTTTGGTCTTACGTGGAGCATAGAGACTGCTAGAACCTAATTCTAAAGAAAGGTGGTAATGGAATCTGGGGCGGGGGGGGGATTGTTTCAAACAAAATAACTTCATACCTTAGGGAAAAAAACAGTAAGCATATTAAGCTTCCGCTAGGATTAAAATTGTAAGTTAATGCTTTTTATCGAGATTTGCTACTGCCTTTTAGGATGTGGGTGCTTACCTCCTCTTCGCCATATGCTGTGTATACAACCCTTTCGTGTGGCTGTATCTTAGTGTTTTGTTCAGTGGGAATCAATAGGCAGCTTGCAACTAGGAAGAGGACAGTAGCCCAGCTACAATCTGACCCCTCATTTCCTGATTGACAGGGTCTAACAGTAAATTTTGTGTTACGTCAGCAGTTCCTATTCCTGTCTGGAAAATGCCCTTGGTGTAGGGAAGCTGCATGTCGTGCGGTAGGCAGAGTTTGGCCATGTTTGTAGTGGTTGAGTTTCTGTATCCCCTTTTACACTGCTGCAGCTCTGTGTTCCAGCAGAGAGCGGGCTGAAGTGGAGTAAGGGTCTTCACTGCTTTAAAAGCAATAAGTACAGAAGAGTAGTTAAGTTCATTAAAAAATAAAAGCTTTAATAGTTAAATTATTAACATTCAAAACCTGCCTGGATGCTTTCCTGTGCAACCTGCTCTAGGTGAACCTGCTTTGGCAGGGGGTTGGACTAGATGATCTCCAGAGGTCCCTTCTAACCGCTATCATTCTGCGATTCTGTGATTAATTATTCATTTTTCTCTCTCAGATGAGAAACTAGACTTGAATGACAGTAAATGGGAAGATATACATGTCATCACAGGAGCTCTAAAGATGTTTTTCAGAGAATTGCCGGAGCCACTGTTCACTTATAATCACTTCAATGACTTTGTCAATGCAATTAGTAAGTCTGGAAAACATGCGTGTGCTTTCTGTATAAGTTCTGCTCAATATGTGCAATTCATGTGATTATTTTGGACAGTAAAAAGGATGTTTTGGTTATGAATGTCTGTCAGGCTTACCTAAAATTGCCTGTCAGTAATGCACGGTCCGGTCAGGAGGTGGCACTATTTTATCTCATATTAGCACTGCAAAACGTTTGCTTTTTATTCCCAGTCTGTTATATTTTATGCTAAAGTTTTAAACAAAAATACTGAATTTTTGTTTCTACACCTCATCCTTTTGCAGAACAAGAACCAAGGCAGCGTGTCCATGCTGTTAAAGATTTAATCAAACAGTTGCCAAAACCAAATCAGGACACTATGCAGGTACTCTTTAGACACCTGAAGAGGTAAGTAGCAGATAGAAGGGACGGCTTTGTATTGCTGATCCTCCCTTAAAGCTAAATTAGAAGTAAAAGTGACTGTTTCCACTGCGTTTTCCTTGCCTATATTGGACTCGATGAAAACAATGTATCAGTCTGTATTTATACAGCTTGCAGAGCACCAAACAGACTTTAGACAGTCTGTGTCATAGTTGTAATGTTTACTGCCAAGTCCTTATGTTCAAGGGACTGTGAGAGAATCAGGAATAGCATTTCAGAACAAAATTTTTCCATAGAGAGGGGAATCACAGCAGCTGTATGTCCTAACAACAAGACTACTCGTTAAATAAATACTGTGAATAGTCATTTGCTTTGGACTGTGTCTTTTTCCCATCTTCCTATTACTCTAATGCTGATAAGTCTCTTTTTGTGTATTTTTTTCCTCTCAGAGTTGTAGAAAATGGAGAAAAGAACCGAATGACCTATCAAAGCGTAGCAATAGTTTTTGGTCCAACATTATTAAAACCAGAGAAAGAGACTGGTAACATAGCAGTCCACACAGTATACCAGAATCAGATTGTAGAATTAATTCTACTGGAATTGAATTCCATTTTTGGACGCTGACATTTTTCTTCGAGTAGAAACTGGAAGTGATGGGTTGGCAGCAGTACTCCATCAGAAGGAAAATCTCTTGCTGTACATGATGGATTATGTTTGTGGACCAAGCAGCAACTTGTTTTTTTGCACTTTTGGGGAGGGGAGAAACAGGAGAAATGTTTGACCACTTTAACGCGAATTAAAGACAACACTTTGGATTTCTTTGAAAAGTTCAATGTAAAAAGTGAATTGAAAAGTTTATAGTTTGCCTTTTTTAAAGTAGCATTGGAAAAATGTAATATAGGTTCATACACTGGATTTCTTGGAGAGTAAAGCTATTAATCTCAAACTGGATAATCTGGAATTTAATCTTAAAATTCTTCCTCTTGATAGGGAAAAGTCCTACCAAGTGGTATGGAAAAATTCAGTGAAGTTACATCTTAAGCTTGTGTATTAGAACCTACTCGGATCTGTATGACACTTTTCCAAGGGGTTTCTGCATGCAGTGACTGTCTTAAACTTGTGCTAACAGTTTGGTTTAGTTACTCAAATCTAATTCCTCACTTGATACCTGCTGTCCTTCTTCCTTCCCCTCCCACCCCCCTCTTTTCTTTTTTTTTCCCCTGCTTTCTTTCTTTCCTTTTTTTTTCCCAGCAACAATTCTGGAATTTCTTAGTTGCTTTGTGGAACAGCACACTATTTCAAACACTGAACTTGTAAGAATATCCAGCAATGGATATTTGTCTTGTGGCATAATAGAAGTTATATTTAATAAACATGTTCATTTTTTCAGGGTATTTCCAGAGCTAAGTTTTGTGTTATACTGATTTAAAGCTAAAATCCTAAGTAAATACCAACTGTAACACTGTATTGAGTACTTGGTATAATGCTGTGGTAGTGGAAGTTCCTTGATGTAAATACAGGCTGTCCTTTTGATTCTTGTATATAATTCAGTTCCTGTATAGTTTAAGAACACTTTAGTCACACATTTCTAATCCCAGGTAGATTAGCTACAGTAGCATAATGTTTCCAGTGGACATCTGGGTTTCAGCAGGGAAACAGGTTATGGGGAGGGAGGGGGGACCTAACTGTGTGCACTTTTAGATGTTAATTACATTTGCGGGCAAATAACTGTAATGCAAATGGTACTGGAGAAATACTGAGTGTGCTTGCTAAATTGTTAATGCACTACAAGAGGAGCCTTTTAGGTTATTTAATATGTACAGGATACATTAGAAATACGTATTATGAATTCTAACACCAACAAATAGTGAAACTCATGTTTTGATAGATAGATGTTTGATGGAATCCATGATGCTAAATTTAAGATTTTTCTTTTTACGTTAATGTAGAATAATTTGTAAAATTGGTTTTGAAAGATTTTGTTACAGGGAGCATGGTCTGCTGAAGATTTTTTTAAATGTATTTTTCTAGACTAACTGCTGTATCTGACATATTTGTTATGTCTAACCTGAATAAAGAAAACTGTTAGCTCTTTTAGAGTTTGCCATTCCGGCTTCAGACAACATGAACCCCCTTTAAATGGTAAGACGGACATATCTTACCACTTAGCATGGATACTACTTGTGGCAAAGAGTTGTCATGCTGGGTTAAAATACAAATGCTTACTTTACAACCTGCCAATTTTAGGAACTTCCCAGTCCCTTTCTCTAACAACTTAAATTCTAACATAAGGTTCAGAGAGGGCAGAAGTAACTCATGGATATAAATTTGTGGTCTTTAAAACATATCCCGACTTACTTGGAAACTACTGTACGGAAAGCAGATACATTGGGGAAATAACTGTATTTCACCATTGATCCGTTTTTCGCCTTTCACAACGCAGTTCTGGCTTACAGTGAAGGGGATGTTTGGTGAAGTGCCGAGGTGTAATGGGATGAACGGTACGAGAATTTCACGAGCATAGGGCTTGCATGAAAAGTCTTTGGAGATAAAAGAGAAGATGAGTTACCTTGTGGCTTTCTCGCTGTCTTCTTGTGGTAATGGTGAAGTCTTGTGGTTTGTTGCAGAGCGACCTGGGTGAGAATTGTGAAAGCTGCACCTCGGTGTTGTGTTCTCAGCCTCCCGTAGGCTGTCAAACCCGAGCAGTGCCGAGTGGCAGCTGTGCCCCAACTTACTAGAAAATATCAACAAAGTTGGAATCTGTTGCTGTAGATTATTCAAATCCCAACTTCAGCTGTAAAATAAAAAAGAATTCCCACTGCTAAATGAGAGGGCTTATCCACAGGTCACCTTTTCTGTACGAGTGTTACGTTTTTCAAAGAAAGAATGCCTTTTTAAAACAATTTGAGGATGTCACACTTTTCCTTGTATTCCCCCCAAATAAAGCATTTTGTTATTACAATATATAGTATGGTTTTGTGCAGTGAAGTTGTCACATGTTTTAATGTTCTCATTTTTAGTTTGGGGAGGGTATTCTTTTTATATGAAAGAGGCGTCGCTAAACGCTCAATACCTTCAGGAAGAGGAGGCTGGCCAAGCTGACTGTGCTTGTCCTGACCAACTTGAAACTGTGTGTCAGCACATTGGGTTTCTTCATTACTTGAAATACCTTGTCTTGTTCCCGCAGTTAGCTTTCTTTTAAAAAATCAAAACCAGATTTTTGCACAAACACAGCAGGGGAAAAGCTATTTCTATTAGATGAAACAGTTAAATTTATATATTCCTCAGTTTGGGCTTAAAATTGAATTTGGTTCTGGTTTAAAACCAATTTAATAAATATAAACTTTTGCAGCCATAACCTCTCAAAGATACTGGAGGTCCAGTATTATGTATCGGTGCCAGCTGAAGTTTTGTTGCAGCGCTAGAGCTGTGTCCAGCTCTATAGTTCAGCTACAGCCTTGGCACCAGGCGCCTCTCAGATGTGCTTGATCTATAGCAGTTACGGGCTGCTTCACTTCAAAGCTGGAGAGCAAAGAACACAAAAACCGACAAGGCAAATATACACCATCATTTCATGTAAACTAATTCTTAAAAATCAGAGCTGTGTGTAAGTAAAGCTTCCTGCATGCAAGTGGATGGGTCACGCTCGCTGCCCAGGCCCAGACTCTCCTCCCCATCTTCCCAGAAAGCGGGGATAAATTCCCTTTGTGCTGAACCCATTGTATCCTGGCAAGTGCATCCTCCATGCGCAGCATGAGAGAGAAGGGAGTTTGTAGGTAATGCAGTATCAGTTTATTCCTATGCAGAGCCCCGGCTTTTTCCCCTTAAAGGAAACAGCTTTATTTAGCCCCAAAGTAATGATATTTTCAGAATCAATTGGTTAATTCATAAGCCATAACGTAAACCAAGCACAGTGGGGCATTCTGCTGGGCGAAGGGGGAGGAACAGCATGTCTAATGAGGCCTCCTGCAACCGCCACGGAGAGCAGAGCTCCTCTGAAGAATCTTAATTAGCCTCCACAATTGCAAAGTTTTGTGGGCCAGCAGCTGGTAGGACTGGATCAGACCTTTACAAAAGTAGCCCTATGTGATTGTGGGACTTAAATGAACATTTCTTCCCCCCCTGCCATAGCATTCTTGTAAACAGAGCACTTGTAAAACAAGATCACACTGTGTAACAAACCAACATGAAAGACATTCAGAGGCGACTTGGCCTCTTGGTCCTTTTTATTACCTTGAGAATTAAACGGCAGCTCTAATATTAGAGTTTCCTACAGCTTCCCCAAATGGATTCAAGTTTGTTAAGGTACTTAGCTACTACTTTCTTGCAAAAGAAGAAATCTGTGTTGCACTCAGCAAACTCGGAACTGCGAAGTGGAACAAACAGGGATAGCACCGGGTTTATTTCTCACAGAACCGCGTCTTGTAGCTTATTGCACTAAAATGTAGTTGGCGAGGGAAGGGGAGAGTGGATCCGGGGTGTGGGAACAAGTAAATGCAAAACACTGAAGGCAGCCAGCCAAAGCAGGTGTGATGGACAAGCAGGATAGCAAAGGAACAGTCCCTTAGAAAATCTGCAGGAATCCAGGCCAGAGACCTGGGAGAAAGCCAAGCCGCTGAGAGTATGCTTTGTTTTGGGGTGTTTTTGTTTTGTTTTTTGTTTATTTCTTTTCTCTTTTTCTTCTTTTTCCACTTCACACAATACAGATGAAGGCCTGGCTACATTTTGTAAAGGTAAATTGCTCTGTAAGCAGGTGGAGTTCAAGTGACATTGCAAAATGGCAGTGCCCACCTTTCTCCGGGCTTTTCCAGAGCGGCTCCTGTGTGTCGGCTCCTCAGGGAAGAGCTTGTGGCCCGGTTCACTTGACACAGACACCTGAGTGCTAATGAGAGGCAAGAACTATGTTCCTTCACTGTAATCCTGAATGCACAACCAGCATCTGTGCAACACAAAAATAAACTTGTTCTCAGTTTGGCAGCATTATTCCGGTGGCACTGAGTGCCCCATCGGAGACCTGAACTTGTGGCACCAGATCCGGAGGAGCACGGGGAGCCCTGTCTGTTACAGCCTCAGCACACCGGAAGAAAGAAATGTATGAAGCTGAAAAGTGGGAGTATGCAGAAAAAAAATATACCCCAAGCTAAATTATCTTCACAACCAGTTCAGATTTTCAGGTATGCTACAAATCTGCTTAGAATAATTTGTTAATTCATAGCGTGAAAGAAACAGCGTCCTCTATAAAAATAAATACAGTAATTTAAAGCTGTCATTTTTTCATCAGGCATTGAGGGATGTTAAACATTGGCCAGCTTCATCGTGTGCTGCAGCCACATGGCTGTAATCAAACCCCTGGCCACCGATGTGCCAGCGCTCTGCCTTTTCTGTACCAAGAGGGTGATGCTGAGCCGGGGTGGCTTGTTGGCTTTCTGCAGGCGAGTATCCTGCTCAGCTACTCGTTTCAGTAAAAGGAGGTGCCTAACCTAGAAACAGAACTGAAACCCACCTTTTTCCAAGAAAAACTTTCCTGTCAGCCGGGGGTGGGCAGTGCTTTGTCTGCAGGTGCTGCTTTGTCACAGTGCGGGCACCGAGCTCGCCTGCGGGCTGCAGGGATGCTCCCCCCCGGCGCCCCAGCCAGCACGTCATCGGTGGGTGCTGGCCTTGGCAAGGCCCCTGCCAACACGCACGCGTGACCCGCTCCACAGCTTGCTTCTGTGAAGGAAAAATGGAGACATGGTTGTGCAAGAAGTAGAGCATTATGTACAATGAAGGATGCCACTGTATTTCCCACTATGAAATAGCTGTTCCATAGCTGAAGTGCTGTTGTTGTGGATACGCTAGTCCTGCTCTAAGTTTTCTCTTTGAAGTTTTAAAGATAAGACTTCTTTTCCTGCTAATCTCTCCTTTTCCTGCATCCGCCCACCTGCTATTCCTGCTGCACTGAAAGTCAATCCGCCTTGGACCGTTCGCTTCCTTATTTGTACAAGAGCCTGAAGCCCGGGGGCTGGAATGTGCCGTGCTCTGCCCAGAGCGCTGCTTCGCCCGCGCGGGCTGCGGCACGGCTGCTCGGCCGTACACACTTCATTAAAAAGCAGTCATCAGCATTAATGTTAAATGGTAACACAAAGGAAAAAAAGAAAAGAAGGGGGGATGGGAAGTAGCACACACTAGAAGAATTAAAAAATGGACCCTTCCAGGTAATAGTTGCAGCAGGCTGCGTGCTGCTCCCCTGTTTTCCAGAGTGCCCGTTCTTCTCCTGTGTTGCAGAAATGTACATAAGCTAAGCAATCAGGGGTTATAATTGGCACAAGATGGAGGGGCAGCAATGTAATTCCATGTAACCCTTGAATCGCCACCCGTATCGCTTGTGTAGGCTGAGCTGTGAGCCAGCTGTCAAGAGGACGGCACAACCCTCAGGTCTGCACTAAAACACTGCGGCTGCAGGCCAGGGTCATAACTGTCCCCTTCTTTTGCCTGAGCTTCCTGGCCTGCCCTATTCAAATGCATGAAAATAAATAACTTTCTGACCACCTTTCCTGTTCGTGGAGTACAGCAGCTCTGTGCAGCAAGCCAAGTGCTCGTGGGTATGGCTTCTTCCCCTCTATAGGCACAATTTAGTTAAGAGGGGGAGAAGACAGTTTATTATAAACATTGAACAGTGGGCGGCATCATTAGCTCTTAAAAATCATAACTAACTCCCCAGGTGGTTGTCCTAATGTGTTCTGGGCTTTCTTTGCATCCCTGCGATAAAAAGAAAGCCTGAGCACGTGAGGGCAGGATGCAGCGCAATGAAGCAATGCCCGTGCTGTAGGAGCCAGAGGTGGGACTGCCGCCTTCCCTTCCTTCCTGCTGCCTTTCTAATTTGCTGGGTCATGAGCTAAGGCTTGTGGCATGTTGCAGGCCAGACAGCACGATTATAATGGTCCTCGCTGCCTTTAAAGAGTCTATGAATGAAGTTGGCACGTTGCCTTCCATTTAGCCATTGGCTTCCTTGTTCCCACTTGGCCGTTCATGCCCTGTATCAAATGAAAGCTCTTCTCCTGGACAAAGCTTCATCCCCATTTCTCTCCTAAAGTAGCGCTGCTCCATTGAGCAAACCTGTCTCGTCACCCACGGCAGCTGGTGCATTCCTGGGGGCTGGGATGGCTGTGGCAGTACCCAATACTGCCACTGTCCCCACTAGTGACCACGAGTTCAATAAAGCCCTGCTAAAGTTACTTTCTTTACCACAGCCTGAAATACGAGTTGGGTGCTTGCAGCCACAAAGGCTTCCCTCTTTAAAATGCTTCACACTAGATACAAAGAAATCCTCAAAGCCATGAGGCGCTGCCAGCTGGTGTAAATGCTCCATTACTGCCACCGTGCAGCAGAGCCAGCGCGGTCGGGCCCCAGCAGCCCCACCGGCACGGTCCTGCCATGGGAAGCGGCACCCAGCACCGCAGCCAGTCCCCCAGCCCAGCAAGGGAAGCCTTTCTGGGAAAAACCAGGCAAAACGAGCTGTCAGGCAGCCTGCCAGAGCTCCTGCCCGTCCCTGCCCGGGCACAGCCCGCACGCAGCATTCCCTGGCCGTAGCCAGGGGCACCGAAGGTGACTGCAGGCACAGCAGCCAGGACAGGGAGATACAGAGCCGTGTTTCTCCAAGGCCCAGCAGCAGTTTGGGCTGCTCTTAAAGACCTCCACTGATGGAGAAGGCAGAGTCTCCCAGACAGTCTTACCTAGCACATAATTCTCATCCCACTCAGGAAGTTTTTCATTTTGCACATCTAAGTAGCCGTTGCTGCAGTTCACTTTCATCTTTTTCCTTGCTCTGCCCTTAGCCATTGCTTTTATCCCATTCTGCAACGTAAATGGCAAGCTATTTTTCCCTCATCTCTATGCACGCAATAGGAGTCCGTGAAACTACAAAAAGTTACCGAGTCTCATTTCTCCCTTCTCTAGACTAAGCAAACTCAATCCTCTTAATCTTTCCGTGGATGTCACACAGCCGGCTGTTTTGAGCACAGGACAGGGAATTGTGAGTTCACATCCCCCTCAGGGAGACACCTTCAGCACTCACCTGTTAAATAAAAATAAGTTGCAGAATATTCTTAATTTCCCCTTCACCCCTTGATACCCACCCTCCAGGCCACCCCCGGCCTTTGCTTTTATGGGCTTGTCCAACCCCAGCACTGTCTCCTGGAAACCCCCACTGTCGGCTGACACAGAAGCTCTGTTCTGGGTGTCCCTGAATCCCTGATTTCCAGCCACTTCTGGGACTAGAGACCTTACAGCCCCTGCAGCTATGCACCAATCAAGGCACATTTTGCTTCCTGAAGCAATTAGCCAGCACTTAGGCACCTATGCCTTGTTTTACATGTAGCAGAGTGGCTTAAGGGCAAGTGCGGTAGCTACTGTGCCTGAGCACTCGCCGCAGGCTGGAGTTCTGTCCCTGCCCTGGCAGGGTTCTGGGGGAGAAAGGTGTGCAAATCAGTCTGTCTGACACCTGTAGGGACACGTCCTTGGAAGGATCTAAAAGCTCAGATTAAGAGCTGATATAGCAAGGTGCTCCAAAATTTACACCTCTACTCGGAATTGTTGGCAAGGAAAGCTGGCATTAATAATTAAATCACAGGGAGGAAAGTGAAAACCAACATGAGCGGCTGCACTAGGACTGTGCAGCTGAGGTGTTTATTCTTATTCCTTTCCAGAATGACAGGTTTGGGAAATACCAACACCCAGGTAACTGCAACTCCTGCTGTCTGTGCGAACACAGGCTTTGCAGAAGCACCAGGGACCACACTTAAAAGTACGTGCCTCTGTATTGCTGTCTCACCTGAGCTGGTGATCAGCGCTACAGCTGCAACACTGGGAAGAACACAGCAAAGCCTGAATTTCCTTTCATTTCCAGGCATCCATGAAAAGGCTGCACACTACTGAAAAGCTGCGATTTAAACCCTGAAAAGAAAATATGGTAAAGCCATGCAGTGGTAGTTTGGGGGCTAGTAGTGACTTCCCCCCAGCGCGTTGCAGTTGTGGAAGATGTGCCCGAGTCCCCTTCTGGACGGAGCTCAAGGTCTGCAAAGCAGAGCCTCCGATTCCCTTTTTATTCACACAAAGTGTTCTCCAATCAAGCCACAAAACTCTGGGTGAAGTCGGAAGAGCCGGAAATTATAACCCAGGGCAGAGGAGCAGATGGCGGAGTCACAGTGATTGAGTTATTGCTCCTTTGATACCACCATCTGGGCCCTCTCCTGCCTGCCCTGCAAACAAACCCTGGCAAACTTTTTTGTTCTCCCCCAAAGCCCTGTTCCCCACCAAGCTGGCCGACAGCATCTCGCACTGTGGCACAGAGTCACTTTTTATAGTTAAAGCACCGAAAAGAGAGGGAAAACGTAATTAGGAGGACTCCACTCCTCTTTTTGCAACCTTAAGCCTGCTCCTGTTCAGGCCGGCAGAAGAGTGCTGTCGCCTTCCCCCTGGGATAATGAACCGGTCTGTCAGACTCTTTCCTAGGGAGGTGAAATATCTGGCAAATTCTGGCCCCTGTTACCCATTAAGCACAAATCACTTCAGAATTGCCTTGACCTGATCGCATCGGTCGTCTTTGGTCCTGGTCATCGTCGTCATTACCTCTGCTCTGCAGAGCACACTCATGAACCCTACCAGGCTGCAAAAATCCCCCCTTCTCATCCCACTCCTGGAGTCGTACACTGGATGCAGCTCCACGTGGCCACGGCTCACCCCACAGTGACCCACCGCTCTGGGCACAAGCAGGAGGCAACAGCCCTGGGCAAGGGTGGGCTGGACCCTCTGGCTGTAGGGTGCCTTGGAGAAGACAGGCGATGCTCGCCAGCCCACGGACAGGTGGGTTTTCCAGGGAAATTTTGGCCAAGTCCTCTCCTTGCCTGAGACCTCACCTTCCTTTTCTGTTTGTTCAACTGCCTTGCAGGGCTTGGCTACCAGCGGAATTAAGGTCACAGCTGGGTCTGTCAGAAATACCCCTCCAATTATCTGTTGGCCCTGCCCGTCCTTCATTTTCCCGGCTGCACGTCACAGGACCGCTCCCCTCAATGAGGCCAGCCAGTCTGGGCATATGGTCTTTTTATTCTTCCCTGCTTTCTCCCAAAAAGTGCCGTGCGAGGGCTCTGATCTCCCTTTTAAAGGGTTCTTGTAGCCTTCCCTTTGAGAGTGCTGCGAGGTCTCCGCCGCGCAGCAATCTGTTCACAGTGTAATTATTCTCCGTTGAGGCCTCAGAGACCGCGAGGCTCCTGACATTTTTCATTGCCTGGAGAGGGGTAATTTTTCATTCCTTTCCTGAGGACTCTTGCACTTCGCAACAGTAATGGAGCATCCAGCGACACCGAGCTGCAGCCTGCAGTTTATTTTTATCTCTTGATGGACGTAAGCTGAAGGACTTCCAGCTACGATCGAAAAAATGAGGAAGTGTAAGCTAAGCCATTAAGCGAATTATTGCAGAACTTCATAGCAAACCACAGAGTCTTTCATGGTGGACGTAACATGATTTTGGAATTGTACAATAGCAAGATGCACTTTACCAAATACTAAGCTATAAGTAAGAAGTAGCAGGAGAGAAGGGATCTCCAGTTACACTAAAATAAATAAACTCTCAAATACAATCAGCAATATCATACATGCCTCTGACATTATCTGGCTCCAGCTACAGATCCAGAGGCCAGATCCCCGCTGCTGATGGAGGAAAGACATCGCTTCATCTCTGGGGTACACACTAAGGAAAACAGAGCCTAGAAACCGTACTTTGGCAGGATCTACACATCTTCAGTTAGTTATTGCATTTTTTCCTGTAATCTGTTTAAAAGAAAGTAATTGTAACAGAAACCGCTCTTGCAAGCAGCTGGTAAACAAACAAAGCAGATAGCGTTGAAATCTTAGTTTGCATTTGAAATGCTGTTGCATGCAAGAAGTGTTTTCAAATACTTCTGAAACCTAACATCTAATTTAACTTACAAAAACAGATGAACAACAACCTACAAGCCTGAAAAATAAGAACCATCTGAGTTTTGCCAAACCTTCCCAGTGCTTTGCCAAAGAATAAGTATTTTCATTTCAAGCACTTAAAGGGAATTAGCTCTGAGAATGAAACTGTAAGGCAAAAAAAATAATTATCTTTTCATTTATTTTTCGGGTAGCATTCCCAGTGGTGCTGCAGAAATGCAGGCGGGCTGGGCTGCCTTCTCCCCCTTACAAAGAGCACGGGGGGGCTGGGGGGCACAGGCAGGGCCAGGGGACGCTGCCCTGGGCAGGGCAAATCCCTGCTCCCCAGTCGACCAAACGCCTTTCTCTCCTGCAATTGCTTCTCTCTTATATTAGACAAACCGCACTCCGGTCACAGAGTAGAACTTGGTTGATTTTCTTCAGCACAGTCTAAGGCAAAAATGGGTATAATGCTGCTTTGCTCCAGACAGGGGGCTCTTTTTTTTTTTTTTTTTTTTCTTTTTAAACCCAACCCTAAAATTCAAATGAGCCTCCAGCTCAAAGCCTTTACCACCAGGGCATGAATGCTAAATAGCCTGCTCCCAGTCCAATCTGTTCACTGCCTGGCTAATGATTATTCTCCATAGAAACCCTACCAGAGTCAGTTATTATTCTCTCCTCATGCACTTGTATCTCTCTTGTATTTATATAAGATTAAGTAGCCCTGTTAGGTTTTTACCTCTCTGATTGGAGCTTATTTTAACCTCAATTAAGCCATCAGCACAGCTTTCTGAAGGCAGAGCAATAGCTTAGCCATTATCATTCTCTCCACCTTTTGTATGAAAATGATGTTGAGGATTGGTTGCTTTGGGGATTGCTCTGTGGCAGGTAACCAACGCCGAGAGTCAGGGAGGATAAATGGTGCCAGACTCCCAGAGGTGCCGTGGCACTGTGTAATTATTGTTCCAGACAGCTGAAAGCAGCAGGGTTTCTGGTTCCCCTGCTTAGTTTCAGTCTGCCATGATTGCTGGCACAGAAAGATGCTGATTATAAGTAAACATTAATTATGCCCTGCTACCCCACTGCTAGCATCGCTGGGCTTGCAAGCAACAGAAGCACAGCGCTGTGTTTGGCTCCCACTGCTGAAAAATCATCTATACAGATTTCAATGTCCAGATTTTCATCTCGCTTGGTCAGAGGACGTTGCTCCTAAATACCTTCCTCGTGTGTAGCTGGAGTTATGGTGCTTTTTGTACCACTTATGTGCTGTACTTCAATGCTTTTGCTAAAATAATGGCTAATATACTTATTCTTTGAAGAAGGTGAGCCCAGGTGATGCAGCAAGCTGTTCTGTTATCTGCTCCGGAGCAGAGGAATCGTTTTAGTGTTTTTAAAGGAAAAAAAAAAACCCAAGGCCAATAAAACTTATCAATCATCCTATATGTCAAGGTAATTTTTTTCAGATGATGTGCTTTTTTTAAATGGCAGCCTATTCCTTCTTCTTTTTTATGTGGTTTTGAGATTTATTTTTTTTTCTTTGCTAAAGGAGGCTTAAAAATGCAGAGCCCACAGCGTCGCAGACGGCAAACACTGCTCCTGGAGTCGCGTGGACAGTTACAAAGTGATTTCCGTGACATTCGAAATGCAGCCTCCAATGCTGATGGAATTTCACTGCGCCGTGATTGCACCGCACTGCAGTGAAATAGGTTCAATTTGATTATCTGGCTATTCCATTTCACCTATATTTACAACCTGCCTGACCTCTGGGGGAAGGGGAGGACAGGCAGCCAATCATGCCGGAGACATTTCAAAAGGTCAAAGCAATACAGCGTTTACCACTATAATTCACAGGCTCTACAATTCGGAGACTGTGCTCTCGTGACAAAAATTGGCAGAAGAACATAGTTGATGTGAAATATTTGTCCATTCCCACAGCAAACATGGAAAGTGGAGAATGTTTTAAGAATTCGCCCTTTCTCCTTTTGGCACATGGTGATGAGCAAGTGCATAAAAGCAGCACACGGGCAACGCCGCATTTTTTAAAAGTTACCTTGGCTGGTGCCAAAAGGTTTGTGTCGGAGTGGCCACCTGGGAGCTGCCCACCTCGTACGCAGCCTCAGCTCTGGTGTTAACACATTTACAGCCCTTCGGGGATGCTTTTGAGCGTGCTGCCGCCACTGGTCCCAGACGGTTGTTCCCCTCCGCACCTCGTCCCCGCCATCCCCGGTCAGCAGAGAGATCTCACTGTCCCTCCTACATCGCACCCGCGGCTTGGGGGGCTCAGGGGCAGAAAGACCTTTGCAAATTTTATTTAAGCTTGACATGCAGTCCTCCCATTCTGAAGTACAGGTTCACTACGGTCATAAACAACCACCACCCGTTCCAACTGGTTAAGCTAATAAAAATGTGTGATGACTCCAAAGCATTGTTTTAAAAATCTTGTATGCTTAAAAGGCCCCAAAAGTCACGAGGGAAGAAAAGCAGCTTCAGGCTCATGCAAGCCAGTGCAGACAATACCCAGTTCTGGTTTTTCCATCCCTCCCAAGCCCAGGTCCCAGGTCTGCGTGGCCACACAATCTTTAAATACTATTTAGACTTAAATCTCCACTGAAGTTAGGCTTGCCAGAGCTCCTGGGGCCAGAGGCGCTGTGAGTTGTAACAGTTTCATTTTAAAACTGACTGGTTTTTGTTTGTTTTAAAAAGAACACTTTGTATGACATCTCCTGAGAACTCCCGTCTATCATCTTACATGTTATTGGATTAATACAGTAGACAGCAGAGTCTGAAGGGCAGCTGTAAGACCTACTTCTTAGCATCTTTTATCTTTGCAGGGAAGATCTATTTGAAAGGCAGCCTAGCAGAGCAGACCTGCTTGAAATAAGGTACTGCATCAGCTCCACGAGCCAGCACAGATCGGAAATATGAAGTGGTTCTTACATGGAGGCATTTCATTTAGATGCCGCATCAACTTCAAAAAGGATCACTTGAGACTCATGCTGCCCCTTCCCACGGCTGCCGCGAGCTCCTGGTCCTCTTCTTTGTCCCTAACAGAGGCCTCTGGTGACACCCTGCCACTGCGCAGAGCCGAGCAGATGAGGTTTCTGTCTGGGCCAGGGGCAAGCACTGCCTTGACTAGTGCTGCTTGGACTGTTTCATGCAGAAAATACTTTGTTCACACAGCACCCGCCGCTCCAGTCAGCAACACATGGCACCACCACCTTCTGCCCAGTCTTAGCTGAGGTATTTGATGAGACACCAAAATAATAGCAGCTTGCAGGGAGGGGAAGAAGAGGAAATAAGACCTGTGTGCCGTTGAATGTGATAAGCCAAAAGAGCAAGGAAGAAGAAAGGAGTGCGCCAGAGACACCGACCAGGCTTGTGAAGCATGTTCAAGTCCCACACACAGAGGCACCTTCCCTGCATCCCAGCTCAGCGTCACAGAAGGAGGTACCCAGCTTGGGCCAAGAAGCAGCTATCATCTGGTTGTTAGAAGGTGGTTGAAAGCATCTTCTGCTCACACACAGGACTTAAAATGAGTTTTGCACCAGAGGAGGTAAATACTGGTTTAACGTCGCAGCACCTGGCACCAGCTGGGTGTGCTGCAGGACCAGGGAGTGGGACACGGTTAAGTGAGGTGCTTAGGGGTGTTTCATCCAAGCTCAACCATTGGCACAGGTTTGGGTCTTTTTCATACATGGAAAAGGCTGCAATTAGCCTTCATCTTTGGTTCATTTTTTTTTTTCCCCATCATCTTCTCATTTTTCCCCATCTTCTTCCATATCTTTTTCCTCACTCTTCATTTTGTGTTTCCCATCCTTCAGCAAGAATCACTCACCTCTCCCCACCCCTTTCCTGAAGCATCTCAGTATTTACAACTATAAACAGTTCAGGCTGTCCAAAATTCTTTAATACAAGACCATTTTCCAGTGGATTATAAAACCATCAAAAGCTGAAAACTTTGGCAAGGGTTTACCATGTGGGATTTCTGCTCTGGTTTGTAATCTTTGAGAGAAGCCGTCACAAAAGCTGCCCAGAGAAGCCTCAGAAAGAGCTCAGGGGAAGACCCTGAGGTGACAGACCCTTTGTTAGGGAGCATTAGCACATCTATTGTTTGAGGCAGAAATTTAGAAACCTGCTGAGAGATCACCCTCATGTTAGTGATGGGCCTTTGCCGTCTTCACACAGCCTGACCAAATTTGGCCAATTTTTGAGTCTCTGAAAACTCTCAGACTGCACACGGGCAATAAACGCCGGCTGGAGTTTGTCAGCTAAAATATCTCTGCGCTGAATGTGCTCCAGCTGAGGGGCAGCGAGAATCGCACGGAGCTTCCCACCCCTCCCCTCGTGGGGCACGAGCAGTGGGGAGCAAAGGCTGGGGTGCCAGCCCCGGGAAGGGGGACCGCGGGCAGGGGTGGCAGCGGTGCCAGGGAGGAGCACTGGGAGTGAAACTGTGTGCTCAGGAGCATCTTCATTTGTCAGTTGTGTTTGCTGGTGCCTGGGACGAATGGGTGATCGTACAAAAGAGATATTACTGTGCAGTTAGTAAAACTGGATTTGTCAGTAAAGGACCAAATTAAAGTTGTTTTAGCAACCTTAATTCTCGAGTTCCTTTTCCTTTAGTGCTTGACAACCCTACCCAAAGCTGTGTGGACAGGCAAAATAAAGATTCCCGCTGTAACTGGGCCGCTAGAGAAGTTAATATTCACTGTATTTAAAGTATGCAAAAATTAAGGCTTCTGTGAGAAATACGCTCATGACATCAAAAATGTCAGAGGTGTGTCTCTATTGTTCGTCAAAATAATTGTTTAATTATTTATAACTCCACACTGCCTTGCTGAGATTTACACACCTGTTCAAATAACAGAATTGCGTAAAAGCGCAAGATGATGCCTTTATAGAAAAAAGCTTGTGTAATTGGCATAACCTCATCTTGGCTGGGCTCTATCATAGATTGTCCATAATATTAAATTACAGGGAGAGAGAGTTAAAAGGAGATAAGGCCGGCAGGCTAAGGCTGGGGGTGGGGAATGCCCAGAAGGACGAGAGGCAGCATCTGCAGAAGTGAGCTTCTCCCTGCCAGCAGGCTGGAAACTGGGCTCAGCTAAAACCTTTGTAAAATTGAACCAAGGGGTAAAAATAGCAAGGCAAAAAAAAAAAAAAAAAAAAAAAAAAAAAGAAAACAAGAATACCCACACCAGGAAACGAATGTATCTCCAAGGCAGGATGAGAGAGTAACTCAGGAAATGTTTCTGCAGATAAGACAGAAAAACCCAACCCCTCCACCCTGACCCATGCACTGATCACGGCAGGATCGCATTTACCCTGCCATCAGCCACCGTGAAACAAAGCGAAGGAAGGGCGCTGTGTTGCTTTTACAGCAGAAATTGGCCTGCAAAAAAGGGTCAAAACGCACAAAACTCTGCCAAAGGCATCCTCTGAAGTGCTGGGCACACACGTGTTGAGCGGCGCCGGCGAGAGGCATCCGGGGAGCGGCTGGTTGAGGTGGAGCTGCAGCCTCCGGGTGCCAGGCGGCAGCCGGGAGCCGGCCGGGACAGGTGAAGAAATACCCGAAAGCAACATGAAGAAATGTTATACAGTTAACACAAGGTTACTTATAGAAAGCCTACACAGGAAAAAAATATCCTGTCATGCTTCTTGCTACCAAGCCTCCCTTCCTAATTTGTTTTTATTTAATTACAACAATGAGCAGAAGGAAAAGCTTTAAGAAGAAAGAGGAGGAACCTCTAACCCAGCACAGAGTCCTCTAGGCCGTTTACAGCCCTCCAAACAACTACAGCTACACAGCCTTGGCATTCCTGATCTTTTGCAACAAACTGGGCATTGAAACAAGATTTTCCATGTTTGCTTTCTTCAAGTTACAAAAATGTGAAGGAACAAAAAATTACAGGCTGCACCTAACCACACAGACACAGAGGGACATTCCTGAATGTCCGCCCTGTGTCTAACCCTGGGCTGGCACGTTTTAACTCGAGATGGAAACACCAGCCACACCGATGGCCATCATGAAGCTTTCCTGCCACAGCTGTAACTCCAGCAGCAGGTCAGCGAAGAGCCATGGATGCATTACAGGAGCCCTGTGGTCCAAATGGGCAGTCAGTGCCACCATCCCTCAGACACACTGGCATTTAGGGTCCCTGGAGCATTGCCCTGCTGGAAACAGAGTCAGAGTCACACAGAATCAAAGCAGGGTTGAGGTTGGAAGGGACCTCTGGAGGCCACCTGGTCCACCCCCCTGCTCAAGCAGAGGCACCTAGAGCAGGCTGCCCAGGATGTCCAGATGGTTTTTGAATAACTCCAAGGATGGAGGCTTCACCACTTCCCTGGGCAACCTGTGGCAGTAGTCTGTCACCCTCACAGTGAAAAAGTGTTTCCTGATGTTCAGAGGGAACCTCCTGCATTTCAGTCTGTGCCCATTGCCTCTGGTCCTGCCGCTGGGCATCACTGAAAAGAGCCTGGCTCTGTCCTCTTTGCACCCTCCCCTCAGGTATTTCTGTACATTGATAAGATGCCCCCTGAGCCTTCTCTTCTCCAGGCTGAACAGTCCCAGCTCTCTCAGTCTTTCCTCATGGGAGAGATGCTCCAGTCCCTTAATTATCTTTGTGATCCTTCATTGGACTCTCTCCACTATGTCCATGTCTCTTTTGTACTGAGGAGTCTAGAACTGGACACAACACTCCAGATGTAGCCTCATGAGTGCTGAGTAGAGGAGAAGGATCACCTTTCTCAGCCTGCTGGCAATGCTTTGTCTTCTACAGACCAGGACCCCATTGCCTTCACCACAAGAGTGTGTTGCTGGCTCATGTTCAACTTGGTGATCACCAGGACACCCAGGTCCTTTTCTAACAAGCTGCTTTCCATCTGGACGGCCCCCAGCGCATACTGATACGTGGGGCTGTTCTTCCCCAGGTGTGGGATTTTGTACTTCTCCTTGTTGAACTTCATGACACCCCAGGCCTGAACTGAACCCGTAGCCTTACATAACCTGACCTGAAGACCTGAATCTGGCATTTCTCCTCTCCACCTGCTGCTCCTCGGAAACGTAATCTAGGAGGCTTGGTCTATACACAGTTCAGACCCTACAGAAAACACATCAGTGTTTGAAAGTCCCCTTTCTCACCAAGTAAGCACTTTGTGGTAGTATCAGTACTGCTGGTACCTCCCTCCTCTTTCCTCCAGCTTTGCCATCAGAGCACTCATGCAGCATGGAGGAGCCCAGCGTTTATCTCCTTGCCTGGCTCAAAAAGCACCAGAGGCTCCCATGCCGTGGATGCTCTCCACTCACTAATCGTGATGGCCACAGATGCAGGGGCAATGCTTGTCCTCTAGCACAGGCCACACAGCCCAGCATCTCTGCTTGCTCCTTGTCCCTCCTCTAGATAACCATGGGGCTCTTCCTCTGGTGTTGGGGCATCTTGACAGGAGTACACAACCACACCACTGGCCTGGGATGGACAAGAGCTCAGGAGAGAAACAGAAATTCCAGGATGGGGGGAATTATCATTCAAACCTCACTTCTTCAACTGGTGCTACTCCTAGCAGGAGCATGGCGCTGGAGCCATCCTGTCATCCTCTGACCAGCTCTGGAAAGAAAAGCTTTTTCTCTCAGTCCATCCTCTGCTGACTGCTTCAGGAAAAAGTCCAGGCAATGATCCCCCCGAATGTCAGGACCCATGGCTCTAAGCAGTACACCTCCTGGGTGCCAGGTCATGCATCCCCCCCTTGAATTATCCTTTGCTATGGGGACCACATGCCCATCATAGGGAAAGCAGAGCTGAACAAGGGCTTTACGTTACAGATGGCTAGAGACCGGGTGCAACAACTTTTTGAGCACTTAGGCCTAAAGTTCTTGCAAAGAAGCAGCAGCAGAAGAGAATAAACCCCAACCTGACAGGGTTTCCTCGGTGGCTGGCAGGCAGTGGGTTTCCAGCCTCCTCCCTTCCCATCATAGGTTTATTGACTACTGGAATCGTGGCTGTACCCACTGCCAAAACAAAATGAACATTCGTGCCCAAATTGTTAACAGATGTTGGGAACAGCTCAGAAAATACATAAAGCCCTAAATTGGTCTTTCACTGAGAGATTAATATTATAATGTCATCCTGGCGCAGTGCCGCTCACGGTAATCTGCCAAGCCAAAGAAAGTAATTAACAAAGTTAGGACTGTGCTGTAAGTCCAAATAAGGGAAGAGGAAAATGGAAGTTTATCTTAAGCTATCCTTAGCTCACCTTACTGTGTCTAGACGTGGCAGGTTGTCAGCGAACTGTCTAAGCGCCTTGGGAGTGGGTATGCAGCAGACCAAGTTCTTCAGCTCCCAGCCGAGCAAGACGTGACCGGTGCCTGCAGACAGGAGCTCACTGGGAACCTCGGCAAAGCACAGTCGGACTTTAAGCCTGCATTTTTCAGTCTTCTGACGTATCGAGGCACAGGGTGAATTTGGAAACAAAACCAACATAACAAGTCTTATGCAGAAAGGTGTGAGACTTTTGCTGCTCTCTCACTGCCTCTTCTGGCGTTTCGGAAGGTTCTGAAGAATGTCTTGCTAGAGAGACCTCCACAGAGCATCCTGCCTCCTGTTAGATGTTTTATAAAAGGAAGACAGTTAATTGTCAGCATAAGGGCAATACAAACCCCATGAAATTTTGCATTGTCTATGATCTAACACTGCAAATCTCCTACACGTACACAAAAACCACCCTCAAGGAAGGAAGATCACATTGGGCGAGAGGGGGAAAGATGGGTTGTGGATCCAACAATTTTGGTAGGAAACAAACACATGCAAAGAAAAGGGCTACTAACACTGAACCATTCACCCTACTGCTTAGCTAAGAAGAGTTTAGTCTTATCCTGTGTTCTGGTGCTCTTTGAAACTACATTGGTGCAAAAAAAATTTGCTTGAGACACTGGGTTTTAAAGAAAGGCTTTGACATGTTTTGCCTTAGAAATTAATACCTAAGATGCAGCAAGAGAAGGAGATCAAGGTGGGCAAGTGTTGTTTACAAAGAAGGAAAAAGGCAAAAGCCAAATGGAGCTGGGAAGGGTCAATAAGTGTGAGTGGAGAAGGAAGCAGACTGTAGCAATTACATCATCATTTTGCTCTTATGCCGATACTGTATTTTGAAAACACAGTGCTTTTCTGTTCCCTGCGGCATAACCCACAAAGTCGCAGACTTGCTGTGCCAAAAACCTTCAAGTTAGCATGCTGTATATTTATATCATTAAAGAAATAAGAGGCCACTCCATTCATGGTATTTAAGTCTGTATATTTCAAGATCTAAATAGGTTTTGAGTGACAAGGCTTAGTAAGGTTATTCCATAATTACCTACATGAAATTCCTCTAAAGCTTCTGAATGACTGACTGGCTGCTGCTGCAGGCACACACTGGCATAGCAAGACCACTCAGCACAGCAAATTCACCCTCCTGCAAGTACCCGTATTTGCACGTATCCTTACGCTCACCCCATCCCTACCTGAGATCAAAGATGCCGCCATGTCCTGGTTCACAGTACGGCAGGAGCTGAAACTGGAAGTGACATGTTTAGATAGTGGTCATTTAGCACTAGCACTGGCTTCATGAGTTTCCACTCCCCTTGACATTAAACAGGTGTTAAACAGTAGGCAACTTTATAAGTTTCTTTTTACTGGAAACTGTCTTGAAAGCAACAAAAACCTCACAGAGGAGGTTTTGTGAAATGTCAGAAGGAAACATCTGTTATTCAAAAACCTAATAGGAGGAAAGCACTCCGGTTAGAAATTTCTCTTTTGCACATTTTTCCCATGCTGGGAAGTGCTCCTCTGGGACTCTCACTCTTGCCTGCTTCCAGCTTTGCCGGTAGAAGGTTTGCTTGCGGTAGGATGAGAGCTGCTGGTGACTCAGCTGGCATCCAAGCCACCAGAGAGCAGCCGGCGTGAGGCAGCTCAGCATCGCACAACCCTTTCCAGGCACACGAGGCCATACAACAGCTTAGCACCCTTTTTGCCTCTTTAATTTGTTGCGCTTCCAGCAAACCCTGACTTTTAAGCACTGCTGGCGTTCATCAAATTGTGTTACTTAGCAGAAAAAAAGATGATTTCAGGGCCTGTCCTTTAACTGAAGTTTACTGAGGACATCAAAGAGGACTCCAGGGAATAACAGGTAGGAATGAATGATGAGCGCTTACAATATAGACAGATTCATCATATTTCTGCTCTCAGCATCTACTATTGACCATCAGCCATAGACAACTCAGACAGGGATTATCATAAGGGATAAATCTGAGATGGCTCCTGAAAAGCTGACGTTTCAGTTGCTGGGGCAGCCCTGGCTGCTCTGCTGGGGCTCAGGGAGGGAAAACGACACTTTCCAGAGCATCATGCAACTGGTGTTTCAGCCTCCCCTGACGTCCTCTCCTTTGCTGCCCCAACCTCAGGCACAAGGATGCTGTGGGTCCCCAGTTTCTCACAACCTCAGAAACTCTTGATAAGAGCAGTTCAGTGGTGATGCAGTCAGTCCTAGAGAGAGCAAAGGGGTTGCTTTTCTATCTAGACGTGGGGCTTAGGGTATGACCTGAGTCTGATGACACCTCGATATTATTCATATGCAAAACCAGGAGATCTGAAGTAGATCAGCAAGACAAGACACACTCATATTCTTGTTTCTACAGTCATTTCTTTATTCTTCAACTCAGCCTGAGAGCAACAGGGGCTGGTATGCTCCCATGTAAGGGGAGAGAGGTTACCAAGAGGAACCACAAAGTTTTTCCTCTCTGTCCCATGAGCAGGTGATGGCCAAAGCAGAAAACAAAGCTGGTCCTGGGGGACACTTCTTAGCTCCATTCAGTTTAGGGCAAACTCTCAGAGCCAAGGACACTGTTTGTTTACTGTTGCATTGTCAGCTTTAAACTGCTCAGTGTGACTGTTTTGGGTAGAATACAGAGCTTTTGTTTCACTCCTCCGCTGTCTTTTGCTCCTGCATGTACTGGTTTATTGGATTAAAACACAGAGATTAAGGGGATAAGCTAATCAACAAACAGGCATCGAACTCGGCAAGGCTGGAGCAGATGGCGGTGCAGTGCTTACTGCCAGCTCAGCCTCGACACCTGGGACCATCAGTCCTCCCAGTGCACGCCACTGTCAGTGTAGAGATGGGTTTGCCTTAGCCATCACTGGGGCATCATATCCATGGGTGAGCATCACTGCATGGACCCAGATGAGAAGTCACATCCACATCCTGTTCCCCTGGACTCACCTTCTTCTAGGTTTGCGTGGGCCCGTTTGGTCTGTGTCTGCACCTGCGCTGAGATCTCCTGGCATAATTTTAGACCCTGACCAAGTACTTGCAATATCTGTCCTGGCAAAAGCCTCAGGCGAACCCAGCCCAGGGCCTGTGACACCAAAACCTATAAATAGGACATGCAGGCATTTATCAGTCACACATTTTCATGGGGCCCTATTTAGCCAAGAACAGATGACTGGCACAGGATGGAGCTTATGTATGAGGCAAACCCTTACCAGGCATCCCTGCACTAACTTACTCAGGCATGAAGACCATGTGGGCTACTGGCAGGATCAGGGGTGCTGGCTGACACTCTTTTTTACCACCTCCCAACCTTTAAACACCCCTCTCCCACCTCCCCCCCCCACCCCCCAAAAAAAAAAAAAAAAAAAACAACCACCAAACCGAAACCCCAACTTGTTTTTTTTGGTAAGGGAAAGGGTGACACACATATACACATAGGCACTTTCTTGTCCAGGCATGGGTTCAGTCAGATGCAGTCTCTTTGCTTTATTGTCTGAGTAATCTCTGGAGACACCATACTTGAATTGTCTCAGCTCTTCTCATGGGCTGTTTGTTGCTGTGTTACATCCCCACGGTGTTTGCTGTAAGCTAGGCTCCTAAAAGGCTTAGCATGAAGTGCCTTTTAAGAAAGTTATTTGACATTCATCTGCTGCTCAGTTCCAGGGAACGTTACCTTGAGTAGGCTGTAAAGTTATGATGTAAATACATGTAGCTTTACATTACAGAGCTAACTCAGCTCTGTATGGGGACCCACCACTGAGCCTGCAGGAAAACCCAGCAAACGCCTCTGCAACCCTCCTGCAAAGCGCCCTGTCCTCCCCGGCAGAAGCAAGACTGCTATTTTGGCAGACTGTCAAACCCCATTCCTCACACTCCACAGACAGTGCAGTGCCACAGCCACCTCCTTGCTGCAAGATGCAGCATCTCAGCCGTCCTGACTACCTTTTCACGTGGCCATTGCAGTCACCCCCTCCTCCCCTCCCCATCACCTGCTCCTTCACAGTCGTATTTCCCACGTCATCCCCCGAACCGCTATGCTTAATGATGCCGTTGCACGTCCATCCATAATCTGTCCATGCGCTGGTCATAAAAGAAGCACTTCTGATGCACAGCCATTAGCACACAAGGCAGGCAGTAGCCCCAAGCACAGTGGATTAACTTCATGAGTTACAAAATAAGAATAACCATCCCATTTTCATTATTCTTCTAAAAATTCAGAGTAGAGCAGGAAACCTGCCCTCCATAATTGCCTTCTCCTCCAAGGCAGAAATCATATGAAATAAAAAGGTGCCAGCTTCTCACACAAAGGCACACTTTTAACCTCCTATGAACACATTAAGGTGATGCAATTGCCCATATTTTATCTGCAAATGTTGGACTGGGATGAGACCGTACAGGCTGACCCAGCTGAGTACGGGTTCTAAAAGCAAATAATTTGTCCTGAAACGCTATTTCAGAACATGTTCCTCTTAGAAATGTGGCCAAACAAAGATTCTAGGTGCACCACTGGACAACTGCTTCAACTCTAAGGGAAGTCAAGACTGCACTTTCCAGAGCCACAGCCACTGACTGCGCCACAAACTTAGAAACCCCAGCCCATTCCTACCTGTGCTGTGCCAGCCACTTTCTCCAGCCTCTGCCCCATTTTTCTCCTATCAATTGCCTTGATTTTGTGGACTGAAACATACAGACACTTACTGCAGGATCCTTTTCCCCTACAAAAACCTCAAGCCTTGGGTGAAGTCACAGGCTTTGTGTGAATGGCTTAACCTTCACTAATTAGGAGCCCTCTTTTTAAGGATATATTTTTTAGGCTATACTGACATCTGCAGGTGCACCATAATGGATTTTGGAAATTAGACATGCTATGGTTGAAAAATCAGCCTCCAGGTTTGCAAAGAAAATGATGATTGCACTGCTCTGAAGGTAGTAGAGGAGCAGTGGGAGCTCCCACGAGAGGGTGCTGTGCATGTCAATGGCCAAGCTCTGCTACCAAAGCCATGCTGATGCTGTAAGAGCAGACTTAATTACTCCTTGCTCATGAAATTGTTCTCAGGCCAGTAAATCACATCATGCCAATGCAGAAAAGCCCCTGCAAGCTCAGGATTAGCAGAGAGTTGCATTTAAGTATATTTTTGCTGGTATTCAAACCTATGTTGACCAATGTTGGGCTTAATTTATTGTTAAACTAAAGCCAGATAAATCTACATTTGGAAAAATGCAGAAGATTTTAGGTGAGAATAAGGGTGAAATTAACTTAGGTCATTGTTACTTCAACTTGGAAACACCCATTGAAATTTTATTCAGCCATAATAAAATATGCTTTACAAATGTTCCCAATTTTCTACAGTTCTGCTTTTATAGTGAAGAAGTATTACATTCCCGCTTGCCTGCAAAACTGCAGCAAGATGTCATGTGTTCTTCAAAATCAAGAAGGATTCAGAGTCTCTTGTCTTTAATGAAGCTGTACACAAAATACCCCCGAGAGATGCAACTTGAAGCAGTTGAAAGGTAGAGTGAAGCCCAGGTGCCAAGACAGGCGGGCATTTCTGCAGCCTACGGCACACCTGGAAGTTACAGAACTGAAAGAAATTGGCTGAAGCTTAACTACCCATGGCAGTAGTACAGTGTAACGGTTTTGCAAAGGTGAGTTGTTCTTAGACAATTTCTTCATGAAGTAAATGCACACATAGAATTATCCTCATTTTATTCCTAAAGATTTTTCTGGCTTCTAAAAGTATTTTATTACCAATGCAAGGCTTTCTGCTTTATCTCATCCTCAAAGTATTTCAAGATATGAGGACTTGTATAGCCATTGAGTTACTTCTACGTATTCTTGAAGTATTAAAAAAAAATAAAGCCATGAAAACAACACACAGTCCTTTTAGTTTAAACAGGGAAACTTCCAGTATCCAAGCTGCGATTCATTTGTCTCACATCAGATTAGAATTCAGGCCCTTTGCCCGCTGCTTAATGGGCCTCAACAGACACCCAGGCACACCTGGGCGCAGCAGCCCCAAGGAGGGGGCTGCAGGGAGACAATCTGCACCTTCTCCCCCGCAAACCGTCCGTGCTCAGGACCTGCCCTGCTGAGCCCACCCGACACCTTGCAACAGAGGCGGCAGGGACTGATCCTGGAAGCGGTTACAATTTAAAATGAGATTGTCATGGATTAGCACCCAGTTATAAGAGGAATTACGTGCCATGCAAATGAGCCCCGTCAGCTGATACACGCAACAGCAGGAGGCATCTAGGGATTAAGACACCCCTCTCTCACATCAAAGGCCTGACTCTGCTCACTTTGTCTTGCCTGATGCACCCACTGAAGTCAAAGCTACTGGAGCAAGTATAGAGAAAGGAGTTTGACCGTGGGTGTGCTAACATTAGAAGATCTTTCCCCCTCCCCAACCAAGACACTACATCCCAGTGTTGCCTCAGTGAGGGTGCTGGCGCAGAGCTGCCTTCGGCTGCACTGCTGCTGAGACCTGATCGACCCGGCGTGTGCACGGAGCAGACAAGGTACCGTCTCCCCTGTGAGAAGAACAGGGAAGGACTCAGGCAGCCTCCTCTTGTGCTGGGGACTAAGTGCCCCAGTCACAGTGTACAAGGGGAGGCAAGTCAGCTAACACGGTTGTCCTCTGCACTGTGCCTGGAAGGAGCACCCCAGAGTCTGACCGATGCCTTGGAACAGCTCTCAAAAAATTGCAGCAGAGCTTAAAAATGACCACAGCGTACATCAGTGCAGTGCTGGCCGGTTACGGATCAGGAGCGTGCAAACATGAGCAATGAACGCCTACTAACACCATGCTCTCCGTACACATCTCTCAGGAACAGATTCACAAAAAAGGGATTTCAAGACTTTAACTTGTCAGCTAGCACCCACCACCCTGAGGGGTGTGCCTGAGCTCTCTGCAGACTGTATGACTGCAGGGAGCCAAGCACCTATGAATAAGGAGTGGTAAAAACCAAGCTGCAGGGTGAGGAGTTACCCTGCTCAGCAATTTGGAAACACTCAGGACATGTTTTTCTTGTGCACCTCCCTGCATACCCAGAATAAGATATGGAAGTCCTGCGGTAAGAGCAGTGGCTTATCTCCAGCTGGGATTCATAGCCTTGGAGCTACAGTCTACATCCTTCCAGGCACAGATGTCTGCACCCTTTTATAAATCCTATAATAGCTCATTCTCTGATGAGGCAGAAGGCAGAGGTACAGCTCTCCTCTGCCCCAATGTCTTTGGGCATGTCCCTCCCAGCCCCAGTGCTCTCGCAGTGAGGGTCTGAGGTGGAGGCAATGTGGCTTTTCTAGTCCTCTAGCAGGAGTCACTCCTTCTGCAGCACAAGAACAGGACAAGGCTGGAGAGCTGGAGCCAAAGTGGATCAAAGAGACAGAGAAACTCCCTCAGCAAGTCAGGTATGGCACTTCTGTGGAGCTTGCACCAAGTGTGAACTGAGCTTCTTTTCTCCATCCATTTAACCACCACAGGAACTGCCTCACCTGGGAAAAATCTCGTCCTTCTGACTTACCTGTGCTGTGAGATTTCAAACATCTTGTAGAGAAGATGGAGGCTGAAACAGCTTGAATATCAACAGATCTTCATTGCCTTCTCTCAGTTTATATCGGGCATCCAGACAGACAGACATCTCACCCTAAGTGTGAGCTGTGGAGCAGCACAGCAGCCTACAGGACATGTCCCAGAAGTCCTCAGCAGCACAGCATCTCCCAGGAGTTCATCACTTGTCCATAGCTTTGCTGTGTGGATGCTCACATCCTCGTGGTCAAATTCAACAATACAACAAGCACACCCCCAAACCAAGCAAACTAGCCACGAACCCCTCATTTCTGTCATAGCTTTATATATCTAGAGAGAAAACACATCTCCCCATCTCTTCGTTTCCATAAGAGAAGCCCTGGGACAGGTAAGCCCTGCAGTATACCTGCCATACATGGTGTGCAGAACAGCTGACAGCTTTGAAGACGAGACAGCCATAAAACAGATGAGTAGGACAGGATGAGTCCAGTTCTTATACTGCCATCCCAGCAATATTAAAGTCCTTGGAAAGTGATCTACAGGAGAAGGACACAAGGGCCAGCTACTTACTTCTCTGTATCAATAGGGTTGTAGTACAAATCACCTAATAGATGGAAGCAAGGTCATAAAAGCCGTGGCTATAAAAGCCAGGGTGAGCCTTCTTCTTCTTCTGTTATGATGATTGGACGTTCAATAAAACATGAAAAAATCAGTGCGTGCACCCACTGAAGCCCCTGTGCTGAGGACCTTGCTCACTTGCTGACATGACACAGCATTAGTTCAGCAAAGAGCAACATGAGAGCAGATAAAATCCTCATACAAGCCCTGCTTGCTGAGAGCGATGAGGACAGGAGAAAGGAAAACAAAACTGATTCAGGACCCAGAATATATGCTTTGGTTTGTGTTTTGTGATGGTCTAAATCTGAAGTCTGATATGAGAGCTTCTGAAATGCAAGGAATTCAAATTCAGGTCCAGACTTCATATTTGAATCCATTCCAAGTAAAACCAAAAAGGATGAAGTCTTCTGCTGTCTGAAGATTAGACAGCTTTGCCAGAATGTCTGTTACCAAGCATGGGTTTAGCACAATTAAAAAAAAAAAAAAAAAAAAAAAAGAGGGGGCAGTGGACTGCATTTATTTGATTTTTAAGCAGTGATTAAATAGTCCAGAACTGAAAATGCACCTATGAGGAAATAAGACACTAGCCCAGCTCTGAAACTGGTAGTTTTCCAAACTATTAAAAAACCATATAACACATTGTCAAAAGACGCCACAGGTAAACAAGCATACAGCAGGTGAAAAATGTAACTGCAAGGGGTGTGATGGCAGTTCTGTTTGCACAATACACTAATTTCAAGGTACTTGAGCATCTGTTATATATTTAGTTCCTTTCTGCTAAAGACAATAAAGCAGGTGAGCATCACTTACACCTAAGAGACCATATGTTTGTGAGATGCTGGGAGGTGCACTCGGCAGAGAGAGAAACTCTTTCACTTCAGGGGAGAGCAAAGCAGACGGAATTTCTTCTTTGCGCAAACTGCTCCTTATTATCATAAAGTTATTAATGCAAGTGATTTAAAATTGTGTACACAGAATACAGCTAAAAAAGGAGGCTAAAAGCCTCCTCTTCCTTGCTGCCAAGACATTAAACAAGAGTCCTACTTTGGCTTTTGTGGACAAAGTATAGAAAGGAAAGTTAAAAATGTCTGCTTTCTTCTATCCTTTTTACTCCATCCTTTCCTAAATTGTCAGGAAGGGAAATTGGAAAAGAAAAGGTGGCTCCCAGGCAGGTTGCTGCTACTAAGGAGAAGCTCGAAGCTCCCAGGTGCTTTGCGTAAAGCTTCAGCTGGAGACAGGAAAGGAATAGGCAACTTTGTTTTCAAAAATTCCTGTTTACAGTGTTCCCATTTCCAGAAACACGATGGCTGCTTTTGCTCCCACTATTTGAGGTACGTTCTCATGTTTTGAGGAAGCAGCAGACGGAGGAAAGTGGTGACTCTACTTTATTTGGCATGTGTGAGGCTGTACTGGCAGTACCATGTCCAGTTTTGTACTCTCAAGCACAAGATAGACATTGATACACTGGATCATGCCCAACCAAGATGTTTGGAGCCTGGTGCACATGATGCACCAGGAGAGGCTGAGAGGGCTGGGCTTGCCCAGCCTGGTGAGGGACAGCTGTCAGGGCTCCTACAACTGCTGAGTGGGAGGAAATAGGGAAGATGGAGCCAGACTCTTCTTGGTGGTGCACAGCAAGAGGCAATGAATGAGAAATTCCAGTTAGCTAGTAAGCTGGAAGTTATCTGCTGAGTGAGGTCTGGATGAGATCTCCTCCCAAGGTCCCTTCCAATCTATGTCATTCTGGGATTCTACAATCGGGTACTCAAAAATTGGGTACTCCTCCATGGAGGAACAATCCACCTTCTTCACACTTCAGGTTTTGATGGGAAAGGCAAAGAAAGGGAGAGGAACCACAGGAAAGAGAAGATGCATTTTTACTTGACTACATTGCTTCCAGGACAATTCAGCTAGAAGGGCCCAAGAAAAGAAACTCCCCCACTTATAACTGCAGCAATGTCTGCTCAAATGGTGAATGTGCCCACTCTTCATTGACCACTGCATGTGTGAACCCATCAGGCCTCAGCCTGGAGAGAGGTTATAAACATACAAATTAAATTTATCTGTGTGCACTAACTGGCCAAATGATTTGGTATTAGTGGAGGTGCAACAGTAGAGCTTCAGAGGAGTTTCACTGCAGCTGAAGAGGCTGGTCAAGTCACAACAGCAAAATATTACTAACTGTGAAGATCCCCAGACTGCTTGCCGAAAGGGTTTTGAAGTGTTTAGAAAAACAAATAAGATGATGCTTTTCCAAGTCTAAGGAATTCAGGTGCTACACTACAAATCATGGTTGTGCTACGAAGACAGAAAAATTATCTCTGAAAGACATTGAGAGGGGACTCTGTTTATATGCGTACACTGAAGTACAGAAGTGCAAGTGTTACGGTGTAACCTTGCATAATAAGTATGTGTAATGGTAACAAAGGGAAATTCTGTATGAAAAAAGACAATGGATTTACTGCTCGAACGGGTTTTGTTTAAAAGTGAAGCACTGGTATTCCAAATAGTACTTAAAGTGTTTTTTTTTAATATATTAAATGTTTTTTTATTAAGGAACCATGCAGTGAGTGATACCTTCAGTTAATAACTAAGATCCAGGTAATGTTTTCTGGGAGGACAGAACTGAAGTCTGCGTTTCAGGAAAGGATTAAATAGACATCTCCAGTAAAGGAGAGCTGAATGGTTACACATTAAGGAAACCTGCCAGTGTCTTAGGGCTGGCGATTTAAGGGTGCCCTTTTAACATCCCCAGGCCACTGGGGACAAGAATCGGTCAGGCCTGGGAGCCATTTCTCTGGGCCAAGGGGATGGTCCCTGCCCGGGCTCCTCACTTTCCCCTGTACCAGTGCTCCCAGCAAGGCAGCACTGGTGGCAGGGGGAGCAGCCCTGGTGGGACACATGGCAGCCTGTTTGTCGGCCTGGGGCATTTGGTGGGGAGAAACTGAGCTGTATGAACTCCCCAGTGGAAAGCCGATGCTGTGCCCTCTCGCTCTCCTGCCGCCCCCTCCTCAGGGCCTCCAGCAGCCCCGAGCCCCCAGAGCCCTCTGCCTGCTACTTATTTATTTCTCTTGTAAAGACGAGCCTGGAGCGTTTTGCCTTTCATCCCTTCCTGCGCCCTCGAGGGAGGAGGTAATGGAAGACCTCGCATAAGACACACATGCTCATCAGCCCCGGGGTCCCCCCACCGCCTTTGGAAAACTCCCCAGCAGGAGGCTCCGGCCCTCGGGGGGGTACCACGCTGGCATCAATAGACATTTACCAGCACTGCCGTCATTAATCCCTATGCTTTTTTAAATAAAGAACATGAACCTAAATAAAGCCAGGGATAGCATATACATAAAAATAGCAGGAAACACTGGAGACTTGGAGTAGCATCTTTCCTATACTGGGGGGTTTCCTTCTGCATAAACACAACAATAAATAACAAGTGCTTCAACCAATAGCTATAAATAGCATCTTGTGCGCGCACTCAGATGATTTACATGCTTGCCCCGGAGTGATTGGGCTGGAATGAGTTGCAGCCTGTTCCTCTTCCTACATGGCAGGAGTTCTCCCATTACCTAAGCTTCATTGTTTTCACATTTTTTATTCCAGGGCTTCACGCATTGCTTGTTTGCTGCTCAGTTCCTTCCCGTGTCCAGCTTCCCTCCTTGCCAGCACTTCCAGGGATGGAGATGACACCTGATGGTGAGCTGATCAATGGCTGGTTTCCTTCCTCTGAACTCACCCCATCCCACACACACCACAGCCCATCAGCTTCCCAGATGTTCCCACTTGTTTTGTTTTCATAGGATATTTGAAAACATTTCAAATCCACCAACGGCTGGATGAAAATAATCCAGGCCTCAAGCAACTGTGCTGACTTTAATCATATGTGTCCTGTTCAACAGGACACACACACACACACACATTCTGTACTCACTCTTTTCACACATGTGCAGTATATATGTTTTCTGATGCAAATAACGTGTTTCTTCTATTGGTTACTCTTGGTATGAAACAGTATATTTTGAGACAGCACAGCATCAACACGAAGTTTGTATTATTTGGATTGTTATGGCAAAGGCACCGATGGAAATTTCCCTTGGGAAAATACATAGCACCTGAGATTTCTCCTTACGTTCACGAACATATATAAATGAGTCTTGATTGTATGAATTGCTAATTGCGAAGATTCAGTGTAACTCCCCTTGCTGTCCTGACTTCATAGCTGTAGAATTGCATTTGCCTTCATTAAAGCTTTCTCACCACCTCAACTAAACAGAGCCCAGAAAAAGGGAACTACCTTAGTAAAAGACACTGGTCCCAGGACAGGGGTTCATAATCTCCTTATATCATGTGCCAACTCTCAGCTTTTTGAACTACAGCTCCACAGATGAATGCCATCTCCTCTGCAACCCACATGTTGCTGGAGGTGGTTCAAAGACATATGGAGAGTGAGAGCCTGTGACAAGGAGAAGACAGCACCGCTTCTGCTGAAGGCAGGAACCAAGCCAACCGAGCGCTTGCGATGTACAGATGAATTCAAGACTGTGCTCACTTAGCCCGCTGCTCCGTCAGCCTTGGCAACTCCCACAGGCAACCACAGAGTCACAACCATCAACTGAGAACTGTTGGCCCGGGAGAAGTCATCCACTGCTTTGATATTTGTTGTAGGGAGACATAGAGGCAGACCTGGTTTATCCCAGCCCCGTGAACATTCACGCTCCTCAAGCAGCAGTGACAACTGCAAAGAGGATGTGCCTGTGCTGAGGCTCCACACAGCTGCAGAAGGGCTGGAGGCACTCCCACTCACCACAAATGTTTGCCTGCAGCTGGATTATGCACATGGCTGCTTCCAATGTCCACAAAAGGTTGAAGAATGCAGAGAAAACAGCTCAGACAATTGTTTATTTGTGTTAAAAAAGGAAAAGAAAGAGACTCTCTCAGTGCAGAGCATCAATTCATGGCCAAGCACGTGTCTTTGGGACTAGAATAAGTGGTGCCTCCACCAAAGGAGATGAAAGCTGATATCTCCTGCCAGGCTGGGTCATGAAACCACCTCGTGCTTCTGTCTCACCACAAGTGACAGGACAGCCTCTCCCAGAGTTGAGTTCAGCAGAAATAGGGTCTCAACCTCTTTGTGCATCTGTCAGCAGAGGGCAATGTAGTTACAAATAACTGACCCTCTCCATGTCCCCACCCAGCAGAAGGCATAGACCTTACCTAGTATTTTATATTGCCATGTGTGACCTAACAGTGTATCCTGCTGTTCTGTACCGTGTTTAACATACCAGTAACACTATGTCATGCAGCTGATACTAGAATTAAGGTCTAGGGTATTTGTTTATGAAGGCAGGTTCCCTTGCGATCACTGCTATTTGTGGCAGGGGGAAAGGAGGGGACCCAGCACTGGAATGGGTTTCCAGTGGGCGTTTGTTTACTGTACTTTCAATGCACTGGTTTATCAGACCAGGGAATAAGTTATAGCTTCCCAGCCTGCCTGTCTGGTTACAAATTCCAGTCTGTTCCTCCAAGCTGAATATAGAGAGCAGCTGGCTGAAGCTAAATGAATAATACTGCCTCACAAAACAATAGTGCTGTGCTCAACATGTTGCACAGACATCTATTTTGAGTTTGGATATTTAAAGACTAAGGAGGCATGACAGGCACATTTATGGGGCAGCAATTACCAGCAGCCTGCAGACTGTACCTTGGATGTGAACAGATTAACACCTTCCTCTCTGCGTGTGTCAAATACTCTAGTAACGAGTTCACCTCTACAAAGAAAGTGTATTTGAAGAGTTGACAAGTCCTTCCACGTCTTGTACGTCCAGCATTTGCGCACTGCATAACCTACAGTAGGAAATTTCTGTGCTACAATCAACCCTGTCCAGAACAAACTGATGAAACATAATGCTGTTGTTTTACTCCATCTTGTATCTTTTATCAGTGGGAGAGGTAGAAAGATCTAACAGGCCTTTATGGTTTATCATTTCCTAATTTCAGGCAAACTCTTTTCTCTGGAAGCACTGCTAAGAATATCCTTAGCGCATAAGGTGCCTCAATACTTAACTGCAATTATTGGTCTTTGAATGGACAAGGGAGGTTTTGCTTTTCTGGTTTTCAAGGCAATCAGAGCTAGGATATAAACAGAGATATAAGTTGCTTCTGCAGATACTTAATCTCTTTCTATTTCATTAGCTGATTACAGCTATGAATTCCTGCATATACCTATATTCCACAATGAGACTGGATTCCTGTTCTGGGCAGAACCTGCTAGCATTTATCCATTTCAGATGAAGCTGAACATGTGCAGGACAGCAATTTGTGTAACTTTGTGCCCTGGGCCTGAAAATACACGCTGAAAAGCATGGTTCTCAGGACAGTGTCACGACAGACTGAACCTCTCTCATGCAGGGCAATGCTAGGATGAGGCCTTAAAATGTATTTGTTTTACAACCCAGTGTCATAAAACTGGATACAAGCAGTCATAGGAACTTGCCAGAGCTTTTATAAGATCATAGTACCTTCAGGTGGTTGAAAGCTACAAACTTGGACTATTATCTTCAGCAGGAAGGAAAAATACTCTTGTTTAAATGGTGCTTAAGGGAAAAATTCAATCTTAACAAGCTCGCTGGCCAGTGACCCTGGGGTTAGAGAAAGTCCTGATCATAGTCGGAAGTGACACTATAACCCAGGTTTAGGGTCTGAGATATAAATGACCACAGGCTAAGAAGGCTCCTGGTCCAGGCTTCAGCTGATTAGCAATGTGGACTGGCCCGCAGATAGCTTGTGCACTGATGCGTTAGCAGTTTCATGACAAGTAATTCAAAATGCCTAATAAAAGAAATTGAAATAGGTTAAAAAAAGAAAGCTGGGAAATCCACAACAGATATCCATGCCAGCATTTGCTGTCTTTTCTTGCAGTTTTGAAACCAGCACAATTCTCATATCTCATCATGTAGTTCTGCATGCAACAAACGACTAGGACAGTGAAAACAGGCAGCAGACAGAAAATGCTGGTGAAAAATACAGTATGCCACAGTTCTGATTTTTATCTGAAGGTGGCACATGATAAAAATGCTTTGGTCTCACCAATAACATCCATACTAATAAAGCCGAGCATGTGACTAAATGTTTTGCAGTATTTAGTTCAGGCTTTTGCAAAGCTGAAAAAAGAAGTATACAATCATTTTGTAAGAAACAAAAAGAATCAGGTTCAGCTTGTGATTTCCAGAAAAAGTAGAACTAACATTGCAGCAGAATTAAACATTCACAGCAGTATTTGTGTCATAAGGTTTACAGCAGATAATTAAGGAGCATATTCCCACAATCCAATACTGCACACCTATTTACCTGGATAATCTCTCTAAGGTCTCAGTAAAGAGCGAAAGGCTTCTTTAGTGGGCAAATCAAAGAACCTAACCTGGAACTGTGCTCTGGAGCACAGGCTTGAGGAGACCAGCTGGCCAGTTTAGCCTGGACAATGCCTTAGAGCCATAGACTAATTTAGGTTGGAAGGGACATCTGGAGGTCAACTTGCCAACCTGCTACTTGGAAAAGGGCCAACTTGGCTTGGAAAAGGGCAAGTTGCTCAGGGTTTTGACCAGCTGGGTTTTGAATATCTACAGGGATGGAGACTCCATAACTTCCCTCGGAAACTTGTTGCAGTGTCAGGACCTTCCCCTGACCCCTGGACGAAGAAGGTTTTCCCACTGTCTAATTGGAATTTCCCATGTTCCAGGTGGTGTCTGTTGCCTATCACTGAGCACCACTGAAGGGCCTGGCTCCATCTGTTCCTTTGGGGAACACCCTTCTGAAGCCTTTCCTTCTCCATGCTGGACAAACCCAGCTTTCAGCCTCTCCTTGTACAACCTTCTGCTGCCTCCGCTCATGCTCGTACAGCTCTGTGTGGAGCCGGCTGCCTTTGCTGCACGGGCACACCGCTGTCTTATGTCCCATGTGTGGTCCACCAGCACTTCCATCTCCTTTTCTGACAACCTGCTGCCTGTCCGCTTGGCTCCCGCCTGCCCTGCTGCGTAGGGTTGTTCCATCCCAAGTGCAAGACTTTGTGTTTGTCTTTGTTGAGTTTCCTGAGGTTTTTCTCAGTTCACTCATCCAGCTTGTTAAGTGACCTCTGAACAGTGGCAGCTCTGCCCTCCAGCATATCAATTACTCTCCCCATTTCAGTATCATGTGCAAACTTGCAGAGGATAGATAAATATAGGAAATAATTCGTGGGACAAAGTGCATGCAGACCCTCTGAACAAGCCGTGCGTGAGGTCTTTTCTGCACAAGACGCTATGGCAGCAGTCACGCACAGTCCTCCTGGGAGCCAGCTGCAGGGACAGACACTCAGCACTTGGCAGCGCGGGGTCTGCTGGTGCAAACTGTCCTGCTCCTTGCAGACCATCTTTCTAAGTGCCTGTCATGTTTGAGATAGTCAGAAGTGTAGGACTGAAGTGACTGAATGTCTAGGGTATGTGTCCTGCTCTACCCGTAGGATTTATTGTTGCAATAATGTAATATTAGGACAGTAAGCAGGAGACAAAATGTCATTATGTTTGCTATCAATCCTTTTTCCATCAGCCTGCACTGCTAGATTTTTAACAAGCAAGAGCATGGGAAGTAACTGAGAATCTCTAATTGAGCCAACAGTCTCCCCTGATTTCAGCATTTCCCTATCCCACTTTTCATCCTGATTTTAGAACGCTTTTGCTGGGACCAGCTCTGTCCTCTGCTGACAAGGTTGCAGCTGGTCCAAATCCGACAGGCTGCATGCTCTGTTCCTATCTCTGACAATGCTTTACTGCTCTGGAAACTTTGCCAGAGCCACGTCTCCAATTTGAATGTGATCTAATAGAAGTCACAGCGTCTAGACGGGGAAGCGAATGTGTGGGGAACATGCCGAGCCCGACCTCCGCTCGCCACTGCCGCCGCGAGCGGCGCGGTTCCTTGCCGTGGCCTCTTGCCCGGGTGGTTGGAAATGGCTCTTTGTGTCCGGTGGAAGATACCAAACCCTTTTCTGTACCAGGGAGAGCCCTCAAGCAAGAACAAACCACTTCTCCTCACCTCATGCAAATGTTACTTGGCACAAAAGGTTACGCTGTTTCCCAGGGATGTGATTACAAAGCAGAGGAAACACACTCACGCTGCCTGTTAGTAACTGTTCGGTTAGCTAGACAACTTAAATCTCCTCTCTATACACTGAGTTTTGGCAGTGCCGGCCATGCAGGGCTCCCAGCTTTGCCCTGCAGCACACAGAGCGCTCCCCAACTCTACCGTGAGCAGCCTCCCACCTGCTGCAAGACCCAGGGAACTTGGCGTTACTTAACTTATAAATAGCATAGACCTAATCTGAGTGCTAAATTAAATTAGACTTAAAATATTCACACAGTCTACACCTGGTTCCCTGCTAACGGCAGCTAACAGCTACGTTAGTAAACGCTCTTTTCCTCCACCAAAGCTCTCCCCTCCGAGGCAGCTCTGGCAGAGCTGCTGACCCCCAGCGAGCAAGGCTGGGGCGAGGGATGCCATCCGCCTCTGCCCCTCGCTGGTGCCAAGGGGGCCAGCCCCGAAACCTGCTGCCACTTATTTCCCTTCAGAGAGTTCCTAAGTTTGCTATTTTCGCATCAGGCATGAAGTACCAGCTCCTTTTAATTTTAAATATTAAAAAAAAAACAGAGAAAAAAAGACACATCTTGCATTTTCAGAGATGCTGAGAGAGTGTGTACTGGGCACCTCTGAAAACACAAATCAGTATTTATTCAAGGTGTCTAATAGGTCTTTACCTATCTTTCATTTTCTCAGTGACACACTGAATACAGAGATTGATGACGTGGCCTTATGGTTTAAGGATTGCTGCATTTGCTGCAATTGTTTCCATATAATAATACTATAAAAGATGCTGTATTTTTAGCACCTAACTTTGGCCTAGAAGGCAACTTGCCCTGCTAGACTTCCAAAGAACTGCTGCAAGAGAAAACAGCTACTGTGGTACAAGCGGTTCAATAAGCAGAGCCTGTACCTGCGCAAGTTATGCCTGGCCCAGCTCCGGCCACCGCGGCTGCCTTCACTGAGCTGGATAGTCCTGCAATTTGCAATCAAATCTGTCAGCATGTGTGGACAGTAAACCGCTTGGGCTAAAGCCCCCCAACAAAAACCAACTCCCCGAAACAGGAACAAAACTTCGAAAGTTCTGGATAATCCATTTTTATATTAAAAAAAAAGGCAACACTTCATTTTTATTTTAACCTTGACTTATGCTTATCAGAATGTTAAGGACAGGTAATTCGGGAAAAAAAAAATTATCTCTGCCCCAAGGAAAATATTTGGGGGTTCACTATTTGTAGCAGTTTTGGCTGCCAGACAAAAAAAATATCCATTATTCATACAGCTGTATTCAGGATCTTAGCCTACATGTCCCACATGGGAGGGTTTAGACTTTGAGAAGTAGCAAATATCAAAGATTTGATACAATTTTGGGGTGGGGGGAGGAGAGAAAGGCTAAACAAATGTTTATAATTCAGGTTCTGTTTAACCCATGTTAAAAAAAGTCTTTGAAAGCCACTGTAGAGGCAACGTTTAATGTGTTTAACTCAGGACTGTATCTCCTGGCAAGCTGGAACTGACTGAAAGGCATTAAAAACAGCCTTCACGAGCTCTATAAAGCCCTTGTACGGTTCCTTTCTACTGGTAGTTATGGGCCTTGTTCTTGTGTGGTGTGGAAGCTGTGCCAAAAGCTGTATCCCTGCAAATAGAACTTCTGATTTGATCACTCTGGAACTGATAAAATAGCAGTAACACTCAGTCATCCAAGTAAATGACAGGTAGAGTTATGATTAACAGGTATAAAATATTAATCATTTGCAAATTGCCTATTATTTGCTGAGTATTGTGTAAAAATAGAGACGCTGCCTGTTCTGACAAGCGTATGGACCTTGGTTTTTGACCAGTAACATGCAGCCAGACTGCTGTGGTTGAAGGTCGAACCACCGCTTTCATGTGCACTTTCCACCAGCAGACCTATACATTAAAAGCTGCTGCCTAGAGAGCAGAGCCACCCAGTAGGAAGGATGAAAGGGAAACGAGGATTTTGAAAACAGCCTTTCTATTCCCTGCTTTACCTCAGAGACTGTGGGCAAGCCAAAAGCTCGTGTTCCCCATCTTTAAAAGACTGGTGGCGGCACTTTGCTACCCTGCAAGGGTGGTGAAGATACATACATTTAAGACTGTGAGACTCTCTGGCACTAAAAAGAGAGAAGTGTCCTAGACAGATTCAGAGTAGACGGGCTGCCCTGGAAAGCCCCGAATGAGGAATGTGGCTCGGTATTTGCAAATTATAGTTGACGCTTTTTTTAGGACTTAGTATTTTCTGGCAATGATAACACTCTCAAAGGAACAGACCTACAGTCTCTTGCAAATCATGCACTAGAGCAGATGTCATATTTCTGATGCTTTGGTCCATTATATATATTTTTGGAACTCTAAAAACTCCTTAATCCTCCAAATCTAGATTGAACGCCCTATCTGTGTTGTAACATAAATATGCATAGCTGAAACCCTGGTGATGACTGTCAATACTAACCAGAGAACCCTAATGTGCTTAAATTTAAGCCCACTTAATTTGCAGAAAGCTATTCAGGTGCTGTCAATCAAGCTGGGAATTTGAAGAATATTTAAGCTGTTGATTAAGTACTTAACATTACAGGTTAATGCAAAATTGTCTGTCCTACTTCTCCTGTGGTGATATGATGACCTGTATAAACATTGGAGTTCTGTGTCATTTCTTCCACTGCAATCAGATCCACGTCACCCCAGATCAGGTAAAGGAGGTGCAAATGTGCATTCCCACGTCAGGCAACCCACTAGCAACTCCCTTGTGCTGCTCATTTGCTCTCACTGATGAGATGCAGATGTTCCTTAGTTGTGCATGTGACACCCAAATAAGGCAGGAGGAAGAAGCAGAAAGTCCACGGAGCTGTTCCTCTTTCCAGACCTGTAGTGGGGTCTGCTTGCACGGGAAAGGAGAAGGACAGTGCCAGCGAAGGCACGGATGGGAAGAGGCACACTCTTCCAAGAGCCAGGGTTTTATTAGAACTCCAAAATGCTACAAGTCAAGGTGAAACTGGCAACGCTAGATCCCTCTCTGCCCAAAACAACTTCTGTCTGAGAGAAATCTTGACCCTGTCATCATTTTGCACATGACAGTGGGAAGGCGAAACTCTGTCCCCTCTAGAGGCTGGGGATTTGTGTGCAGGACAGCAGGTCAACATCACAGAGCAGAACAGACCATTTGCACTGCCAGTGCCAGAGCTTTCATGCAGAGGCTTTGATTCCTTTTTTCTTGAAGTCATAGACTCTGCGACAAGGGTTTATAGGATGTTTTCAGCATAAAACAAACAAAAATAGACGCAAAACCTCCCCACCAACTTTCTAACCCTTCTTCTTAAAGAGAAATGCCAGAAAAGATGAACAAATGCAATGTAAAAGACTTAAAATTCAGAAGGTCTCCCATTATTCTTGTGGGCTATTGTAAAAACTTGTGATTTTAGGCAGATGGACATGCTGAAAGTTGAGGCTGCCAGCATTGCTTTGTTGAGCACCAAGTAGGCCAGGGCGATTCTGTACTTCCGGACTCAGAGGTGGAAGTGGCCCAGACAACAAAGCAGAACTAAAATAAATCCCTTACTATGAATAATGGATGGCCCCTGGTACTGCAGGAGGTGAAATCTGTCCCTCCAGCCACAGTGTTAGCAGTGCTGTGCTACAAAGCTCCTATGCAGGTCTGTTTCTTTCTTGTGAACTTCATTTAGGGAAGAGGAAGCTGAAGACCTTAGATGCCCTCTGTCCTCACAGGTCTCAGTGTTTGTGTTTGAGGCCAGGAACAGTTATAATCGTAGAATCATAGAATTGCGTAGGCTGGAAGGGACCTTTCAGATCATCTAGTCCAACCATCAACCTAATTCTGACAAAAGCCACCACTAAACCATATCTCTAAGCATGACGTCTACCTGTCTTTTAAATACCTCCAGGGATGGTGACTCAACCACTTCCCTGGGCAGCCTGTTCCGATGCTTGATGACCCTTTCAGTGAAGAAATTTTTCCTAGTATCCAGTCTAAACCTCCCTTGGTGCAACTTGAGGTTGTTTCCTCTCATCCCATCACTTGTTACTTGGGAGAAGAGACCGATCCCCACCTCGCTACACCCTCCTTTCAGGTAGTTGTAGAGAGCGATAAGTTCTCCCCTCACCCTCGTTTTCTCCAGGCTAAACAATCCCAGCTCCCTCACATTTACCTCCCCCTGATGTTGTTTCAAGAGCTGAAAAAATCCAGTGTGGGTGTTGAAACTCATTAACTGGTTGGAGCAGAGATCACCCAGTGGCAATGTCCTCCACCTCCACATACGGTTGCAGAACCCACCTCATCTCCTTCAGCTACTGACATGCCATTCCCATAGCTGCTGCAATTACTTACTCTTCTATGTGACACGGGGAAGAGTATCATTGATTTCTTACTTGTTTTAATGGAGTTTAGCAGCTAGAAGGGAGGTAGAAGAAATGCTGCATCATCAGCTAGTTCCAACAGATAAGCACCAAGTGGTCCTCAAACCGTAACTGGAAAGCAGCTGATAAAGATGACATGTACTGACATATACATGGACTCAGTGTGATGGAGGAGTTCCTGGTACTATTCAAGGATTAAGATTTTTAGGGTTAGCTACACAAACCTATGTATTTACTGACTCAGCTTCTCTGCAGTTAAGGAAATCAGATTACCACTTGCCTATTTGTCTAATGGACTGTAAGGATGCAGTGGGTCATTAAAATAATGTATTCTTACAACATGACACACACACTTATAAAAGGCCTAAAAATCTAGGTCTTGTAACCATGGCACATGGAGTATGTGCCTTTGGGTTGGTTAAGTACTGAGTGTACACATGAACTGAACCAATATGTTGTTTAGTTCAGCGTTAAAGAAAAATGCTCATGATTTATTTCTAAGTCTTTAGTAAAGTGTTGACTTCCCTAGGAGTTGGTTTTTTAACTGTATTCCCAGGATAGTCAGGATGTTGGTAAATATTCATTGGCAAAAACATCCCCACATGACTGGAATTCACTCCCAGCAGGCATTCAATTGGAACAGAGGAACAAAGGATATGCCAGACTTCATCAGACCACTGGTCTGTCAAGCCTGGTACCCTGCCTCTGGCAGTGGCCCATTCTTTAAGCTTCAGACAAAAGCCAAAAAGAAAAAGAAATAATAATAATGCACCTGTCTGGAAATGCATCACAGATACTTAACTCAGACTTACTACCTCACCTTAAGCAGCTGGGGCTGGAGTTACAGAGAATAAAATAACTTTATACAGTATTGCAGGGATTGATTGTATTCACTTAATTTTTGCTGCACTTTATTGATCATCTAATTAGGAGAGAGCTTACTTTAATATTTATGCAGCTTCTGAGTTTCCCTGACACTGTTGAAAATGAGCTGTGGCTTCTCAGGGGTGACTCTGGTGGGAGAGTGTCTCAGAAGTCAGTCGGATTTCACTCTGGCAGTTTGACACACAAAAAAACGCCTTTCACTTACAGCTCGACAGCCCAAGTCCAGGGGAGCCGTGCCGTGCCCTGAAGTCAGCATTTCAGGTGGCCTATGCAGAAATTCTTTGATTCCAATAACTAGGTTATGCTATTATTATCGTAGTTTATCCTGTATTAAGGCTTCTCCAGGCCACCCTGCCCAGGACCCGCTGTGGTGGTCCGTGCACAAGCCTGTCCCAGGTCTGACACCCCCTGCACTCAAAGCCTTTATGGTCCAGGAGATAAATTGTGGCAAGTGAATGAAACAGGTAACCAAACAGGCAAGATGGAGGGCAGAATTAACAGGTTTCTCCCGTGCTGGTACAAGGACAGATCTGATCTGCTTATAGAGTATGTGCTTTTATTTGCAGTGTCAGCAGAAAAGCTGAGGTTTCAGTGACAAGGAAAGTGAGTGCTGCTCTCAGCCCAGGTATATTGCCCTCTGGAGCAGGTCTAGGGCATGGTCATGAAGAAGGTGCTCAGCACCCAGGCTTGGGTGGCAAATAAAGGCTCTGAGAGAACCTTAGAGGCCTCCAATGCTGTGTTCTTTATGGGCAACATATGAATAACACAAGTATGCCACATCTTTGTGTGCACATGTGCAGGTCAAGTTTCTTCAGGTCTGTGAGCAAGCAGAGCATCTCTTTCCAGGTGAGGAAAAAGGGTCTTTAGACATATTTTTCTTTAGACTTTGAATCGCCCTGCCTAAGGCCAGTCTCAAGCACTTCAGCTGAGAAACCTTTGATCCCCACTGCCCTATGTTACACAAGGGATATGTGTCATGAAGTCCTTGTTTTTGACCCTAATAAATTGTAACCATTTAGTCATGTGCCAATGCTGTGTGAAACTAGTGTGTTTGAAAAGTGATGCTCAGAGAAGACGGGTGCAGTGAATGCCACTGGCAATAAATGACTGAATGCCAGGGGAGCCAGGCATGGCAAAAGGGACCAGCGCTTTGACCTTAAAAGCTGTTCTGAGCACGTCCAGTCTGTATGGAAAACTCAGTCAAGAACGGACATCTGTGTTTTCGGTCTGTTAACTTGTATTTGACAGCTTGGGTTTTGGCAGTCTGAAGAGATTAAAAAAAAAAAATGCAGCCCAGCCAGGGCTACCCTTGCACTAAAGCAGATAGCTGCGAGGGGATCAGAGAGGGGCGGGAGGCTGAGACGCCAGGCGCAGCAGTAGTGGTGGACCCAAAGCTCTGCGAACAGCCACAGTGCTCACTTTTCCTCAGCTGATAGCCATTTGTTTGAGGATTTGAGCTGCCTGGCTGCTGGGCAAGGGTTTGCAAAGTGCCTGCATGGAAAACATTTCCATCTGCGTTTCTGCAGGCAGCTGCTGGAGGAGAGGAGCATGGCCTGGGAGTCCAGCAACGCCCTGCATGCCCCATCTCCCTCGGGCATGCCCTGGGATGAGCGGCTTAGCTGCCAGTTTTAAGGTCTTCCCAGTGCTTTTAGTGGTGGTAGAGCTCTTCCGCTGCCTCTAGGGAGTGTTCGCTTGCTGGAGATAATTAAAAAGAGGAGCTCACATATCTGACTGCCATGGGATATAAAATGGGATGAGAAGAAAAAATGTTGAGCCTTCAATGGGTAACATAAATGTCTGCGTCTGTACCCATGGTCTTATTTGCTGGTAAATTTTTTTGTGTTTCATTGCCTTAAGAAAGGAACCAAGATTTTTGCCTGATTGAGCCCAGAACAGGACAGCAGATTTAGAGAAAGGCACTTGTCAACTTTTTGCTGCTAGGAGGCTAAATGCCAAGAGAGATAGATGCATGCAATATTCACGCCAAGACATTTATTAACCCTTGCCACTGTTAGGACTGTGTCAGACCAAAATACCCTTCATCACACTGAAGCATCTGATGGTGATATGCTGATGATAATAATATGCTAATGACAAAAGATTTTGCAGACATTCTCCTTCCCCCAGCAGCAAGAACCAAGAAGGTGAGACCGCTGTGTTGATTGTGGAAATGCGTGTATCCTGGTAAAGAAGTACTTCTGTGCTCTGACACAGGAGCTCAGAGTACTGCTGGACATCATTCTGAAATATGTCAATTTGGTGGAGGGGGCAACTGTTGTAACACCCAGCAGTGTTGCCTTCTGCTGGTGTGATGAAGGCAGGAGCCAGCTGGAAGGCAATGGTTTGTAGGCTGCACTGCTCCAGAAACTCACCCCGTAGCTGAGTGGCAGCACTAGCTGAACCTTCCAGACCTCTGAGAGCCTGTGACCATTCCAGCTCAGGGTCATTTATCAATAACGTCTGACAGAGAGGGCATTTCTTAGAAGCTAACATGTGACTGCAGATTTTTTGAGGCTGAAAAATAATCCAGTCAGTAAAGAGCAATAGGAAATGCTGACCTGGTTGGTCATTGCAAGTAAACCATTTGTTTAAAGTTGTGACTGTTAAGAGGGCAGGATTACATTCCCAACATCTCTAATGCTTATAGTGAAGTAAGGAATAGAAAAGCACCGCAAAATCCCAGCTCTATTCTCTGACAAGGGCAGAAACACTGAGCATTTGGAATTATTTTTGATTACTCCTCTAGAACAGCATGCACAGCCCTTATGGAGTGTCCAAGCCGCCATGTGGCTTGTTCGGGGGAGTCGCGAGTGTCTGAGCAGACATATGGTGAGGTGAAGAACCAGCCGGCACAGGTTGACGCAGACACTGCCAACTCACTTTCTGCTGCTGCTGGGCAATTAGGCACATCAGGAACCCAGGGATTTTTTTTTTCTCTCTCCATGTTTGTAAGTGAAAAGACATAAAATGTCTGCAGGTCTCACACACACTTTCCCTGCTATTGTCTTCATCGCTGTCCCCCCCTCGGCAGTCATCAAAAAATAAGACAAAAATAACTGTGTTTGAGCTGAATGTATCTCTGTGCAGAGGGATCATGTTATGCCCTCTGCAGTATTCAAGCCTTGCCTTGGGACTGCATATGGCTCATGGATGAAGCAGCCGCACAAAGAGGGCTGTTGTATTGAACAAGTTCCTTCGGCACAATGGAAGTCTCTGCCATAAGAATAAAGCTCCTTTGTGCAGGCACCGGAGCATTTCCAGTGTGCGGCGGTGGAAGGAACACCCCTAGAGACTGGGCAGCATCAGGCATCTGCCATCGTCCTTTCCCAGTGCGAGGCGTCTTTCTCTGATGTTGACTTCTCACAGTGAAACACATAGCTGACATTGATCTCAAAGATACAAGCTACCGAAAGAGGCCTTCTCCTGCACCCGCCTCTCCCCCCAGGCCGTGGACTAGCCGAGAGAGGCCTGTGGTAGTCATGTTGTGGTGGGAGGGAGCTCAGAGGGTGCAGGGCTGAGATGCCACTGCTGCATGGCTGTCTCTGAAAGAAAAAGGGTGAGGGGGCTGGGAGTTGCTACCATTGCACATCCAGAACATCCTGGGACCTCCTGGCAAGGATGCCAAGCATGGCCAGGACACCAGGAACTTGTAACCCTTTCTCCTAAGCCCTGCATGGCCAGGGTTGCAATTCATGTGATGGCTGGAGATCCAGAAAGCCCCAGACAAGTGCTTACACCCTATGCAGAGACGGTTGTGCTTAAATGCCCTTCTGACGCTGGTCCAGACCCAGCCTTGAGCTGAGGGAGCCCTTGCTGCTGCTGCTTCCCAAATGAAAAGCACTCTGTAAAGGCAGGAGCACTTGTGAGGCCTGTGCTCGAAACCACATCTAAAAACAGACCATGTCAACAGAATATCAAACCAGACATTGGCTACCTCTAAAACCACATGCAAGGCCTGACTTTAAGCTGAATCTGCCAAATGTGCATGGCAAAATGGCTGTTGTGGGACCACACTTCCTGCTGTCCCCAGCCCCGGGGTGCGGTGGTGCCGTGAAGCAGAGCATTCATCCCCGGCAAAGCTGGCCGGGGGACGGAGCGGCCTCGGGCGCCTGGGTACAAATGCTGCCATGGCTGCCAGTGCTCCCCGGCGGGAGAGCAGGCATGGTGTGGGCTGTTCAAGCGCTCCAACGCTGAGCTGGGAAGGGCAGCAAGACCTGACTCCATCTGCTGTCGCCAGCGCAGGGCGCTTTGCTGGCTTTTGAGGTGAGAGGTGGGCAGGAGTTGTCCCAGATGAGCAGGGTCTGCAGAGAAGCAGGCTAATGGCATCAGGCTCTGTGGACACCTTGGCATCTCGTTGAGCAGCACAGAAAATGTTTTTGTCTGGACCTGTGGTGCGTAGGAGGAGATTTCCCAGGGGCTTGGGGAATGCAGGCAGAGGCTGCAGGTAGAAGGAAACATTTCTGGATTTCAGGCTTCTCCTTGGTTTGGGGAAGGGACCCTGATGGTGGGAAAGCCAGGCTGAAGAGAGCTCCTGACCAGCTGCGATCGCTCCTGTTGACACAGCATGAGACACAGCCCGGGCTCCTCTCCTGGGCTGATGGAAACGCTGCTGGCTCCTGGGTACCTCCGATGGTGACTGCCAGGGCTTTGTCTGTGAGCGGCAGCTGCTCCACACCGCTGGAATGCCTGGGGAATTTCTGCCTTAAAACCCACCCTGGATCCAGAGCAACCAAGTGCCAGGACAAGAGGGACCAATTAGAGGGACCGGTGGAGAGCGGCAGAGGCTGCAACTCTATTCACTCGCTGGCACTTCAAAAAGGTTTTCTTTTCTGTATGTTTAATATGCAAATATTTAATGGGGTGTATTAGAGCATAACAGCCATAACTTGAGACCTTTCAGTCAAGATTAAACAGGTGCCGAGTCTTTCTTTTCAAGGCCCAGCACAGCTGCGAGCCTGCCCTCCCTGGTACGTGATTACGGGATGCTGCTGGGGCCTTTTCCGCATCCCTCCCCCACGATGCCTCGCCTGTTCCTGCAAAGACCCTTTTTCTGTCTTTCTGCAAGAGACTGTCTTCGCCGTTCAAAAGGAGCAGGAAAAAAGAATGGTGATTTATTAGCTCTGGCATAGAGGGCAAGGTTTTGACCTCAGGTGTGAATCTGAGAAAAATATTATTTTCCTGACAGGCAGCCCTCTCGGAGTGAATTAAAACTGCTATTGTGAGGAAATGGATTAAAGCCATTTCAGCTTTTACGACAATATCAAGGCGGTTACTTTATAGAGCGTCTAGGATGTAGACTCGCCCCAAGGTGCTTTATAATCATCAGTTTAAAGGGAGAGAATTTGCCTGCAGAGATGAATCAATGGGTATATTTTATGAAAAATTAATGACTGCTTTTGTAGATGTAAATTTGGGGGTATGCGCCTGCATCTCTCCATGCTGTCCTGCAGCTGCAACTTTAGCTCTTTTACCGTTAGTGAGGATCATAATCCGGCAGAGCAGTTTTGCTGGAGGAGCTTTACATCATCTTCTAATGTAAACAATATTGTAAGAGAGCCCGACAGCCCCACAGGATTTTCATTGAGCGATGATTGATGTGGAAAGGGATGGAACTGCAGTGATTCTGCATCAGTCACAGCTCTCGCTTGGCTCTAAAACTGACCCTGTTAGCACAGTCTGACTTGGATCATTTGTCTCAGAAGTACCAAGGGATTTTAAAACAGCTGTGGATTCAACCATTTCAAATGGGAACATATTTTTGGTTTGTGGTAAGAACAACATAAACCGTATGTGTTTCAGAACTCGGGCCTCAGCATTCCTGGCTTGTTTTGTCAGTGCGTCTTTGCTCTCCTCGGCAGCATTCACACATGCAGCTCCACAGCGGCTTTTTTTTTTCGGTTTTGTTTTTCCACTTCAGGTCTTCCTCCCTTTTTTTTCCCCTCCCGTCCCCAAAGACAGACAGAAAGAAAGAAAATGCATCACCGTTGCTTTTGACAGCTAGGCAAGGTTTAAGCTGTGGGAATGCTTAAGTAAAGGAAGTATTTGTTTTTCAGCCTTTGATGTATTCCCCATCTGATGTGTTTTCTCCTAAATGCGGTTGATCGTGCAAGTGCCAACTGGTAAAAGCAAGTACCAGACGTCATGGCAGAGCCCTGTGCAGTAACTGTGTGCTGCCAGCCCTCTCTCTGTGTCCAGATGGGTATCCCATTTCACTAATGCAAAATTACTCTGATTTTCTGCTCCTCTCCCCAGCCTTTTCCATCACTCCTCCCCTTCTCCTTCAGCAGGTTCCTTCCCCACTGACATCTGTTCCAAGGAATGATGAACTGAGCTTTGGAGCAATTACCACAGTTTGCATTTCCCGGACCAGCTTGCAGCGTGTGTATTAAAAACACCAGCACTAAAAGTCAACAGGGTGTAAAAGGTAACAGAGTCTCCCACCTCAAAGCTAATGATGTTTTGCCGTGTGAACAAGAGCTGTGGATCTTAATTTGCTGGCTCCTTTCTCATTTGTACAATTTTCAGCCATTGCTTAATGAAGCCCGCCTGGTTCCCATGATGTGATATTATATTATCACAATGCTCATGTTAAAGGCCTTATATTTCACCCCAAGCACCTGTGGCTGCTCAGCAAGGAGGAAAGCTCTAATGTGCCAACTTGGATTCAGATTTTGCAGCAGGAAAAGCCTGATTTTGGAAATGCTCCTCCGCCTCCCTTGTGGCCGAGCGCAGCAGGGGCTGGGGAGCCGGCGGGCTGCTTGGGGTGCCTGCTCTGTGCTACAGCCAGCGGCTGGGGATTAATATCACAGAGAGATCGAGCGCCGAGTTATTTCCGCAATCCGTTCACATAATGGATGTGAATGTCAAGATGCCGCCATCTGAAGTATGAGCACCTTGGAACAAAACAAAAAAGTACTGGCGGTGTCAGCTTTCAGGAATGCTTTTCAGAGGCGGTGGGAAGCTGCACACACGGCATCCACTTTCTTCAGCATCTTCCTTTGTGAAAAAAAGGTGACCTCAGGCCCTCTCCTCTTCCTCCATAGACAGTCACGCACAGGTCTGTTATAAACTAAACCCTGTGCACATTTACTACAATGCGAGCAGCTTTTTGGCAGGCAGTTTCCCAGGCAGGTGCCCTGCTCGGGGTGGATTTGTGGCTCCAGCGTGTGTGGACTCTGTTAAAGGGCTGTGAACAGACCAGAGCATCTACAAACCCTGTTTGAGTTTTTATCCCCCTCTTCGCTGCAGACTTTCCAGAGCTTGTGTCGGACATGAGACATGGGCTGATTTGGCAGTGACCCCTGTACAAACATGACCTCTGGATCTGGAGCTCCAGGACAAAACTGAAGCTGGAGCAGGATTTAGTGCTAACCAGGAGATGGCTGTAATCATCTTGGTACTGAGCTATGCCCATGAGCTTCCTGGCTGGAGGTTTAAGTACTGTCCACATCATCACCATCACCACAGTTGGTCAGAATAACTTACCCTGACTGTGAGCTGTGATTACACTGGAGAGCTGTCTGCTCTCTAGCTGTTAAAATAACTTCTCTCTCGATCTGGGGACACAGGTAGAGAAAGCTGCATTGCTCACACCTTGGCCTTGGATGCCCAGCAAGCCTCAGCGCCCAGGGCTGTATCACTGCAATATGGCATTTTGAGTTGTATTTTCCCTAGAAAAATGCTACTGACTTTGCAGTGGGTCAGCGTGTGGGAGAGCGCAGCTCCCCATTTGGAAGGATCCCATCCCAAACCCTGTAATAGCTTTGTAATAGGGACACGGAGGCCAGAAAGGGAGTTTTCCCAAGAGTTCCTGTGTTTGGTGCCTAAACTGCACAGTGATTGATGTCTTAGAAATGAAATAGCCTGGCTGTTACATCAAAATAGCTGTGAAAATAATAATTTTCTCCCAAATAAGCATTCCTGCCCAAAAGTGCTGGCCAAAAATTTCGTTGGTAGAGAGCCCTCAAAGCCTGGATGTTGCTCCTTCCCTGCCTCAAGTTAGCTGCAAGGAGATCATCTATATCAAAAATATTAGATGTAAAATCAGTATTAGATCCTTGGATGAGACCCCACCCATGGTCTGTCAGGGTACTTCAAGGGCTGAACAGTATTTTCAGTCTCCTGCCCCATGTCACCAACTTTCCCATCATGTAATGAAGTTTCATTTCTAGGAGAATGAGAGTGCCCTGGCATTCAGACCTGATTGTCTGATGTGAATTTAGATTATTCCATCAAGGCAATAACGAGATCTGGGATCACAATCTGCTGGAATAATTTAGTAAGCCATGTGAGGTCACTATTGCTTCTTACAAATATGGCTTAGACATAATTTACCTGGCAGTAACTTGACCTGGAAGAGAGAGGTTTATCTTCTTGGCATGCTGTGTCTGGGTAGCTTGACAATCTCTACATAAATTTGAGATCTTTCATTCTCCAGCTGGTTGTTATTACTTATAATCTGTTAATGCAAAAAGTATTCCTTCCAGAGGCCCCTTTCCCTGCCTTTCTTACCTTTTTTTTTAAAAAAAAAAAAAGAAAAGATTTATTGCATGTTGTTTTGTCTTAGGATCTCAGGCCCATGCCCTTGCGGCCATTATCATTTGGTCATTGCACCAAAACCCTTTGTTATGTTTTAGGTTCCTCTTCACTTCTAAATGTTGTGCTATATCATAACATACGATTTTCAGGAAACATTGATTAAAGGCCCTATACTGAAAAACTTTCCTTGTAGATGTATCCCATAGTGTTGCTTAGAATCCCTTTTGTAGGGAGATTACAGGGAATTACAGGATTACAGTAGAAATGGGGAAAAATCACTGCAGGGATTCCTGAGGGAGGCCTGATCTTGACCTCTCTTGGGATAGTCACTCTGCAGCTCTTACACATCCCGCTCCATCCCTCTCTGGGCATCTGAGACCAGCAGGGGGTCGGTGTCTGCCCGCACTGTGCAAGTGCACTGCCCTTCTCCGTGTCTTGGGACACCCTCCCTACCCCTTGTCCCCTTCCTTGGTGCCAGCAGGGACCAAGTGGCTCCTCATCACTGCCACAGTTGACGCCATCTGCTTCCTTCTGATGTCTGCGGTGCTGCCCCTTCTCCCACACCTACTGCTGCTGTTAGCTGAAGCACGGGGGGATTTCTGCTGCCCTTTGAACCTCTCTGGCAGTTGGAGTGTGAAACACCCCTTCAGCATTTCCATGTTCTAGAAAGGGCAGTTTCACTTCTCTTTTGGGTTTTTGGGTTCAAAAGCCCCAGGAGGGCAGCCCACTGCAGGCTCCACTTCCTGCTCCTTTACCAGAAACAGCCAATGCCGAAGAGCTGCCCCGTCCTCTTGACCAAGCGCTGCGGGAAGCCCTTCAGCACCGAAGGGTAGCGAGGGAGAGACAAAGCCCAGCTGGAAGTGAGTTGTGTCTCTGGTGTTTGCCCACCACCGCCACAACCCACTGTGTGAATGAACTCACTGGCGTGTCCCACTGCCTTCGTCATCGATGGTCCCACGAGTATGTGGTGGCTGCTCCTATCTGTGCACCGTGGCTTCTCTGTGGGAATCCTGGAGGCATGGCCCAGGGCCAGGGCACACGCAGGGTGAGTCCTGAGGGACCGGGATGCTGGGGAGCACTGCGGGGTCAGCCTGCCCTGCTGCACAGACACAGCTCCTGAGAGCTGGAAGGCATCAGAACTTTGGTGTCCAGGCTCAGCTCCACTTGAGGGTCAGTGCCTTGACATTTCCAGCACCAGCACTGGGCTTAGAGGATGGTCGTCAAAAGGCAGTCACCCTAGAAGGCGAGAAGAAGCTCTCCAGAAATGGTAGAATGTTTGGTAGAACATACCGTCCTTCAATGAAATATATTGCAGTGCAAACATCCAGTTCGATACAGCCGTTACTGTTGTTGTCTGGGTCTATGCAGTTTCTCTCAACATTCTTTTATCTTTTCTGCTATGATTATCTGGACCCCAGATATTACCAGTGCCTCCTTCCCATTATCATTATACCACATTTTAGCAATGTGACAAACAGCGGCAGCCTCAGAAATGCCAGCTTTAAAGAGTGACTAAACCCTCACCCACACTTTTAAAATGGGGCAGCTGAGAAAGAGCTTTTATGTAAGACGATGCAGAGCATTACAGCCATCCCCATCAGGCTGTTTTTTTTTTTCTCCTCCCTCGCCTCAAGAAGTTGCAATTTTAGCTTGTATTTGCTTCTTTTCCAGCTCATGACTCCACTTCTGACTGGAAGGCACAGCCTCTGAACAGGGCTCTGCTGATGTCTGTAACATTAGCACAAGGCTGTCAGGGAGCAGACGGCATGTGATCAGGAGAGGCTAAACCGGGACGCTGTGATTCAGATAACCAGCTTCCCTATTTCTGGCTCCGCTTTGAGGTCCAGGTTCCTCTGCTCCTTGTCTTGGAGGTGGGTGTGCAGGGCCATCACAGCCCACCACAGCCAGTGCCCAGGACCACGCAGAAGAAGAAGCATGTGCGTGAAGCAGGGCATTGTCTATGGAAGGGGAACCAGCAAGGGGAGTGGGCTGGAAATACCCCAAGGAATAAATATTTTTACTAGTCCCATTGCAGAAGCTGAAGGATATCCTGCTTCTCCAGCGGTGAGGAGCGCTTGGCCCCATGTGAGGGAGCTGTTCCATCCCCTCTGGCTCCTCTCCCACTGCTTTTGCTTTTGCTGTGCGTTTCTCAGCAACTCTCCCAACAGACTGTCATCCCTAGCTCTTCCTCCCGCTGCTTAGTCAAGTGCCTGTGATGGAAGGGAGGTGGAGGGGGGTGCTCCTGGGGGATTTATCCAGCAACCTTCGAACTACACAGAAGTGTACAACCTCAGCAAAATTTTAATCTGCCCCTGGAAATTGTAGGTTATTTTTTATTGAAAGAGAGATTTAATTGAAAATTCAGGGCTATGTCTCCTGTTGGGCTATTACTTATGATGAGTGTAATCACTTAAAGTGAATTTTACTTTTAAATTATGGGGCAATGTCATAGGAAAGGAGCATAATTTCATTCCCGTAAGAGAGTTGCCCACACACATCTGAGAGAGATGCTCTTCCTGCGCAGCCTGCCACAGGCCAGCGCCTGAGGTGCATAAACCTACAAGAGGCAGAAAGCAGAAATGAAACTGTTGCTCACCAATCTGCACTGCACAAAGTGCTAAGAAAAAAGGTTGCTCAACACAAAACACCTACTTAAGTCTCATCTGCCATTGCAAATATTGCCAAAACACCTATTTAAGGCTGTTCTGCAATTGCATGATGGCTGATGACAAAAAGGAGTGAGATTAAAACTACTCTTTTGATGTTCAGCAGGTGGCTCTGGAAGAAGCAGCTGCTGCTCCATTCCCACAGGTATATCGTAAAATCTTTAATGGGACAACAAATGGTGACAGTCCTGTGCCATGATGTTGCTTGCAGGCGGCCTCTCCCTGCCCCAGCCAGCAAGCCCGCGGCACAGGCAGACTGTCAGGGTACTTGTGCCTGAGCTTTCCTTCTTTAGCTCAAACTCTCAGCCTAAAGCCTGTGCTCAAAGACCACCCCAGCCCCATCACTCTTCCCAGTCCTCTCTCCCCCTGGCCTCAGTCTGCTCTTGGCATAGGCCTAGTTCCCTTTTTCCCCCCCTTCTCTTCACAATTTCTGTCGTATCTTTTCTGTTTCCCGTGCGTCTTGCTTGCTGTCTGTGCCCTGCCAGAGGTGTCTTCCCCATGACATCTCTCCCCTTTCCTCCATCCCTTCACCAAATTTCTGTGCCCTGGGGAAATGGCGTTCACTGCAGCTGGGCTGCTTCATGCCCTCTCCATCAGCTCTGCCCAACTTCTCTTGGTTCTTCCCTCTCATACCTCCCTGTAACCTCCCGCACTGAAGACCAGCCCTACCACTGCCCCCCTGTATCACCCCCTGTATCAGCGGTTGCTTCAGGGAATCCTCCTGCTTCCTGGAGGCAGTACTAGGCTCAAGAGGATCCAAAAAGTGGAAATTTGGGTATCCTTCTCCATGAGCAGATGAGAAGAAGCTTCTTAGCTTGACCTGTAAGGACTCTACTGCCTTCACTATGGACATTTGCCCTAGCAGAAATGGCTTTCTCTCCTGACTGCTTCTCCCTCCCCACTCTCTTCAACTGTGCTCTTTGCCTGTGGCTTTTCATATTCTTCCCCACCCTTTTGCCCATCAGTCTTTTCCCCACCGACAGCCTCCATGGACCACCGTATGGTTTGACAGAATCAGCATCAATTGCACAGCCGCCTCTCAGTCACAGTCATGCTGTGCCATGTGTCCTCTGCACCTGCCCAGCCTCAACCCATGCCTGGCACACACACGTTTGCCCCCTGCTGTTGCTCTTTGACTCAGACCAGCCACCCGTCAAGGTGGCAGGATGCTGCCAGGAAAACAGGGGGAAGGAGCTTACCCTCAGCCCCCACCTGGCCTTCTCTTTGCCAGGCTTTCCTTTTTCCCCACTCCATCACAGATTTTGTGTGTTAACGTGCCCCATTTTGATTTTTCAGTCCACTCTGAGAGGTAGCTGTTCAGTTCTCTTCTTGATCCGGACTGACTTTATTTTCTTAGGAATTTTTGCTAGCTTTTTAGGAGCCTTTCTAGCTCTCTCCAGCTCATGCTTTTCTGTCTGCCCCCACCACTGCCTCTCAGTGGACTCCTCTCATTTTTTTTTCCTCCCTCTTGCTCAAAGGCATATTTAGATTAGAAGAGTTGGGGAAACTTGTGCTTTCTAAGTTTCAGCAATGGTCTGGTCTTGGCAGATTTCACTGATGTTGTAACAGATCAATGTATTGCCTGGGAAACTGAAACACGCCACGTGCGTCCTGCCCTCCCCTTGGTGGTGACACGCACTTGGACTCGGCCGGGTTTGACGTAATTATTCCTCCAATATGCCTCTCTGGGCTTATTATTTATCCCATGTAAGATCCACTCTTACCATTTATTTCTGACACTGACCACATCTCTCCTGCCATGACCTCTCCCTTATCCTTGTGTCAGCAGATCATTCCAGTTCATTTCTTAGCAAAAATTATGTGTCTTCATAAGTCTCTACCATCATGGTTCTCTTTCCAGTCAAAAGAAAACAGAGGTGAAATGAAACTGAGTTACTTTGGGTGTTTTCCTCTGCATATTTGTAATCTCATCCCGAGGAGCACTTCAAAAAAGTTGCAGAAGAGCTTGTGTTGACTCATACAGTGCAGTCAGGCAGTTGGCATCATACTCATTCAATACTCTGGCTTAGGAAAGAAATTGCTATTATATCAAGAAAATTTACCAAAATTCTCAAAACATTAATCATCCCGACATCAAGATACCAGTTGATCTTTTCTCTCCAGTCACTCGCTGCTATATAACCTGGGTTATACACAGCAAGTCTGCGTGTGAGCCCTTTTCTTCTCCAGAAATAATGGTTTGTCCCACCATTCATGAAGAACAACCCAGTCCAGGAGCTGTTCTGCAGACATATTTGGTGTTGGAATTTCAGAGGAACATCTGAGCTTCATTTGCATGAAATAAGGCAAATTTTTCCTGCCTCTACCTGGTAATGAAGTTAATTACATGCTTAAGGAGAAAGATTGCCTCTTGTGTAGTTTTACAGTCTCTAGTGTAATTACAGGTACAAATCTTAATATTACCAGTACGTGGACTCTGTGCTTTTGGTTTGACTATTGAAAAAAACCGCTAAAGCCTTATCTGAGTGGAAAGCTTTCCCTTGTCCCTGCAGTTTTGGGTGCTGTCTGTCTTTCATCTTACACCATTTTCCCCCACAGTGGGAGTTGGGGGTGAGCCGGGCACGCTCTGCCGCGCCTGCAGCATGGAAAATACACTTTTAATTCATCTTTCACCAGCACAGTGGTGAGGAGTCAGCTGAAGCTGTGTCGGGAGTCACAGCGATTTCATATGCCATGACTCCAGAGGAGAAACACATGCTGCAGCAAGTACAGGGTCTAAAATAATAGACACTAGGGGGAAATAAAAGCATGTCAGTGGGTGGACTGTTAAACCCACACAGCCAAATCCTGAGAGGTCCTAAGCCCTCACTCTTGTTGGCTTCAAGAAGACTTCAGGTGCTCATCTCCTCTCAGGATGTGGCCACAGGCATTTTTCTTAATAAAAAGGTCTCCACTGACTGGGTGGAGAGCAAAAGGTTTTTGAGCACATTGGTATGATTTTTCTGGATTTGTGGAGTGGGCAGCATGGATTGGGGTTTGTAGCAGCAGTACTTGTTCCCCTGGAGATGGTGGTCATGACTTCTGGTGCTGCTTCTGGACTCACTACAGCAAAACAGTGCGTAAAACGGGGAACAAAAAGAGCCGCTGTCAGAAGGGCTCATAGGTAGCAGATGCCCGTGTGGCTCTCTGGAGGGAGGAAAACCTCTTCATTCAGATGGCTTTGGTCTCCTGACTCTTCAAGAAACTGCATATTGTACAAAACTCCCCTGTATATTTAAACAAAAGAGACTTCTTTGTTTCCATGTGGCGTGGAAGGGTTCCCATATGACTCTTCTCAGGGATGCAAAGCCATTGCTAATAAAATAGCATTTTAGTGCTTGTTCGTCCCACAAAGGGCAAATCTTTACCCTGAGACTGTCTTAATATTATTGTTATAACTTAAAGACACTGAACAGAGTTGCACTAACTTGGAATATTATTTTCAGTAGTTCCAACAATGTCTGCAGCACACCTGCTCTCCGCGGTCATTTCAAGCCAGCTCCTGCTCTGTTGTTATTGGCTCCATACCAAGAGCCAGCAAAGCAAAAAATTTTTCACTTAAGCCTAAACTTACTGTTCTCCTGTCAGCTTCCCCGTAATGTATTACTTCACCATGTCCTTTGACCTCTTGCATTTCTTTGTAGAGAAATATAATTAATTGTGAGACACAGCTTAGCTCTGGGGGTTCAAAACAGTTTCACATGTTTACTCAAAACATTAACTTTTTTCCTTCTTTTTTAATTTCCAGGCAGAAAAGGTGATGAGGGTTAAACAAAGCATCGCTCCTTCCAAGAGCTCCAAACCCCAGCAGGGCTGCAAAGAGCTGATGGGGGGGAGGAGGGTGAGAGGGTTGGACACGGGGATTTCTCAGCCAGACCCCGGGAGCCAGAGCTGTGCCTGGGAGCTCAGGTGCAGGAAGGTAAGAGGAACACCTCTACTGCACAAATAGCCTCAGCCTCAGAGCAATACAGAGGAAAAGAAGATGATGTTCTAGAAAAAACACAAACCAAGCTATGGTCATCTAGTATGTAACTACCTAGGCTCTTAAATGGGTATGGGTACAATGCTGCAGCCCTGCAGGAAGCTCTCACCATGCAGGATGGACAGTGTGGTCCAAGATCCCACCGAGAGAGCCATGAGGAACCAGCCAAGGTGTGCAGCACCAGGCAGCCCCAGGAACTCGTGGTCTGGGAGTACAGTGGCAGCAAACTTGTCACCTGGGGTTCAGTGCACAGCCTTTGTCTTCTGTCTCCAGAGGGTTGTGAGCAGGAGACCCAAGACCAAGCTTCCAATACCAGTAACTTAAACTTATACTGCGCAGTTACGCTGCAAACTTCATCATGGTTTTCTGTGCTGGCCTGGGGAGCTGGCAGCTGAGGGCTGGGGCACCTGAGGGCTGGGATAAGGTTGATGCATCCAAGCTGCTGATTTTCCTTCTCTTAGCACCACGGGGGTGTAGGTGATGGTGGATCTCTGCAGATCTTTCTGTGTTTTGAGGGAATATAATAAGCTACCGCTGCCAACAGCAACATCATCACTTGCCCTTCTCTTGTGGGGTCCCTCATCGGGAGACCTCAGCTAAAACAGTGACATGTCCCAGGGAGCCAGGCCAACAGCAGTATCTTTGCTTCTCACTGAGAAATCGGGACACAGAGGAGGAGTTAAAGTGACCTGCCACTTTCCTTACTCACACATTAATTCATGAAGATTTGTCACACAAATGATGACAAACCTCTTCACTGGAAGAAGGTCTGATTTACTTGTCACACCAATAGACCTCTGTAACAACCCTACAATACTGTAGAAATCCTGCCTCATTTGTGGATTAGTGTCACAAGACCCAGAGTGTTTCTAGAAGCCCTGAAGGACCCAGTTAAGTCACTTTTCCCATCCTCTTTGTGCTGCAGAATCATTTCTTATGTTGTGGGACATGCTCACAGCCCATCTGAGGGCAGCTGCTGCAAATCCAACATGTGGGTGCTGTTAATCCCACAGGAATTTTCTTAGGAAATGGAGGGGGAGGGAAAGTTGCGTACAGATACAGGCATAAACAAAAAAAAACCCCTCATAAAGCTTCAGCACATTTCTATTTTCCAGGCACACGGAGCCATCCAGCACCATAAGCAACTAAGAACCGGAGAGAGAGATATTCAGTAATAATGAGATGCACTTGGGGTAATACTTTCAAAGGGATGTGAAGTTTCTAGTCCTTATGAGCTTAAGAGTAGTCTCGTAGCTGATACTCCACAGAAAGCCCTGATAACCCTTTGCAAGCCCAGTCAGCACCTTTGAAGTCAATGGCAACATCGTCACAGTAATAGCTCTAAAGAGCTGTGTTGGCTCTTACATGGCTGAAAGACCATCTAGTTTGTACCACTCAGGTTCTTTGAACTAACACCACTCCCCAGGATTACAGCACCTGGCACATCTACTGTCAAGCTGCTTCGCTTCTTTCTTACTGCTTTTCCCAAGCAAGCTCTCCTATAACTTCATTTTTTTAATTCCTTTTAATAGAAAAAACCCTGGTTCCATAAACTCGATGTCTAAGTTTGCAGGAATGTTACGCAAACAGCATTGCTGGGATTAAAGCAGCAACTGGTTGCTGGAGGTCTGTGTTTCTACGTCCTTTTACTTGAATTTCTTTTCCTCAATGCAATACTGAGAACACTCTTGCATGGAAACTAGCAGGAAAAAGGTCTAGGTTTAAGATCAAAAAAGGTGCAAAACTAGTTGGAAAACGGACTGTGAGGTTTTTTTACAAAAATCAACATTTCATTGTCATATTGGGAGGATTAAGTAATGTCCCAACAAGGTTTGTGACAAATCTGGCACAGAGTAGGCAAAGCCAGCGGCCAAATGCTACTATAAAAGCTAAAGTTGGCATGTAATGTTGTGCATCAGCTAAGAAAACATGAAATCTCACAGCACAACTCTGATCTAATGATGGTACATTTGACAGCCGCATGCCAGAAAGTTCTTTGCAGCTTACCTAATGGCATGATGGAGTACCAAAACAGCAGGGTGACGCCCTGCCCAGGCCTGGCGTGGTGCACTCAGCCTTGAGTCTATGGCATGAACCAAACGTTCAATGTTAATGCATGACACTTCCCACAAGGATGGTGTAGTAACCTGTATGAGATTGCATGTCCAAGGGTGATCTTGCCCTTGATTGTTTTCTATGCACATAATGAGAAGCAAAGTGCTCAGTCCTGGGCACTAGACTAGCCCACCACACCTTGGCTGCTGCTCACCATCTACCCTACTGTCCCAGTAACCTGAATGGCAAACCCAGTACTGAACCGAGCTTTGAGGCCACATCACATCTGGTCCTTAGCGGGAATGGAATAAAAACCTGTTCTGGAGTAAGTGGTTATAGCCAGGCACCAGGAGGAGCAGCTCAGGAGGCAGCAAACAACCTGTACAATTTCTTTTATCTAAGAATTTTCTGCTAAACATCCATATGATTACAATATCTAATAAGGAGGCAAACCAATAGTAATTTAGCTGAAGTGTTATGGTCTTTTGGGTAAACTAATTCTCCCTGCCTCTCAAGCACAAATCCATACAACCAATGCAGATTGGCTACTCTTTTAGTACCCAAACTAAGATAAATGATCATCTTGTCCATGAGTCATCTAGACCGTTTCCCATAGGAAGACAAGGTCTAAATTCAAATGGATCCTGAAAAGCACAAAGAAACGGCCAGAAATCAAATAAATGACAGTAAAAAACACTTAAGAGGGAAATGTCAAATGCAAAAGTCCCCAACAAACAAGCGCAACCTGTGGCACCTGCCAGGCATCAGTGTGCAGAGAGGGACCCACAGCCTTTAGAGATCCAGAAACTGTGGGACTTCTTGGTCTTGTCTGCCCACAACACAACGAAAGGCAAATGTCATCCTGGGACACACCTGCAAGGGTGTTTTATGTAAGACACAGAAGAAATTATTGTGCTCTACTTGGCGCCAGTGTGGTCTCAGCTGGAGTTTGGTGTCCAGTTCTCGGCACCATGCTTTAAGGAAAATGGAAGTTGGATAAGGTCCAAAGGAGCTCATATGAAAGACAAAAGGTTTAGAAAATGCAGCCCGAGACAAAAGGCTGATGGAGTGGGCATCTTCTGTGTGGAAATGGGAAGATGAGGGAAACCTAACAACGCTTAACTGTCACGCAGAAACCTGACTTCTTTCTGCCCGTTATAAACTGGTGATATGACGTGTGATGTCTTCCACTCTCTGCTTTCGTTTGGTGAGTATGGTACAGCAGGGCTGCTTTTGCAGTGCAAATTGAGACCACCTGTTAGAACATTTTCAGGCCTTTAATATGTCCTTAGAGGAACCAGACCTTCCTCAGATCAAAGTCCCTCAAGATTCCTCTCAGGATCCAGTTTTGTGGCCAGCATTCATCACAACCAACTGCTTTTGAACACAGCCAGTTGTCTGGGAGACTGTACGGCTTAGTCCTGCCTTAGTCCTATGATTAAGCTGAGACAAGCTCTGGGACATGATGGTTCTTACTGCGCAGCATCAGTCTGCCCAGTGACTTCTTGCTCTAGGAAACACCACCTGGACACACAGGGCTTGAGTAATTTCCAACATGGGCATCTCCAGTGGTGCACCTGCCAGGGCTGGCAGCTATGACACAGGACCTACAGAAGACCTGCATGTTTCTGGACCAGCAGTTGGACTCAGGTGGCACTTCCTAGGGGAAAATGGCAACTAACCTGCGCTCAAGCAGCTGAATCGTGCACGCTGCCCAAGCGGAGGAAGAAGCATTGGAACAGCATTGCATTTATTAAATCACATGTATCAGGGACATCCAGTGCATGGGTAAATAATTACACCATGCTGCAGTGACACTACTGGGCAGGAGATGGGGTTTCCATCCATCCTAAAACAGAGTCTCCCAAACTGAAACCTGGGGCATCCAGAAGCACAACTTGTCCAAGGACCAGCTGCAATGCAGTGCCCAGTGGGGCTGGCAGCGGGGTGCACACGTGAAAGCCAAGGAAGGCAGCAGGACAAGGGGACTGGCTGGGGTAGGGGCTATTTCCCCAGCACGTTACTGCAGCTGCTGCATATCCCTGCAGGCACAGCTTCCCCTTCCCTTGCTGGAGCCGTTACTCCCCAACCCTCTGCTTACCCAGGGTGTGGAGCTGGCACAGACCCCCAACGACCCCAGATCCTGTTTCTGGGCTGCTCTGACCAAGAGTGCAATCATGCACACTTCCTTCCACATTTATGCAAAAAGCATCCACCCCACACGTATTTCCACTGTATTTGAGGCCTTGTGTAGTCTTGGCAGAAGTGGATGGATTTTGCCCAGAATACACAATTTAGTGCTAATTATCTCTTCCTGCTGGGCTTTAGAGCACAGAGCTTTCAGTTCAAGAACAACAACTACAAGAGCTAATGGATTGCTCTGTTACTAGGAAGCAAACCCTTTGCAGAGCGCAGAGGATCCTGCCCCACTGCAGGTCCCAGGGAAAGCTCAGTGCCGCAACAATAGGAGGACGGAATTTGTTAACTCTTCAGAGAAGGAGAGAGCATCGCCAGTGTTGTAATTGCCTTCCGCTGGCGCTGCTGGGGGGAACACCCCAACACAAAAGAGCACCTCACCCCTCCCAGGGCATAGGAAATTGTGTTGTAGGAGAAGAAAACTCCATTTGTCGGGTCAGTGAGAGGGTGCAGAAGAGAATAGGATGGAAAAACTGTGGCTGAGATTCTTTCCTTTCCATGTCACATACCATAAAAGTCTGTATTTTCTGTTCTCATTTGGAATGAGTGTATAGGACATGGATTATACTGTTGCTTTCCAGACTCCACTTCTCATGTGCATTTATCCCACATCTAGGATGGCCTCTGGGCTCCACTGCTAGGGCTCCTCTGACAAACCACTTCTTTTTTGGTGATATTCCCTGAGATGAGAAAGAGCTTTGCAGCACTCAGCTGGCAATTCAGCTGCAGGTAATGAATTAACAGCATATGGGAGTCACACTTGGAGCCAATAATAATTTAATTCACCTGCACTGGCACTTAACCATCCAGCAACCACCATTGCAGAACTGCTCTCTGCACAGCTAATTTAGGAGCTTTATAGACCTACATGTGGTGATCATTTGATTCTAACACTGACATGTTACCTGAAGGAGAGTCAGAAGTACCTCCCAGCATAGCGAGTATTTTGGCTGGTGGTGACCACATCTTAGCTTCTCTTTCAAATGCAGTCTTTTAGGTGTAGATGCTCACCTACTTGAATATCCTTACAAGTGTAAGAAATAAAATACTGAAATATAGAGCAGATGCTTCAGTACCTTGGACTAAATCCATTATTGACAGAGGACCAACATTACACCCTTCTCAAAGACACTTTCTCACTTGCTCATATGGTGCACAGATATAGGCTGCTGGCAGCGATCTCTAAGGCAACGCAGGCAACTTCCAGATATTCAGCTACCCTTTGTCTCCATTTCTTGTGCAAGATTCTGGACAGTTTATTCTCATTTGGGTCTCTGTAGTTATCACACTAAAATATCCTCCTTATTGCTGTATTTAGTATCCCTCTTGAAAATGGGTCAAAGGAAACAGCGCTGGATGAATGGAACAACACCCCGCAGGTGAGGGTGAGGTGAGGGATGGTGTCTGTCCCCAGCAGCGTTACTGCAGGCCACTGAGATAATCCCGTGATCTGCCTGCCAATGTGCATGGGTTTCAGTGGCAGCTCTTTTAGAGAGCTTGCTACTACCAGTGACAAAGGTCTTCATGTCTTGGAATCACAACTACTGGCACGGAAAGGTAAAAGGCTGTAAGGAGTGAGAATCCTTCTTCCTGAGTCAGTTGAGGAAACAGCTGTACAAAGCCTGACGCCACTTTGCCGAGACGGTCGCGAGCATCCTCCATCATGTCCAGACGCAGTTTCCTGTCTCTAGAACAAGTTGTCCAGCTGTGGCTCGCTGGGGAACACCAGAAGGAAAAAAGAGAAATACCAGATTGATCCCAGGGAAGATTTTTTCTGTGAAACAAAGGTAAATAATTCTGCTGCTTTATGACTGGTGGTTTTACTCTGAGGTATTACACAATAGGCTTAAATAATGCTGAAGTATGGCTGCCTCCAGTTTTACCTGATTATAATGTTTCTCCTTGGCATGGTGCATCTCAGAGAAGGTTGGTTATGAAGAATAAAAGCCTTTCAGGGTTCAGTCTGTTTGCACATGAACCTTCTCGCCCGACCATGGTAATAAGCGTGTGAAGTACACATTGAAATAATTCTTCATAATATTTTGTCTCATAACATTTGAAATTGAAGTATGCTTTTTACTTTTACAAATAAATATTGAGCTAATTGCATTAACAAACATAAATCAAAACTGTATATTTTGGCGAATAAAAGGCAGAATGTACTCTTCCTATCCTGCATGTGGACAGCCCCGGTTTCCAGCATGAGCAGGTCCATGGGGGACCAGCATGGGCAGCTGCCGCGGGGGAAATCAAAGCGACCGGACACCCCATCCCCAAGCCCCTGGGACCCCCAGCCTGGTCAAGCAGGGTGGTCAGACTATAAATGCTGAGCACACTCAGAGATGTACCTCTGCTTCTGCGCCATCTCCTCGAGCCCAATGCCCTGGCTGTGCTGCAACCATGGTAGAGTCGCATTGCACATGTGGGATTTAACGTGTTGCAGCAAAAGTGCAGGAAAGCCATGGCCCATCTTCCCTTCAGATGAGATTTGGGATTGAGCAGTAAGTACAGGACAGCCCACATTGCACAGGGCATCTGGTGACTGAATGCCAGGCGACCTCCATACTGCAGGTGATGCTCCAACCCCATCTGTATGGCTACAGCTTTGCTCTCCTAGAGCTCCTATGCTTCACCGGCTAGCCATTGCTGAAATTAGATCCCACAGCATGCCTGTGGATAATGATTTATACTTATCTTTTCTCTAAAGATAGGGAAACTGGAGCAGAGACAGGGATTTTTTTCCTGCTGTAGAGATGTTTCAATTGTTTTCATCCTTGAATCTGACATTTGTGATCCGGGATTTCTCCCACCTCACGTATTCCTGCACTTGGGTGGGACGTGGGCACCTGGCTGTCCCCTGTGGGCAGCTGTGCCACCTGACTTTGACAGAAATGGACAACATAAGGCAGGAAGACCCCTTCAGACTCCTACAAAAAATACGTTGGGTTTTTTAATCAGTAGGGCAGCGCACCACCTGGGGGCAGGGGGAATGAGGCTGATCTTTGGGAATTTTTTGGAAGCTTTGCTGACCATCAGTCAGATAGATAGCTGTAAAAACATTTGTGTGGGGTCAGGTCTGAAAACACTGCAGGGCCATCCTCTTCTCTGGAGAGATTTTGTACGGAGACTTGGGGAAAACCAGCAAAGCAATGGGCACATGCATTTCTTTTTCATTGTCATGGCTGGTAGAAGGAGCTGGTTTAAGTATTTGCTGATATGATGTAGATAGCAAAAGCTAGATCTAATGTAAGTGCCTGTAATAGCCCTTGGCCCCTCTGGCAGGCACCTAGTGGTCCCTGCTGCCCAGGCATCCAGGGCCACCCCAGTGCCACTGGGTGCTTCTTTCCTGCCCAAGGCAACAAGGTGAAGGACACGCAGTTTTTGGGAGATCCCAAAATCTCCTGAGGAGCCTGACCTGCTGGTTGTGCCCAGAGCCCACCTCATGTGTACTGATGATTTCTGCCCCTTGTGAAACACAGGAACAGCCAATATTTTCTTCTAAAGCTTGGGTGGAGGAGGAACCTGTTCCTTATGCAGCAACTTGTAGCACAAGCACTCACCAAGGATGCTGTGTGGTGCTCAGGGTGGTGCTTGTCACCTCCTACTCCATCACGGTGGCCAAATGTGCATGGATTGGTCTTTGTGACACAGCGATCAGCACAGGGGCATCTTCTCTGCCAAGGGACTCTCTTCCCATGGGATCAGAGACAGATTCCCTCTGTGCATGTGCTTGTTTGTATGACTCTTGTCTCCTTTCCTCATCGTCTCCTTTCACCTAGGTCCTGAAATACTGTCTAAAGAGGAAAACATCCCCAGTGAAAGGAAAGGCAGTGTCCCTGCCTTGCTCTGAAATAGCCTCTGTCCACTGGGTTACAGTTTTCAGTCACTGAGGTGGCGATGTGTGGATTAAATAGGATATTGGGGTCCTCCTCCTGACATGAATAAATTTACCTTTTGGACGTGGGCAGGAGTGGGGTTTGAAGGAGCACAGTGAACCCTGCCCGGCACAGGTCTGGGAAAATGCAGGTTCTCAGGGAGAAACCTGTGTTTTGGAGTGTGCACAGACAGAAAGGACCTGAGTACATCCCTGAGCCAAGGCAGTACCAGCTGATTTACCTCACATTTTGGTGCACCCAATTTTCCCTTTGCACTGTGTAGTTTGCGAACCGAGATGCCTGGACTTTATTCCAGGGTCAGGCGCTCAAGTCCTTTCTTATGTCTAGACTGCAGTCTCGGCGTGATGACATCCTGCTGCCTGTGGCTCATTTGTAAGCAAGGGAAAACCCAGCCCATTCTAATTGTGAATATGCTAAATGACTGATAGAGCTAACTGTGGCCTCTGCTCTCGTAACGATTTGAAAGTGAAAAAGAGATGTTGACGCAACAGGGCAAAGGACGTTTTCTAGCTCTGACAGTAACTCAGCAGCCTGGACTAAAGCAGCCCTGTGCCTTTGCAGAGAAGGCACCGCGCCGCCAGCAGCCCACTCTCACCGAGGTCTTGCTTGCCTTTGTAATTTACTTCAGTTCTTGGCTGTCAGTACATCATCATTCTTGGCTTCACTCTAGTACCTACCAGAACATACAGAAACCCTGTGACAGATACAGCAAACCCAGGAGAGCAGAATACCTGTAAACCAGCCCCTACTTACTATTTTTACCAAAAGCAGCAGCACGCAGAGCACAGACATAGGAGTGGAAGAGTGGGGAAGCGCTATTTTAAGTCAAGCAGCACAGGAGGTTGTTCTTAAAATCAAAATGACCTGCTTGCAATAGCTGGAAGCCTATGCAGCCGCATATACAGGAAACAAAGAAGTTTGTTTACACACCCCTGGTTACACTGCACTTCAGAGTGACAAATGTCAGCGCAGTACCAAGAGCTGAGCAAACTCAGGAGTTTGGGTTTAACTGTGAGCTGTTACTGCTACAGACTGCAATGAGACTTTTCCCCAAATTGTTTCCAACCACTGATATTGGGGCACGTGTCTTGGCCAAATAAACCGTATAGGTTGTCGCTCTTTGGCAAACCAGCTTTAAATTTAAGGGGAGAATACTTCAGAAGGGCAAAATCAAAGGAAAATAGAAGCTGATGGACCTTACCAGTAAGTATGAAACAGCTTTAAAAAGCAATTCCACTAGATCCATTACCAGGACCAAACTGCTCCATCCGAGCTAATGCTTACTTTCAGCAGCTGTATCCTACGCTGCAGCCCTCAGAAGGGCAGGGATGCTCTGGGCAGCCCAGGCTGTAGCTCAGCACGTGCTCAGTGCCTGCTTTACACCCGTGTAAAAGGAGCAACCCCATGCCCCAACCTTCTTTTCTCTTCCTCCCATGAAAGCTTTTGTGTTACTCAGTGAGCTGATCCAGCTGAAAAATAACCCAGGAAAAATGGCTGGGTACTCGTTAACTGGATCGGTCCTGTTGGGGCTGTACCTGGGAGAGGGCAGAGGAGGGGAGGGGGATGGATTCTCCCTTCCAGCAGCAGCAGCTCTTGCTAATACTGACTGCAAAGATTGTTGAATCGCAGGCTCAGCGTTTGGAAATGCAGTTCTCGGGATGTTTAAACTTCTGTTTCTGGCGTTCCCAGAAGTCCACCTGCATCAACATGCTGACTAATCCATCAGAGCCCGCAGACTGGCTCTTCCTTCATCCATATCGCTTGGGGAGCATGGTGAAACAGGCTTAAACCCACTTAAACCATTTGGACTAAGCAGCACACTAGGGTGGGAATAACGGGATAACCCATGCTTATGTCCTTGTTACAGCACTCCTCAGGGATACATGGAACTCGTGCTCAGTTTTTCCGTCTATGTGAGGAAGTTCAAAGGCAGCATGCTCTGTTCTGGCCCTCCTGGAAGACAAAGACTCTGTTACTGGGTTACGTCTACTTTGCATGACAGAATTTCGTATTTGTTTGTCTGGAAAGTGAACAAATAAACAGGATTCTTAACCTGTGATGGAGACAAGGGTGTCAAACCTATTGGCAATATGTCCCATGTGAATAATGGCCAGACACCACAGTTAGTACTGTAATTCAAGTCTCCTTTTTAAAGAGAGCCAACAATCAACCGCTAATTAGAAATTCATAATTGCTTTTGTGTGTTTTTTCTTTACTCTTTTGTCCTTTTAAGTAACAGCAGTAACAAGAGAGCAGCTGAACCGATGACACCCTCTGCCACCTTCCCTGCCTCTCAGCTGGACAAGCAGTGGCACATGCTGGGGGTGGTTCAGAACTGCATTTACGATAGTAAGGGATTGCTGCCTTCGCCTAACAAGGACATTAGTTTGGTCCTCTGCCCTAGGCAGCCAAGTTTCACAAGTCACGCAAGGACTTCACATCTTTGATACATCACCTTTTCTGTCAAAGTTGGCCAGGAATAGTCCTCAGGTCAAAATGTATCGGAAAATGAGAGAAGGGAACACGCAGCACAGGCTCGCAAATCCCATTGCTTAGGAGACCAAGGCCAAAACCAAGGTGGGTGGTTACAAGGTATTTACAGCAAGGGAATGGTATTTTGCAAGGATACTTAATTTATTGCTGCCATTTTTTTGACTGAGATACGTTGTTATCCTGAATTTAGAGCATCCCAGTGATATACAGCAGGATTCTTCCACCTCTTAGCACTGCTGCTCATTCAGCAGAGCATCTCTGTGTGCTGCAGGACACTGCCAGGTAGCACACACCTTTTGGGGGAGCAAAGGCTCTGCTTTCCACAAGGAGAGCTGGGTAACAGCAGGCACCCAGCAAACTCCACAACAGGAGCCACCACACCTCTAAACACCTAAGAAGAAAGGTGGGCAAGATGCACTTCAGAAGCTACAGAAGAAAGCTCATTTAGTAGAATTACAGGAAAAGTTAATTTGCGAAATATGGTAATTTCTCATGGTATTAACCATGAGAAATCCCACAGAAGTTTAAAATTTGTGTTTAGACAGAAGTATATGTCTAGACTACAGTGAAATAGGTGCAATAGTCTGGTGGACCGCATAAGCCAGTTGTGCTGTGACAATGAGGCCAGGCTGCCTCTTGTTTTGGTGTTTTCAAGGGCTCGCTTTTCCAGCAGTGGAGATGGTCACTGGAACATGGCTGCGACATGAGGAGAATTTTATTCACCTACGGCAGTCACAAGGGGTGCACACGTGTTTGGGTGGATTGGGCCCACAAGGCAAAACTGAGAGCAGCTGGGCAGAAATTAGGTAGCAGGAAGAGGAGAAGATGGACTTGAACAGTGCTTTTCAACACACAGTTTAAAAAAATCAGGAAATAAATGTTCTTTGACCTATACGTGGTTCTGGTCATGAAATGTTTGCATTTTTTGGCATCAGATTCTCCAGCTATTTTCAATTAGTTTTAGATACAGTGAGCTGAACTGATTCAGATTTCACTGAACTAAATACATTTCCATTATCAGAGAGTAAGCAATGCAGTACTGCACTTAAACAGAGATGGTGGGGCAAGAGTTAGGAACTAGATTAATAAACTACAGTAAAGCAGGAATTAAGTTTTTGTTTTCCTTAGCATTAAAAAAAAAATCAGAATATTTCAGCTGCAAAGGAGAAAAAGCAGATCCTAGAGCTGCTTTACTTACGTAAGTAATCATGAGTTGAGCAATTTCTTAAAGAAGGATTATTCATACATGGAACAATTTGCTGCACTGAGGTGGTTTTTCCCCTCCACTCCCCTCCCCCGGGGGTTATGTCTGGAGCCCCCACTTGGGGAGCCATCAAGACCCAGACAACCTGTCCCTGATGGGTGGCCTTCACCAAAGAACCTACCTTGAACAAGATGATGTATTGGGCCAGCAGAAGCTGTAGAGAATCAGCAAAGCTTTCATTCTTTCCCGTCTGTAAGAGTCACCGGGAGAACCTGAACTCCCCCCAGACCGAGAGCGGACTCCCCGCTCCACTGAGAGCAGCGATCCCAGCATCAGCCCCGGCAGGGAGCAACGAAGCACAAATATTATTAGATGTTACTGTTTTGTGGAAACAGTTCTGGAAGTAAGTTGCTGGTGGCAACCTGCCACCTAGCCAAATGTCCCACCAGCCCTTTTTTTTGGCATCTGCTGGCCCTGAATAAGACACTTTTATTGTATACAAAATCTGAGTCGTTGCTGCTTGGGCTGAAGAACCGGCGTTTTGACGGCAGTGTAAGAGGATAAGCTTGTCAGGCAGCATAGCTGCTAAAGGATGAGCTCCACTGTGCCAATGAAAATCACCCAAATGCTCCATTTGTCATATTCCTTCAGAACAAACTGTATGCTAAAGTAAAAGGCAGATGACTTGCCCATGTCAGATATCTCAATTTTGTGCCCAGCTCTGAATAACCCTGTGCAAGCTATAGTGTCATTCCTCAATTATTTCTTTTTATGTGGGTTTTTTTTTTCTTTTTTTCCCCTAAGACAGGAGATCTGGCCTTATAATCCGTGTTGGAAAAGATACAGAAATTGTGATAACACTCATCAAAAGTGCAAATGATGGAACTCCTTGTTCCTTGTTTTACGGAGTGCCTCTCACTAAGCTTCAGGACCTTTCAAGAGCGCTTGACACAACAGATTTGTCTTGGAGACCAGAATGCCCATAAGAAGTAGCGTGATTAAAAAAGATTAAAAAAAGATTCCAAAGACAACGCCATGTTTTCAGGTGCATGAGTCACTCTTCTCAAGAATTAGTAATTTACAGACTGAGGGGTGGCTCCTCTCTGTCCTCAGGCGATGCAGGCTGGCAGCTCCTCCAAAGCATGGTTGCTGGCTCCTGCCAGAGGTATTCTTTGGAGCTGTGTAAATGGGGGAAAAAGCTGACTCGAGGTCAACTTAGTCAGCTTGTCTCGATTGGAGCCCCTGTTATCTCTGCAACCACAGCTGAGATCATTTGACCTGGTCAGGCTGTAACCATGACCACTTCAAACACTCCCTGCCCGGCGGCAGCAGCAGCTTGTGGAAAGGTGCTGCTGGCAGGACAACCAGCTCCAATCGTCAGAAAGGTTAAACCTTCCTCCCCCTCACTCCGACACTTACTGCTTACAAGGACTCAAAAGGAAGCACGTACGAGTCAGATACAGCTGTTCAGCTCCCGGTTTGGAGGAGACCAGCCGCAGCATTACGTTCAGCCTGAGCAAAAGGAATCAAGGACTGCTGCCCACAGAAAGGTTTTCCCATTATTGGGTTGATTTGATTAGGGGGAGGGGGTGTAATTTCAAGTTCCCTTTTTGTGTATAGCGCCATGGCCTTTCAAAGCTGCTGGAAGCCCTTGTTATTTCTACAATTTTGCATGATTTTCCAATGAACTTGTTTCTTGAACAATTCGGTCCAGCTTTGAACAGTGCAGTCCAACAGATTTTATTCCTGCACACTGAAAGAGCAAAGTGCTCCCTCTACACCTCTGCAATAGCTTACCTGTCATTAAAAATTTAGAAAGCTTCATAGAATGCAAAGGTTCCAGTGATATTCATCAACAGTCATGTGGGATTTGGCCTAAAGAGAGCTCCTGAGCAGTCAGGGATGGAAACAGGACCCAGGGATACACAGTGCTGTCAGACCTGTGGTCTGTCTGTGGCCCCAGGCTGTGCTAACAGCGAGCAGACTTTCCAGGCAGAAGAGAAACAGAAATGCATGAGGAATGACACAAAGTGTAGGCGTGTTTCAGGTTTTTTTAGGGTTTAATTCATTTATCCCCTTAATTCCTGAATTAACACGCAATGCAAATCTTGTGATTATTACACAAATCCTAGTTTACACAAAGGTGAGCAAAACCCAAGGACAGTCCCCAATACAGAAATGTTAAAATCTAAAAGCAGAATCGGAGAAATTGAGACTCACCGGAAAACCAAAGGAAAGTCCAAAATGGCATTCTCAATATATTTATTTTAGAGATTACTTCCCATTGTCCTCATAATTTTTAAAGATCTTTTGGGGGATCTGCTAGTGTAAGTAAGGCCTTGGAGAACTTTAGTTGTAGATTAATGCTACATGATTTTCACGTTTGGCAAGCTATGAAAGTGCTCCTGACATCAGCACATTTCATGTTTAATCCCAACTATCAGTTTATTTTCTAATTACGGTTTAAAAGAAGAACAGATTTTTTTTTTGGTGAAGCAATGATATATATTGTAACATACTGTTTCCCCTAGAAACAACATATATACGTGTTTGATAGACATAATACACACAATTAGGAAGGCTGTGTGACAGATCAGTGACCAGAGGTTATGAGAGAGCAGAGGGATAAAACAAAAGTTGGTCACTTTTAAGAGTTAATTTGATCATCATAACCCTTTTGTATTACTTTTTTTTTTTGTGAAAATCAGACTGTGCAAATACCATTAGAACAACTGCCAAAGAAAAATGACCAAAAATAACAGAACGCAGACTCGAAAGATACTCTAATATTGAATTTCCATTATGAAGTTTAGAGATTATTATAATGACAATTAAACACGCTGTTCTGCCATGGAAAGAGAACACACATACTTTTGTGTTTAAGTACCAGAATGTGAATTGCAAAACATACAACGAAACCTCTATCCAAGCAAAGAATTGTGTGTGGATCTATATGCTGGTACTAAATAAATTAAAAAGAACACATTTTCAAGAAGTGGTCAGGACAGCACAGATTAAGCTCTTTCCTCTCTCCTCCTCTGCTCAAAAGCCATCCTCTATCTTCACCACAGCCTCCATGAGCACAATGGACTTTTATCCCCAAATCATTGCCCTCACCTCTAATGGTCTTCTGTACACTGGGGAAGTATTTTCATTTCTCTGCTATAGACCTCTATGTTGGTTCAGAGTGTGAACTCCTGATCTTTCATCGCTTTGATGATAAAAGCCCCAATATAGCATTTTGCTGTGGCAAAAACTGTGCTTTTAGTAGTGTCATATTTTGTCTCTTGTAAATGGCTTTGCTTTCAAATTTCCACTCAGGCTTGTGGCCACCACCATCCCAGGCAACTTTGCCAGCACAAATATCAGTAAAGTGCTGCTTGTACAGACACTTACTGTGGGTTTAACAGAAATAATTGCATTAGAATAATTTTACTCAAGAGCGCAAACACAACGCTTCTTGCCAGCTTAAGCAATTTTTACTCAATCTGTCTGAAGAATACTGCCTTTTAGGGTAACTATATCACGTTCTGGGTTCATATGCCATGGTGCATTCTTTTTCTACTGAAATTTAAAATACCTGTTGAAACACACTGGCACTTGGGGATTAGCCAAACTAACAGAACTTCCCAATTTCTTTTTTCAGTATCCATTAACTTATCTGATTATTTGCAATTCAATAGAATTTAAAAAAACCCCAAACTTTCAAGCTCATGCATACAGCATTGCTGTGCTACCAATTACACATATGGATAGGCTGCTCCAGATAACCGTCAAGCAGACAGCAACATGGATATGGAGAATTTCAGAATGCCACCAGAATCACCGCTGGGATGCCACACAAATACTGCTTAGCTTAGCTAAGACGAGCATGAGGTGAGCATGAGGAAGAAGGAGGCACAGACAATAGCCTGGGCACACAGAGCAACTGATGCACTCTTCATCTTCTGACCAAAGAAGGGGTCACAGGACAGTGAGGTTTTATTAAAACTATATCCCATTTTTACGGCTCTTTTCATCTTTTATTTATCTTTAAAGGAGAGAATACAAGGCTTTACACTTTCACTTTTATTTCATGTGTGAAACTTATTCTCCTTGAAACGGCTTTGCCATTAACTTAGAGAGAAGGTCCACGTGGCTGCAGCTGGACTGCTGCTGGTACCTCGGTGGGCTCCTTCCCCGCTGCCTGGGCTGTCTCTACACTGCCGGCACCTCACTGACAGGGCTGGAAAGAAAGCCTGCGTCTCCTAAGCACCTCTTTGTTCCAGCTGAGTTTACTCTGCTAAATGAAGAAAGACCACAGTTTTTGTGTTTTTCACATGGATAATGAATGATGTTATAAGGTCACAAACATCAGAGGCATCCCAGAGCTTAACAGATGCAAAATTCAATACACCAATCAATTTTGGAGATAAAAATGTTAATAATGGTTTCATAGTCTAAGTAATGAATATAAATTTTCTCCCCCAAACGGATGACATTTCCTGAATCAAAATTGCTTGGACTTTGCTCTCTATTCAAGCATAGTTTTCTCTTGCTTCGTTTAAGGTTCTACAAATCGAAGTTACCGGCCTTTCACATGCAGCTGTCACTTACGTGACTAACCTTGGATTTATTAAAATCCTTTGTTCTATTCCTGAAGACAGCAAAATATTATTTCCATCCCATTTCCAACAAATGTCTCACTGGGTTTATTACTGCAGACAAGTAAGATGTTTCTGGAATATGAAAAATGTGAAAAATCTTAAAATAGGTTCAAAAAGGTGTGTTTCATTACCTAGAACAGAGCAGAGCCAGTTTTACCAGCGAGAAATCCTGAACTACCTGATCAGTTCTGTTATGATAATAATTAAAAGGCAACATTATTGATGCAATATGTTGGTTTTTTTTTTTTTTCCAAAACAGCTTTCTCATGTTTATCTCAATGATACTACCCAGCCAGGAGTTTACTCCACTTAAAAGTGCAATATTTGGTATACTGTACAGAAAAATACAAAGTAAAACATAAATATGTGGCATAAATCTTTTGTATGTATCAATGCTGAGAAAATGAGATTGAGAATTATTCAAAACTTAGATATGGGAATATAAAATGACTTACATGATGTTCATGTAAAAACACAAAAATGAACAACTGAAATCCCCTTTTAGGGATCATTAAAGAACAGAACTTTGCCTAAAGAACAGTCTCTAAACATTGCTTAAACTGCAAAACTGTAAACATGCATATGTAATACAACTTTCAAGCCTTCATACTTACATTACTGAAATTATATATACCAATAATGCTGGTGCCGTATCTTTGGAAAGTTCAACAGCAAGATATATATCAACCTTTGCACGAGCTTATTGCTAAATCAAGAAAACAGTTATAGACTTACTTCCTTTAAAAGCATTCCTATTGAAAGAGACCATTAAACTGTATATTAGATACATAAGAAAAAAATAAATCCCCAAACCACATTTTTTTTGAAAACTCAGTTGTTCTACTTAACCTTTGTAGAATCAATAAAGTCACGTAGCCATCCCTTTGCCTGCACAAAGTCAACCCTTTCACTCATGTGCTCCTTCCGTACAATTGAAACCCAGTATCGGCACTGGAGCAGGAACTGTGTCTCAGTAACATCTATAGAAATAATTTAAAACCATTTTCTAAATTACCAGAATAATGACAGTCAGTCAGACTTGTTGACGCATTTTATTGTGAGATGGGGAGTCTGGTAAAAAACTAGAAAATGACCATGATGTAACAAGGAACTTAAAAATGAAGTTTCAGATTTGTAACATACATACATGAATACAGGAACAAATTGGCACAAAAATGTTAAACATTGTTCCCAACACTGTTTATAAGATTATTCTAATTTGGCTTACTAAGGAAATGAGAGTTTTATGGTTAGACTAATCTCTTAATAAAACTGCAGAGCATCATGCTATTAGTCACACAGTGAATTTCAAAATTTAAGAGCTTTATATTAAAAACTGGGTAAAGGTAAAATGAATTGATTGCAATTGTAAAATTAATACATTCCCATTTTAATTCTTCTGTTCTACAGTCCAAGGCAAGTATAAATGTTAACATAACACTGTTAAATCAAATCTCAATGCAAGAGAACCGATTGCATCTCTACTTTAAATCTTATCAACTTTCCAAATTTTCATACTAAAATATATTATTGTATTAATACAAACTACAGTATTATACACTACACTGTGTAATAAATAAAGAAATATAAAAATAAGACACATAAATATAAAAGTTTTCTAAAACTAAAAAGGTACATATGTCAGTAAGAAGGGTATTAATACTGCCAGGTTTGAAGACATACAGTACAAAATGTTGCACAGATCTATAAACTAAAAGAAATAAAATAATACTGATAGGTAAAAATCAGCTAACATTGTAAATAAATGGGGTCCATAATAACTAACATTTGAAAATACTTATGAGCCAGATAACATGTCATGTATGTGTCTGAAATTAAAGTAAACCAATAAAGCAGATTAGAAAATTTCCCTTGTAATTATTGTAGAGAAATTCTGCAAGTCAGGTATTAACCCAAAATACCACCAAATAATTAAATAATGAAATATACCAGTGTTCTTACTTCTCTGATGGCTGAGTGTTTTTTTCCCCATGATTAGTTTAGAAGTTTGATACAAATCAACAAATGCTAGTTATTGTAGGCCACACATTGGATAAAGGCTGCTCCGAGCCTTTATAATACTGATAAATGGCACTTACAGCACACAGGTCTTGCATAAGGCCAAAGGAGATACAAAGCTTCATATCATATCCTTCATATTGTTACTACATACTCAAAACACAATTACAAACACTGATTTTGACGACTTTGCTGTCCTTACCAGTATTAACACTGTTAGTCCCTGCAATCAGAACTCAACGACAATCTTTTCAACTACATTTTTAATCACATGAGTAAGAAACTTCAGTTCTTCTATCATCTGCTTTCTTAAGGCTAACAATACACTTTAAATGATAATATGCTCTACTACAACATCTAATGTCATAAATCGCTACCTTCTAGGTTGAATTTACAAAGGTAGCCAAGCACTGTTTGCAACTGCGTTACAGGTTTCTGCAAAAGGGAATTTTGTAGTGCAGAAGTTCTCACATTTTGAAACATAAGAAAATACTGAAGTGGATTTAGGAAATGTTTTACCATTAAAAAAACAATAAAATCATATAAATCTCTCCCAATTGTACAGCTTAAAAATTAATCAACTTAAGAATGAAAATTAATACTGATAAAACAAACAATGCCAGATGCTTGTCTAATAAATCAGGTTTCCTACAACCTGTTAAATCTTTGCTTCCAGAGTCACTGTATTTTTCTAATCTGCTTCATGTTATAAACTTGTTCCTAACTTTGAAAACTGTGTGAAAAATTACTAAGTTTGAGGTTCAGGCACACCTGGATTTCTTTTTTTTTTTTTTTTTCTTTTTTTTTATATATATATTTTTTTACACAGTAGTGAACAGAAATCACAGTATGCAGGCTACTGCGTTTCCATGAAAAGCATGTATAATATAGAACGAACTTCATTACCAATTTTTTTTTTCCTTATAGAAAAAACTATCATTTAAGCTTTATTCGTTTTTTTCTTCCGACGCCTGCCTGTCATTCTGTGTAGCTTCTGGTTCTGCATTGCTTGCTTGATTTACAGCTTCATCATTCTTGTTACCTTCAGTTTTGCCTTCTTCATCTTCTTCTTCTTCTTCGTCATCCTCTACTTCTTGTAGTTTTCTACATTCTTTTTCTTCCTGAAGTCCTTCTACCTCTTTTTCTTCCTCCTCCTCTTCCTCTTTTTCACTGTCTTCCTCTTCTTCCCTGGTTAGACTCTCTCTCTCATCCGAGTCGATCTGCGATGGAGATGCCCTGGCACCAGCATGCTCGTTATTGAGGACCTCCTGGCCTGTCTCCTCCTGTTCCGTGCTGTCACGCTCTTCTGCCTCTCTTTTGCAATAGGAATAGCGATGATTCATGTGTTGAGAGTAAGACCCCGAGTGTGAAAAACGCTTTCCACATTTGTCACATTGGTAGGGTTTTTCCCCAGAATGCAGTCGCATGTGTTCGATCAAATGGTGTTTGTGTTTAAATGCTTTTTTACAGATTCCACACTCGTGAGGTCTTTTACCTATAAAATAAAGCACAAACAATTGGACATCTTGTAGCTGAAATTTTAAAAATGTATGCTGCTGTTTTCATCATAAGGTGCTGTTGGTGAACATATTACCAACAGTTAATAATTTCATTTAACAAGACGTTCTACTCCATGCATCCTCAGCCTGGGTTTCTCACCTGAGCCCAAAGGACAGGGAAGCGATGGTACATTGTCACAATTACAAGGGTAATTTGTAAGTTCTTTAGGAAAACTGAATGTAGAAGGACAAAAAGATCCTCAGACGTAACTTTCAGCACAAAAAAAGTGCAAGTATAAGTAAATTAGAAAAGGACACATTTTTCCTGAAGTAAACATTATGTTGACTCAAAACCATTTTAACTTTTCTATATTGACGGAAATTTTAAATCAGCTAAGCTTTTATGTTGCTTTTTGTGTACCAAGTCCTTCTTCCAGTTATAGGTAAAAAGAAAATCATTCTAAAATCTAGGTTGGCACGAGTAAATGCCTTATGTACAAAACTTGCTGACTACACACATATTAGCTAGAAAAATCCGTTTTGCTTCACTTAGCTCTCTTTCTGCTCTGTTTCCAGCTTTCTACTTTGTTGTCTTGTTTTTAGAGTCTCTCATAAACACAGCGTGAGCCCAGTAATGTTATTTTGATTTCAACACTCAAAGTGGTTACGCAAAACAACTTTGCACAGTCTCAGCCCTGACATAAAAGATACAGACAATGAGACAGCAGTTTTCTGGTCACACTATACCGATGATCAACACCCTCCGTGTCAACTTCTGCCAAACAAGCAGTGAGATGGGGGTCGGTCTCTTCTCACATGTAACAAGTGGTGGGATGAGAGGAAACAGCCTCAAGTTGCACCAGGGGAGGTTTAGACTGGATATTAGGAAAAATTTCGTCACTGAACGGGTTGTCAAGCATTGGAACAGGCTGCCCAGGGAAGTGGTTGAGTCACCATCCCTGGAGGTATTTGAAAGATGCATGGACGTGGTGCTGAGGGACATGGTTTAGTGGTGGCGTGGCAGTGTTAGGTTTATGGTTGGACTCAATGATCTTAAGGGTCTTTTCCAACCTAAATGATTCTATGATGCTATGATTATGAACACTGCAGTTAATTTAGAAGTAGAATGGAAAGAACAATTGTGTAATGAAAAAGAGTTAAAAGAGCCTAAGGACAGGAAAGGTATGAAAATAGATAGTCTTAACAAATGCAACTTGAGAAACTTTATCAAGTGGAAAAGACAAAAGGGAACTTTTAATTTATTCAATTCTATATGTGAGATGAAATTAAAACATTAATATGCGGAATAAACAAAAAATAATAAAAAAAATTATTATTTTTAAACATATTACAGAAGAAATAAGAGACCAACACTTATTAAAAAAAAAAGCCTAAAGATACTGGAAATGGAGCCAAAAGAAACAACTATGAGAAATTAAAAACAAAAATTGAAGACAAAAGGGTGTTCTTTTGGGGTTAGATTCCATGTGTCGTGAATGGTTGTTAACTTCAGATAATTACAAATGTGGCTCAATTCGAAAATCCTTCATGCTAGGTAGACACACTGCCTTTCATGTAAAGAAAGTATCATATACATACATGATCCCTTTTTCTTAATTTATAATTTTAATTTTTAATTTTGCTTAATTTATAACCAGGGAAGGTAAATTAGAAGTAATAAATCCTTGATTACAGGCTGTGGATCGCAGATGATTGTCCACGAGCCAGATGGAAGAAACTCCCCTTTTTCTATTCAGGGTTTAGGTCTTAGAAATTTAAAGGAACATTGAATTGCAGTTCTGTCAAACAAATATAAAAAACATAGGTTTCTAAAGAGAGCCGAGCACAGAAGATAAGAAGGACTATTACACCTCCCTACACTATCTGAGAACTGGATTCCAGTTGAGATTATTATGTACACAGTACCAATGAAATAACGATCGGAAACTGTTTTTCCTAGTACGTACCTGTGTGTTCATACTTATGTCTCAATAATGAGCTGCTCTTCTGAAATATTTTGTCACATAAATCACATGCATACATCCCGTTTTCTGTCTTTCTCATCTTTTTCTTTGGGGGTGTTGAATCAGAATCATTTTGATCTTCTACATTCGATACTCCTTCTGAGCTAGTGTCTTGCCTTTCATCCTTAAAAAAAATTATGAAAACGGTTGAGTTCAAGAAAAAATGCACTGGTGCAGCACACAGTTCATAAAAGCTGAAGCCGTGCTGTTATTTTCATTCAATTCCATAAACAGCCACACAAAATTGTTTAGATTTAGAGAGTCAAAAAAATCTTCCACTGCGTCGCTCTGCTTTGCAGCCCCTGCCACCATGCAGTTGCAGAATTCTCACTGGGACTGACTTTAATCGCATCCAAATTTGACTGTTGGCCAGGTCTAAGCTACCCCCTGACACATCATGTTTTAGGGCCCGTAAAATAAATGCAACGTTACGAAGGAAAAGAAGATTACAGACCTATAAAGTACCCCAGTAAGTCAGAAGAGAAAATTTGATATCTAACTGCATTTTTCAACTAATGTTTGTCCCCCGCATTTTGCTACCCCGTGGATTTTATGGAAGTTAAGACTGTATTTTCTGATGAAGTTTTCACAAAAAGCTATTTAAGTTATCATTTGAATTTGCATACTTGACTGCCCTCTTCCTCATAAAACTACCACAAATACTACCTAACTCAAAATTTGGAGCATTTCAAATGTTTTATTAATAAAAGGTTTTTAAAAATCATAACTGTAGTCTATTTCTAAGCATTTCAAGCCCTGAAGCTCACCTGTAGGCAGCACAGTATTTTCTGCTGATATCAGCAGTGTCACTACACACAGAATTACTTTTATCATATATTACCAAATCTGAATATAAAACCAGACGTGTTAGCTACCTCAAATGTCATCTGTCTGATGAACTTTAACATAGAACAACCTTGTAACTCTTCAAGGCTCCTCAGTCTCTGGTCATACAGAAACCTGCATAAAATGCTGAACGGCCAATTTCTAAGATTTAATTAGAAACGCCAAGTCTTTCTGTGAATCACTTGTCTGTTCTGCTCTGTCCCTACCTCGACGTGCACAGGTGTTTCTCAGCAGGACTGACTTCGATTAGATCACATCTGGCTGGATCACATCCAGGGAGGAACAGGGCAGGATACAGGAATGGCAGATGAAGATAAATACCTGCCCAACTTTCAATTGAGAATACACCTGAATTTTGTTTAAAGTGCTGCTATGTTGTAGGATGAATTCAGCTACTCTGCAAGCCAAGAAAGCAGAGCAGCATGAATGGAGTAGCCAGAAGTTCCAAAGAGTTTATTTTCTGAATGTGGGGAAAGAGGAGATACGGAGCCAGCAAGAAATGCAAGCCATGGCCTTACTTTGCATTTTGATCAGAAGAATTAAACTTTCTTTAAAATATTGAGCACTTATGTCCTAGAAGGCACTTGAAATGACTGAACATAGTGAAGAACTGACTTATCCATTCACAGTTTCTGGCAGCCTGGACTCAAGCTGCCTGAGCTAGCTAGCTTTGCAGAGGAGTTAACAGTAACGTCTATTACCCATTAACAATCAAGCTGAATAAACCTTATAGCTTACATTTACATTTTACTTCATTTACCTTGACAGCTTTCTGTTAGTTCAGTATGGATACAGAACAAACACGTCATACACAACACACAGGAATACCGGGACTGAAGTACCTGATTTCCATTGGCTTGGGTCTGTTTTGGTGGTGTTTCTTGAACTGCAGGACTAACTGTAGTAGAGTATGTATAAGCCACCTGTGGAATCAAAATGGTTTGCTTATTGGCAGCAAGAGCTCTCAAGCATGGAACACTGTTCTGGTCAGCAATGGCAACAATTGTAGGTAACTGGGCAGTGACTGTAGGTATAGCAATATTTATGGGATTGGCACTTGGTGGGATTACATTTACAATAGGATCAGAGTCTGTAATACTGTTGTCCTTTTGTGGTTCTTTTTTTGCACAAGTTAAGTTCAAAGGTTCTTCTTGGACAGAATAAACACTGTTCTGGTAAACACTAGTTATGGTAGATCTTTCCAACAGTTCTCCATGTTGCTTTGGTAGCGAAAGGTCAAGAGGTTCAACTTGTGGCTCTTCTTGTACACCCTCTGCTGTGTACGTATAACCCTGTGAATTTCTTGATGAAGAAAGGTTTAGTGGCGATGGGGATGGCGTGCTACTGCGTGAACCATTCAGAGTTGATCCCCCTGGTAAAGTCTGGGATTTTGTTGTATTGACAGGATTTTGTGAATTATTTGTGCTGTTCTGGGGTTCGCTCACATTTGTAGTTGCTGCTTGATCATCATTATCTGCGGGACTGCTTAATTTAACTTGTTCAGGAGAAGATGGTCCAGAAGATTGCACAGAAATTTGTCCAGCTTGCATTTTTTCAAACCACTTTTTTACCACGTCCAGTGGTAGGTTTACTGAATCAGCTATTTTTGAAAGCTCTTCTGCACTTGGTTGTGCATTTAATGCATAATAAGCTTTTAGAAGTGATAAAAGGTTCTTTAAAGGTGGCTGACCAGGAGATAAGTTGTTCTCCCCAGTTTCTGATGGGACAGGGGAGTTGGGCTTCTCAGCTTCTGTTCCACTGGGCTGAGGAAGCTGAGGAGGATTTTTTGTTTCATAGTGCTTTAATTCTTGAAGTGCATTAAGATCTCCCGGACAGTCATCACAAAGAAGACAAGTGCTATCATTGGTCTCTCCTTCAAAGTTCTTATCTTTCTCAGACTTCACCGTAAGATCTTCTGGCAATTTTTCATTTTTGCAACTATTTGTAGGAACAGGGTTTTCTTTTTTTAGATTTTGTGGAACAACCTGAAGTTGACTTGGCTGCTCCAAGCTGTAGTTGATGATAATTTTGGTTGTCCCATCTTGGTCAACCAAAGGAAGACTGATAGCTGAAATGAGGGAATGGCCACCTTGTGGTATAGATGCATTGCTGATTGTTTCTTGTTCTTTGGATGCAAGATTAGCATGATTGTTTTCCAATACTTGCCTTATTACATTACCATCCACTGCCACTTTAAGTACATTTTGAATGTCACTTAAGTTGATGCTTATGGGAGACACCAGACCTACTGTTGGTAGAACAACAGCTTGCACCACACCCTGAGGAGAACTGGTTGCCTGCAATGGGCTACCACCACTAAAAACCCCATTCTGCAAAGGGGTCGAACAATTAATTCCTGAAGCAACCACTATGGGCTTGAATTCATAATCCACAGGCTCAGTTTTAATTTGGTTAACAGGAAGTTGCTCTTGCAAGGGTTTATTTTCTATCTTTTGTCGTATCTGTGGTCTTGCTGGGCTACCTGGTGATGCAGAAAGGGAAGGGGAGGAGCACTGAGACGTCTTGAGCCCTGACCGAGCTCGACCATTCACGGGCATCAAACCAATACACTTCTTACTGCTTATGTGTGAACTGTATGAACCAGAATGGGAAAAACGTTTCTTGCAGTTTGGGCATTCATATGGCTTCTCTCCTAAAGATAAAAAAAAAAAGAAGAAAAAAGGCATATGCAACAGTTTACCAGGTCACAGCGTAATAGTAACTAGAAAAGAATACATCAAAATGACCTGTCAAAGAGTCCTAGGGAAAAAAAGTCTTATACAGTGAACTGAACAGCAAGAGTAATTATGTCATCTATAGCTCAGATCCTAGGGTCTTTTAATAAGTCTGTGATCCAGTAGTAGATATAGGATGGAGCCCACATAATCATGATACGTTCCAGTATTTCCCAGTAACTGCCTACATACCACTTACATGAGCCTATATGATACTTGCAGATTTCAGTAAATTCCATTCAAGTAGTACCACTACTAACTTCAGAAATTGCATAAACTACTTTAGAATGGAAAAAATGAGAATATGATTAAGGAAAGAAAAAAATACAAATTCTACAAATGCAAGCCATAATTACATAAGGAACTATGCACTTTTTCTTGCGTTAAACTCAAATACAATATATCCATATCTTTACTCATCAGCTGAATAAAAACAGGCAAAGTATAAGTAAAGGGAAACGAGACACAGACAAAAGACAAGTGTACGTTTGCCTTCAGAGATGAACATCAGGTGAAACTGCCAGGAAGATGCACACAACTATGCAATTGTTACACCCATAGCCAGAGTTGGCTTTTCAGCGAATGTGTGCTACTGAGGAAAAGGACAGAGTCCAAATTGCTGGCTTGCTTCAGATTGACAAGTACATTAACTGAGGCTTTCTCGCTCACAGGCACGGTGCCGCTACCCTTTGGAAATAGAATTACGTTTGCTGAAGGAGGACTTCTAACCGAGGTGCTCTTAATAGTTGTTATCTTGACTGAGCAACTGATAAGAAAGGAAAAGATGGCCTAAACCCTTGTTTTCAGATTTTTCTGTCAATAGGCAAATTTGAGTTAAAGAGAGAAATTGAGAATCTCTTTTGAGTGAAAACATTTTACTTGTTATCTATTAATATATAATATTATATATTAAATTTCTTACAAATTGGAACTTCTCTTATAAATTGAAACTTTTGTGACAGTACATCACAATTCCAGACCTGTGTCCTGAGGCTATTTTAATATGATACTTTAATAAAATCACAGCCACAAACAGTAGGAAGCGTAGTTATGTCCCGACGATTATCAATTAAAGCTCCTAGCTCCTAGCAAGGCTCCTAACATGCTGAGCAGTCTGCAAACACTGAGAAAAAACGGAGAAGTGAAAAAGGGCCAGAAGGATGCCCCACTTCTTCTGCCACAAGTGAAGTTTTCCTTAACTGTCAGAGCTTAGGCTGTAACTGTAAATCCTCTGGAGTTATCCTATGTATTTCCTGCACACAGCTGAAGGCTGCAGCCAGTGCTTACAGAGTCCCAGAGAAACAAAAAGGAAAACACCAGTATTTTAAACTTAGACTTACAAGACTGATATCACATCAAAGTTATAAAGAGTAGAAATGGAAACATTAGTACGTAATTCAATGCTTGGTTTATTTACCACTGTGGATTCGTAGGTGCTCCTTTAGGTGATGTTTATATTTAAAAGCTTTTCCACATTCAGTGCACTTGAATTTTCGATTACCACTGGACTGCGTCACATGTCTCTGTAAGAAAGATTTTGTGATTATCGCATAGGAAACCATGTTGGAAAAACATCTTGTATTTTCACATTGTAACAGAGAAAACGCAATACAAAACTGAAAAGAATCAATCATAATTTTAAGAGACTGAAGGTGGTATGCGTTATGCATGAAAAAGAAACAAATTAGAAGTCAGGTTAAAACTGAGCCATGTGTATCTCCTGAATAAATCTGGTACAGTAAAAAAGAAAAAAAAACAAACAAACCCAAAATACATTTGCCCCTTCTCCTAACGTCAGATGAAGCTTGCACTGACACGTTATGTGAGTAAGAAGTTCCAGGATGCATGCTAATTCTACTTGTGAAAGCAAAAAAACCCAAGAAAAAACCCAAGCCCACCACCCACAGAGTATGTCAGGCAGGACAGAGAAACATTAAAGCATATAAAAGCCTGTTTAAAGTTTAATCAGTTGACTTGATTTTTCCATTTACATGCTTCCAGCGCTTACTGTTGGCCTTGGATTCCTCTATGTAATGATGCCACAGGATTGCTCAAGAGAAGATGGCTCAGTGACAACAAAGGCACTCTCAGTCACAATTAATTCTCAAAATAAATGCAAAAAACTTAATTAAAATAAATAACAATATTGAGGGATCTCCCAAGTACACTTCTTCACCATTTCTCTGTGGTTATTTTTGTTATATTTTGCCTTGTGAGAGCATTTATTGTTAAGCTTCAAATTATTTTTAATTTACCTTTATTGTTATACTAGTTCAAAAAAACCCAAAAGCTAAGGGAGACATGTAAATATATGTAGTATATATGTGATATGTATATGCAAGATATATAATTTTATTACAAACTGTGTAAATCTATGAATGTGTATTTTTAAAGACAAAAATTACATACACTTTAGAAGTTGGAGCGGCTTAACTACCACCATGAAATGGAGGAATAAATTTTTTTTCTGTTCAAACAAATTGTTTACTATAAAAACAGCCGCTCTTTTTTAAGTAGAGCTCACTTTGCAAAAAGATACTCTACCACCATTTGGATGCAGCTGCAGATTTTCGGTAACCGGGGCAAGTATTTTCATAAACTCATTAATAAAGCTATTCACGTAGCCTGGGGAGGCAGCTCCCCCGAGTCGGCTGACGTGCATTGGCCTCCTCTGGTGCCCATTGGTGTCAGAAGCTCCTACACCTGATTCTGGTCTGCTGAGGCTCCCCGAGCGCCGAGGCTGCTCCCCGAGCGCAGGCACGGCAGCTGGGAGCCAAGATCTGCGCTGGAGAAGCGGGGATGAATGAAAAGGCAGGGTGATGTTCCCGTTCTGATTTATGCCTTTAGATCTGAAGAACCAGTTTACGGGATGAAAGTCTGAGCACTCTGCTATGAGATATGCCGTCCAAATTATCAGCCCTCCCCGTCCTAGACCCCGTCCTCCTTTATTCGATACAGATGCTAACAGAAGACAAACTGAAACAAGATAATCTAAATTGCTTCCAAGTACTCTAATTCGACAGTTCCCTTGGGATAAGCATTTGGTTAAGCTGTAGCTTTCACCTCTCAGCAGATCCTGCTCCCACCCTCCTCGGGGTGGGCTCCTTCCCGCCTCCTCCCAGCCTCTGCACTGAGGTCTCCGCTCTGACTTATCCCCATTAGCACTTGACCCATATTCCTGGGTTTGTCAGCTGTCTTTTGCTAGTCCTCAAGGCTTTTCAGCTTTGTTTAACTAAGTCCCTTGAAGATGATGTTCTAGATGATTGTGCCTGACTCACTGCACTTCACTTTAATGATCCAACTTCACTGAGTCTAGAGGACCATGTCAGGATTTACTTAAGCCTGCAGAGAATCAGTTACTACTGTTTGACTTGAGATTATACACGTTAAAGGCTCTCAGCATATATGCAGCTACTGCAGATGCTGGACTACATAAATATTCATACTAAATATTACTGCATGTATTCAATCTGTCAGAAATGTTTCTGCTCCAGTCTTGAAAATGCAACGTTCTGCTTCCAAGGCATGGAAGCCCAAATTTCTCTTACGAAATTTTTAATGAGTTTTCCTGTTTTCCTGGTCATAGCTATAAGCTGCCTTGAACTATCTGCTAGGCAGCGTTTCCATTTTCCCTTACCTTCTTATATTGGTGATGCTTTATTCTGCTTTCTTGCTGTCTGTCCTATACTTTCCTTTTTTCTTTTTTAAACCTGGGACATCCTCAGAGTCACTCTCCAGGATCTTTAAATCTAATGGAGAAATCATAACTCTTCTCTAAAGTACCACCTTTGATACCCTTTCTCCTTCATTTTCTCAGATTCAAATGGGCTTCCCCCTTTCAGTACTGCTAAATCCACTTTTTTGCATCTCTGATGTGTGATATATTTTTAATGAACTGTACAAAACTGCTGTTTTCCACTCATTAAAGAATTAACTGTAGCATTCAAAGAATACTCCTCTGCATTCCTTTTAGGACTGAAACAAAAAACAGCATTAAGGTCTGTAACTAGCCACTAATACATCCCTGCATCAAATGTTTACTGTGCTTAGGACTAAAGTCCACTCTTTTCATAACAGAGAACTGAAACTAATTAATGGAAATCCTCAGAAGTTATTTGGAGAACAGGAATTACAGGTTCATCAGGGATTTTTCAGAGCCGGTTTGATCATGGTCTTCAAGAACTGCCATTTCTCCGCTGTGTCCATGACAATAAGGAATTTTAACAGACTACCTACGGGTGCTTTGTAAATTGTTGAGAAGAAAAATACAACAAATATAAGAAGCACTTATTCATACTTCAACATCTTTTTTGGTGCTTCACACGTGAAAGCAGACAATATGTACGCAGCATTGCCTCCTACCAAACAGGTGGTGTAGGGGCAGCCAGGAGAGCCGTGAGGGACGCCGGGGACAGGGAGGAGAGGGGGATGCAGGAGAAGATGCTGGGATGGCTCTCAGCTCTCTGCTGGAGCAGAAGTAGCCGCGGTTTGGTGTATTTCCCCCTTCTGCAGGGGCAGGAACAGTGTGCACATACCTCTTCCCCTGCCTTCACTACACGAGGAATTATCTTTGCTCATTGTTTCTTTGTACAGAACAATTACAAAATCGTCACATGCTGGCCATTAACCAGCTAACAAAGTTATCCAAATAATCTACTTCCAGGTGAAGTCCTTTAAGAATAAGACATTAAGTTTTGAAGATGCAGCTGTTTAAGATCCACAACGAGGAAGTCTATACTTTACTATGGAAAAAAAAATAATTTTTCTTTACACACATGATGTAATCATTTACATGAACAGGAAGCCAATTTTGAAGACATGACACCTTTGTGACAGTAACATAAACAAATACACATTTCAAATTTACCAAATATCTAAACTATTGTAGTTTTGATTCTGGCTACGGCTCTCGAGAAAAACCACACTTAAATGGGTATAATACTGAGTTCCAGATACTTCATAGCAACAACAGTTATCAAATGCCATTGTGCCTTCAAAAGTATAAGCCCATTAAAACATATCTGCAGGAATACAATTTGAGTTTCCCTTTGTAGCAATTCTTCTGAGATTGTTTACTCGCTTGGTATTTTTCCTCTTTTCATTCAAACTTCATGTAACTATGGGAAAGGCTTCTAGCCCTTCCAACTACTTTACTCTTCTGCTTTTAGGCTCCTAGCTGGAAAAAATGTGAAAATAAATGTGGCAGCTCACAAAAAAGCACTGTACAGAAAGTGTTCAGAGATTTTAAGAGTTAGAAATATAAGATGTATATAAAATGATAGTAACTTTAAAGCGGAAGCCAAGGCAATAAGAGAGCAAGACAGAAATGAATTGTTCAGGGGAAATATATTTGAATAAACAAGAACTGTCATGCCAGAATACGCTGGCGAGGTTATTCGGAACCCTGTGAGACAGTAAAATCCCTCCAGTAGGACGGCTGATATTTCTTGTAACAATCTTTCGTATTTAATTTACCCATGAATGTGAACACTTGGGTAAAAAAAAAGAAAAGCATAATACATTTTTAAGCCTGTTAAATTCTTGGACTTAGTGATACTTTGTAGAACGGAGGTTAATACACAATGTGTAAAAAAGCATCTCCTTTACTCTTTGTTACAGTCTTTCAGCTTACTGAAAGTTCTGTTGGTTTTAGAGCTGCAAGGAATATTGAAGTACCTTTCCCGTTGCATTCTTTTCACTATTCACTGTTTTGCATCTTTCTGAGATGTTTCTCTCCTGTTTCCTCTCTGAAGAGTATCAATCTTTTTAGTCTGTCCTCAGAAGGGAACATCTCCAAGCCCCCTTCTCTCTCCCTCTAACCTGGTGGTGAAAAATCTCTGTCTTTTTCCCTGGATTATTGCTGACCGTTTCAGTTGTGTCCTGAGCTTCAGAGTGCCTCTGGTAAGCTATGGAAGCATGCAATTGGGGATGGGTGGTCAGAAACCGGGGATAAAAGAATAAAAGAAGAAGAGGGAGAGAGGAAAAGAATCTCAGGACCTTCCATAGTGATGAGGCAGCTAACTCATGGAAGGCATTTCAAGAAACCATGACCTCAGGTCATCCCATGAACCGCAGAAAACAAGCTCAGAATATCTTTAGCCCTTTCTATTGCTTCATTTAGTACTGAAACATTGTATTTTATGCACAAATTATTTGTTTGTTGTCTTATAGCATGGACTGCATTTAAAAACTCTTGTCTTACAGTTCAACCAAACGAATCAACATGACGATTTGTTTCTTAAGGCCAATAAATTTTGAATTAGCCAAACAGGATTTATGAAAGAAAAATTTGTTTCACTAAAGATTTGCCAATAGATTTGAGTCACAATTTTTATGTAATGTTAGACATCGAACAGAAAAAACCTAATTCCCTATAAATGCAATAAAGCACTTCTGAAAACTAAAATGTAAACCCAACCATACTGCCTAGATAAATGAAAGCACAGGAATTCAGATCTCACCCTTTGACAGCTATGGAAAAAGTCTAACTTCAGCAGCAAGTTTAAGTGCGTGCTTTGGGACTGGGACTTCAGCAGGTAGATAATCTGATATGAACAGCTTACTTGCTCTGTACATTTTTGCTCACATAACAAATCACAGCTTGTTACAGAGGACGATAAATCCTTAATTCAAAAGCCACTTACTTGATCTCTTCCTGATTTGTGTGATGTCATGTGGCGGTCGAGCTGCGTTCTGTACGCAAACGTGTAACTGCACAAGGAGCAACTAAAGTTATCTTCATTTTTTTCATGGCGATATTTAATGTGTTCCTTCAGAGAGGTAAAACGCTTGTACCCTCGATCACAATACGGGCAAGTAAGCAGTTGGGAAAATGCATCAGGCGTTCCTACAGAGGAGAGACCAATACACCACATTTGAATAAATGTAAGCTCCTTGTCGTGGTTTAACACCAGCTGGCAGCTAGAGCCAGGCAGCTGCTCGCTCACCCCCTCCCAGTTTGGATGGGGGAGAGAATAAGAAGAGTGAAACTGAGAAAAAAAACTCGTGGGTTGAGAAAAAGACAGTTTAATAGGTTGAGCAAAAGGTGCACACACAAGCAAAGCAAAACAAGGAATTCATTCACTACTTCCCATCGGCAGGCAGGTGTTCAGCCATCTCCAGGAAAGCAGTGCCTCATCACGCATAACGGTCACTTGGGAGGACAAACGTCATAACTCCAAACATCCCCCCCTTCCTGCTTCTTCCCCAGCTTTATATAGTGAGCATGACACCACATGGAATAGCCCTTTGGTCAGCTGGGGTCAGCTGTCCCGCCTGTGTCCCTCCCAATTCCTTATGCCCTCCCAGCCCTCACTGGTGGGCTGGTGTGAGGAGCAGAAAAGGCCATGAGAGCTCAGCAACAACTAAAAACACCAGTGTGCTATCAGAAGTATTTCTCATGCCAAATCCAAAACATAGCACTACACCAGCTGCTAATAAAAAAGTTAACTCTATCCCAGCTGAAACTATGACAGCTCCAAACTCACTCACATCAACAAACACGCTTTAGATTTACATATGTTACTGTAGGGAAGCATGCAGCTGCTAGAAGCTCCATTTGTTTAAGAAAAGGAATAATGATATTTTTTTTTCCCCCACAGATATTACGTTACTAGCTAGAGTACGGTACAGTTGCCCCACTGTACACTGGAGACAGCACAATATGATTACCCAAACGCACACCGCTCACAGTGAGTCTGTTGGACTTCACAATACAGCACTAGAGCTTCTGGATATATATTTCTGTTTAAAGTGGTCTGAAAACTGTGAAACATATTTTAAGATCTAGCAATCTTTGTAGATCTCAATCACAGACAATCCTCAAATCCTGTTTCCAAATTTACATCTATTAAAGGATTGAAAAAAAAATCTTTATAGATTGATAGCAGTATGTTTAAATAAATGTAGGGTTTGCAGTATTTGATCAAACTATCAGTTTACAAGGTGTGGTATCCTCCAATGACTATGCTATTCTTCCATGCTTCAAGGGAAATGGGAAGAAAATTTTGCAAGGATGCACCTATCCACTGTGCTGAGTGAGAGCAGGAGAGGAAGGAGGAAGGTATTTACTGATTATCATTTTATGTTCTGAAGCGTAAGGGGCAAATTTGTACGTGCTGTCATTTTAAGTTGCAGAACTATAAGCATCATTAATACTCATAAAATGAACCAGTACTTTAGAAAGCAGTTCTGAATTATTTATCTTCATGACCTCTCCCAACAGTTATCACCATAGACTGATTATATGCTCTACAAAGTAGCAATTTGTTCTGTTTATGTGGAATTTACTGACTTTATTTTCACTGAACGTGCCATTGTCCTTGCAACAGTGGAAGAGTCAGACCAGTTTTCATTATTACTAAAAAATAACATCATCTCTGTCACACAGGTTCTCTTGAACTCATTATGGTAACAGGCATATGTTAACGCATACGTAACAGGCATTATGGTAACGCCCATATTGCACTGTTTGCCCTGTTGTTCCACCCCTTTCTGCTTTTCCTGGATGAGCCAGGTGGTTCAGAAACGAACCCGTCCCCACGTGTGTAGACACAGTATCCTTCCCTTCAGTTCTCTTTTTTCCATCTACAATTCAATTCACCTGACATAAAGAATACTCCATTTCATCACAAATACAACTCAGTGGAAACATCAGGAGCACGTTAACTTAAATTCTGTTTCCATTGGAGTAAATGGCTTCACAATGGTTTTTCCCAAAGCCACTAAAGACTCTAATTCTCCATCACTTCTCTTGTCCAGTCCCCCAGGCTGGGAGCATGTATCTTTAGCAAATATCACTATATTTTTGGCACTTTCTGTTCTGAATGACAAAAACACTGAACATTATTGTTCAGTATCATGATTTTCAGAATACTTCCCCGTGAGCTTACTGGCCTAGGTCCAATTTAAATTATTAATACAAATGTGTATTTTTAACGATTACATGGAAATCATATTCCAAGGCTGTAAAACTAAGTTGACAATCTGTGCCACTGCAACGACAGATTAAAATCTTAATTTGCTTAAAATGTAATGTTTAGGATGCTACTGTTGAGCATATATCTTACTTGAATTTTGCAAAGTAAACCACAAAATGTTAGTAATTCAGGTCCTATTTCTGTACATAAATAGGCATGTACACAGTTTCAATCTCTCAAATACTTCAATTTACTTTTTTTTTTTTGGTAAAATCTCTAATAACATAAAATCTCTGGAAAAGCAGAACAAAATTGTTAGCATTACCCCTTTCACTGCTCTCCCTTACATTCCAGTACAGTAATACAGCTACAATGACATTTTTTGTTCATTATGTACATTTTTTTAAATGACTGGAACACAGCATCTCCTAACACTTAATGTAGGATGTTATTTTCTTTTGAAAAATCTTAAATACTCCAATAAAGGAACACAATCTGGTTGCAATGCAGTTTTCACAGGTTACGAAAGCTGAACGCTTCAGAAAGCAGCGCAGAACACAAAACCAATCTGAACAGGTTTTGCCTTCAAATATTTCATGATGAAGATGTCTGCAGTGTTCCATGATTAAGAAATGAATGAAGTATGACTTCTCATCTCACTCAGAAGAACATCTTAAGCCTGAAATTTCCTCAGAGAAAAAAGACATCTACTTAAAAGTAGCAACAGGTCATTATTTCTTCACATAAACAGTTCGTATAAACAATGTTTCTTTTTTGTCCACTGCTGTCTTTTCAGGAAAAAAAAAAAAAAAAGCTCGTCATAGACAGGCTACCTAGTAAAAGAACTCCGATCTGATACATCATTTGGGGGTTTTTATTTAGAAATATAAAAAGAAATATAAAAAGTTATTCTTACATAAACCCACACTATCTTACTTCATTCCCTTTATATTTAATAAATGTTTGTTCTGTTGATTTCATGTAATGCTACTGAATGGATTTATGAGAGCTTGAATTTTTATTTCCAGTTACTTGAGGTTTATCATTTAGGTACCCATACACCTGAACCCCAGCGCATATCTTACTTCACAGAATCACGTAGTAATGTCTTTTTGCATGATGATCCCATCCCCTTATAATTATTTAACTAAGATTTTAGTTTTTTTTTTTTTTTCCAAAGCTACAGGTATCTGCATGGTCATCTTCCAAACTACAACAGAAATTTTGGGTCAAGTAGTTAGCTACAATTTATTTCATTAGAACTGAACTGGTGGCAGATTTACCATTTTCATCCTGACCACTAGCTTCTGGCGTGCCTTGTCTCTGGTCCTCCTCAGGTGCTTCAGGGTAAATGACAGCTGTATCTTCTTGCTGAAGGAATTCTTCAACATTAGGGTCATGGTTTTGTTCATTTTCTGCATCAGAATCACATTCATCTTCTTTTACTAAGAATGAAAAACAAGATACAAGATATGAAATGAGGAGTTTAAATGAGATTCAGTAATCCACACAGCCAAATCATCCTCTGTCCAAGGATTTCAAAACTCTTTATAAATACTAGCACAGGTCAAGCCCTTTAAGATGCAGGAATATGCCAAGTTTTAAAACAATGAACCAGTGGCATAATGACATTTAAGAATTTGACTAACAACACAGTTTGCCTCTTTAACTCAGTGAATTTTTATAATTTCAGATTTATCTGTTCCCCTCAACTTCCCTAGAAATCTTAAATGCAACATTAATTATGTTTTCGCCCTTGAAGTTTGAAGTCCACCTACAGTCTTGGCTCTTATGTTTGCAAAAGTCAATTTGTTGCCTTCAAGACACAATTTTTAATGTTATTTAAGACCTGTTCATTGGCGCAAACCCAGAAGATGTTTAAACTCTGAATAACAAGTTGGCCGGCTGAAACGCAGTAAACTTGAACTTTGTCAGAAATGAGTATCAAAAAAGGTTTCAGATCTAGTTAACATCCTTCAACATTTTCCAGTTCAAAACTTAAGAAAACAATCAATGAATGACTGTATTTAAAAGTTAACAAACAATAAATTAATTATTTTACTTAATGTTTATACCATAAATATTTGCTACCAACTATTTGCCTAAATACATTAGTGACAGAGTTTACTTTTACCATGGTGGAACATTCTATGAGAGGCTCTGCCTACGGCACATTAATCATGACAGATCTCCTCCACTATTAATAATGTGAAGTATATTTTTAATAGGAAGGAGAAGTTTTACGATTCATCTTTCAGTGTGAAGTCACATACTCAATTTACAATTTGACACAGTCTTTTTATGACATGAGACAGTCTTTCTCATATATAGACTCTAATGTAATACATAATGCAGTTCTTTGTACTTGTTTGAGGAGACCTGACTTCATAGCAACTAAAAAGAATGCGTGAATATACAGTTAAACGTTTCAATGTTTAGTTGTTGTTTTTTTAAAAAATAAGGCTTACCCTGATAATATTTACCTATTTAATGTTAAGGGCACTAAAAAAAAAAAAAAAAAGGGTATAAAAGTCTTTTAAAAAGCTGGATGGGCTATGTGTTAAATTTTTTGTCAATCAGTGAAATAAAAAAATAACAAAGCATCTGTTTTGATTTGATTCTGAAACCAAATAAACATGTTTTATTTTGCCTTCTGCATAATCAGGACAGAGGAGCTGATAATAAGATACAGTATTAGCTTAAGTTTATTTTGGTATATTCATCATTAGTTTTAAATGCTGTCTATTGACCTGTACTTTTATTCTAAACAACTACACGTAAGATCAGTGTTATTCCTGTTTTGCTCCCGTTCCTGAGGTCCGCAGGAGATGCGGTGCCGCAGCGGCACTGCGGTCAGCCCTGGGGCGAGAGGACTGCTCCGGGTCACCGGCCGGCCACAACTCCGCACCCAGCACACCCGAAAAGGAGCCCAGACGGTTCTTCCTCAGCTAAAACACTCTTTACAGTTTAAGACCTCTAGCGTGGAAGAGCAGAGAGGTGGGAGAACTTCAAAGACTTCAGGAGGATACTCACCTAGCCAAAATTCAATAGCACTTTATGAATAAGGGACTCAGATTAACAAAGAAATACCTGTACATCCAACTTCATCTGTCTGAGCTTCAGGCCCCAGGATTTCCTTTGTTTCTTTTCCAGCTGAAATAGTAAATTTCACAAAATGAAGAATAAATATTAAAAAAAAAAAAAAGCCACACAATAATGTAATATATTTATTTCTTCAGCATATTTTTTTGTTTCTGTATTATTTAAAAAACTGCATTTAAACACAATGTTCTTCCAAAAATATGAATTTCACATTATTTCAGCAGTGTGTAATCAGTTGAACCACAAATATATTCCATGGTTAAAGAAACAAAATCTTAAAAGGAAGCAATACTAAGCACTAATCATTATTTGAAGAGAGGTAAAGACAGGGACAGTGTGTTTCTCCAGCAAATACAGAGTCAGCTACTTAAATAACTCTGTCTACAAATGCAGCTATCTGATACACAGGAGTATTATTTCTGGAAACCAGAGTATCACAAACCAAATATGTTTACATTATTTTCTCCAATTAGCAGGTTTTGGAAATGATTGATGATTTGCTGATAGTGTCTGCAAACAGATACCTAATGCGCTCTCTTTCTTGTAAACCATCTAGAAACCACTTACAGGTTGCTATTGCTTAAACAAACAAGGATATTAAATACCTGCTCCCCACTTCAGATCAATTCTGCACTACAAAAATGCTGCACGTACCAATTCCAGTCCCCAGTATGGGTTTGCAGGTACCAGACGTCTGTAGAACTAATGCCGTGGAGCCCACCAGCCTCCGAAGCTCCACCAGCTCTTGCCGAGCTGCAGCGTTCAAGGATGCAGCGTGGAAGTTTTAACTCACTACGGGTTGTGGGTTCAAATCAATAAATGTCCCAAGTTGTTCCTGATTTACACACGTTGGGTAGCCTCAACTGGGAAGTTCCTATTGGAAAGGCCACTGCTGCCACTTCTGTCAGTAACTGGATTACAGCAGGGGCACGTAGGAAAGCTATGGTGGTTTTTTCACTCCTTTATCAGTAGTATGTGGTGCTAATATATGTGAAACTAAAGCACTATTTGACAGTTTTATTATGTAAACCTTAGGTGCTTCAGAGCTATGCTGCAGAAAAAGGCCCTCCCATGATACAGGAGGTTAGACTACACAACTGCTATCACCTGAAACGGCAACTGTTATATTTTATTTACCTTACTTCACTCTACTTCAGTGCAGGAAAAAATCCTTAGCTTTGGCCCGTCAAAACCCCATTCCAGTTTTTTAATTACATGAGAAGTCAATTTCTCCTTTATATGGAAGATGATTTATTCTAGGACAACTTTAATTTCTCAGATAAAAACAGCTTCCTCAAAGGAAAGGACTGTCAATTCTGTCTATTTTGATTAAGATGTCCCACACCCAAATATGTGGAAGCTATATCTGCAGAACAAGAAATATACTTAACAGGAAACTGTAACACTTAAATCTAATTTTAATTGCCGTCTAAAAAACCTCTCCAAAACAGTCCATATTTTATTGGTCAATACTGGATTGTGAACTAATTATATTCTTGGCTCATGATACCAGAGACCTGGTTCAGAATTTCTAAGATGGATGACTGCATGCAATGCAAATTTGAATCCAAAATTTAATTTCTTAAAAACAATCATGATACAAACCCACTTGTTTTTCTTTAAAACGGATTTGTGATTTTTCTCCATTATTAAATAGGTTCTATGGAAGAGGGGGAATATCAGTAAGTTATTACTCAGAGAAATTTAAAGTATAGTGTCTCTAGCAAATTCCATTGCCTTCAGTGCAAATAAAAGATATGCTTCCCAAGGGAACGTCAAGGAATTGATGGCATTATAGATTAATCTCAGTGAAGTTAAAAACCCTCTCAGTTCTACTAATTATAAAAGTGGGGTATAAGACAGGGAGGAGCCTTTTTCCACAATGGGTTATCTTCCTTAATACTGCAGGAATAATTAATAATCTGAAAATTGTTAAGTCATAATGTTAGCTATGACTGGTCAGCATAGGAAGGCAACTTTGCAATTGTGCCCTCAGAAGCCCAATTACCATGTTGCAAATACAGCCGCTGGGGAGCAACACGAAGGGATGTGATGATGGGGGGACAGATCTTAAGACACTGTTACACCGAGGAGAAGTCACAGCTATGAATTCCAGGAGAAATTTGAGCTACCTGCTGAACAACTGCTTAAATACAGGTCTCCATGAATAGCATCTATGGCATGAATATCCATCTTGGCATTACATCTGGACATACCAGATAATTGTAAAACATGTTCTCGGAGTTCTGTATCTCATCATTGCTTATGAGCAGCTGCTTAGAGATATGGTGGGACTTCCCCAGGTTAAATGCTAACGATTTTCAGATCACAGGCAACAGCATGTACTGGCAGTGCACGACACAATCGCTGTGTCATCGGCTGACTGTAAAGATCTCTGCCCAGGTAAGATAACTGATCAAATTTAAACCACTAGCAAAACAGAGAATTTGGTTGTAGGCAGAAACACAAACTTCACTGAAATTTCCAACGCATCTTTAGAGATGGGAATAAATTCCAACACCCATCAAAAAGAGCTCCTAATTTAAATTCTTTAGAGCTAATTTTCTGATATACAACTTGCATCTAGCAACCACTATTTACAGCTTAAAGTACTGCTTCGGTGATCAAAAAGATGCCACACTTTTTTAGCCTTCCTCCCAAATGAAATGAAAACAAAATAGCACAGCAACCTTCCTCAGCAACCTGCCACACTGAAAGAACACAATCCATTTCAGAGCACTCAAGCTCAACCTAAAATTTTATGACTTAAAGGTATTTTTGAGTTCCAGGAGGAGATAAACATAAAATGTAACTTCATTAACTTTTAAAGGTTATTTCAAGGTCTGGACAATTTTTTTAAATTTTCAATTTTTAAAAGATATCTTAGTTCCAGATCTGAGATCTCTAGATTTGCAAAATACTTGTAATACATACTTGTAATACAAAATATTATGTAATACATAATAATGCTTTTTAAGTGCATTAATATAAGATGTCAATAAGTCTAACCTTTGATTATTTTTTTTTAATTGTAGTCTAGGTTTTACTTTAAACTAAAGCAAAAAAAATTAAAATCATATTACAGAATCATTGCACACATGCATGCTGGCCCACTGCCAACAGCTTGTGCAGGATACACGTGGTTCACTTTTTCAAACCCGTAGGACTGTTTCAGTTAAACCTCTTGAGATACACACCTTATATTTAAAACACCTGTTCCGAAGGTCTTTTAGAAATTCAGTTAGAATGACTGGAAACGGAAGGAAACCAATCTGATAAAGAAATGTTACGTGTGTTGTTTCTATTCTCGGGCATTCGTGAACAGAATAAATATGTAAAAAACTAATTCTGTCAAGTACAACTAAAACCAGGAACTTTCAGTACTACTCTACTGATGAAACAGAACTTACTAAAACTGCTGTAGTGTATGTTTTCTAAAAATAATCACCAGTCCTGAAGATGGTATTAGTGTTGCACGAACACCTACCCCAGCACCTTTCCCTGTATGAGAGATGATGTTTTTAGTGCCCCTCTCTTCAGATTTCTAACGTGCAACCAAGACTGATGATACAATTTGCAGCTCACACCTTTCCTTCTAGGAAAGCTATAAAAACCTAAATAGTACTTTACCACAGCAAATCAAAGCTCCATAGAACCTAATGTAGCCTTCATTTTTCTCATGCATTCATCACCACAAATTCAAACAATTTATTTAAAAAAACTTACTGTCAAATGAAAAACCCTCCAGACTGCTACAAAAGAAGCATCTGACTACACAATTTTTACAGAAGAAATTTATGGTAGCTTGAGCAAGCCTGTATGGAAATTATTTAATCTTTTGTCTATCTGAACACATGAACCTGTCTTCATCAGCTATGACCAAGGCAGAGAAAACACTGTGTACATTGTGATTCTACAATCACAGTAGAATTTGGTTCAAATGTTTCATTTTAGCAAACAAATTTTAAAAGTTTTAAAACGGTACGTTTGAAATAAGGAGTCAAAAAAGATGCCACCACATGTCTAGAGCTCTGAAAAACCCCAGAAGGTTGTCTGAGGCAAGATGCTGTGTCATGACTACCTGTAGGTACATCACCAGGGAATGTTCTGTCCAAAGGGTCTTGACCCAGCACCTCTGTGAGCCAGTGAGTGCTCTTCTTCAGTCCATAATTCAGGTTTCCTACACCTATGCTTGAAAAAATACTCCACACACAGCCCATTTTTATGTAACCGCAATTCCTGATAGATACAGCCTGCAGTAGAGCAAAGATATTATAGGAGAACTAAGAAAATTACCTACCTAATAATTTAGCTCCAAAATACTCATTTCCCTGCACAGCATCCCTTGGCAATAGCAGCTATGTAAAAACAGGCTGAGTTGATGCTATTCTTTGAACTCTCAGCTGCTCTCTCTCAGCTGGATTGCAGTTAGGGACCATATGACTGCTTTCTGTTTATTTAGATGTGAGGTCATGCAATTTGTCTTAAACCACCAGTTTTAACAAGGTGGATGCTAAAGAATTGCGGCTGGAGTTCAGACACAAACACGGATATGTCGTAAAATATTCTGTATCTTTCAGGGGATTAAGGCCAAATTCTGCAATAAATTCCACTAATTTATGCATTTATACCAATTTGGCTCAAATGTAAGCATGCTGTGTGAGATTATGAAACTGAGTATCTGATTCCACAGTAAAAAGGGCCCATTTCCTGATTGCTTCAAATTTTCAGTTTTCAAAGCTGCTGCATAATATGTACAACATTTACCTCCTTCCACTGTTTTCAAAATACAGATTCATTATGAATAAGATAGCCAATTCTAAAACTAATAATCTAAACATCATTTTTTCTGGCTATATTTTACAAGGGAAAAGGCAGATGCAGCTCACAGGCAGAAATTTACATCTGAATATTATTTTGTTTCATATTCTTGGCTTACTGCTTACTCCCGAAGCAGAGCAAACCCTGAACCTTACCAGGAGCTATTGCAGAGACCTGCAACACAAAAAGACTTGGAAAAACTAAAAGCAAGTAACTAGTCTCTGACCACCCTTGAGAATGTTGTGTCCACAGATTTGAAGCTTCTGTTTAACAATGCAAGTGGAATGAATGCACCTCCAAATCTGTGCCAAGTATTAAATAAATAACATAAAATGTTATAATAAATATGTTAGAAAACCTCTTTTTTGATTGTGAATATTACATGTTATTTCAGTAACAAAGTGACAAAACCAAGTTCTATTGAGTTTTTGCTTTAGAAACCTTTCTCTACATAGCATCATCAGTGAAAATGAACATACCTTCATCTTCCCAGCAACTGTTTGTACTCCCTTCTCTTTCACTGTTTTCTGGTAATACTGTATGGTCTGTTGGCAAGTCATCTTCTGGCACACTAGCATCACAGTCTGCTGCATCGGTTACACTTTCTTCTTCCACTATATGCAATTTATCTTCATCGTCTGAATCTGAGTTTGCTTCTACCACGTTATTATAATTGGTGACTGTGGACAGACAAAAAGCAAAATGCTGATCAATATACTCTTAATTTACAGCACAGAGGTCCAAAGCTTTCAGTACTGTGGCCCAGTGCTTTATCTGGGGCATCTCTATGGAGTCACATTATTATTTCTTCCTTCCGTATGGGGATGGCAGCGGCTTGTGAGCAACTTGGACATAATGGTGGCGAACAAGGAGACATCTGACTGCTGCTGGGGTTCCACCACTGCTAGGAAACACAGTTATCTCTCATTTCTGCACAGCCAGCATAAGGCTGCACAAGCAAAGGCAGCGGACAACTCCAGAATTGTCTTCTGGGCCACAATGAAGCATCAGGCCTCACTCCAATTTGGATATCAGCATTACCGTATGTTTCCTTCAAGAATATTATGGCCCGGTCAACAGTCTGTGAAACACTTAATGTTCATAAACAATGTTTTGTTACAGACAGATGTGTATAATGAGGATTGGCTGTACGTATACAGCAGTCAGGAGGATACAGCAGGAACAAAACTGCAGGGAAACCGCTGGGACTGAGGACCAGGCGGCCGCAGGCTGAGCACACCCCAGAGAGGGTGGCTGGGTCGCTCTGCTCTGGTCCCACGGAGCAAGCCCCCCTCTGCAGTTCCGCACACCAGCTCTGCTCCCCCATACCACCCTCTCGCTGGCTTTTCCTCTAACTGATGCCACCCCCATGCTCCGGGTATGTGGATCAAGGAGCAATAAATGGGAACAGTAACGAGACTTGATTCAGAAGGGCTAAAGCTCTCCTCATCCAAGCTAAAATGCCTTTCTAGCTACACCCAAAGACCACACTAAAGATTCGGCAGGTGACTCAGAAAGGAAATCTCGCACAACATCTTCCCCAGCTACCATGAAAAGGTAACAACTCTACTTTTTCAGCCTGGAGATCATATTGTGAGAGTCTTGCAGATAAAGGGTTACACAACGATATATATGTTTCTCTCATACGGGAGCAGATTATTATTAAAATAGCCTTAATTTGTAAGCACAAAAGATCAGTTACGGCCATTTCAATTTCAACTGTAAGGATTATATATTAAGAAAAAAAATACTTTCACAACCTGTTGAAATGTCTTGTTAGTCGTACTGAAGTTAAACTATTAAACATTTATGGAAGATCTATATGTGTATTACTTCGTTACTGCCAAGTTAGAACTTCTTACTGAAATGCTTCAAAACACAGCCTAAGAAAGGGAATAAATTTATCAATGAATAAGCTAGCAAGACTTGTCTTGGCTGTGGTACTCTTTCACTGGTTACCAGAATTATACCTGGGAGGCACATAATCACGCTACTTTATGATACCTGCATCCTGTCACTGGTAGCAAGTGAGAAGCCAGACTGATTCTTCCATGTGACATCCTGCCTATTAAGGTAGATAAATAGCAAACTAGACTTCTCCTCTTCTGAAGTTAGCTTGGTTTTTTTTTTAAGTAGATATTCTAGTCATTTAAAAATGCATTTAAGCAGGGAAAGTGAATAACATTATGAACTGACAAGCTACTATCTCATTTCCTCACAATTCAGCAGAAAAATGCCTCATCTAAACCATGCAGAAGCATGACAAAAGAGCTTTCTGAATTTAAAACAATCACTCCATACTTTATACACATAGCGTTGTTTGAAAAATGTAGTACACCCCACTATTTATGGTATCGACATCTTCTAAGACAATAAATTTAGGTAACTTGCCTAATTGCTAGTATCTGGTCCATTTCAATTGATAAATTGATAATCACTTTATATCTGTCACTGCTTTTGCAAAGTAACAGAGGTACTGAAGGGGATGCTGTAACGCTGGGTGAAAGAGAAGACATACATGCACTCCCTCACCAAAGCAGAAGAGATTTATGAATTTATTTGCCTGAGCAACAGCAAATGCAAATTTTAAAAAAAGTTTAAGAACACACACAGAACAGGAGGAAGTGGAAAAATTATTTTAGCCTGTTATCTTTGCTGGGTTTTTTACTGTGACACTTAGATGTAGAAGATTATTAATACAAAACAACAACGTATTTACCTTTGGCACACATAAAGCAGATTAGTAAGACCACGGTTCAAAATTTAACCACTATATATATAAATATATATATATATGTAGTCATAAGTTCAGATTTCAGTAACTTAGATAATTAATACTTGATTTTTTAAAAATAATTTTCCTGTTTAGTTTGGGAAATTAAGTGGAATCCCTTATATTAGATTTAGAGTAGTTTTATATGGAAAATGAAAAAATCATCAGGAAGTTTGTACTGCAGAATTACACTTACAGACAAAACCTGTCTCGTCTTTTCCTTATCATAAATTTTTTAATTTTAAATATAATCTTCTCATTATGGCTCTATTTTTTCGTACATTCTCCCCACACTGACTCATGTGCTAACTCAGCAAAATTTAAAACCTCCTTGTCCTCCATAAAAAGCGAGGAATAAATGTTCTTTGGGATTTCGTTTCCTTCCATTGAAGATCAGTTGCCAACAAGGCAACACAATAAAATCAGCAAGAAATCTGGCTCTAATGTTCCTGTTTTCCTCTTGTGGAGGGTTTTGTGTAATCTGGGGGAAAAGATCTGCCAAACCTGCATCTAAATGGCCTTGGCACGTTTGGGATGGCCAGGCAACTCACACGCCAAACGCAGCTGAAAGTCAAACACTTAAAATTGCTAGATATATCTAGCATATATCCATATTATCTATACACAACTCTAACTAAATGATTACACGCTGTTTTCCTTCTACAGGATCCATGCATCATCTAGTGCAGTGATGGCAAACATGCAGGGAATGCTCATTTTTTTGGAGTGAACTGAGTATTTGTAGGATCCTGCCTCATTTTTTCAGACTGCATAGGGATTATGTGTTCTTTTTATCCCCATCAGCCAGCAGTCTCCCCAAAGCCTCATTTACAGGATGTTAGCCAAAATGGGATTCCTCATTATATATCATATTATATATTATATATACTTATATACAATATATTATAACTGCATATTATATAATTACAGGATTTTATATATATATATGACATATAATTTCCCGACATGGTATTCAGCAGGAATGCTTCAAAACATATAATTAACTGTAGTAGAGAGATGGTATCTCCATTTTACAGAGAAGAAACTGGCTACTTAAAAACCAGAGGATTCTTTTGTCAATCCTGGCATTGCCACGTCAGTGTAAGGCATTTTGGGCCTTACTTTTCAGAGGACTTTGCATTTTTGCAGCATTTTATATATTCAGAGCACACTTGCGTTCATTCCCCACGCAGCAGTGTTCAGAGCCCAGGTACCTCGGCCCACGTGCCACAGCAACTCGAAACACAGAGATCACCTCCAAAGTAAGTGACCTTCCAGAATCACATAAAAAATGCCTTGAAAGAGAGAGAATAAAACCCAGTCTTTCAGGGGAGCTTTCAAATGCCTTGGAGAGCGTGCTTTTGATTCCTGCAGCCCTCTACTTAAATTACTACGCTTTCCAGCAATTAAGGAAAGGGTTCTGGAGGCAACAGCTGCCTTTAATAAACACCCCTGATGCATTCTCTGGGCACCATTCCTCCTGCGAAAAAATTATGTGATCACATAATTAAAGATCTTATCGTTATGCATACATGCAAGGGACAAATTAAAACAGTTTGAACAATCTTCATTATGGCATTTTCCGACTTTTACTGAATGCTTGACTTTCAAAGTCAAGTGTTTGATTTCAAAGAATTAGTATTCTTTGATAGAAACGATGGTTAAAAAACAATCAAACCCTGTAATTTACTGTATTTTTATCTAATTAAAATTAAAATCCCATTACATGGTACCATGCTGGTGCCTGCACGGCTGCAAAGCTTAGCTTTAGCAATGCAGATCTGCTGCTGGTGCCCTGCTAAGGGGCAGTAGTAGCAGGCCGCTATTTTCATTAGCTTCAGACACGTTTTATCTTCAACTGTAAAAGCTAAGCCTGACTTAGATCACGAACCACGGCTGTAAGCCTCTGAAAACAGGTCACCAGACAAGCACATACAATGTATAACAGACATATGGGTCTATTCTGTCCACTGTATAGTACGTAACCTTAGCATAAAAATGTACATGATTATATTAAACAGTTTCATTATTAGTTTCAGCTTTACTTTCACAGATAAATAGAAAAGAAGGCCCCATTTTCAACATATGTATTACAAATGACACTGAAGATTAAATATTTATTCAATAAAAATAATTTCTATATCATCACTATATATCTTCTGAAATAAAGATGAAATATTCATTAAAAAGCAATACATGAAAAATATATCTTATGAACCATAATTACTTCTTTTCCTGTTGATCACTTTCTTGCTTACAATATCCTGTTCTTAAAGAGTAAATGAGAATCTGTAGCTGAAGCTTTCATTGCTCTAAGGGTAAATGACTGCAAAATGAATTGCAGAAAATGAGCTTTACTTTCTGGATTTTTACAGTCCTAAATGCAGAGAAGATGTATGATGCTGCACAATTCTAATTAAAAAAGAAGTACGTTCAAATGGAATTAGCAATTAAATAGCTAAAACAGAGAAATATATTATTTTGCTGGTTGAATACAGCTACGAAACCACAATACATATATCTAGTCAAATTCAAACACGGTATTTAAAAGGAAAGGGATCTTTAGTTCTCTAATTTAAAACGAATGAAACCAGGAAATTTCAGGTGAACGCTACTCTTGTGGTGATGAAAGACTATAGGACTTGCTGTTCCCATAGCATATACTATAATGGGAGAATCCCCCAAAAGGCAAGTGACCTGGGTGGCAGTAGAAGGTAAGCTTCTCAAAAAGCTGGCAGCAGGTACCCGCTTACCGCTCCCCTCTCCAGATTTGCCCTCTGAATCATTAGATGACATGAAAGACAGCATTCCCAACATGAAGAATGACCCAATGAAACTCGTATCAGTCAAATTCTGATAGGAGTTTACTCAACAAGAAAAAAAGCCTGTGGTGGCATATCTATCAGAATAATTTGAGATCAGGTGGCAGCAGCACAGAACTGCACTAAAAAGAGAGTAGGCTTCAACAGAACTAATCTGTTATCTCTGCTATGTATTATTATTCCAGGATCTGGAAGCGTACAGAGGGAAGGATGCTTTGAACCTCATCTGTTACAATCTTTTCTTCAATACTTGCAGTGCTCACGGTCTTTTATGTAGAGTCTGGTCCAACATTTTTACTACCTGGCTCTTTTATACCTCTCCATACTTAATCCAAAATCCTACCTACTTCCATTGAAAAAATAAACCTTTAGGAATTGATGAGTTAACGAAAATACCCTTAAATTTTTCAAGATGTTGGACACGTAACCAACACATTTGAGTTGTGTGGGCTCAGTATCTCAACACTGAAAATGCTGGAGATCTAGAACAGGTGTGAGGGATTCCGATCTTTTAGAAATCCTACTTCAAAAAGCTCTTCCAAGTTTCAATATAAAAATTTGAAAGCTTATTCATGAATCCTGTTAGAAAAGAAACCTTTGATTCTACAAACTGGCACAACTCCTGTGCTCTGTGAAGTGCGTTCTTGGATTTCTGATCTGACAGCCTACCATCGTCTATTCAAAACCATTTACTCTCTGTCAGCTCAACTGAAAATCTGCATCTATATATTACTTTGGTCTAATCTTAAAAATATTCTAAGCAACATATACTGCAAAGGCAGAAATCTGATAATTTAACATTCGGTATTTTATATTTAGCTTTTAGAGTATACTATTAATTTTATTACTACTCCTGAATGAAATGCCATACTTCTGCCTCTCCATTGATAAGCTGCCCTGTATCTTTAGTAAAGTTAGACCTTTATGTTCTTTTCATATTTTTCAACTCAGTTTAATAAGTACTTTCCATGCAATAATCTATACAGAACCACGTTACCATCTGAAGTAGGAACACAGGGAAGAACATAAGAAAAGGGAAGGCATATGTTGATGTTTCTCCTAAAATTCTCCACCTGTTTTCAGTAGTTTTTTGGCTTTTGGAATTCCCAAATGAAATGTGTTGCCTTCATACCTAATAGCCTCATTTTCTGGGAATTTGTCTGGTTGCTTTTTGGATTCATGAAAACGTTGGCATCCACGTTATTCTGAGGCAAGCAGTTTCTCAGCTCTGTGTTGGGGGAAGAATAAGTTTCTTCTGTTGATTTTGAACCTGCTCTGCACTAGATTCAGTGGGTGTCCCCTAAATCCTCCCCACCTGTCCCCCCTATGCTGTTCATGACTTTACAGGCTTCATTGCACAGCCCTCCCTTCCAATGTGAAGAGTCCTTGTCTGCTTGTTACTCATGCAGAAGTTATTCCACTGATCATTTTTGCTGCACCTCTCCGGACCTTCTTCTGTTCTGCTGCACCACTGTCTTTACCGAGGGAGAGACAACAACCTGGAACTGCACCCAGCATTGTGGATGCACACGCATCATGGATCAGAATAGCAGCGTAACAACCTGCTGTTTTCTTCTCCATCCCTTTTCTAATAATGCAAGTCATATTCTCCCGGGACCCCGCTCCTCCCTCCACACACATTGCTTCACTTTTATCTACCTAGAATTTTATCTGTCTGACTGCTGCTCGGCTATTTGGAAACACTGTCATTATTTCCCAAACAGGTACAAGCAACCCCTAGTGAAAATATTTGCTGCTTCCCAATCATGTCATTGGGCAGCGGGGCGACTTCCCGCAGTATCGGGGCAGCCAGCGGCACTACAGAGGGAGTGGACACACTACCTAAAAGCAGTTTGTTGAACTCAGTAAAAATACACTACAATGAGATCTCGTTATGTGGAAAGCGTGAGGAAACTTTATTATACTCTTAATTAAATCAGTCAAGAAAAAAACCCTACAACCTTGCCAGAAATTAGTTTCTGAAATAATCCATTTAAAATTTAATTTAAAAACATACTTGTAATTTTCAGAAAAGTCATTCTGCTTTTAAGAACAGTGTATGTGCTACAGCTGGAGAATAGAACCATATTTTATATATAACAGGTTGATATATAACTCACTGCTTATTTAGACACACACACAGGTGAGTGCGCTCACACAGGAGAAGGGGAACTGAATTTAGTCCTTCCTCTGCCTGGAGGGATCAAATGTACATCTCCCACGTGTGTTTATATAAATACATGAATAGTTGTAAAAATGTAAGTCTAAATATTTACATGTACCGAGCACATTTCTGATAATTTTGTTTAACTAATAAAAATCTCTTTCAAAATGTTTCTACACCTCTTAACTGAATACTAATGTCCAGTCAAATACAGCCTGACACACATTTGATTGAATATTCCGACACAGTAAAACCCATAAAATTCAAGAATCTTAATATGCCCTAAGGTACATAAATCATCTCAATACACAGGTACTGGATTATTTGGTCTTCTGGTCAACTCAAAGAAACTTTGAGTTTAAAATAAATGCTTTGAAAGTGGGACTGCACATGCAAACATGCTCTAAATGCTGTACCAAAAGCGAGAGGGAATGTTTGGCTTGGCTTACACAACACACATTAAAATCAATGGTGTAACTACAAATTTTCTGCTTGTCAATTTTAAATCACGGTTTTAAAATCAATCAGTGTTTGACATTAAAAGCAAACTAACCCTCAATGTGGAATTTTTCTATTGATATGGCCAAGTCTGGAGCAAAGCCTGATGATCTCAGCCAGGGCCAGTTCCCCAGCATCGGGGTGATGGTACAGCTCTGGCACTACACTCTGAGATGACATAAGTGATACTTGGAGCAAACCTGGCAAATATTCCGGCCTCAGTGATTAAATTTTTTGCTGCTTGCCTTTGTTCATCTGATCATTAGTTTGATTTAGGGTTAATTTAGTCTCATATGCACAATTCTATTGGAACAGGAGAGTTTGGTAGTATACGATTCAGAAACCCAGAAGCTGAAGCAGCTCTAGGTTTCCCAGTGGGGCAGACACGGTGGAGTTTTGGCCATGAAAGTGAATGAAGTCAGACAGCAGCTGGGGAATCTGCTGCTTTGGCTGCTCCTGGCAGGCAGCTGCTTTAGCCAACTACCTACTTTGCCTATAACTAAGATGAATTCTGGGCAGAAGAATATACGTATTCCCTCCATCCCTCCCAAACTATTCAAACTACACACCTAAGACACGAAATGTAACTTCTGTATCATTTCTGGGCTGCTGAGCCCAACACCAAGTCAGGAGAGGGATCCGAAAACAAGTCCCACTGATGGTAAAGGATTTGTAAGAGTCGCTGGTTCTGATGGGAAAGACGGCGAGCTTGTACCCACACTGGCAGACAGGGTGGTAGAAAAGAAACAGAAATTTATGGTGAAATTGTTGACATTGAGGACCTAATGCTCACACTGTGTTTCAGAGCTGTCTCTTAATAAAACTAGCTCTAGTCTGATCTTCTGGAGTAAATTATCATTAGTGCCTGCCACCCACGTAAGAGAGCTCCCCAAGCCTACCTTCTCATTTCGTATAGTGAAAAGGCATGCTCCCAAGTCAAAGCACAGGGAATGAGGACAATCAGGAGATTCACTTCAAAAATTCAGTCCTGATCCGATTTAAGACACTGAAGGATGTGTACCTTCAGCCAAACACCTGTGGAAGGGACACACACTTCTTGCCTGCAGAGTCAGGAGGATAAAACTTTCCATTGCTCACTCCATTATAAAAGTGATTAAATGTGACTGGCACCAAAATCTCAGCTTGTAGAGGGTAAGGACCTCTTGGGCCATCTACCCTGTTCCTCCTTCCTACAAGCAACCAGGTCATATACTCCCTTTCACAATTTACTTTTTGATGGGATCAATCAAATTCTTGACAGGCTCCTGAGTGCAGGACAATTAAAAGGAAAGCTATACGTGGTCTTTCCAGACAGCCAAGAGATTGTGGTGCCAGATGCTGGCAAGAAGTGGTTACCATTGTCTGTTAGAGATGAAAGTGGACAAGGCTGTGTGATAAATTCTATGGACTGAATCCCATACTCTCCAAAAAGAGTCTGTCAGGATGTTTGTTAGCAGTATAGATCCAGAGAAGCTGCACTAGCAACATCGGAAAGCCTGAAAAGGACCTTTGGGAGACAGAAGAACGATGGCGCAGAAGACACGGACGCCAGTGAGTATCCAAAATGACTCAGCACTGCAGCATGGGGTTATACGTGAGTGAATGGCAATGGAGCTCTAGGACTGGTAACAAGTTGTCATACGCAGTACACAGAGTCCAGTACAAGAGAGACCACCACCACCTCCTCCCTTTGGGTTGCTTCTTGAATGAAAACCTTTTCGTCCATGCGCTTGAAGTATCTTAAGATCACAGGCATGGTTGTTCCCATGTGCAGTGCAGATTGGCAACAACTCTGAACATTACCAAGTATCATCTAGCAAGACCTGACCAGAGCAACCATAGGTGTTTAGGTAACTCCTGAGACTGCAGATGACAAGCTTAACTGGGGACAGTGGCTTCACACTCATTAGACAGGATCACCAAAACTACACAGGCAGACCTCTCAACAAGAGGCCTTAGTATAGAGGACCGTTGTATCACCAATTGGGAGCTCTTAAGGTAGCCCACATACCTTATAGTTTTAACTGTCCATCACCTGAGCAATACCATCACAGCAGGGATGTGCTGGTATATAGTATCCCCATACCCTGGGATACTATGTAAGCCTTTCCTAGACACACTAGGCACTGCCACTTTGAATGGCTTTCCAGATGCTGTCCTGGTGCCTTCATGTTACATGTTAAAAATTTATAGAACTTGCAAGGGTGGGAAACAACTTTAAAATCAACTCCAGTGCTCAAATGAGAATTTATTTGCATGTAAAATTGACATGAGCCCAGAGATGAGAAGTAGAGAGTACACAGACAAGGATTTCAAGTGTTTAGTCTTAGTCCATTAATAACTTTAAAATAACAGGAAAACATATGTTTATGTATTTATACATGCATATACATACCTACATATATATTTTCAGGTTTGATAGCCTAAAATTAGATTTGGAAATGTGTATCTATATCTGTATACCTTCACTATCATATAAAAATAATCTGATTTTGAGATATTTCCCTTATTAGGGCTACTTCAGAAAAGCAACTTAAGAAACGTAGTTTTCATTACTCTGCAGCTCTTCTGTGCTAAAAATGGAAGCTTTATAGCTTTGCAAAACGAAGGCTTTCCGTCTCTCAGTGAGACAGAGGGACTTGCAATGGCAATTTCTCTATTGGATTTGCAAATGACGGTTGTTTTTCTAATGAAAAAGCTTACTATTGTCCGAATATTCTCTCCTTCTAGTCTCTGGATTGATGTAAATTCTACACGCAAATACGAAAATTCTCAGCAGCAGCATAATTTGAAAAATGGTATTATTACAAAGTACTTAAAGGTTTGGAAATACTAAAAATGGCCCCATAAGAAAAAAAATAACATTCAGACAGCCGAAGGTATATGAGAAAATTAACTGTAGCCTTTGCCTGTTATCACCACTATACTAGCCAAGGTTGCAGAGCTTTCTACAAACGAGAACTTAACTCCGTCTGTGTAATTCCATGTCAACTGCTTCTGTCAGGAAGTTTTACAAAACCTTAAAGTAAGTTTAATACTTTAAGGAAGTATTTAAAAAAAACTTAAAGTAGCGAACAGAAAGAACCATATCCCCTCCCAGCACTTTTTTTTTTTAATCTACTCGAAAAAAATTATTCCAATAATTTCATTGCAGCTTTGAACATTCCTCGGGGGGAAGCCATACCTTGGTGATTTTTCTCTCTCGCAGCTCTCCCGTTTGATATGCTGTCCCTCAGGTAGCCTCATAAAACGCAGAAAAGCGTTCACTCGTTATAAGTGACAAAACCTCTCCTATGCAACATGGAAGTTTTTACAGGTATTTATTTTTGTGAATGCATGTGGACAAAATAAATACAAAATAGAAGGTGGGGATAGCCATATAACGCACAGGCAGGAACTTCTGACTAAATCTCCTGCTCTCTGCCCATTTTTCTCTTTCTGAAGAACACATAATTTTCCCATAAAATTATACTGACATAAATATCAAATAGATAAAATCCTGATGTTTATGATTTTTTAAAAAAATCTGAATTTTCCAAGAATACACTGTGGGGACCAATTCTGGGTAGGCAGCAATGATCTAGTCATTCTCTGCTCCAAATTAAAGAAGCGAAAAGTAGGAACCTTTCCCTCGTGTCCTATTTCATCCCAGGTAAGTTTGCATTTCTGTCACCAGTATTAGTTTTATAGTTGATCATTTTACTCAGAAGACTGGAGAAACCAATCTACACATCCGACTGGCGTTGCTCACAGCCAAGTGCCGTCTGACAGCCGCAACGGTTTAGTGGCTCCGAGACAACTGAGCGTGGTGATCATTAAGCACGAGATGTATAAATATCTGTGAAGCCTTCATCTTTTAGTACCTCCAATTACTGAACAACTGGAAACAGTAAACTAAACTGAGGAGAAGCTGAGAGGAAGAGGTATATTTCCATGGGTCACATAGTCTTACTCTTTAAAAATTATCTGTACACCGGGTACACTGGTGACTGTAGCACTCTGTTGTATGTTCAAAATGCTCTATTTGTAAGATAACCACATTGTTTCTAACATATTGTACTCCAGATGCTTGACAATTTTTTCCTTTATAAAACTTCTCACATATAAAAAAAGTTAGCTAAGAGACATACTTGAAAGGCAAGATCATGAATTACATCCTCGGGCACAGATTTTTAAAAATAGATGATTTATTACTACAGTGAAAATTAATTCTGGCACACAGATAAATGTCACCAACTTTAAGATGAGCCACAGATAATTGTCTCATCATTAATTGCTACTAGGTACCAATGGGTATTGGTACTAGGTACCAATGAGTACCAATCATTTGGGAGAATGTGGTCAGTTACAGGAATTTATTTGATTGCAGCAAGATGGAGATACTCATTGTAAGAGACATATAGGCATAAAACACAGACACACACCATAGTAGCAGGCTTCAAAATTACATACAAGTTCCCTCATACTGACCAACTTGCTTAAAAAGTGCAATATCCTATTTCTGTTCATAACTGTAGCATAAATTGAATACAACTGTAATACAGTTGCTTTAGATTTACCCTCATTAAAGACTTAATCTGAATTACAGTTTGATAATTACCTTAATCCATACTCAAAAACTTGACAGCCGTGTTTTAGCATTATATATAAGAACTCAGGTTAGTACAAATTATCAATTGTAACCAAAATCACTCCACGGTGCTAGCTCGATCACTGTGTGAAATAACTCTATCCTCATGGCACTCTTGCATGGGTATCAGTTACAGAACATCCCCTCGTGCCTGAACTAGCCTGAGTCCTGTGCCATTTATTTAGGCATCACTAGGCCAAGTTAATTCTTCAGGAAGACACAGTTGACGTGCTTACAGAAATGTGTATTATATATTTCATAATACTGCTGATTTTATATAACATCATTATCTAGATTTATATACAGTGTATATTTGTTTCACAGATAATAAAAAGACCGTAATACAGGAGTACCAGTTTGGCTTATAAAGTCTTGAGATCCTCTTAGATACAAGGCAGAAGAGTGATACTCCCAAGTGCCACATTTTATATACAAAAATAGCCAATTACAGCAATTCTTTCTTTCCCCTAAGTTTTATGACTATCATAAGGTGCAATTAGAAAAGTTTTCAGCATTTAGAAAATTATATACATGGTAGAGATACCACCATAGTGAATCTCATGCCTTATAAAGCCCTTACATTTCTCTTTACTCATTCCTAAATTAAAAGAACAATAAATTACGCAACTTTGAACAGCTGTTGCATAAATATAATCTAAATTAATAAATTATCAAATTAAATTTATTTAGAAAGTGTGATTTTATTTTCATTTCATATTTCACAGCATTTCTCCTTAACTTCTAAGTAATTTCTTAAATAAAGCTCTTGAAAGAGAGCTGGTTTGCCAAATGCATAACGGTCAGCTATTTAGTCTAACTATAGGTTTAACACTCCAGTATTCAAGTAAGTCCTCTGGCTGTCCCCTGCTTCTGACACAGGAGAGGGGACTTTTTTTTTTTTTTTTTTTTTTTTAAATTTGTCTTAAGTTGACAAGCTACATTATGGCTTTACTCTGATTTCACATAGTTACAGAAGAGCATTTTTAATGGTGTTCTAGGTTTCTGTTTTCAACATGTGTGTCCTGACTTTTGGATTCAGGGTAACTGCTTTGTAGAGATTACATGTTATTATCACAACAGATCGTTGTATCAAACATTATTAATTCAGTTTTTCCTGAAAGTAAAGATTACAAAGAGATGTTAGAATACCAAAATGTAGATTAACACAGTTCTATTATGTAATTTGGATGATCTGGTTTGCTTCATGTAGCTTTGCATCTTGAATAACATGAGTTTATTACGCATATTCATATATGACATGCACATAATTTTTTGCATTTATATTCACAGCTAATCAACCAAAACATTGGCAGTAGAAAATTACTGTCAGGGAGTGGTATGACAAGTCTCTCCAATTTTTAATTAGCTGCTATATTTTTACAATATGCATTTTTACATTACAGATTTTTCACACTACTGATTTTCAATTCCTTTAAAATATTAAATCACTGACCATTTATATAATTTATTTGTGTGAAGTGGGAAATAAAGCACCACCTACATTCTAAGTGTGGCTTCTTCATTTTGCAAGATAATGAAGAGCCGTCATTCCCAGAAACCTACTGCAGTGTAGGTGCACGAATAAGAGACAGTCAAAAAACATGCAATGGATTTAGAGTGTTTTACTGGATTTCAAGGGGAGACATTCCCTGGTGTTCTATTTAACAAGCGGATACATGAGATTATGAAAGGTCTTATCCTGTTTAAATGGAAGTACAAAGCTTAAGGAAAAGTTTAATTTTCAAAAGATGCATTCCATAAGATAATATACATTGCTAAAACAACAATGGCAAGTTATACGTTAGTGAATTTCTACACATTTTAATAAAACTTTTATCTATTTATACAAATCAGCATGAAACCTAATGGATATTTCTGACATTATATTAAGGAAATAAACACGTTTTGCCATTTTTGAACCTCTTTGCTTCAAAAGGCTGTGAATGTAGTCCACAGCACACTTTAGCAATATCTTATTTTTCTCTGAAGATCAAGTAACTTATGATAGATGCTTCCAAAGGCAGGCTTGTTAACATCTTTAAATCTGTACTCTGGATTTTCAGTGTTCCATCCCTATACACAAATTATTCACAGATAGCTACTGAATCTCCCTGCGAAGCCAATTTTACCCAGATTTTTGGACTGAGAACTGGACAAACCAGCTCTCCAGCCCCCATGTTGAAGAATAACCCTCCTCTAGCTGTTACAACATTTCACAGACATAGCACATGCTTCAAAAGCAGTCAGGTTCACGAAGAAGGCATGAGAAGAGAACACCAGGAGGTACCAGGATTGCAGAGCCGTGCTGACTCTGGGACACTACAGCAGCTCCCCAGCAGAGAGAGATGAAGATTCAAACCAGCATTCAGAAAGTGCTGAAGAGGAGAATATCCAAGACTTGTTGTTGGAATACAGACTCACAAATGTACTCTAACACAAAGGAACGCTAAATTTAGGCACTAGCCTAAATGAAAAAAAAAATAAAATCTCATTCACTTCTCAGTAGAACTGTTTAGACGAACTAGCAAACTGATAGATGTACTAGAAAACTATTTCAGACTATTTTCCTTAGTAGTGGAATAACAACCTGAGAAAACAGCATGGCTGGCCTTGAAGAATGATAGTCTATCTCTCCAAAATAGTCTTAATGAATAAGAAAATATCTTGCAAAGACAGGAACTTCAGAGCAGACGTAACACAATGACATATTATCTGTCTGAATTACTTATGTAGCAGAAAATGCTATTATTGAGGAAAAAAGGATCTTACAATCTTAAAACAATTTCAGTAGTGAAAATATTGAGTATATGCATGATTCTTCATAAAGCCTTTTTTTTAACCACTCAATTCAACACATAGATACTGAAAAAATCATGCCACAGAAGAGCGCACAGTTCTATTTAAATACTGCCAAGGCTTTAGTTCTACCTGGACTCCTCATCACCGCTTCTTGCGGCCAAATCAAGTATGCCCCTTCCCCCTCCTAACAGCTATTCGCATCTATAGACAGCGCAAAACACACTTTCACATAGACTTTGATGATTTGTCAATGACTATAAGCTGGAAATCTGGTAAGTTCAATTCTTTGAGCCTAACTAAGCACTATATGGGTGAACTGAAGAACAAATGGAGCTGGCCCAGAAGGCCATTGCCCACGTGCTTGCCAGCGGCACGCACCAGGTAGGGCTCCCCCTCTTCTCTGCTTCCCTTCCCCAGCATTAAATCACTTTCTGTATGGCAACCCTCGCCTTTCAGCCTTGTATTACACTGATTGCAGTTCACTCCTGTACTTCTGAATCCTACCAACAACTGCAACTCCTATCAACTACTGAAAGTTTGCATATTAATCAATGATTCAGAAAAAAAAAAAAATCTCAGTCTTCCTCCACAGAGGTGTGGATTTCACAAACAAACCCAGTACACGAAGACAGGGTTATAATTGGCACATTTTTATCTAATTTTATCTAATTTAAAGAATTTCTCTAGTTTAAAGAAGCAACAGCCAAGAAATCATTTTCCAATCAGAAGCGAAATAGCTTTCCTCACTGAACAAAACTACAGTAATTATCTGTAACGTGACAGAGTTTCAGAAAAAGCCATTCTGTCCATTGTCCTCTGGAGAAGCTCCCTCAGCTGCTTTGTTTCATTCAGCCTCACATTTGTTTCTTTATAAACTCCAAACTGAATCATTCTTTACATGATTTTCCTGTCACAAATGAAAAACAAAACAAAACAAAACCAGGCAAAATATTTCTAATCTTCCATTAATTTGTTGATGCCTTTTTTTTTTTTAATATAAGAGAGACTGAAGATTATCTATAATTATTATTTGGAGGGGCAAATGAAGTGTTGGCACAACACAGCAGAAGTGAGAAACGAGCTTTTTGGACAGGGCTTTGATTAACCTGGTCTAGTGGAAGGTGTCCCTGCCCATGACAGGGGAATTGGAACTTCCAACCCAAACCATTCTCTGATGTTCTTCGGTTTGTGCAACGTTACTGTAATACGAGCTGAATGAATGGTAGCTAATAAGCTAATGCTAAAACCTTTCTTAAATATTCGTGATTACTTTTTATAGTATGCAGCCACATGATACACTGAATTTCCAAGAAAGCATGTGCTCATGTTTGTACAGGATCAACACACAGCACAGTAAAGCTTGTAAAAGGTTCCCAACAAATCAATACTTTAAAAACGAGTCTAGCAAATGAAGATGATTTAAAATATCAATCCATAAAAGACAAGTGTGAGATTTTAACTATGATACAGGAATTTACTGTACAGCATGTATGTTCCAAGACTTGTTAATGGTGAATAACTGTATTCAATTTAGTCCAACACCTCCAAATTCCCAGTCTACACAAGGATGAACTTAAACATTTTGAGACTTTAATTTAAAAGAGCTTATCTGTTCCATTTGACATTGAAATTCACTGTAAGGTGAATGAACAGTGATAAAGAAGAATCTAACAAAGGATCAACTATGGGGTAGCTTAAATAAAGAGACCAGTTTCCAAAAAAAAAAAAAAGGAGAAAATATCCAACCCAATATTTATTCATGTAAATGACCTGACATGCATTACAGGCATTCTTAAACTTAATTTTGTCAGCCTTTTGTAAATGAATGGAAAAGATGGTAAGAAGGTAACAAAGACATGCCTGACTTCAGATGAATACTGAGGAGGACAGTAAGACACATCTGTCAGTCACTTCAAGACAGAGACTTTCTCTTTGTAAAGGCTACTACAAAAGCAGCTGAGCACTAACAAACCACAATGGGAGTGTTTTGTTCAAAAATAAAACTATTTTGTTGATGAGGCAAATGATTTTCAAGCTTACTGTATCTGGTCTTTTATGAAGAGACAGAACTTCTATAAAGGGAGAAAAACTTTCAAATGCCTTGCGAATTGTTTGTGACTGCTTCACAGCCAATCTCTTAGAAATTTCTCAAGAGCTATCTGGTTAAAATTACAAGCCAGAGAGATCCTGAAGACAGCAAAGGCATAGTGTTACGTGTAGCTATTTTAGCATACATAATCCTTTAATTTTATATACAGTATTTTTACAGGAAATTTTAGTTTTTAAGAATCCTACTTGCTCTATCAGATCAGTCCAACTGACATGCTACAGAAAGGAGTAACAGCAATAACAATAATGCTAATAAATAGAAAACATTTTAACCAGTTACTCCATCTGTGTACCTTAATAATGGATAGTTGGCTGTTAATATCTCAGATATTAAACATCTCTAGGCTTACAACCATTTATATCCTAAGGCAAAAAGAACAAGGAAACACGGAATTTGAAGAATGAAGCATTAAAGTGTGATCAGACCTGAGTTTTGGATCTTACGAAATGAAATACGTTCTCCAATCTCTGATAATTTTTCCAAGAAGATACCCACATCCATTTTTAAGATCTATCTAATCTTCTGAGTCTCCTAAAGATACCTAACACATCTTTATGGTCACAAGTGTAACTAAAATGACTATGATCTCCTAAAATGATCAGAATCAGGGAAGAGGCTAATTCAACCCCTCGTTACTTCTGGAGGGGAACTGAGTTTTTTGAAAGCTGTGATGCCGTTAGAGAACGGGAGGTGCAGGGAAGCGTAGTGAGGATTACGACACAAGCACAGTCAGTGAGTAGAAGGCTACTGAGAAGTCACTGAATAGGAAATCAATATGCCCATGAGAGACAAACGGCCAAAATTAAGGTGGAAGGGTGACATGAGCAATGTTTAAAAAGAAAAACCCCACAACTCCGCAAGGTAGCCTGACAGAAATAGCACTTCTGGGAAAGGCAGGAGTACAGGGGGAAAAGATCCGTTTCCACTGTGCTGAGGATTGTATGGAAAGATTCCGCATCTAACAGTTGTCCTAACTTTCCCTCCCAGCAGAGAGTACAACACTCAAAGCTGTTACAGCCAGTACGAAGCACTGCCTCGTAAAAAGTCTAATGAAATAGTTGAAAATATGATGGTATATACCAGTAATAGCCAAGTACATCCATGCTGCTTTTGGGATCCAAAGTTGGATCAATAGCTTTTCTCAACTCCTAGACTGTTAAGAATGAGTACTATTAGGATGAACCTTTGTGGTTAAAGGCACTGTGTAGAAGCTTGAGACATCTGTTGTGGACTGGTCAAAACTGAGGACACATCTATGAAATCTCTTCCCACTATTTTTTTTTTTTTTTAAAGCCCAACATGAGACATGTGAGGTGAAATAAATATCCCTCCCTGCAAACACGAGTCAGTAAATTCACCCTTGCCTTCAGAACAACCATCTTTTTGCAAGCTGATATAAATGACAAATTGGTTCTTTCTGGAGGATGAGGAAACCAGAGAGACAAAGAGCAAAAAATTAAGAACAGACTCACAAGGCTTCACTTCACAGTTTAAATACTACATAATTTTAAAAGCTCTTCAGTGTAAAAGTGAAAATTAACTTTGTTTTACCAGCTAAATTTAGATCAATTAGTAATCACAGTACTCTAATAGGAAGCAACTAGTTTTGGCCACTGCAGGTAATCACTGTACTCCGGAAACCAGCAGCTGTACAAGGTACTGTAACAATACATCATCTGGCTCACTTATGAGGTCTGTTGATTAACAAACTCAAGGCCACACAAGCATTCAGTAAGGAAAGAAAAAAAAAAAAAACCATAAAGAGGGAGTAGAGTGGGTAATTAAACTTTTCCAAGCTCAACATTACTACACAGTGCATAGAAACACATGTGAACATTCCCCACGTTGGCTTCAGTCCAGATTCCTTCTCTGACTTATTACAATGTCGTACTACCACTCCTATCAACTTAAAGCCATTAAAAACTGTAAAAGGAAACAAACTTCCTTAACACAAAAAAGATTTGAACTCTCTCTGACTAGGAGTTTTGAACAATGACAGGTGACTTTGGAGACGTAAAACTTTCGGGCTGACCAGGATGATGAAGAACTTAAGATAACTCTGCTCAAGAGTTGGTCAAATCGTAATGTGGCTGCTGACCATCAATAAATAGCGTACTGAAAGGACAGGGGTACTGCATTTCCAAGTAACACAGAAGTCAGGTGAAACATACAAGAGGAGGTCAGAAAAGTTTGGAACCTTGAAGAAATAAAAAAATAAGACATGAACGTATACATTAAAGCCTATCCTATGATGTTCAGCTAATATTTTTTTAGGTGAAAAAGTACAATCTTAGGGCATTTTTATGAGAATAAGCCACAAATAAACAATATAAATGCAACATAAATCATTTTAAGTAGTTAAAGGAATAACAAAATTCTGAAACTATGTAAGGTGGGGTTTTTTTGTTTTGTTTTGTTTTTTTTTAATTAAAATCTCTCTGTTTTGCAAAGCTACATACTCTTTTCTTCAAGCCATAGGATATTCAGATTCCTTTCTCCAGGAGAATTCTCAGGCATTTTGACTGACTACCTAGACTGGAAACACTCAACACTACAAACCAGACAACTCCCGAGTGAAACATCACGTTCATTCTGGGCCAGCTAAAGTAGAGCAGCGTTTTGAGGAGGCTGAGTGAAGAGGGGTGTTATCAACTAGAATGGCTGAAAGAATATATTAATATAATTTGAACACACTTATGAAACGGCATCCCTGTTCTGTGTAAAGCATAATCTAGTTCTTAAGAAGTAATGCAAATTAATTTTACTATATGTTTATTTAAACAGTATCTAGATCCTACAGTAGTCCATTAACTCAATGCACTTGGAATACTGATTCTGCACTCTCTCATTTTAGTGCCTTACGGGGTAAAACCTGTGAAATTATGAGCTAACACTTAAGGAGAGTTACCCTGTCTGATAGCTTTTTATTAGTAACCACTTATTCTATCAAGAATTTTTAAAGGATTAGCAAAATTATAAATTCTTTCTATAATTCTGTGATTTGTACCATTAAGCATGACAGTGCAGTAATATCAGTAACATGTTCTTAGTAATAAGCCATTATGAAAATATAAAGCAATGAATTTCCGCACCACTTATTAAACACCTTGAATAAACAGTTCTGATGTGTGCAGTGAGATTTAAAGTATGTTTGGGTCACTGCTAAAAGAAAACACTGTAGTGAAGAAAAATGATTACCAATTTTTGGTTGCAAGAAACTCAATATACACATGAAAGTCCTCGCGAATTTCTGACATACCCTCTCCAAAATAATTTAAAATGTCTTATGTTTTACACTGTCACTGTGGGATGTACAGAGCTACAATGAACTACTTATTCCCATTAGCCAAGACACAAGACTGAATGGGGGCTTTAATTACTGTTCACCTTTAAAATGGACCGACTAGGTCAAATGAGATACCAGAAATGGCAAAGCATAAGCCGACAAGTTATTTGTGCTTATCAGCTGTATGCATAAACACTGAGTATCAATCTTATCTACAAGCTCATTGGTAACTATGTATGTTGTTACAAAAACCTGAATTACTTCAATGTGATTTGCAACTAAATAAGTCACACTCCTTTTTTCCTTGGTTCTTATTTTTGAACGGCAATGAAAAATGTACTCGAGCGCCTTCCTGGAGTTAGAGATATTTAGAATCCTAATCTAAGATCAAAAACATCAGAGACTGGTCTTAATCTCATCAGAAAGACAGATGTCTCACTGCTTGATCAAATTCGTTTGGAGCTACTATTTCTATTTGAGAAGAACAACATCTGATTTTCCAAATAAAAATGGATTTCTTCACTCTTATTTTAATAATACACTAAAGAGATCTTTAAACATAGGGTAAGCAATTAATTAACTTTATGCAGTTAAAGAAATAAAAATAAAATGTTATTTTTAATAATAAAAATGTCCCCCACATATACCTGTTCTATGCACTTGTCAAAACGCAGCTTCCCCTTAGAAAAATGAGGTACAACTGAGCAGCATAAACGTTCCAACAGCAGTTTAGCAAACAAGGAGCTGTCAACTTCCAATAAGCTATTATTCACACCTCTTTAATCACTGCCACAGAGTCGATTATAAATAGCCTCATACATTTTTAAATAAGGTCATTCTGAAATGAAACAACAAAGAGGGTAGTAAATATTCCAGCACATAAGCAATTTAAATTCTACAGCATAACAGAACTGTGCGTTCTCAAATATTCAGCTTAAAGAAAGCCAACAAAACCGTTTATTAACTGGTGCAAAGTGTCAGATGCGTAATCTCTGTGAGATCAATAAACCAGCCCAATTATGTGATAGTTTGCAAACAGATCTGAAAGAAATGAAACTATTAAGACTTGCTCATAAAATCCAGCTCCAACAGCATTATTTACAAATACACAGTAATACAAATTAAGTTAATACAATACATGCATTGCATGAGTAAATCTACTATGCAAAGATTTTACAGGAAGCTGAAACGGCTCCTCTGTGCTTTCCCAGAAGCAAAACATAAATAAACAACTTGTGTGGAACCCTGATTCATATGAGACCCTGTTTTCTACTTTTCTTGAGATTTTAAATAATTGGAAATTAATACATTAAGAAAAATGAGAAAAGAACTGCATAGGTAGGAGCAAGTTCTTGTTTTTTCCCCTTTCCCCAGTTTTCTCAGATTATTTGATTAAAGACTACTTGATAAAAGGATATGGCAAAATAATGCTAATATTAAAGTCTTTACAAATTAGCTTAGAATTAGAAGAAAAAAATAACCAAATAGTTCCTGTCTTACTGAAGTTATCTTATTGAGTTGTTATCATCTTATTGAGTTGTTACTGTGAAAAGCACCGGAAAGCTCCTTCCTATTACAGGTTTTGTTTTTGTAACTTGATACTCATCTTTGTAGACAGACAATTACCTGTGGTTTTTCAAAATTATGAAAGAAACACCTACTGATACATTGTGCTGTATCAGCCCGAATATCAATAGTCCTTATTGCTCTGTTGTGGATGGTTCATTCCAGAAAATGGGCTCCATGAGTAGGGGAGCCCAATACACACCCTCCCAATCTGTTTCTGAGGCATTAACAATTTAAGCCTCATTTATTTCTTAGATTTAGCTGAAAGGCATTTTGAGTGTGAATTGAAGTTTATTTAGTTCGCAGGCTGCTGTGCTTCCGATTCTTAAAAAAAACCCCAACATTTCACATGAGCAGCAAACACACCTAAATCTTCCTGGTTAGAAACATACCTTAATATTCCATGTGACAACATCATGTTTAGGCATTTGTGCATCTGACAGACACAGGAGACATGAGTTCATTCAGCGTATACTCCGAGTTGGCCATGCCCAGAAGCTGTATCCCCTTGGCACCGTGCCTACCCCAACAGCCCAGCTGCGTCTGCTTGCCTTTCCATGTTCTCACCATAAAGCGAGAGTGACATTCCAGGTATTCAGATCAATTAAGACCTTCATAATTATCGAAAGCTTTACCTACACCCATAAACACCCCAGAAATCAGTGTAAAGGATCCACTGATGGTTTGTTCTCAGCCTTTTCCCACAGTAAGGCAGTACTGCTATTATACGCAGCTCTACCTTCTAACTGGATTCCCATGCCCTAAACAAAGCATACTACAGCAGCTTACGCAGAAAAGGGATAAAATTGCAGCTGACCACAGCAAGATCTACATAAAAGTAAGGCATGACTTCAAGGAAGAAACTTTGCTATTTCAGTTCCCAAATAATACAGAAGTAGAAAAGGTTCAAATGTCAACAGGCGTCTCAGAATATGTTCATTCCACATCAGACATGTTACTTTTTCCTCTGTGCAGCGTCATCTCCCTCACAACAGCCCCTACTGAATACTCAAAAAACGAAAGACACCAACAAGATGTTGGGAAATAGCTTACACAAAGAAATGTTCCTTCTCAACCTTAATACCACCAAAGTCTGGTTCATGGCCCAAAGCCTGAAAACTGTTTTCTTAGGTGTACGCCTCCATCTACTTGAAGTTCTGTAATTTGTTTCTAATAGCTAGAACGGTATGCCAGATAGCTGGCATAAGTGTCATTAATTGCCTGCCCCCCCCCCCCCCCCCCCCCCCTCTTTTTTTAATCTATGTCAGGGAAATGGATGAATGACTAAATAGAAAGTCTTTTTTTTTTCCCTCCAAAAATATGCCTCTTAAATGCTTGAAGTACATCATCTTCTGTTGTTCTACATTCATTGATAAACCACCCCTGATTTTTCCATTTGTTCTGTAGGAGACAGGTTTTTTTTTTATACTTCCATGCTAACAACTTGTGGTAATGACAAAGCCTCTTACATGCTGTTTACAGTATGTTCACAACCACAGTTTTCTGGAAGAAACACAGAAACTATAAGCAATTTCTTACTTGTAGGAGCGTTTTGGGAGGGGGAGGTTCAAGCTCTTTCTAGTATTGAGAGGACAAGGTCATTGAACTATCTGGAACAAAAAAGAAACCCTTCTCATTCCATACAGAACTAGGTTTATAACCTGGTAATTGTGAGAAGTCTAGTGTACAGCAGTTTCAGTGGTTGCTGTGAGTCTCACGATAGTTTGCTTTCAGCTGCTGCACAACCTTGGAGAAGCCATGGAGAAATATTAAGTTCTGATAAAAAAAAGACAAAAATATGACGCGTTTCTCGCTACAGTGAGAAGAGCATAGTTCTGATCCACAAAGCACAACAAAGTGGAGAGGTGACAAGTCTGAACTGTGAAGATCTTTCAGGACAAAGCTGGTTGTCAGATCAAGAAAGTTGCAGTCCCATAGTGACACACCACAAGAAAGTATGAAAGGATCATGCAAATGAAACTGGTCAAATCCCATGACCTTTGGGGTACCAATAACGATGCTACATATTCCCAATACCAAAAAAAGCAAGTGCACCCCAGAGTACAAAAGGGCCTAGAACAAGATGAGCCCCAAACCCAAGGAAAAGCAGTAAAGACATAAAATATAATAAAACTGTACCTGTTATTTGTATTCATTAGTATCAGAGGTGACCTCTATGAAGATTAAAAAAGAAAAATATGGTTTGAGTTTTATAAAATATATACAAAGAATACACATGTATATTTATACACACATATATACGTATAAATAACTACAATTATTTATGAAGTGCCTAACATCCTTGAAAAGCACTGCAACCTATTTGACAGTCAGCTAACCTATAGGGTGCACAAAATTGTTGTAAATCCTGCAAGGAGGACGCCCCCCCACTGCCCCTTGCTGTGTTTGTACTCCAACCACCTGAGCTGAGAACAGAGCAGGAATGGAAAAGGGAACAACGAAACAGAAAAGATGCAACTCAGCTGAGAACCAGAAGAGTTAAAAAGAAACCCAATTCCCACGTGATAGAAGAATATTACTCAATATGTTGGGAACACGAGACAATAAGTGGAGAAGAATGTGATGCACATGCACAGATGAAAGTAGCACAACGGCTACGCCTACATGAACTGTACGTGAGAACGAAAACCAATGCTTACACAGTAAAAACTTTAAAAACTAGCAGGTGGGCAGCCCACATGGGACGAATTCTCATCTATCTCAATTCAAGCTTAGAGATAACATTCCGAAGAAGATCTTAGGGCACACGCAAAAAGGAATCTGCACACGAACATGAGTTCACTGCACCAGGAACACTGCCCAAAAGCACTACATTCATTCCTTTCACCAAACTATAATAAAGTTATTTTTAACTATACAAATCAATGTTAATAAATTACTCTAACCTATTCAAGATAAACTTAAAACACACACGAGGTGGTCTGCTGACCTGCTCATGAAAAGCCTTGCTTCATTTCTCACTTCCAAGTCTCCTTGCTTCAAACACTTCCCAGTGATCTTACCTGCTGATAGCACAGTTCAAGCCAAGCTGTTACTGTTATCAGTAACATATACCTATCCCTTCTTAAATACCTATCTACATTATTATGACTCATTTGGTACATTTCTGTAGATTTACTAATGCAAATTACATGGAATTAAATAGTTTAAGGACAGGTACACGCCTCCTATTCATGATGCAATGCCTGCATTGAGAAACAGTGTGTTATCAATTACACCTTAACATACTCATAGAATCACAGAATTGTTAGGGTTGGAAGGGACCTTAAAGATCATCTAGTTCCAACCCCCCCGCCATGGTCAGGGACACCTCCCACTAGACCAGGATGCTCCACTGGATGCAGCATCAGCCAAACCAGTAGTAAACACCACCTAAAATTATGTTTTGTTTCATTTTCCTCTTTGGTGGCTATGCAAACAAAGAATTTCACACTTTTTTAAACAGAATATATTTGGTGCTTCCAATGGATGCCTAGTGTACGCAGGAGAGGTGGGCTGCCCTGTAGAACTGCTTGTTTCTCTCCAAGAGCAAGTGGAATGAATGTAGCAGGACTAGCTCAGATTCCAGCATCTAAAATGCTGACAATTAATTGGCACAGGTGACTCTTGCCCAGTATGACAAGCTACCTAAAGAAGAACATACCTGGGAGAAGATACCTGTCAATCACCTGAAAGGAAAGAGACACTTTTAGGGTCAAGATGTACTCGAACCTCCACCCCGGAGTCAGCAGGTAAACAATGTGTATTTGCAAACTGAAATAACTTCCCTTGCACAAAATCCATTCAGCCTTCAGTTTTACCCCTGGTTTTCTCTAACATTCTAATTTAAATATATTTGGGAAGAGATGTCTGAAACTTCCCTAACTGTGCAGAAATTGTGAGTGCCAGCTGCAGAAAGTAGGAGGGGGGACAGCAGCGTGGCAGAGTAATCCTGGACAAGTTTAACTCATTAGGAGCTGCTATAAAATGCTGACAGTGTTACCATCGCTGAACTCACAGAAAACTATGGCATGCCGTATACTGCACAGAAGGATCTACCTTTGTATACAGACTCTTCTGCAAGCAGAAGACAGCTCCATCTGCCCATGTTCCATCTTGGCCCGATAGAAGCCAGCGTCCAACCAAAACCCTCACTGGTGTCACAGCATCGTGCCCAGCCCAAGCAAAGCCATTCCTGCTGTTTAGCCTGGCTTGTCAGTGCAGGCGTGCTGCCATACAGATACAGATCACCTATTTCTAACTAATTCAGCGCAATAGTGCAGGCAAACTGGAATCCAAAAAAATAATATGTAACTAAGAATAAGCTTAAGGGGAAAAAAGAAAAAGACAGCAAGATCAGCTAGGAGCTCCTAAAGCTTGCAAACAGCAGCCACGCTCTTGCTGCAGGTGCCGTGCCCTGGGCAGAGAGCTCTCTTGGCAAGCCAAGCTTTGCCACTCCAAACCCTCTTCAGACAAATTTACAGCCTGAAACAGATGAAACCAGTGTCAAGCGAGTGTTCAGTCTTATTTCTTTCAAAAAGCCATTGTCAGTGTAGAAGGCAGGTTACTTTTGTCCAGTGTTCGTACCCTCATCGTCCCTCATTTGTGTATTAATGCTTGGGTCCCTAACCCAGTCACCAACTGCTAGAAAAAAAACAGTGGAAGAAGCAACATAAGGTCCAAACATGAGTGTAATACAGGACACCATTTTTCTCATGTTTCTTTGCAGCTGTTGTAGAACTAGGAATAAACACTTTAGAAGAAATTTTTTATTTAGAAACTATGACACTGATCAGAAATAACATTTTATAAAGCCACTTTCCTCAATTTGACGAGATCACACAGATATGAGTTTTACAATCCTATTACATGTACTCAAACTGTAAAAGTGCTCTTCAAAAACACAGACCTTGTTTTTAATTTCTAGCTAGAGTAAAAGCAGAAAATAGATGTTTGGAAGTTTAAATTTATATGAGCCTTTGGTCCAGGTATGATCTCCAAGATCTCTGTTAAACAGACTTGCATGGACCTGTGACCATAATTTAGTTTTCCCACACATGTAAAATATTTTCTTCATCACTCATCGTTGCCACACAACATTTCTCTTCGGGAAGCCTGTAGTGCTTTCTTACTGCATTTTGCACCAGTGACTCCAGGAGTACTTGTATATAGCGACAGCTGCCGATGTGCCCAAACAGAAATACACGGTGCAATATAGTGGAAGAAGTAACAAGTGCAGCACCAAGGGAAAGAGATCCTTCTCAAGCTCAAAATACCACCTTAATCACAATTTCTTGTTTTCTAAAGTTTAATTTGCTTGCTTTCAATGCAACTAAAAAGTGCTCAAATTCCTTTTGCATTTAGAGTATGCTGCTTCCTTTGCTTTTGTGTCTGCATCTACACCGTTGGTGTCAGATGATATACCAGGTAGAATGGATGCTTTATCAAATCCCTGGAGAAGCAAATCAGGATAACCAAGTGGTATATTTATTCTATGATAATTTAACTTGCCGCTAGGCACAACAAAACAAAAAGGTGGCACCTAATCTTCAGTTCTGAACTTTGCTCTTCTACCCTGAGCACAGGCTAATCTGGGCTGCTCAGAAGCCACCCTGCATGACCGGCTGCGTTGTGGACATGTCAGCCCACGTTCAGCTGTCCAGTCACACGGAGTGCGTCTTCTCTCAGCTTACCAGCAGGGAATGTCCAAGAGAATTTGTAGTTTACCCTGCTGAGCAAAGGAATTAGAACGATCAAAAAAGGATCAGTGACAGAACGGCTTAATGTGGTTCTTGCCAATAATCTGAAAAGATGAGCCAGTTGTCAGAAAGTATCTATGGGAAGGTAGATTTTTCTTTCTGAAGTCATTCTGAATTAGCTGCACACTGCTGCAGCTGGTAGATCTCTCGAGAAGAAATAGGACAGGACAGTTTTTTCCTACTCTGTATCTTAAAAGTTATGTATACCCAGGTCCATATTTCAATCACCCTCATTGCCTAAGATGCAAATACACCAAAGGGTGATTTCTATACCTATTTTAAATTTTTAAACTCATTATTAACTCATACACTGAAGACAGACTAAAAAAATCTTATTATTAATAGGAAAATGTCAGTGAACGAATACAATACTCTTGAATTTAATGTACAGCTTCCTGGAGAAAAACTGAGCACTCTCGGCAAGTGTTTCAGGCTCCGTACAACCTGATGGCATGAGGAACATAAAGCATTCCACTGTTCTGAATAAAAAAATCCATACTACATTATTAATAGTAATTCCTTTAGATAAATGTTCAACTCTACACCTGTCCCACAGATTCAACTAATCTATCAAAAAAATATTTCTGTTCATTAAACCTAATAAAATATTTTAGACAGTAAACGTAATCACAACTTTTAACTAACTGACTACATCTGAAATTACTTCGTATGAGTAGAATTTCACAGGTTCCCTCCATGTTAGGCTTGCAAGGCATAACGACAAGCTGCATTTATTTTCAGAACATAGAAAAGCATGTTTCAGAGAAAGACAACTTTTCCCATCTTTGGTTTGGGGTTTTTGTGTGGTGGGTTTTTTTTTTTTTTTTTTTTTTTTTTTCAATTATTCTAACATCTATAAGTAGTCTCCTTTGATGACAAAGAAAAGCATACATTTACAAGGTAACTGGTACTGAGTTTCTAACGTCTCCTCCCAGCTGGAAGGGAGGTGAGGGGTGCGGAGACAGAACATGAAGTTCTCCAGACCTCTGTCAGCTTTGTGCAAGGTCAGAGCCCGGGGCTCCAGCTTCCCGGAGCTCCTGGCCTCCTGCTAACCACACCACAACGAGAAGTGAGAGTGGGAGGAGGCAGTTTTCTCAATTAAGTGAAGAGCTGGAGAAATCCCAGGAGAGGTGGAGATGGCAGTGTCAGACAGGCTTCTGTGGAAAAAAAAAGCCAGGAGAGCCATGTCTGCAGAAGCGTATTTATGTTTAATTTATTAATCAGCAGCTTAGAGTCTGTTTTGTACACATGTAGTAGCCTTGTAAAATTAGGCTAAAAGTTGTTCTTAAGACTATCCTTTTACTTCCTCTGGTGGAATTTATTCAGGAAGTACTTACACGGCACCTCCTCCTCCCCCAGGTTAGTTACGTCTGCGTACAGAAAAACCTCATTTAACATGTTCTCTAAAAGCAAATTTGAAATAGTCACATCTAAGCAAATAACAGATAGACAGGTTTGAAGGTGAGAAAAAAAAATGGCATAACACAAAGTCAGTTTTAAACTTGAAACTAAGAATTGATCTTAGAGATCAGAAAAGAGGAAGTGGAAAGGTAAAGGGAAAGTTATTTTTGCATAGTACCATGTGAAATTAAAGGTTTTCTTTAAGAAATGCTTATACATTAACTTCAGCTCTTGAAAAACAGTTTTTTTTCTAACTTAACTTCAGAAAGTTTCTAGAAATAGATTAGTGATAAGAAATGCCACCAAATAAATTCTTTCCTCCAGAAGCAGTGACAAGCAGTTAATAGCTCAGCAGCCAGAAATGTGCCATCTGCAAGCTGTGCCAATTAGATTATTTCCAGTAACATAATATCCTCTATACCCCAATCATTAGATCTTTCTTATTTCATCTAACTTTGAATAGTATCTCAATAACACATTATAGTCACAAATCAGCATCAACTCCATGATTGAGAGCGGCTCTGCAGGAGTGGCTGAGCCTTGTACCCTGCACCCCTCTGCTTGCCTTGCCGTCCACCCACGGAACACACAATGTGTGTGTGTACATCTGCCCGAAAATTTAGAAAAAAAATCATGCTAGCACTTAAAATTTTGAAACCACCGGTTTCAAACCTGAAATATTTAATTTTTCCACAAGAAATATTTAATTTTTCAATAGTAAGGGCAACAAACCTCTCCACAATACTCCTCTTTAGGTGTGATAGCAATTTCAAAGCACACAGGAAATCATGACTGTCACTTCAAGAGATAAGAGTCTTTACAGCACTTCCTAGGAGCAACTGTGCATTCAGAAACACAGAAGCCATTTCAACACTGAAAAAAGTTTTCTGCGATGAGTAAAGGAGAAGCAGGAACGGTACAGTATGACCATATGCATGGCTAAAAAAAAAATGCAACATTTTGTCAAGGACATCTTTAAGCTTCAAGCAGAACATCAGAGTGACCAGGTATTTTTATTTGTGCATATCTTCAAAAATGCAGTATTTACATGAGAGTCTTCTAACGCTCACCATTTTTAGTTACATTAGAAAACACATTCATGAGCTTCAAAGAAAGGCATGTTACAGAAATATTACATGTTCTGTTCCAATATTAAATAGTGAGAGGCATTTTATTAATGTACAGACTAATTGCAGTTGTCCCAGCACATCTGAATGCATTGTCCTTAAGATGATTTCATGATATAATCTGACATCGGGGTGGGGGGGGGAGAAGTAAACACTTGCATATTGAAACCCTGAGACTTAGCGCATTGACTGTCCTTCTCTGAAACATTTGGTGTGAGTATACTGAAATAGTGTGTGGCTCTTGATGCGACAGTACAATCTCACATGAGCATACGTGGGAAAAATTAAGGCTTCAACGATATTATTTGATTGCAACAAAAAGATCCAAGTGACAGACCTAATAGCTGGAATCGTCACCAGTTGAGGATTTCACCGATCGGACAATTAAATTGGATCTAGTGAAGTTAAACAGTAAACATGTTGGCTGATTGTGGGTCCTACTCCCTACATGCACACCACCGTTACGACAGCAAACCAAAACAGACTTGAGAAACCCTCATAAAGCAATAGTTTCTTCTACCACTTTTGTTTAATATCTTGAAGCTAAACTATAAAGCATCACAAAACATACTTGAAAAATAATGTTGCATTAAATGCTTGAGAGGGAAACTGTTTGATCACCCAACTGATCACATTGCAAAGCACCAAATGATGGAGTTCGTTGGAGCGATGGGTGGACATTCACCGGGCAGCAAGAACAGAAGTTGTTTCTTGTGGCACTGCTCTGCCAGTTCCCCCACCCTCTTCCACGGGTCTGCCAGCCTCCCCCCCCTAGCAAAAGACACTCTTCCTCTCAAACTTTTAAAGTTTAGGGTCTTATTTCTTGCTAGATTTTGCTATGAGAATAGGAAATTGTTACAGCCTGAGTGAAGTCTGAGACATGTTCCTGTGCTTCAAAGCCGAAGAAAACAGAGACTATAGGTGAAGAAGTAGCTGGACAAACTCCCCTGATTATAGAGTAAGTATGCTAGGATGAAGAAAGCAAAATGCTCTTTACTTCTGCTTCTTCCAGGCCTCTGGCTAACTGAGTACCTTCTCCACGACATTAAACAGCTCTCAGCAGCAAGATGGGTGTCAACTTCAAATGCAAGCAGCTTTCCCAGTGCTTCACTATTCACTCAATCAAATTTATGCTTTCCTGTCCATTGATATTGTATTTTCTAAGTTTTTAATTAAATTAAAAATTACTTTCAGAATATATTACATTTGAAAAAACATGTTCAACAGCCAACAAAATTGCTATAAATATATGGGTTCTCATATTTGGAATGAAGAGAGAACTCCACGTCAGGACAAAGAAGAAACTGCATGCCAACTCCCAGGGAGCGGCTGACAGAAGTGCTTCTGGAGTTTTCAACATTATTAATATCCTGTTTTCAAAACAGCAAGACATAATTCTTATGTTGTACCTTTTCATGTACAAAGCTATTTTAACATTTCCTGGTTTATTATAGCAATGCATTATTGTTCTAGATACTTATTAAAAGCAAAATCCTGTAGCCACTTGCTATGCTGTAGCCATTGGGTGAGCAAGCGATACCTCAGAAGGACATGAAGCTGTCTGAAATTCCAGAAGCTAAAAATAGTTGGCACCTTAAAGCAAAACCAAAATTAATGCTATTGAACAATTTTTAGCATATGAAGAAAAAACTGTCATATCTGGAAACATGATTTCTAATTTTTAAAATGGAAATTTAGTACAGTATCAAAAGACGTGACCAGGCATAACTGTTGCCTTTGAGATGAAAAGCAGAAAATCGCGCACGTGAAAGGAAAAGAAAGTTCAAGCAGGTCTAAGTTTTGGGTTTGTTTTTTTTAAGACTCAAAAATCTACCTTCAATAATTTTTCTTTAGGTCAGTGCTTCATTTCCCTGCTTTAGTTAAGATGTCTTTAGAAGTTGATTTTTTGAGCTTTTCTGCAGGACAGACTAAACTACTGGTTTCAATAAAAGAAAACTGTATTGCTACAAGTGTACAATTTCTCTGGTGTATAGGATGGAAAGAGGGCAATTAAAAGAATTATTTTTAAGAAACCTGCTGACAATATCTAGGAAAACGTACTAATGAACTTGAATTCATAATATAATCATCTGCATCATCCTCAGAAAAGGTTTAGGATGTACAAGCTGAATGTTGAAAGCCACTGGCAGATACCTTCTGCGTGGCATGTGATATATAAATGTTCTAATACACAGTTGTATGGATTAATCTGAAAAGCCTCGAGACTTGTGGAAGAGATAAGACCGGACTCAGCATATAAAAAATAACTCAGCATAGATTACAAAAAACATCCCATAATCAGAAGAAAAGAAGACTGCACAGCTGAGGGGAAAATAATGGCTCCTTCTGTAACTTCAGGTCAAGCCCCTGAGACAGCTTCCTACAGAGGTTTCACTTACATGACCACCTGCTAATTTTCCACGTGACTCCTGTCTCATTCAGCGTACCGGACAGGCCACGCTCGCTCACTAGGCAGATAGTCAGCTTTAATTTGCACAGGTATCACTGAGTGATCACTCACTCAATCCAAAATTTCTTGCATTCCTTCTTTGTATCCATGTACTTAAACATCTTCACAACATCCCTCTGACAATAGGAAGAACTGGCTCCACTTGACAGAGAAAGTAAAACCAGATTAAAAATATTAAAAAAAAAAAAACCAAACCAAAAACCACCACAAAATGAAGTGCTCAATAATTTGAAAGTTCAATTTGGAGTATGAAAATCCAAGTTTTTAAAATTATTGTCATTTTGACAGCCACGTATATGTGCAGATGAGAATTTCAACAGAGTGCAGCTGCTCCCTGAACACCAAGTGCTTCTACTGAAGTGACCTGAGCGGCAGCAACGCAGCCAGAGGAACCTCTGTTCGCTGGCCACTGAAAGAGAAACAGATGTGATGGAAAGTACACAGCTATAATTAAAGACCATTGTAACCACTACTGTTCCAAGTATGGAGTGGCCACGCTTCACATTTACGTATGCTCCTCTCCTTCAGCTGGTGACCGGGCTGATCTCTTGGATCTCGGCTGCTCTGCGTAACGACTGCAATAACTCAGCGCTCAGGCTGGATCTCAGACTCGCACCTTCCCTTTCTTCTCAACACTGCGAGTAATCTTGGCAATTTTATTTCAGCTCTCAAGAGTTTCCAATCAGAAATCTAAAATAACATTCCATTGAAATCTTCAAAAGATACTATTAATTAAATCCTCAAGAGAGATGTGAATGAAAGCAAAAGTTTGAAAGACGAAGCTTTACCTGTACAGGATTCTCTGGTACCTTAAAACCCTCTGCAAACATTTATGTTCCTCCCGTCCACCAGCGTTGGCCGATATGAGCCCTGGCAAGGAGCCGCAGCCTGCTCCATGATTGTTTCTTTAGAGAGTTCTCTTCCCCATCGGTTAGTTTGCAGGTTTCCTCTTTACAGTTCCTTTTCATTTTAATGCACAGAATTCAAACAGGTTAACGTAGCATCAAAATAATGTGAGAGGCACACAGAATTTAATATTCAATTAAAAAATACTATGCCAAGCCTTTTCCCAAATGCATGCATCACTGTGCTGAATTAAGGTTTTGTAGGCAGTTTTTCCACAATTTTTAAAACCGTTATTGTTTCATTATTTTTCTTTTTAGATGAGATTATAAGCAGTTAAGGAAATCATGTTAAATAGAACCACACTCATCTCTGAGGGTCAGCAGCAAAACCTTGCTCAGTAGAGAGGTTTTTCAGCAATGGATTCAATTTAAGAGATACTAAGGACACTTAAAAATTCTTGTTTTGGAGACTCCTGAAATTATAAGAGCTATTATGGTTAGTAGCAAAAATTTTGTATCATTTAACTATTTAAGAGGGAACATACCTTATTGAACAACTCTCTGTGATAACTAAATCATAACAAGAGTACACATGTATAAACTGCGCTTGAGGACTCTGAATTTCAAATACAGCATCATCAAGGGTACGTTACTAGCCATATTAGAACCTTCTTTCCTGACCCTGAATCCACTATCCTTTTGTAACATATACGTACCTTTTTTCAGTTAAAAAGCAAATAAAAATCCTTAACCAAACCTTACAGAACACTACATTCAGAGCTTAAGACAAATAACTTGCTCAAATTTCACTTCATCAAACTTTGTGATGTTGTTCCACAGCAAAAAGGTATTTTTAGTAGAAATGCACACAAAGGTGGAAATCTAACACAAACTCCAGTGTGAATACTGAAGTTTTCACAAAGCAATAAGCAACCAAAAAAAACCCAAAAAAACCAACCTTGTTTTTACAAGGTAAAGTGTTACCCAGGTGCTGCATATATTTAATACATATTTTAAACTATTAGTCAGATGTTGGTTCTAAGATTAAATCTCAGAGTCTGGAACTGCTGTTATGAGGAAAAGCTGTTGAAGCAGATGTTTAAGAACTGAAAGGAAAAGAACAGATGAGGGCAGTATAGATTTTTGTCAATTAATACTTTAGAAGATAAGGAAATATTTACAGCTATTTTTAGCCACTGCTTCCTGCTTTTTTCCAGACTTATAACGTTTAAATCAAAGTGCCACTTGCAGGGTAAAGCTGCAACTATGACAACTTTCACAAGCTGAAGCTGTTCCAAGAAAAGGGGGGGGGGGCTCAAACAGGCTCCTTCTAACTCCTCTTGCCTAAGTGATGCGTGCCACATCAGCCTATGTTAGCCAGGAAGCATCTGAAAGGGTCATGTTTTTAGTGCTGTAACGTAAAACTAAACACTGAAAAACAGGGGAAAGGGAGTATCGATTTCTACAGGTTAAAGAGGAGCAAACAAAAAGGAAGAAATAAGCAGTGTCAAGAAAAAAATAAATTAGCAAAATTTCCAAGCAGAACAGGCTAAGTTGACTAGTCACCACACTACTCAGTTAAAAATGCTCTATGTTTTGTCTGAGGAAGTGCACTGAAACATATTCCATTTCAGTTTTACAGGTGTATCTGATTTAAAACAGCATGAAACTGATAAATAGGCAAAATAAAACAATCAGTTTCCTCAAGACCATTCGTTACTCCAGCTGTCACGTCCAATTCCAGCTCATGTGTCATGATCGGAAATCCTAAGCTACTACCATCAAGACAAGTTGTTTTTTTTTCCTCCCGGATTAATTGAAACCAGAATTTTTTTTTAAGACAATTCTTAAGTTATCAAAGGAGGAAGATACAAAGTTTCACCAAAGAATTTTCTATGTAATGGCACATGTTACTTCTTTTTTCCTCTGTGTCACAGAAGACAGTTTTACTTACTGAAAATGGGTATTCAAAGAGCTATAATTATAAAAAAATTTACATACACACATATGTGCATCTGTGCATTTAAGGGGATAACACTAAAAGTCAGTGCACTGAAATGCTAAACTAGTTTTACACATAGTGAAACCAGGGTAAAAGCAAGTGTAATTCAAATAAAGGTATATAGAAACAACCACATCAAATGCCTTTCGAGTATTGCTATGGGTTGTTGGTAAAAAGCAAAACTATGTTAATGAAGTTTCTAAAACAAAAGGTTAAACACGGAAATCAACTTTCATACACCCACATTAATACAGAAAATGAAAATCTTTGCAAGCATCCACATATTCACTGCTTAATTCATTGAGAATGTTTTCAGTGCATTTCATAATACCTGTTTCACGTTTAGAGAGCTCTAACTCAAAACAGATGTAGAAATCACTGCTTATTTTAACACACTAAACAAAACAATTATGAAGTGTGTGACAGTTCAAGTAGAAATATCAGTTGTTATCCATTAAAAACAAAGTAAGTGGCATTTCAGGTAATTTACTACTATACAAAATAGCTGTTATTACTGTTGGTTTGCCACTACAAAATCTCTCCCTACGAGCAAAACCCAACAATTTGAAAAAAGCAGAGGGAAAACCAGAAGTTCTAAATAGAACGGCAACACCTTTACACAGGGATGATGAGAAAACTTCATATAGTGACATAATATAGCATACTAGATCATATAGAAGACATTCCATAGAGCAGAGATATATAAATCCTTCTAGCTTGGCTTTTCATATATGCAGAGATTTTGATTCAGGAAGTTACTGGAGCCACACACTGCTGAATTTGGATGATTTGCTGTTCTCCTTTTTTCATGCTGTTCCCTTAGCATCTGGTATTAGTCACTATCTTTCAGGTTTTGCTCCATTTATGGTTGGGTATTAGTCTTACTCTAACAAAATCAAACAGCCCAACTGTCATAGCGGAACAATAAATTCAATAATTGACAGGGTTTGGAGACTGAAAGATGAACTGGAAGGAGACACCAAGCATAGCAGCCCTGCCTACACCCATTGATCCTTGAAGGTGTCCGAGGGAGACGGTGGATGATGCCCAGTGGAGCTCTGCCCAGAAACGTGACTCCAGGAGGACTTGCCTGAGATAGAAGATTTCAAGACATAAGGCAGCCCTCAACTTCTGCAGCAGAGGGAGACGGCAGTGAGTGGGCTAGACAAGCAGCATGCAATCCACCAAAGCTAGCTGACTATAGTCTATGAGCTCTCTACTCTTGGTGCTACCTGCCAGAAGGTAGCACCAGCATGGCAAAGGGGGCCTTCAGGCCTGTATGCAGGGCTGGGGACTGTGCAGCAGGTTCTTAGCAAGATTTCTCCCCACCCTCTTGATGACCAAGGGAGATCTAGTTGTTCTGAGAAGCTTTCCATTCGTAAAGTGGTTTTGGTGGAAGACTGGCAGCTCAGAACAGTCTTGAAAAGATCTTTTGATAAGAGGGTAAAGAGCTGCTGGTTATATTGGAGCCCTCAGACATGACAGAAGAAAGCCTGTGCCAGAATGCTCCATGCAGAAAAGCCTCCACCACACAGGAATCCCTGTGGAGCCTGGAAGCAGAAGGTATGAACCTGAATGCAGATTCAGACCAGGTCCTGTTCCCACGCTCCATTCAGGGGGGACCTCAAAAACCACACAGAGCACCAGTGGAGGATACTCACTGGGCTAGATCCTTAGCCTGACTCAGTGCAGACAGCACTTATAATCAGATTTGATGACTGAGTTGCAGAAAAACAGGGAACAGTTTTGATGAGCAACTTCTATCTTAGAAGACACTAAAAATCTGAGTCCTAGACCAGCTTTGGCTCTGACTGAATTGCACTCTCTCACCACTAAGGGTGCAAGAACAAAGGGACAGCTGAGGTCAAGAGGCAGAAGAGAGGCTTTAATTATCTTGTCATCATGGTTGAGGGATAGCTCCCTCTTCTAACAGACCAGCGGGGAATCAAGGCATTTGTTGTTATTCCAAGAGAACTGGTTAAAGTTATGCAGGATAGAATGAAACTGGAAGACTGCTCTATACTTAAGTTGCTATTAGAATACCGTATTTTCACTTGCTTATGAAAGTAACCTCAGCCAACTTTGTTAGAGTTTTGACATATAATCTGACTTGAGGCAAATACTCTATTTGGAGCTTATCTGTCATAAAAAAGCTCCAATCATTTCAAGAAACTTGGATACAGGAAAAAATTTAAAATCTGAGCAAAATGCATGTGCACACACATCGAAACCTCATCTTTGAGCACGGTGGCACCTCTACATTTAGTAGGAGGAACCTGATATGTTTAACAATGTGCAACTTATAGGGTAGGAATTTGCCTTTTACTGTTTTTGTTCCCCAGAGCTTGCCTAAAATACATCTTCAAGAACAGCAAATTTGTGGGAATAGGAAATTTGTACATACTAATGACATAAAAAAAAGCTGAGATCCACAACATCCTGTTAGAAGTCTCAGTGGATTTTTTCAACTTTATCAGCTAAGATTTCTAAAAACTGTGGACACCCTCCAGTATTGTCAGGGGTCTCCATGCTCCATTTTCCCCAGAGTAAAAGCTTCTGAGTTACAGCACCCGAACGGTTTTATATAGTACAGAGACACAGCCCCAACAACTGAGTGTCTTTTGTGCACTGACATTATTTGGAAGAGTACTGCCACATTGGCACTAGAAAAAGTTTTGGAACTTTACCAAGAAAAAGTTTTTCAATCTATTTTTAACAAACATGACTTCAAGGATAAAGTTCGTCTTTTTAAAAGTGGATTTTCCTCACAGTTTTAGTCCTTTGGTTAGGTAAGCCAGGAAGTTTCTCCTATGCTTTCAACTACTCTGTGCTGACACCTAGGCAACATAGAAAGGAAAATGTGACTAGAATGCAAAGGGCATGAATGAAGTGAGGAAAAGGAAAAAAGTAGATTGTAACAGATCTGGTGAGTGGGAAGCTGCAGGAAGCTGGCAAGGGAGGATTTGAGCCTACTTGGCAAGGCCAGTGGGAACTGGAGGGAGGGTCAGTGGAAAGCCAAATCATTTGGGCAAAGGATGGAAGACAGAGGAGGCGACTGACTAAAAGTCAGTAAGAAAAATGGTAGATAAAGGACTAACAAGCAATCGGATGAAGAGGGAGAATGGGAACACTGAGAAGGTGGGAAAATTCTGGGAACAGAAGGAAAGTCACAAGCAGGGACAACCACCAGAGCTGGGAAACTCTGGAAATGCAAGGAAAGGGACATGGAGACACTATCACTGGTGCTGAAAGGCAGCAGGAAGAAGATAGATTCATGTAGCTCTTTTCCAATTCTCCTGATAGACATAGGTGAAGTAGGGGCACAATGAGAAGGAACAGATCAAAAAGGGGGAAAAAGTTTAAAAAAGAAAAAGCAAAGAGTTACAAGGAATGAAATAAACAATGGTGGTCAGAGAAAGGGAAAAGGTAGAAGGGAACTGGGTAAGCTTCCCTGAAGATACTGATTACAGGCTGAACAAAGAGAGTGTGATTGATACAGGAACTCTGTATAATTCAGTTGGGTCTCATGAAGATGACTAAGACAAGCACCCAAAGATGGAGCAGGGATGGGGGGAGGATGAAAGCAAGACAGAAAGGAGAAATTTTCATGCTCAGAGCTGCAGGAAAAGAAGCAGAAGCATCTATGCTTTCTAGAAAGACTTCTCCAAAGCTTCTGCTGGAACATATAACTTCTAAGCGTTATCTTTCCTTTCTTTTAGCAAACACTATACAGGTGGCTAAAAAAAACACACCCTGTTCTAATCTAGGGTGGTCAACGTAACTAGTAGCAATAGCCCAAGCATTATAACTTCTTGTGGAATTTAAGGGTTCACAACCTGCTGATGAACTGCATACAGCCTGACAGAATGAAACTGAAAGTGAAAAAGGCATCAGTTGAGGCTGTTAAACTCCACTTCTCCCACCCCACATGACAATTGAGTAATATGAAAACAATATTTATGCTGCCCTTCCCACCAAAACTGTATTACTATTCAGTGTAGAGGATGTACCTCCACTGGGAAAGAACAAGGAACTGTATGTGACTTTAGCATCTTTGGCTCATTTACTGTAGAATTTGCAAAGTTGTGAATGACACAAGGATTGCAGTAAGACAGTGCCTTAGATGATATAACCACATGCTATTCCTGTCTTTGCTACAGAGTCTCTGTTAATGGCAAGCAGGCCATTCAAATAAAATTTCTTAGACCTTATTAATTATGCTACTTTCTCCGCCTTTCAGATATCCAACTTAATTTGCTTCTTAAGCAAACAGCTACTAAATAATCAGCTGCAGCTACAGCCAGTGGGAGCTGTTCGTGGCATTACACAGTACTTCTGTGCTTCAGTCATAAGTTAAGCAGGTTTAAGCACTGAGGTATTTAAGAATGCAAAAAGTCACCCAAAATTGATGGAAAACCTTCCCCTTACGATCCCACCTCAAAGAAGCACTGCGAAAAGAGACAACAATTGTGAAGTCTTACGAACACTCATTTAGAAATCATTTTTGTTTCATACTGTAAGACACAAAGAAAGACACGGAACAATAAGGTGGAAAACCATTGTGACTAGCTTTTGATTAAATATATAACACACATCTGCATTGAGACTGGAATTCTGTGGAAAAAATACAAGTGATCAGGAAATTAACTGCAATTATCCATACACATACATGCACACACATTCACTGCAGAATAGGCGCATCTGTGTTTGGAGGAGAAAGACAAATCAGAGGGGAAAAATAGTGAGATACAAATTAACAGTGTAGTTTGCCATATTTTAACCTCTGAATGCTCACTTAAAGCCATAAAAATGTTTAAGATGTAAGAGCATGTAGATCAAGGAGGATGGGAATTTAGAGGGGTCTTGCTTCAAGGGTTCTTTTTCCTTTTTAATAGAACATGGCTCTCAAGTCCTAGGATACGATCTCCAGGTACTCCATTTGCTGCCGTGCTTCTTTCAAAGCAAATTACATTTGACAAGATTTGGATATCAACAATTAATTAAACCTAAAGTGGTAAATTATGTTCACAGCCCACTTAAAACATTAAAAGCTTCTTTTGATGCTAAAGTTTAATAACTAAAATTACCAGGAAAAAGCCACCAATTTTTAAAAGCAATCCTTTCCTGGTCAGATGCAAGTGTTTGTTTCTTGGTTAGAATATCCACAGATCTGCCAAAGGCTGAGACGAAATTAATGCTACACAAGGAACAGGTCATCTCCTCTACCTCTATGCTGTGAATAAAGAACGGGTGATGGTGACTCACTTTATATGCATATCAACGGCATGAGTAAGGATGAATCTCCCTGCAAAATATAGTAACCCTTTGTCCAAAATAAACTTCAACACCTGTCAATCATTTCTAGGGAATAAATATAAATTAACAGAATTGCTGACACGTTCTCCCGTCTGCTACATGCATTCTCTTGAGCTGTATTGGAAAAGCTTGGGCTTAAAGGTTTGACCTAGGATAAAAAAGAAACACAGAGAAAGACTAGAATCCAACATGTAGTGCATATTTAGAGCGGGTGTGCTTCATTTCAAACAAATATTTCCATTCCCGCAGTTGAAGACCGAACAGAAAATATATTTTAAAAGAAGTATTCTCATATACAACGTAACAGAAAAGGGAATGTTGAAGAACGGTATGCCTCATACTGGTCTTGAAAAAGAAAGAATTTATGGCAACTAGATGGACTCTCTGGAGTCTGCAGCACTCCTTGGTTCAGATGAAGAGTTGCTAAAAATCCACTGTTCCCATTTTTAATGTTATGTGTAGTCTCAAAGGGAAAATTTGATTTGACAGTGAATTAATCTGTTCTTTTGGTTGTTCTTACAAGAGAAGTAATTCTGTGGTAGCAGCAACTGTGTAAAGCAACTATATTGCAGGATTTTTCTTCCTTCTTGCATTACACTTGCCTCTTAGATTGTAATTCTCCTTTTATTGTTCTTTCCCGTTATGCACTGTTTTTTGTATCATACTCATTTTAAATTAGATCACGCTGGCTACAAACTTGATGAAACGTTGTTGATATTTTCCCTTTATGTAATTTGGTAAATATGATAATCTGATATATAATGAACTATAGAAACCCTTTCAGTGTGCCAGTATCACAATTTTTGTTCGTTTTCATGGTGTGTTATGGTATCCCTGTCCGCAGAGATGGTATCCATACCCTCCATATCCATATCCTCTAATTGCAACTGTAGTAATCAGAACCATTTGCCCCAAATAAATGCTCAAAACATAGATCAAGACCCTAAGAGAAGTCAGTTTTCCTACCAGAATTTCTACCATGTTTCACTCCAGTTCCTACTCTCTATTTCTTACTTTCTATGCTTACAAAAATTTTCTTAACACTGACAACAGCTATACAGTTTGTCAGCTGCTTTTGTACTTCTGAAAAATGAATTTTACATACCTGATCTCCCAATCAGCTGTTAGAATGCAGTAATATTTAGTTCCAAAACTTAGAGCAAAACCCAACTTTGATGAAATGGCAGTTTCTCTTGGGTCTAAGTCCAACTATTTTCTAATTCTGCTTTCTACTTTTGTCTGTATCTATACTCTATTTGCCAGTTTCAATTTTCAGATTATCATTACATCTGTTTTGAACTCTGATTCTACTTTCCATACACTTCTTAAAACAGTGCCTAATTTGTAAAAGAAAAAAAAACCCACAGTTTTAATAGTACTACATTTAATATTTATTTTCTTGATGTAGCTGCTACAGCACTTGACTCTTTTTATTGCATGAATGTCTGTTGAGAAATACGTTATTTATCATGTTAGATTTTAGTCTCTCTGAAAGATGAGACAACTACCTGTTTTTTTGATGCATGTATTTGGAATCACAGATCAGCTACTTGTCCTTTATAGTAGGACAAATACTCTGCTTCAGTATTAGAGTTTTTAAATACACTGAATTTCATTTGTCCTTTTGGCCTTTCTAGCATGAAATCTCTCTGCAACTCCATGTCACCCTTGTTTCTATGACCCTGAAAAACTTTACATCATCAGCCAACGTTACTCTTTTTACTGTCCACTCCCTTTTCCAGATCATTTATAACATTAGCAGCGTATTGAGCAGCACAGATTCCAGAAAGGGCACTCACACAAATGCAGAAAACTATTTTATCACCCCTCCCTTTTTTTCTGGTACCTTCAATTTTAAATGAATTTCTCTGTCCAAAGAACTTCCTTATCTTACAGCAGATTAGAATTTAAGAACCTTTAACAACAGTTTTGGTTGACCATGTCAATTGCATGCCCCTTGTCCACCTGCTCTATGACTCCTATGGAGAAAGCAGGAGGGTGCCATCAAGCCTGTTGGGCTGGAGCTCTCCGGGCTCGCCCTGGAGCCGTACCCTCCTTCCCAACTGCCCCACACTGAAGCAGTCCGGGGCAACATGTTATGCACCGCAGATACCTCAGCCATTTGAGTTGAGTTGAGGCCCCATCCCTGGAAGTGTTCAAGGCCAGGCTGGATGGGGCTTTGAGCAACCTGGTCTAGTGGGAGGTGTCCCTGCCCATGGCAGGGGGGTTGGAACTAGATGATCTTTAAGGTCCCTTCCAACCCAAACCATTCTATGATTTCATTCTCATGTCATTCATGAGGAAGACTACATTTGATCTGGGGGTTTGTTGTTCATTTTGTTCACTCCCCCCACCTCCAAACCCTTAACAACCTGTTTTACGTCAGTTCCCTTCTGCAAGGGCAAAGGACTGAAGTGAACTTGCTCAGCCTCCTACACTGTGAACACAATTACCTAAAAGCATCACTTTTTTTGTTTTGTGACCTTATTTTCTTCTAGTGCCACTTTTATACATTTATCAGCTTCTAATATTACAGCAAGCTTCTCGATCCCCATGCTTGAAAACAGGCTTTAATAGTTTTCAGGCACCTTGTAAGTTGTTCCCCAGAATCTTCTTTTGGCCTTCTCTTTGGTGTTTTTCAATTAAGCCTACCAGAACCTAATGTATTTCCTATTCCCTATGCTGAGTACCATTTCAACTTTATGAAAGAAGATTGTCTTCCTCTTTCCGTAGTTCCATTAATTACACCATCTAATCATACAAACTCTCTTGATCTTTCACAAAAGTCAACTACTTGCAGGTTACACGGCAATTTCAAGGCTTCCAGAAAAATCACACCGCTTGCACCTACCCCTTTTCAGTTCTTTTTAGAGTTAAGGAATATTCTTACAGAGTTCCCAGTTGGAGGGGGGGGAGCTTCAACACAATTACAAAGGACTTGTTTTGGATGGTTGCAACACCCCTGTAGGAACGAAGTACAGTCTGATCGCTCTTAGAAAATTCCGTAACAGCAGCATTTCCGGTATCTTAACTTGGGTTCAGCACATAGTTTAGGATAAGTCAAAACCAGTTTTCCTTGCAAGCTCCCCAAAAATCTGGTCTATGATATTTTTGCTGTCTGATGAAAGTATCAAACTGTGTACTGGGATACTGTCAACTTCTTGCAAAAACTTACCATCCTCTCTAAACAGAGGACCGAGGGTGTCTGTAGTCTTTCTGGAATCTGGCAGTCTAACAACATAATTTAAAAGCCAGCTCCAGAGCCTTCAAATTATATCATCTACGAATAAAATCACTGTGGGCAATGATCTTATTGTGACCTTGAGGGGACAACAAAGTTCAACTGGGGACGATGTTATTGTGTGTATGTGCATATATTTACATATTAATGCCAGAGCATGACAGCAGCCTGAACTGAAAGCTCTATCACCCCCCTTCAGCAATCACAGCTTTTATTTTTGCACTTCTGCAGCTCACTTGGGTGCTGTATTCTCCACTGTAAGTACCTAATTAAATACGTAACAATTTTTCCCCACTGTATACTGTGCTAAAAGATTTTTCAGTTTGTGAGAACTCAGCAATGTTTACAACCAAATTAGACATTCCTTTTGAAAACAAATTGTTTTGGGTTAAGTTTGGGCATTAATAAAATTAATTTATTATTTTGTTTAATAAAAGCACAGAAAATATATGAGTAAGATGACTCAGGTGTGCCTTTTTTTTTGTTTTTGTTTTTTAAATCACATCTCCTGTTGAGATATGCAGCTAGAATTAGCTTTCATAATAGAAATATCTATGGGAAGGTCCATCTGCATTCAATATTATCCAGTTCAGTACTGACTGGTGGGAAGTCCTGATTGAAACAGAATTTTTGGAAGTAATAAACTCCTTAAACCAACATCACTTGTATTATCATATGCATAACTAAGTGATTTCAAGATCAATACATTGCAAACATATTTAACCTTAATCCTACAAGTGTCAGGCTGCACTGTCAGAAGAAGTTTAAGGTCACGTCACCTAGCAGAGATGATACGCAAGTCTCCATTTACACATGAAAAAACTTCCTTAGGGACAGCTGTATAGAAAAAAAATTCTTACCAACAGCCATAGTCGTAAAACAGGAATTACTTTTATGCATCTCAATAGTGCTCACTGAGATTAAACTGTAACTAAAATAGCCTGCCAGCTTTTCTTAAAAAAAAAAAGTTTAAAGAGTAAGTGAAAAAACTTATTATCTACTGTAATTTTTATAGAACTTCATTTTCAGATTTTGTTATTCATATGCATTTAATCTTTGCCTTTGGTTTCTTCAAGCCATGAAGTAAAATCTGAAGGGATTACTTGCATCCAAAAAAACAAAATAAAAAAAGCCCCACCTAAATCAAAGCAATTTTAAGGCAAATCAACACTAAAATTAAAACTGTTCACAGACAAATCTTGAAGTTTGTTATACACCAAAGATAATAAATGTACAAATATTTCATATCCATTTTGACAGGATATCTTGAAGCTGAAGAAACTCTGAGTTTCACATTTTCAAATATCTGAATCATCAAGGTTTGGATACTGTACTGAACTCTCAGCCAGGTAAATATTTTCAGTAGGTGTATGAATATATAAATATGAAGAAATATAATGTGTTCATTAAACGCCATAATCCTTATCAGAACTACTACTCATCAATTACATATTAGCAGCAGGAAATGTTTGCCATACAGAAAATTCTAATATGATTTCCAAATGAGGAGAAATATTTTCTTGATTAACTAGTAAAGAAGTTAGGAGAACATTATTCTATTAGTGTTCTCAAGTTGCCTTGATACTACCGAGTTGCACTGCTTTTTTCCTCCCACTTCTGAAGTGCGTATTTTCATTTAGGGAATTTCTAAACTTCGTATTGATTAAAAGAAAATTCCATTAGACTTACAGCTAAGTCACTAAATAAGGAAGCTGATTCTGCTTGATGATAAACACTGGTAATTGTATCAGCTTCAATGGAAATTATGGATGCTTTCCAGTCATGAAAATTAGCGAGCAGCTTTAGAGACAAAAAAAGGTTAAAAAAAGATTGAAAGCTCGGCAAAGTTCATCTATTCTCTTGCACATCTTTATTTGCTTTTGAAGGATCTTGCCACTAATGCATCTTTTTCTTTTCCTATCAGGATAAAGATTTTTTTTTTTTGTTTTAGACTAATGTTTTAATCCAAGTTTACCATGCATTCTTCAAACACGACATGCAAGAGTTCAACTACTGCAGTGAGGAAACAGAAAGGCTGCCAAAGGTTGGTTCACTGGGAATTACTAAGCATCAGGCAGGGAGGCAGGAATGGGAAGGACAGGAGATGCATCTGTGACGGGGGAAAAGCCTCAGTGCCTAGTTAGTAGGGGTAAAGTTGTTGCAGAGCACAGTCCAATGGGTGCACTGTTCTGATACAGCAAAGCAATATCAGAACGAGAAGACAGCAGAGAACGTTTGGTCAAGTCCAAGGTCTTGCCTCAAGTCCTATACAAAACCATCCTGTGGTCTTTCTGCACAAGTAATCAAGACCCCAGCTCTGAGGTTTTGAATGTAGGCCATGGGACATTTGATATGGTACTAAGAATAGCTGAAACTATTTATTATACACAACCCCCTCAAAAACTAAACCACAAAAAACCTGAACCCCAAAAAACTACTAGACTGTACCCGATTCATGCAAGCAAGAAAGTTAGTTAGAGCTTGTAGTTCAGGCCAGAAGATTGAAAGCCTGTTGTTAACTTCTAATGGGCTTAAGTATAGAATTTGGTTCTATTGAAAAATAGAAATAGACAAGAATACGAACTGAAATTTAGCATACAGGAATAAACATCACAGGCAGCTTATGTTAACTTCACTGCGTTTCAGGGGTTAAGTAACCAGGAGAGAGTGGAGAGGTAGGACAAAAGGGATTTTTCTGTTGACAAAAAGTCAGAACAACAACTCTTACTCACAAATAGGCAATAAATATGTATTTTATCTTATAATCATTCGATCTGATTAAGATAGCATGATCATACTCTATTACCTTGCTTTTTTCAACAGAAAATGTCCTAAATAGTTTGGCACTGAACCTTTGCTCATGCAGATGTTCTTATTCACAGATGTTTCAAACCCTCCTTGAAACTTTAGTCTCCAAGTTTAGAGTAACAGTTCTTTTTAATTTTATTTTAAACTAAATTTGGACTTCGTTATCTATTCCTCCCCATTTACGTTTCATTTTCATTTATGAGCCACAACTGCATACAGTCATATAATCAGAAAATTCATGCAATATATGCCTCAGCTGTATTGTACTGTTCTTTACTATTCATTATAGTGCATGTTTTGATACCTATATCTAACATATTTAGTAATACTTCTTTACCTACTTCCAGGAACACCTAGTCTCTTTGATAATGGTTTCTTGAATGCTGTTAGTTCCTATCTAAACACTTGAAAGCCATCAATAATACCATAGCTGTGCAAAATTACTTTTCATATTTAATCTGAAAGCAAGAAGGAAATAAAAGCACGGGTTAATATCAAAATTGTTAGTTCTCAGGATTTGCTCTGGATTAATTCAAAGGAGGAGGAGGAGGAGAAAAAATGGTTCTTTTTCAGGGGCTTTCCTCTTTCAACTTGCATGGAAGGAATACAGAGATCTTTTGCAGTATCAGAAGTAGTAACTGGACATTTTATAAAACCATTCTATGAAGATTTAAAAACAAGTTAATAATAGAAAAGTATGTAACAACTGGAGGTTAGGAACAGTTTCATAAAGGGCACAGGAGCGAGGGGAAAGGGTAGGAAGTAAAAAATGCTTTAAAAAATGTATTTGGCTAAGGGGCCCAAAAAACAATCTAGATGCTACAGTGGCATCTGCATCTTTGTAGGTGTGTGACAGGATTTTTGACGGGCACGCATTCTTTAACTATAAAGTATGGTAAGTCCCTTCTTCTACCTGACCTTTCTGATTTCCTTTGAATTGCCTATTTAACTTTCTATAGCTTCTGCACAAACATGCTTGTGGAAGAAGTATGTAGGTCACAGAAACATGTGTGTTTCTGATGTGTAACTTCATTACTCAAATACCGAAGGTACTTGAAGTACTAAATTATAAATGTAGCACAATACTTCATTAGAATAAAATACGTTCATGTTCATATTACACACAGGTATTGACAAATAAAATATGAGTACTATGTATACACAAGCTTTTCTCCTAAAGGACTATTTATTTGGTATCTGTAACACAAACCAAGCAAGAATTCATAGGAAAAACAGAATACACTAAGTATTTTAAAGCAAATGGTATCTACAGAGTTCTACATGCAGACTCCAAAACTGCAATATTTATAAGTTTTATAGAAATTCAGAGAAAACATATAGCTATTACCTGTGACTTCCCAGTTATAACATGGCGATTGCTACTCACGGCAGTAGAATATCTGCATACCACCCAGGTGTGTATATATATAAGGTGCATTTACATTAGGTATTGGCCTCAATAGCTTAGCTCTTGAAACTGTATTATGCAAGCAATGTCATGTGCATTTCCAGAGGCTGAACTCTTAAAAGAAAAAAGAAGGCTTTTTATTTTTAATATTTTTTATATTAAAGCTCAGCCAAGGCCTGATGAGCTTGAATGCTTTTCCAGTGTGACTATTACAGCTTGCTTAATTACCCAGGATAAACAACATCTGCTTAAAGAATTGCCTTACTTACACTTAATAAACACCACTGCTGCTTAAGTTTATAATTCCCAGTTCTTAAGCATTTCACACTGCTCACATACTCAAAACTGTAAAACAGTCCCATCACTGAAGTTCTCAAAGTAACAACCGGCGTGAAAGATCCAGACTACTAGTTTAAAACAAGAGATGAGACAAGTATTTACTTTTAAACCACACACTAGTTTTAGGAAGAAAACCAACAAAACTTAAAAAAAAGAAAAGAATTTGCTCAGCATGCAATTAAGGTGTCAACACGAGAAAGAGACCTTCTCAAGGATGACATCAGAGTCCCAGAAAGCAGCACCTCGATACAGAAACCAGCACATACAACGGCAAAGTTTGCTATACCTCTACACAGGCTGAGGAAGGACTTGCCTAAATATTTCCATGCAATTCTCCAAGTAGGTCAAGACAGTACAGTTAAGCATAATTCCTCTTTGAAAGTGGTTGAAACTTCCTGAAGAATCAGAATTGAATTTTTTAAGCACCATAAAACAATGAACAGAACTTGGACCCAAACCAAATTAAAAAGTATAAATCTGAAAGTAAGCTACAAAATGTTTAAGATTATTACATACAAGTAAGCTGTTGACTAATAAATTCCTAAAAGCCACACAAAAGCACCAGAACTTCTCCGTCAGTGTAAAATCAGGACGTGAACAACTCTACAGCTCTGAATCTGATCAAAAGAAGTAAGTTATATTTCCTCCCACCCTGCAACCTCTACTTTACTAATGACTTATTGTAAAGATAAATGGAAAGACTACAGCATTTGAAAGTTAAAAATACTGTTTACCAAAAAAACTCCTCCACCTGAGAACTGATGTAGGTGATATTCCTGCAATGCTTTCAGGGACGAAGCTTTCGTCTTTGCAGAGATGCTTTAGGCATCTGGTAGCACAAATTTTAAATCTGCCTTTAAAAAATAGTTTACTAACATCTCCCAGCCCCCCAAAAAGTGTAATCCATGCAGATAAGTCAACATGCAAAAATGAAGAGCTACAAGGTTTGTCTGTGGGTGCGTGTGCAGTTTGGGCGGGATGACGGACTGAGGAGGAGGGGAGCACAACAGATGTTATTTTAATGTCAATCTGGAGAACACTAAGTCAAAGTTGAATCAGGTAAGAAGATCTAAACATTAATAAAAAGAAGAACATCAGTCTTCCCTTAAAATAGATGAAGTAGAGAACCAGTGTCAGACCTCAGATATTCTAGGTTGCAAGGGACGTTCCTTGGTGTTTATTTCAGTTTCAATTATTCTTCCCAAGCCTTGCATAAAGGGGTTATTGCCTGGATCATGTTTGTTGCCGCCAATTAACACTTGTAAGAAAATGGATTATGAATCTGTAAAGACTTTCATCTGTGGAGTAAAATAAAAACAAACTAGGATTTTCTCCCAGATAAAAAGATTTTAAACACTAAATACCACAACAAGTAACAGGATGGGGGCGTGAGGGATAAGTGGTAATGAACTTGTTCTGAGTAAAGGACGGATTCTTGTTGCAGAATCTTTCTGTTATTTGAAAATAAAGATGCCTACCATACAAAGTTAAGACTGGAGAAGTACTACATGTCCATTTAAATTACATTCCAAAACATTATTCCTTCATGCAAGTTTATCCCTCAGTAATTTTCCTACCTTGGGGAGTACAGAGAACATGAAGAACTATGCTCTCTATACAAGTCCAGGAGAAACTCTGGTTCACAATCACGAACAGCTGTGCTTTGCACTGAATGCCAAAGCCATCGGCTTCTCACCGCACCTACTTACTGCTGAAACTTAGTCAATAGATATGTAAGACATCCTAAAATGACAAGCTTTCTGAGTTTTATTTTATTCACTCAAGCTTAGACATGTCCTTTATTAAAAAAAAAAAAAGCAGCAAAAAGACATTTTTTTTTTTTAAGGGTAAGTGTACATGTGTGGGATTAAAAAAATAAACAAACCTATGCAGTGCAACCTGCATCAGTACAAATGGCAAATCATGGGTTCTCTGTCTCCTAACGCACCCCACAAGAAACATGCTTTCAGTAGGCTTCCTCCTGAAACACTGGTGGCAGGGAGGAGACTTCCAAAATAGGGATTCTGCCTGTACCTGTTCATTCAAACACTGCTGAAAGCCTCCCTGCATATGTCTTCTATAAAATGCCAGGTGAGATTGTATTGATTTATGATACTTATGTCCAGAAATCAGAAGAGCATAGCACTTCAGCTACATATCAATCATGCAATTGATAATTTTGGGAACATTGCTAAGATTCCTCATTATAAAATTGTTTTCAGTTGGTAATATCAAAATACCAAGCATAAAAATTCAAGATTTGTACTTTGTTGGCTTTTTAGTAGAGACTTTTCAGTTTACTTTGGTTCTTACAGGCAGAGAGATAGACAATAGCTGCGGGGAAGTCTGAGAGTAGTGTATCTTGTTTTCATCTTAGTCCAACAAGATGCCCACAGACTTAGGAGCTGGTAACTCGTATATTAAACCTACGCACACAGTACACACAAAACTCCTTCACAAGGAAGCTGTATCCAGAAAGGGAGGGCAGAAAGTTAATGCTTTACAGCTCCTTTTCAGACAGCTGTATATTACGAAATAGTATTTAGGGAAGACTGATATTCCCTTACAAGGCATTACAGGTGAAGTGACCAAAAGGGAGAAACAAGAAGTAATTAAAAAAAATTTACACTGACAGTTTGGAGCAGAAAGATGTCCCCTGACTCTCTGAGAAGTTTATCTGAGAAGACAACCCAGGCAAAACCAGCGCTCTCAATCAGAAAATCAGGAAAAAACCTGATTTACACTGGTACCTCACAGTCCTGTCCCATCCCATCGTGGCCCCCCTGCTCCACATCTTCTGGCTTAATTGACACATGCAGCCTTCTGGCAATTCTGTTTATTACGTTTGTACATGAGCTTTATAAATTTGGAATCTTCTCGTATTCAGTAATATCACTCTATCCATGCATTTGCCTACTTTTTTTTCTCTCCTACAGAGGGTAAAACCCCATGTCCCATACCCTAAATCCGTTAAAGATACGTAAGAAATTTCTATAAGCAACAGTTTCATTTGAAGTTTTCTTACAAATACATTAGCCTTTATAAGAGCACATCTATACTTCCACATGTGTGTATGTACTTTTAAACCAGGAAGTGTACGGAGCTCTTGTTTAGGTTGCAAGTTATTCTGTGAGGAAGTGTCAAATGACTTATTGCACACACTTTGCACTATGGTCCAAGACTGCAGACTTAATACAATGCCCATCTGGGTTTTTCTACCTCTTCAGCGCAGCAGTAGAAAACTAGGAGACAAGTGAGGTGGTGTGAGCCCATCGTTCAGAAGCTACACCCGTTCTCCAAAACAGAACCTGTGGTGAAACAGGTATAACACTCCTCCTCACGTGTTTATGGAATAACTATTTCTGGCAACACAGTCAGAATCCACTGCATGTTTAATGTTCTTAAGGAAAGCTGCATGGCTTACTAGCAGTAACATAAGAGAAGGTCCATCCTCATTGACTATGGCACTGCTTCCACTGACGTGCCATCCCTAGCCCAGAAACATTATTTGGAGTTGGAATATATAGCTAGAACACCACAAATAGGAGGAAAAAGGAGGAAGACAGTTCAGGACCTTTATCATCTAGCAGCGGTCCTGGTCTTTTGTCTGTATACTCTCCCTAGCCAAATCATCCTGAATTTTAACCTGAAATGATCCTGGTTCCAAGCCTTTCATAAACCAAAATTACCAATTAAGGATGCCAGGAGGTGGGGGGAAAGGAAAGTCCTCAACAACAATGTTAATATGAAAAACACTTGTGGAACTGCGGTTTTAAACATAGCCTGTTTGATTTACTGTTTGGCTTGAAATGTTCAATACACAATATGGAGAGCCATCAGGATCACAGAACATGGAAGTTATCTTTCTGACCCACTTCTGTGTAACTTTGCATAACATAATGGCACAAGGGCAACAAAAGGAGTCAAGCCCTCTCTTTGACAAGGACTCTGGCTCATTTCGTATTTGTTAGCAGGCTCAATAAATATCTGAAATGGGATGGGAAAGCTATGCTAACAGTCTGACATTCTTCCCCACCCTTTTGTCCCTCCCAAACAGCAGAGATTGGCAGGGTTTATTGTTGCTCTGCACAGTAGAGCAATAGGAATTAATGCCATCATTGCGCTGGACTTGGAACAACTTTATTTCAACACACTTTTTAACATCAATATGACAACAGCATTGCAGAGGCTCTTTACTTAGCGTACAAAGCTTTAGCCAAATATTCTCATTTATTACCACTGGTTATTTTCAGCTATGAACCATTAAAGCCACATATATACAATATAAACTTTTGCCTCTCTATTAACAGTGAATTTAGATCATACTTTAATTTCTACAAGATTATGTGTTTTAAATCTTCCTATATGCCAAACGCAAATGCAATAACTGCATCCAAGCCTATTCCATAGCAGAATGAATGGTTTGCTGCAAGTGTTCACAAGTTCAATTCAAAATATGTAGGTTTTAGAAACTCACTATGTTGGTGGCAGCCTGAATTTGAGATGATCTAGAGTAATGTGTGTTCAAGCTGTACATTTGAACGACTCCCAGACAATGACAACCCATTATAAACAAATAGAATTCCACAAGCAGAAATGCATCAGCCTTCCCCTGTGGAAGTCCAGCAGCAACTGGCAGATTACAAAGCAAAACCTGTGAGCTGCTGTGCCTGGTTGTGCAGGGCCAAACGTATGATGCAGCAGTTTCTATTAGCACCAACGCTTGCACATATCTTGCAAGAGCAGAGCCTCTTTAAATAGTTTACAAGGACATTCTGTAACTTGTTCAGCAATGGAGATATGTCCAGCTTCCTTTCCTACTTCTTCCTGCTGCTGTTCTACATGCTGATGAGGGAGATGCAAGCAAAAAAAAATGGAAGCTAGTAGAGGGGATGGCAGCTTACACTGAGAAATACAGTTCATAGTCTGAAAGGATTTTTTTCAAGTCCCTCATAGTACCAAACTGACAGTGAATATACGTAGTGCAGACTTACATCACTAATTCAGAGCACTCTTCAGCTGTAGTCTTCAACTGCGTTCCATAAGGAGGGAGGATGTTTATGGAAGCCAGAGAGAACAATGTTTTAATTTGGCCCAGTAGCTTTACGTTTTACACACTATGCATTTGTACTAGAAACAGACTGATGAGAAAAAACACACAACATTTAAACCTACATTAGATTGCTACATTAGATTAACTGTTTGTGTCCTTACAATGAAGCATGGGAAGTTACATACAAGCAGAACAAGTGGCATTTTCCTACTTTTCTATCAATCTCTTCTTCATTCTTAATCAATTTTTTTTAAGCTATTTAATTCATAGAATCATAGAATGGCTTGGGTTGGAAGGGACCTTAAAAATCATCCAGTTCCAAGCCCCCTGCCATGGGCAGGGACACCTCCCACTAGACCAGGCTGCTCAAAGCCCCATCCAGCCTGGCCTGGAACACTTCCAGGGATGGGGCATCCACAACGTCCCTGGGCAACCTGTTCCAGTGCCTCACCACCCTCACAGTAAAGAATTTCTTCCTGATACCCAATCTAAATCTACCCTCCTTCAGTTTGAGGCCGTTACCCCTTGTCCTATCATTACACTCCCTGATCAAGAGTCCCTCCCCATCCTTCCTGTAGGCCCCCTTTAGGTACTGGAAGGCTGCTATAAGGTCTCCCCGGAGCCTTCTCTTCTCCAGGCTGAACAACCCCACCTCTCTCAGCCTGTCCTCATAGCGCAGGTGCTCCAGCCCTCTGATCATCTTTGTGGCCCTCCGCTGGATCCATTCCAACAGGTCCATGTCCTTCCTGTGCTGAGGGCCCCAGAGCTGGATGCAGTACTCCGGGTGGGGTCTCATGAGAGCAGAGTAGAGGGGCAGAATCACCTCCCTCAACCTGCTGGCCATGCTGCTTTTGATGCAGTCCAGGATGCGGTTGGCTTTCTGGGATGGAAGCATGCATTGCCTGCTCATGCTGAGCTTCTCGTCCACCAGCACCCTCAAGTTCCTGTCCTCAGGGCTACTCTCAAGCTATTCTCCCCCCCAGCCTGTATTTGTGCCTTGTAAGCAATTTTTCTTCTTTAAACTTAGCTTTTATGTGTTCTTCTAAAAGTCTGTTTTGTTTAGTGCAGCTGCTAATTAGTAACTAGACAGTCTCTGGAAATGTTATGAGTGAGCAGTAACTTAGTTGAAAGAAGCACAAACATATGGATGAGGAAAGATTACAATAGAGACAGATGAAGAGTAAAGAGGGAGAATAACTTAAAATTTGTAAGAACAAAAAAAACCCACCAAAACCAAACCCCATGAACCTTACCACAAGAATGCCTTCACAAGGTACGGGACTGCAAACTATTATACTAATATGAAGTGCTTATAAAGCTTAAATATCTACTTTGTGCTGTGCTTTACCACCCATCAATCTGCTCTGCTGAAAATAAACCATGTGAAATTAAAGATTTAGTCAAAGTGCAACAGTTTAAGTTTTTCTGTTATGGTGGGGGCTAGTCATGCTTTTTTACAAACAGTTTTGAATAATTTCAACAACTCCAAGTAAGCAAAGAGCAACAGCACTTGCATGTGAGCAGTGAGCGCAGTTGCTCAGGAAGGATACTGAAATGCCTGTTCTGCACTGCTTTTTAAGTTTTTCCCTGAAATATCAACACTTTTTGTAGCCCATGATACATTCTTCAGAAACTTGATTTGCAACTGTTATCTGAGATGAATATGTAGTTCTACGCTTCCCTCTACAAGGACAACTGCCTTTTTAAGAGAGAAAATTCCTACAGCAGGCTACAGGAGACACACTGTTCTCATCATGATGCTCTTTAAATGACTGCAGAAAGACACTTAATAGTAGCACTTTTCAAGAGGATAAATGGAAAAAGCTAAATAGTTAGAGGTAGAAGTGTAGGTTACCTAAGCCAAGAAGATGCCCAGTTAGATGATGAAAGGCAACAAGCATTACATAGATAAGCCTGTAAAAAAACGCTTCCCCCTGCCCCCCGACTATGAACAACCTCCCAAATAGACTGTATATTTAGCTTTATTCAACAAATTTAGAAATTTAGACACCAACTGCCAATAAGTACCATGACCTTGAAGATCAGAATCCTATTCTGAATTGATTAGATGTTGGAAGGATCATCTTTTATCCTGTTAATTCCCAAGTTCCCCGTAAACAGTGCAACTTAGTTAAATACAAAGGTGGGCATACCAGGTTAAACACTAATGCCCATGCATACTAACAGAGTATCAGAGACAGCGTTTGACAAATATTAACTGATATGAGGAGATTTTTACAGAGAATCCAGCACCAGTTCTATGGAAATGCTCTCCCTTTCCAACTTGAAAAAAAAAGAAATAAATTCCCTCAAACCCCAAAACACCACCACAAAACTGACGTTAAAATTGAGATCAATATATCTCAACTTTGAAGAGAGACAAATAGAAGGCTGCAGTTTATAAAAAGAAAAAAAAAAGAAAGGTCAAATATCAGTCTGAATTTCAGTATCTAAATTTAAGTATTAACCTTCATTCTACCCTCTCATTCCTGCACCTCATCTAAATTAGGAGACACAAATCATCACTATTTAAAATGGAGCTACCAAGTCCAAAAACAGTTAATTATTTCAGACTGCAAAACACATACTCTTCTGTGCTATCTAAATACTGTCAGGACTCTTTTATTGTCATTTACACACAACCCTACCAGTTACCAGACCTCTCAGTTGAGCCCCGAGGACAGTGCAGTTACTGATCAAGGCCATCTCCACACATAACCACAACAGTGGTCCAACACCATTACACTTCTACACCTCACATTTGAAACTTCTCTCACTTTCAGTGTGGTGTAAATACGCACCACTCTGCCAACAAGGGTCTAGGGTCATTATAAATGAAACTTTTTTCAGCAAAAGGGGCTGTTATGAATGCCCTTGGACCACTGGAAGGATAAGCCAGGCTAACGGGAGGCAGGATCAGTCTTGCTGGGAGGCTTCTTCCTCAACAGAATCCCTGCAACAGAATGACAGTCTTTTCAATATTGCCTAAAGTCAGGCCCTTCCTCTCCAAACTTTCCTTAAGGAGCATCACAAGATATAGGGGAACGCTATTTTAACTTTACTAGGGGGCCTGTCTTCCCAGAACACAAAGATCCTCTGATATATTAGGACACAAGCTAGAGTAATCAGTTCAGCAACCTTCTTGCCCTCTCAGAATAGGGGACATGCCTCATTTGTCCTGCTTCCCACCATCACTCCCATCTTAGATGGGTAAATCACTTGCATACTCTTTCTGCCTCTTCAGTCAATAAGACGACCCCTTACACTGTAGAAACTATTACTTCGGCTGCTTTTCACCCAGGAGTTCAAAAGCAGGCTCCCAAGCACAGCTGGAACTTCAGTGAACAGAAGACCAGCTGGTAGAAAAACCACAAATTACAGTTTCAAACCTTCTTTTGAGGACTGTTAGCATTAACTTAATTCATGAGATGGAGTCTTAAGGACAAGCTGAAACCGACGGAGGGCACAGAGGCCTGAGGAATCTCCGCAGGCATGGGTGCTAGCAATACATCAAGCGAGCACAGTTCTGCTGTGAGACTACAGAGTCTCCTGCAGAAGCATTTTTCTTTCACGTATTGAAGTGCCTTAGGATGGTACTTGAAAGCTTGACAAACACAAACTGTTACAGCTTGAAGAACTTGGATAAGCTGAGTGTTTCTTTTAACTTTCTGAACAACTACACTGCCTAGCTTTCAGTGACCTTTACACGTACTGAAAGCCTTATAGCTGAAAGACCTGATAGCACAAGTATCTCAAGTTATTCATCATTATTATTATTTCAATAATTTGTCTGTTCGGGTATTTGTCATCCTGCACAGTGTGAGAAGAGGTTATGAATACAAACAGACACAAAAAAGGCTCATACATTTCTGCATGTGCCTATTTTTATATTGCTCAAGCCAGCGCATTTCTCGATGTGGTCTCGCTATGAAGGTCTAGATTTAAAATCTTGACAGGTATCATTTAGATATATTAATACCATAAAAGCCTTAATTATACTGACAAAAACTGCCTTTCAAATTTACTTTGCTCAGGAAATGCTGTAACGTACTACCATAAATTGTTATTTTGCTAATACAAACCGAATTTAATTTAGAAGCATCTGCAGTATTAATAACACCACTTCTAGTTATGCCCCCAGTGTACAATTGTTCTCCACAGAGTATTACTCTGAGTTACAAAGTACTTCACAAAACATTCAGAGGAACTCACTCCAGTTCAGTATTTACTCAAACCATGAACGTAAGTTGTTTTGACTTCTCTTCTGAAACTGCATTCATGGAGTTGATGTGGCATCTGGTAACTTCTGTTCCTTGTTATATCAGGCATCTCTAGAGTGTCACAGTTGGATTTAATACTAATAAAAACTATCATTCAAATTCTTATTTTGTGTTTCACTTGGTAAATAACGTGGCTCAAGTGCTTTAACCTTAATTTTTTAGGTAAACAAAATAAACTAAGAACAGACTTGGCAAAAAGATCAATTTTCAAAATGACTGTGCTTTAGGGACTGCTCTCAATGGCTCCAGTCCATCACTACCCTTAAATAAACAGTAAAGTTTAATTTCCCCATCACTTTATGGCAGCTTGAGTTGAACTTAGCAGTACATTTACTATATGCAGTTAGCATTTTCTCTACATCCTGGGAAGATTTTACCATCTCTTGCATATGCTTCCTTGAGTAGATTAAAGTTATAACACGTCCTACAACTTTTCTCTGAACTTTCAACAAGGATACTCATCCACTAAGAAGGAATCAGGGTTGCCTAGAAAATGGCATTCACCAAAACCAAGTTTTAACTTCTGATCCGGTATTTATTTATTTTGATCCTGTATTTACCTAAAAGGAACTGAAGTCAGAAATGAAGAGTCTCTGAAATTGTTAGAAACTTCTTAGCAGGATTTAGCTTCTGATGCCCTTTTTGATTTCTGACTTAGAGACATGAAACTTCCTCAATCATCTACTCTACTGCAAGAAGCTGGCAACTACCTTTGTTCACCAACAAAACACGTGATTCCCCATTAACCTATGTTGTAATTTTAAAGATTATATAAAAATGGCAGTCAAAAGCAGCAAGTAATACCCTAAATATTAGACAGGTATGTTCTTGATAAGTACAGAATGCAGACTATCATGATTGTACAGAATTTTCCATAGTAACCTAATACCTAACAGCCAACTGCTGTAAGGAGTTGGATGTTGCTGGCAATACTCAGGGGCTGCAAATTACCCAACTGGCTCTAAGTTACAGAGTTATATCCAAAGGCACAGTAAATGAGAGATGCTCTACATAAAGTGTCGGTCAAATTAAAAAAAAAAAGCCCACAAACAAATAAAAAAATAAAACCACAACCAAACTAAATAAGCAAAAAAAACCCTACCCCACCCCAAACCAAACACACACTCTTCATTCACCATCAAGCAACCTTAAAGCCAATGTCTACCATTATCCTGGAAAATTATTCATTCGGAAGTGGAAGACCCTGATTGCCAGAGCTAGATAGCACCAAAAACTGAACACAACTACTTCATTTGAATCTGGTGACAGTAAAAGAGTCAAAGACACTAGGAAAAAATGAAGACGAGATTTATTTTTTCTTCCATAGGGTGGATCAGTTCTTCCTCACTACTGTTCTTTCAGGGTAGGCAAGGAAGAGCAAGTGTGTAATTTGTGAGGAAAGAGTGAGAGTTTATTACAGGGAGGACACACAGCAAACCTCCAAATCCTTCAAACCAGACAGTTTCATCAAGGTTAAAAGAAGTCACCTGTTTCAGTTTGTCAGCAAGTTCTTTACCCACACTCACACACTAGCAGAGAAAGGAAAAGAAAGGTGGAAAAATGACTAACAGAAATAGTACTGAGATTCAGCGTGGAAATATTGAAGTGGTTAGCTGGAAAAAGACAGGCTTCCTTACAGCTAGCTAAGCTGAGCTCAACTTCTGCACCTTGTGAAATTTCTTGAAGTGTGTAATACAAGATAGGCATTCATTTATTGACCAGGTAGATCAGGGTTATTAAAGATAGGTTGGTTTTGATCACTTATTTAAAAGAACGCTTATCCTTCAATGCCACACTTAACTCTTCAATACCCTGAGGCAGGATTATACAAGAAAAGAAAAACCCCTACTCCTCGAGATTTGACCACACATTACATTTGATGCTTTCACAAAACTCTGTCTGTGGTATGCTTCATCCTTGAACTTAATCAGTTTTCAATGTTAGGTAAGCCATGAGTTACCCTTTTTCAACATCAAAAACATAACTATCCTATTTCTTTCAACTTCAGAACAAAGTTAACTTAATTGAGGATTTTCTGAAACATGGCTATTTCTTTCATATATCCTTGATCAAGACACAATGCATTTGAAAGAGCCACTGTAAACTTAAACTCAGGTTTAAGTAAGCCACCGTAAACATAAACTCAGGTGTAAATGGCTGTCTAGCTTAACTGAGATATGCTTCTAACCAAAGCAGAGGCTAACAAGCAATAGAAGTGTTATCCTCCATCCTCAGGAGCTGCTGAGGAGCAGCAACCACCTCACCAACTTGAACGATTACAGGTAGCTCAGAGAAGCACACAGATTAAAGCAATATCATCCTTCCTAAACATACATACACGCACAGACCAAAAAATATTCACATACTTGCAGGCCTATACATTGAGACAGATAACGTAAAAACCCCTCAGGCTACAATTGTTCAGTCACAGAAGCACCCGATGGACACAGTAGTATGTGGGGAACAACACCAAGAACTCTGGGAAAAAAATATTAAGTCTCATTTTAGCCATAGATGACCAAGCTCTTCAGTGCACCTGGACCCAACTTTTCTAAACAGGCTGAAAGCTGCTTTAACAAGTATTTGATCTTACATCTTGTGCACTGAAAGTAATAAACAGAATATGTATTTCAATTATTTTCTGAAAACATCTGTCTAATCTGAAGACTCAGTTAAACCATACTGCATAAGTAGTTTGCCTGATCGTTTAAAATGTTTTACACTTTCCACAGTTACGCAGAAGTTCTGGACAGACGGGAGCAATGCATCTGTGCCCCTTTAATTCATTCAACATATATATATACACACATACACTGCACAGGGAATTCCCATTCTCAATACACATCATGTATCTGCACAGTTTGTGTGCACATGCTACCTCATGTTGTACAGAAAACAGATAGAAGACAAAACTCTGTTCTAGTTTTCTTAATTCAATCCTAAAACTTACAGATCCAGAAATCCAGAACCCCAACTTAAATATTTAAGTAATGAGAAAAATTACTATCAGGTTAAATTCTGTACTTGGTGCACGAAGTACACAAAGTCTAGATAAAACACTGCATATCTTATACTGAATTATAGACCTTATGGTTAAATATAGATGAGTTTTTAGATTCAGAAGAAAACATTATCAGCTTTCTTCTGCTGAGAAATAGAAAATAAAGTAGAAACAAAAACGAACAAGGAAACGTAACTTTGATTGTCTGAAGATGCTGGTCTCCGTCCACCAGACAGAAGTTCCTAAGCTAGATTTCTTCCTCCAGGAGTTCATTTAGATAAATTCTGTGGGATGAAGACGTAGTTAACATGCAAAAAGACAAAAGTTTAATTGTTTCCAGATTCCCTATTCATGACCTCCTGTCAAACTTTAAACAAGTCCATTTCTTCAGGAAATAGTGAAACAACTCATCACGTGCAGAAGTGGTCTGGATGCATCCCATCCCCTTCAGAGGCACCACTGTTCTAAAGTAAAAAGCTTTCAGCAAGGTGTGAGTAGTCAATGATACCATTAAAGGTTTCTAACAGAAAATAGATACAGCAGTGGCAGCCAGAAAAGCCAAAAAAATAGCCTCACAAATCTACTTTTTATATAAAGCCAGAAATACTCAAGGACTTTACTAACCCTCCCCTGCCAACTTTTTTCTCTATCATAATCAGAGAACAGTTTCCACTTCTTCTAAGTCTGTGTCATAGTTTCTAGATCTTAAGTGATAAAAACTTATACTAAAGTCTGTAAATTAAAGGAAGAAGTCTCAACTTCCTCAAGATGTGACGCTATCTTCAATTTACCTTTTTAGCGTGAGGATATCTTCAGAGTTTAAAACACAGTGAGGGTAGGGGAAAAAAACCCACACTTTTTAAAAGTTTCCTACTATTCTCTTGGGGTAACCCAATTAACAGGCTGATGTCTAGCAGAAATTACCTCCCTGTAATGATATCTGAACAGTCTCATAAATAGTTTCCTCCAGTACCCCTTGCTTCCAAATTCTGAGATGCTTTGCATGGTTTTGTTCATAGAGATATAAAAAGAACGTTACTCCCCAGCATACGTGAAGCAGCATGCTCTTCTGGAGTCTGGACCTCTAGGCTTCCAGATATTGTGTGCTTTATTCTAAGATGCAAGATGAGGCCTTGCACTACTCTCTGGGAGAGAACAAAGGCTTCAAAACATGAAGTCTGTCACAAGCTGAACAGAAGGATTACAATAGTGAAGAGTCACAAGGGGTACAAATATCCCATATACTTAATTTTCCCATCATGATTTGTTTTGCTATACAAGGATCCTCAGTGCAACGGAAAATACAAAAGTCCTTTGTGCAAAGGGCAAGTGTAGCTGAAATAGTGCCAAAAAGGCTGACATGCTTTTTGCTCCATCTGCCTGCTAAAGACCACAGGAGCAATCAGCCAGCTGTCTCTACTGTCGGTCTCTAATATACACAAGTTCCTGAAAGACACACAAAACTCCCCAAACCCCTACCTACACACAAAACCACAGCAAAGAAAATGTTAATAGTGTTCTCCAGAAAAGACTAGAAAAAAAGAGAAATGGACAGGACGATTGTAAGGAACTCCAAGCAACTGTTATTTTTCTTTAGCGAGGATGAGAGGGAGCCTTACATCACGCTAGAGCAGCAAGTAACGGTCACAGCAGTAACTCGGTGTTTGACTAGCAGTGGCAGTACTCTTACAATCACGATTCAGCATAACTCTAGCATGACATTAAGAAAACAATACATGCAAGCCCCTGTTTAAAAAAGCAATTATCTCACAGGCTTTTGGTAAACGCTGCCACTTTATCAGCAAACCCTAAAACAAACACAAAAAAATACAGGGGGTGAGGAGGGGGGAAGATTCCCACAACAAAAACACTACTGCCACCTTTTCCTTTTGCAATACAACAGGGCATTAAATAGGATAAAGCCTAAACAGACATAAATGTAAAGGACACCTTACAAATGTACTTGTAAAAAAACCATATTAGTCCACACTGTTTTCTTCTGCATAAGTGAAAGATACACTTAGCTACTGGAGGGCTCTTAAATCTGAAGATGTATGTCTTGGTGCTCTACCCAAGTATTTTTTACTTACCTTTTCAGACTTGAGAAGCATAAACTGTGACCCTTCAGTATTTAGTTAACATTACTATTACACTTTGATCTCAAACTTATGTACAATCTTTTCTCTAAAATTAATACTATCCCCTATCCCCAGAAAAATTTCACATAGTTGTATGTCATGCTATCATGATTTGTGGGTATTTTTTTAATAAGACAGGAGTAGAAGAGTGATCCAGGGTGCTGAATGTTAATGAAGCTGGAATTATGTCTCAAGACTCGGGAAAAAAAATTGCTTTATTTTTTCCAAACTTACATTCAGTTCTTGGCAGAATAACATTTAAAAAGGAATACCAACATATAACTCAGACTATTTTTTTCATCCCTTCAGGTTCTTGATTTATTATCTGTGGTGGCTTCAGACTCTTTCTTTGCCACGCAGTTACTGGAAATCAGATTTCTTCTTGGCAGTATGTGCCACAATCGCATGTTCCAGCACATAAGGCGGTGCAAGCTTGCCCATTATATAAGTGATTAGAACTGACTTTCCGATATTTAATATAGACAGATAGCTCGTGAAAGCCTCACAAGAAGCTCTATTTGAAATTATATGTTCTAAACAGACATTGAGACAGGGGAAAGAAGACTTAAGACATCCTTGATGTTGATATTATAAGTAATTTTCAGGCATTCATTAGAAAAAGGATTGCCCAAAAGGAAAGAATGACATTTTTAGATTAAGAAACTGAAGGTATCTATTTTTATACTGCTCCTGAAATGTTATGCATGACTTGCAAAAATGATTAGTATAAGAAATAAGAAGCCAACATACAAGTTTAAAAAAAAAAAACCACCAAAAACCAAGCAAAAAATAGAACCCCATCAACTGTGATTTCAAGTTTGATAGTAATAGTTCATTTCCTTTTTGCTACAAATTAAATTTCTTTATAACACCAAATGTGATGAAAATCTTCTCTCAACTAAAGAACAGCATACCCCAAGTCATATCATGATTTAAAGTACTCTATACTTTTTTCCTCCTTCTCTTGTCTAAGTTCTCTGCTTAACAGCAAGGTGGGGTTTGGAAGGGGAACACTCAGTTAGGATCCACCTACCAAATAATATAGAGTTTCATAAAAATCTTCAGAAGCCTTAACTTCCATGGGGGAGTTATTCAACAGTTAAAGAGGTAATTTCTAATCATATGTTTAAAGCAGTCAAGTGAAACTTTTTCAGATTCATGACTTTGGAAAAACTATGGGTAACAGTATTAATCATACTATTAGTGCAGAAGTATGGAAAGTCTATATAGTATTGATTTGTTTACAGTTTAAGCCTTCCAATTTTAGCGTATGAATGAAAATTTTATTTGGACATGAATTACGAAGCAGCACTGTATATGCTTCTGCCCTGAACCTTAGAATCATAGAATAGTTTGGATTGGAAGGGACCTTTAAAGGTCAAACTTCCACATATGCTGCTATTGCCATCCCTCACATGGTAGAACACAATGAAGTATTTTATTCTGACTGGCTGCAACTGAGAAAAAAGGATGAATAAAATAAGAGAGAAAAGTAGAGGGTGTTGGTTTCCTACTTCTGATGCAGAAGAAACTTTTTTGAAGTGGACTGAAGTCTAACTGAAAGAGATTAGTTCTTGCTGAAGTTTTTTTTTTTTTTTTTTTTTGTTCAAAGTCAAAACTCACAAGTTGCTTGCAGCAAGCGTGGCGTGTTAATTAGTTTTAAACAGGTCATAAAAGAGTCATAGTTCACATGCAAAGCAATTTAACCATTCACTAAAATCCTATTCAATAGGCAATGAAGCTTAACAAACTGCTTCTTCCAGAGGTCTAGAGAAGACAAGTTCCAAACACTCCTGAAGTGAAAATGTATGTATTGACCTTTGTTAGCAAAACACATCTAAGATGGAATTCATAGCCAAACTGATTTACCCTCTTTGCCCCCCTCCTTCCTGCAGCAAATGGAGCATTAAAAACCACTGTCAGAAAACTTAAATGAATTTTTTCACAAACTGCCCAACCATAAAATGTATTTTCAGGAGGAGGAGGAAACCATCATTAACAGTTAACATTTACAAAAAGTTACTGCAAATCTAAGTGTATTAAGCCAGTCTCAAATCCCTAACAGTCATGTCACACCTCCCTCCCCAAAACAGGGGAAGCAAACGGATGGAAGACGAAAGGATGGGAGTACAGAAGACACACAGGGAGAGACTCCCTTGAACATTAACAGCCAGTTCTTATATTTTTGAATTCTACAAATCCAGTTGATTTAATACAGCTGACTATGATAGGTGTTAGTTGTATTAAATCTTAAATTTGTCTGCTTGCTGAATATCTCATATTAATATTTTATTCTGTTACATAATGCTTCCTTCACACAAAGTTAAGTTCCAGAATCTTATACCTTTATGTAATACAGAGGTTACAACCCCCCTCCACAGCCTTCCCCCACATTTCACATTAAATTAAGATGAAACCAGTGCACCTCATCCCTCATCCCACAGGATGTCTGCCATGTCTCCTTTCACGCCTGCTTCCCTGTGCAGCCCTCTCACTGAAGCCCACCTCCCTACAAGGGCTGCAGCAGCTCTGAAACGCAACCCAAGGCCACTCCTGGCTGAATCTACCCCAACGACTGGAAAATATTCCTACTTTTCTTCTTCACCCACATTATGATACAGAAGGAGACAAGCAGTTGAGGAGAAGACTTGCTGTGGATGCTAGGGGGTGAACTTGCAACAAACCAATAGTTTACAGAGAAACACCTTCAGGCCAGGTAAGTGCAAGGGAAATGGTTGTAAAATGCCCACAGTTCATGTTTTTGAGAACATGGCTCCTTCTTCCAGTGCTTTTCTGGTGACACCCTAATAATGTCATCCCCTTCACTGCTCTTTGAGTAGCACGATGGCAAACAAGGCTGTCAGAGGAAAATTCAGATTTCAATAAAGTCTACAGTCTCTCAAGACAGTGTTTATTGACAGCTGCATACATACTTTCCTCGAGGGTTTTTAAGTTGTCATAATGCCTGGGATCATTTCTTCAATGCACGACGGAGGCAGGAGATCTTTATGAGAGACTTAAGAGCATGAATCTGCTTGGCTTGAGTTTGTCTTACTATCAGCTGAAAACGAATGACAGTATTCAACTATTAAACTGTGAGTTTGTTAGGGAAAGATACAAAAACAAGTTGGGCCAAGAAGCAGAAAACATCTTATTCCAATGCTTTCAGTTCTCGCTTAGGGCTGCTCTTACGCATTCAGGCTTTATAGTGTATGTTCAAACATGTTACGAGCCCCTCCATTTGTATGCGAGTGTTTTCATTCTGCTTGTATCAGTAACGATTCCCGCAGAAAAAGCGCCACACCAGCCACCTGTACTTAAAGTATGATTTCTGGTCATTCTTCCTGTTTTTCTTAAGCTCCTTCAAAAAAAAAAAACCCTTAGAACTGATTTTCTCCCCTTGAATTAAAGCACAGCCTTAAGTCACGTCAGTTCTCCTACGACAAGGCCGGTTCCCAGAAGCCTGAAGCTTCAGGTCTGCACCATCTCAACTCCACCAACTCCCTTATATTAGCTGTGCTGCCAGCTGCTCTTCTCTTTTCAGATATAAAATAATCTTTAAGCAGCATATGGCCTTGGCTATGCGTGTACGTTCTGGCAGGTTCGGGCTAACAGGGTTACAGGCCATTTGTCAAGCCCTATCACATTTCCTCCACGCCCTTCCTCTCGTGAGTAACCCAACGCCGCGCGCAGCTACAGCTAGATGCAGAACCGCGGCCATGACCCAGTGAAGGCTATTATTTGAACCTAGCAAAATATGCTACAGTGAATCATGGCTATTAAAATAAAGGGCATGACACAGCAGAAGTTAAATTGATGACACACTACTGGTTCATCAGGCACGGAGGAGGAGAAAAGCCTGGTTCTCCAAAATCGCAGTTTTATCGGGGTACAGCCCTCAGGTTCTTGTGTTTGGCCAGTGGGTTAGACAAACGCTGGAGCCGCCATACACCAGCACAAAAGGGAGGTCGCATTACACCGTCCTTCAGACCCATGGGCAAGCAAGGCCGTGCTCTACGTACTCAAGAATCCTGTTCCGCTCTGTGCAGCATGAGATGTGTAACTGAAAGGCTTTGCCAGCCAAGTGATGACCCACATGGTTCACTTAAGAAAAGGACAATTCTGATAACATTTACTGGCTTATCTTAGTATCTCCAAACATGAAAATTTGAGGAAAATCAGAGTTTTGTCAATACAAACTCCTATGTGATTTAGGGAACTTTTACTGCCATAGCTGTATCACTGCCACATCTCTTACCAACACCACTGAAACCACTGTAACCAGGACGAGTTTTCAGTACACTAGTATCTTGGCTTTGGTGTCCTACTTTCTCTGAAGTACAGTAGTGCTTTGGGACTAGGTACCAACGGATGGCTGGAACGTCAACTTCATTTCCCCCATCCACAGCTTCACAGACAAGTTTTCTGTACTTCACAATTAAATCCATCTACTGAGCCAAACTTCTTCTCCCTTCTAACTAGTGCATTTAAAGTGAGTTAATTGCATATAACAGCAAAAATCTCTTTTCTTATCAAAACACATACAATATATCTTTATATTAACAGAATAGGGATGACAATCATGAGAGATCGCACCAAAAGCTTTACCAAGAGAATCATTCTGTTTCATATATGTCAGAGAACAGGTACTTTACAATAAATACTTCAGTATCAGGATAAGGACATTTTCCACCTCTAGGCCAGACACCTTTGGAGAAAAAAAATAAATTACTTTTTAGTATATTTCATTATGGTTGAGGAAAGTCTGTAGATGCTTCCATACTGGGGAAAAGACCAGTAAGTTTCAGAACTTGAAATGTACAGGTATTGTAACAGTACAGGAATGAGGAAATCCATCTTGTTTACTTAATGGCTCTGAATTTGATCATTTCTACATGACTTACAGAAACATTGACTGAATCTAAGTTCACCGTAACAATTAGGTACTATACAGACACAGTATGAGAATACGCTGTATAAATCTGCTTAGATATCTACATAGGTAAATATGAAATAACTGGTTTCATAAAGCAACTTGTGAGCAGGCAGCTGTGTTTCAAATATTTTTGTGCAAATACAGCGGTGGCCTAATGCTTGAGAAACAGAAAAAACTGATTTACAACCTACTCCACCAACTCTGCCCTTATTTCTTATCCCAAGTGACCACATTAACACTACTTGGACAACGAGAACATATCACAGTGTCTACTTTCCTGATCCTGCTGAAAGTTATTTCTGAGATGCCCTAAAAGAGGGGGTTCCTCTCCTGACACAAGACCAAGCAGTTATCTGTAGAAAATACTCTAACCTTGGGACGTGCTACTTTTGGAATTGCTTATCTAATGCAAAAGTTTCAGCCTAAATAACAGAAGCAAATTACAAAACTTGGCTTCTGAAGGTATTTCTGTGCAGAAAGTTTGCCATGAACTGTTAAGTATGCCACTAAAAGCATTTAGAGCACAATAAAAGAACCACAGGAATGCCCACTCAAGATAAGGCTAAGTATCATTCCTACACCTCAAGAAGTTAAGAGTTCAACAGCTAAAGCAGACACAACCACCTCCTTGCGGTCCTCTCTCTCCCCCCTCCACTAACATTCATAAGAGTGGAGTAAATTGGGGCAAGAGCAGAAAACATCAAGAGGCCACCCATGTCCAGATTAGTATTGCCCGGAGAATACAGTCCTTCGGTGTCTTTTGTGTATGCTGAAAAGGCATCCATGCAAATACTACAGAAGTGCCAAAACATAACCAGTTCACCTTTACAGGACTGCAATTAGCACTGCAGTAGTCCTCTCTACTGAAACTGTTGATAGCACAGTATCATAGAAGGCAGTTACTGATTTTGCCTGTCTTACTCCAGGGGTAAACTGGAAGGAAGGGATGGAGGCAGCACAACATGTTTTTATAGCGCAATAACGTAGGAGCATCACAACATTTCAAGAAGTTTGGTCATTTTAGACATAATTTTTTAACAAGCTGCACTACAATCCCAAAAAGCTGCTGACTCAACAAGGTAACAGCTTTCAGGTTTGGATCACTGAATGTACAGTAGCAAAGCTGTGTTCTCCAGTTCAAAACACAAGTTCAAAACACATTTACAGCTCACCTCCACGGATAACAGTGAAAGCATTTAATAGTGCCTCTTGCCATACCTAATGTATTTTGTTGGCTGTGCCACTTATCAATGTAACAATAGCATGTGGCAACCTGGAATCAGAAATAGCAAAACTAGTACCAGCAACATTTATTTCTAAAAGTGAATACTTAGATTCTGAAACCCTGAATTACTGAATTGGAGTCTGAACAGCTTCTTACCACCAGCTAAATGCCACACATTTCGCCTGGAAATGAGATGCAAAACAGACTGTCAGACATCTTTGCATTAGTTTGCTTCATGGTTTGTTTCATGTATCCCAACCACATTTTAAACTGGGTTGGTTTTTGTTTTTGAAGCTCAAAGCTATAGAAATACTCTTTATGTGACTTTTCCCAAACTCCTACACATTGTAAGCTTGGGGCAAAACCTGCATTTGTTCCATGCTTCTTATACTGGTTACATGGGGGGCTGGATGTATGGTAGTGCTAATTGTTTTAGGATAAGAAATTCTCATCTGAATAGAACTTTTTCCTCTCCCTTAACATTCATTAACTTTTCAAACTATGCCTGACAGTTGCCTGCTTTCTATACTAAAAAAACCTGTTGCAGCACAGGGTATCAAAAACTTTGCTAAGCATTTAAAAGAAATTCCTTATGGGTCCTTTTCAGAAGTTACTCCTCAGGAAATGCTTCAAACATACCCAAAACCTGTTTGACTCATTTGAAGCTGCTTCACTTGACTAAACAGCTCTACTAAAGTAAGTGCAGACCACACAGGTCCCAAATGCCCCCTTAGCACGTAACTCTGCTTTCGTAATTCAAAATAGCCACTGGAAAATAGCGACCAGCTGCCCAGACTCCAGTAGACACCACAAGAGGCATCTTACTTTACCAAAAATTGCCTGATATACCTCAAAGGAAATCACTGACAGCTATGATAATGTCGTTAGCAATTAATCCAGTCACAGGACAAGAGATGCCTATCAGTTACGAAGACTGTTGTTATTTAATTTTTTATCTTGATTCCATGGCAACAGGAACTTGCTGCTGTAACTTGGCTGCAAGGAAACTACTAAAATACTGAAGTTGTAAGCAACAGGTTTGCTTTTTACTTTAAAAACAAGATACATTTTCCTGACCTGTTCAAAGTAATGAGAAGGTAGTTAAACTCCTATTACAACAAACAATTATTTAATACAGATGTATTACAGATATATGTAAAATACAATACAATTCCACATGAGTATAACAGGACTGTTCTGGGTCATTACTGACCTTACCAAAAATGTTACAAGTTTAACTCCTGAGCATCATCCTAAAACAAAACCAAAGCTGAATTTCATATTTGTGTATCTGGTATATTCATCACATTTAGCAATTTGTACAGATCTATGCTTGCACAGCTGGCAGAAGCTTTTTCTTACTTCCCTAGAAATTAGGTTGAGACCACTGCTAGAGCTAAACACCTCAGTTAAGTTGGAGGGGGGGGCGCAGAGCAAGGGAAGAGGAAAGAAAGGGAAAAAAACCCACACACTTCCAGAACCGGCAAGGCCTACCTGGGCCCCAAACCAAAAAAGCATCCACTTTTCATTACCTTTGCAATATAAACAGAAAAACAGTGAAAGAGCATAGCAAGAATGCAAGAACTGGGAGAACAGTTTAAAAAAAAAAAAAGACAAAAAAAGAACAAGGAACTATTTAGTTAAAAGAAAGGAACTATTTAGTTAAGAGAAAGTTTGGAATGAAATGGTTGCAGTGTGGCATAAACTTGAGATGAGTTCTTCTAGCATAGATCATGTATTTCTTTTTTCCATGCACCTGCTCAACACCTCAGTGCTGGAGTTACACCAACAGAGACTGCTAGCATTGATTCAGTTCAACTACTGTTACACACTAGACAAGAATACACCAAATCACATCCTCCAAAAGAAGGAGTAAGTCTAAGCAATTTACAAAAACTAAAACATTTTCCTGTCACATATATGCCTACACCTGGGACCAAACAAATACATTAAAATCCCTACAACATCCAGAACTTGATGATACTTTTGGTTTATACTGTTGAAAGCACAAATTTTTAGCTGAGAAGGTAAAAGAGCACTCTCCCAAAACTAAAAAATAATAATTCAAGTAGGATACACTTCCTAGGGACATTCCAACTTAAACAAGATGCAGTCGTGGAAAGCCAATGGTGCATACTGTGCACACTAGACTAGACCCTAAGTAAATCTGTTCTTCTCAAGAGTTTATAAAGTTAGGAAAGAACCAGATTTCCTGAACCAAAGTAATTATAACTCTGTTGCTTGCGGCAAAGTAATTTGTAGAGGTGCAACCAATGATTGAGACTGTAACTTTTCACTGACTTCTGCAAAGAGCTACATTCCACACGGAACAGAATTGCACTGCATGTGGATATTCCTCATCAGGTAACGCTTCCTCCCAAAAAACTCCGTTCTGTTTCATTTACAGGAAGATGTTATTAAGTAATATTATGAAATATTACTTCTTCGTATCCAGTAAAGCAGCCGTTGGTTGATCTGTGGGGAGTAACCTCATACAGTATTACTGTCACTACGTAGAGTCCCCAGACAACTCCTGCACAATACAGAGAGCAGACAGGCTCCTGGGGCTGGCAGCATTTCAAAGCTGATCCTGGCCAACACCAGTGCCATTTGCCAGCTGTGCAGTTAAGGGTCAGGTTGGGCTGTGCTTCCAGAAGGCGAGGCACCTTAGGTATGCTGAAGCACTGAGTATGTAACCAAAGAGCACACACATTCAGCAGAAAACCAGCTCAGAGGAAAAACAAGTGTGCTGGATCTGCTGCACTGCAGGTTACGTCCGTTACATACTGGCTACCAAATGCACTAGCAAGAGCCTACAGAAGGGTGCGTTCAAGAGAGGAATGGGAAAAAGATGATGATTTCACATTGTCATCATCCATTTGCAAAATAACTGGCAACTACAGAGTTGCAGAGATGCTGGCTACCAGCATCGTTCCTTTCTCCTTACGATCCATTTGAAGCACAGCAACTGCTTTTCTTGCCATCTGGAAGATGCAATATCAAGCTGACATCTGGGGGGGTGGGGGATGTGGTGGCAGTGTTTGCTTTAAAATCTAATACTAGATCTGCAGAGTGCTATAAAAAGTGAAAATGCAGCTTTTTTTGGTAATGGCAGAGGTTTAAGGTGCATTGGCACACGAGCAAAGATCAATCACCTTCATCAGTTATTCCACTCAATAAGCAGCAGAAAAGAAGATCTGCAGTATTAGCAATGCTTGCTTTCCCCTTCCGCCCCAGTCAACAGCATGTCATGTTTAAAGCTTTAAAAAAAATACTCAAACATCTGGGGGGAAAAAAATATCTCGTAACAGAGGTATGTTAACAGTACACGCCTTGCTGAGTGTTTAGCAGCCAACAGCAACTAATACATTGTACAGTGGGACTATCCATTTTTCTTCCCCGTACAACAATCTGGCTGAAAGAAAGCTGGGATACCAGGTGTAGACTAACAGCATCTCCCCCTTACTACGGGCAGTTTGCTGCACATGTGACCAAGAAAGTGGATCTGGCAGCATCCATCCCCTAGAGAAAGTATGGCCAGGTACATTATTCAAAAACTCAGAGGCCTGATATTTGAACAGATAAATAATTCAAATAATCTACACTTCTACCTGAGTAGAAGTTTTACTTGTTGTTCTCCTGATATAACCCCAAGAATCCAGACAACTTTCTACAACCCTTTAGACATCACACACAACTCAGTAGTGGAAGTGGTCTAAGAATCAGCTATTCATTCACTTCCTAATTTGGCTGTTGGGACAAAAACCAACCCCCTAACATCTCCCAGATTTTCCCAGGACTATCTGTAGAAAACCACCACCGATGGTTTTCCACCAACTCTTTCACAGCAATGCACTTTTGCCATGGGAGAGGAATGCAGGCATACTCATTTTAAGTAAAGACATAGTGTAGAAGATACACATTATAAAAGAATATTTAAGAAAAAGGCTGCATATATTCTTCAAACTTAGAGATACATTGCATGCATGTTATTTTAACTAAATGGCATCTAAGTAAGTTTTTATTAACTTTTCTTAAGTAACCAGTATTTGGAAAAGTTTATCAGGAGATAAACACTGGACCTTTTTTATCTAGACCATAATTCATTCACAAATGTGTGACTGTGTTCCCCCCATCCCTAGTTAAAAAACAGATATCAGCATGACGATCTAGTCTTATATCTTGAGTAGCAGAGATCACAGAAGTTTCACCCACCAACTCAAGAATTCTGCAGTTTCTGGTTAATCTGGAACCTACTATTTAGAAAGGCTTTTTTTAAAGCCCATTTAAGAAATTCACTTAGGGACATCACAAGCCAACTTTTGGTAAATTCCCCAATTGTAACTGCCTTTTAAGATCCGGCATGTAGAAGAAGCTATGCTAAAAGTAACTACTGAGATGCAATATATATCTACCTTTGCCTGATAGAACTACCCAACTTCAGCTTTCACATCTTCCTTCCTTTGAGCTATGAGACTTACCACAACACTTCCTATCCTTCTTTCGGGTAAACTCAAACTATGCTTCTTTATTCGCAGCACTAAAAGTTTTACTGCAATTTTTATGTAATTTTTTTTTCTTCTTGGTGGTGGTTTTATTTTTTTTGTTGTTGTTGTTTGGTTGGTTTTGTTTTTATTATGAACACAGACACAAATCTTTCCTGTATATCATGCTACGCTGGCAACCATTCTGAAGAGCTGGCACAAGCAGCAGGCATGATATCCTAGCTCTGGTCTTCACTAGAGACATATGTACACTTCCTTAGCATTTTCCTGGAAACAAGGAGCCATTTCTGAGAGTCCTGGAACTCCACAATCACCTGGCCACCACGAACATCAATGTCTTTCAGGACTACCCTTTCTAAGGTCTGCACACATTAACAGCAGCGAGCAACCGCAGCGTGAAGAACTTTCTAGTGTCTTCTGTAATTACATTGTAGCTGAAGCTAGGTATTCAAGACTGAAATCCCCAAAAGGTCAATATGAAAAGTTAGCAAGTGAAGATTCCTTCCAAGTAGGTAACCTCACTTACTTACTGCTACATATTGGACAAATTATTTTCAGGCCACCAGTTTCTTCTATATTACGTTTCATAAGTTTAGCTATCAAACAGGTGGATTCGAATTCTTCAAAAGCATACTTGGAACAGCTAAAAATATGTTTTTTGATAAAAAAATATGTCACTTCCTAAAGTAGTCTTAAAATTTACACTAACTTAAGAGGATCAAAAGAAACTGCATAGACCATCTTCACTCAAACATCACATTTTCAGACTATAAAGGAATGTGGTGACTTTTAATAGATCTTGTGTAACTTTAAGAGATTTTGGTTTCTACAGACATGTATTAATATAATGTTTAGTCCATGAAATTAAAGTAGTTCTTTTCAGGGCCAATTTGGAGAAATTAATGTAAAACTTCTAATATAGTTGTGCAGATAGACTTAGCACCTCTGGAATTTTAAGTCACTGGACAATTCCCAAGTAAAAGCCACAACAGAAGAAACAGATACCAATTGCTGTTTCAAAGTAGACAGATACCTTTCTGATACAGTTATGGGAAGGAAGAGAAGGAAGCACAAGGATACAAATTCATGCAGCCTGACAAGTATCTGCTGAACAAGACACTGAAAAAAAAACCAGTATGCAGTTTGAGAGAGAAGGGAGTTACAGTCCCTGCTTAGTCTCCTCTGGAGAAATCTACACCTGCAGGGGCGGTTCAGACAACCCCATCACTTGATCTCAGAAGCTGAGATTTTAAAGAGACAGTTACAAGCTGAATTCCTACAGGACACCTACTGTGTGTTTCACCAGTAAACTAATTTATTGCAACGGTGCAAACCTAATCCAGCTCTAACATAAGTCTCTTCATCTCCATAAATAAAGGAAAAAAGACTGTAAAAACCCACTGTACAGTGCGAACATTAAAAGATGGAGGAATTTCAGCTAGAGCTTTGCACAAAACTAAAGCCATCTATTTGTTTAAGCACCATTCTTCAGGTCCTTGTCTGTGTCCCCTCTCACCATCACTTCACTGATTACGTAAAGAATGTATCTTATGGTTAGTGAGCACTCTCAATATTGAGGACACAGCAAAATCCAAGATGTCTGTATATCCAGAGAGACACTCCTTGACTATGAAGAAACCTTTAAAAACGAAGTACTATGTAAAAACGAAGGGACCTCTGATGTCCAGAGGTCCCTTCCAACCCTCTGATTCTATGATTAATATAACAGGAAGAAAGAACAAGGGAGTAAGAAAGGAAACTTTGGTGTCCAATTTGCTTAGTTAGACAATTGCCTCTTCCTTGATCTGAAAACAACTAGAAATTACTCTAACCACATTGAACTCATTGTCATTGCACTGAAAAATTAAATGCTCTTAAAAATATATACCTTAGCTCTTCATAGTGACATCTCACACTTCAAGCAGCTTTTTGCATTACGAAACCTCTCTGCTCCAATGCCCCACATATCAGTTTCACTTGTGATCATCAATTCAGTACAAAAGCACTATTTAAGTAATCAACGGAAATTAACATTATAAGTTAAAAGCTAGTTGTGACCAACTCTGATAGCACATGCAACTGAATAAGAAAACACAACAATGTCATCGCTGTTTCCTAGCAAGACTTCAAGACAGCATACTGATTGCAAGAAGCTCATTTGTTTCCTGTTACGAGATAGCAGGAACCTCACTTGAGTCAGATGGGTCAGCTACAGCTCAACACCAAGATGTTCTGAAGGGAGGTGCATGGGGCAGGGGGAAGGCAGGATGCCTGCTTCCCAGCTGAACTGAGATACCAGTCTATGAGTTCCACAGAACTGAAAGATACTTAAGGTCAGACTGTTAGAGAACGCATTGAGTATCATCCTCAAGGCATAGCTTTTAGCACTCAGGAATTTCAACCATGATTATAATTTTCAAAAGAAAGTAACACTTTCACAAGGGGAGTTCTTATAGCAAAAAATATCAAACAGTTTTTCAGCTGTTAGAGATAAAAACAGCATTAGGGTGAGATACAGCTCACAGACAACAAAACCTAGATTTAGGAATTTAAACACCAACTACCTGTTTAAGTTCCTATTATAATCAATAGTATCCAAAGAACTATTCTGCTCAACGTGAAGCAGATACCTATGTTCAGTCAGCTGAACAGCTCTTCGGGTTCACTGACTAGATCTCTACACACTATAACGGGAGCACAGGCAATGAGCTCACACCCTGGCATCTAAATTTAGGTGCTCTAGTCTGTGAGCCAACCCTACAGTTTATACAGCCAAAGTACATGGGCATGCTGATAGGCCAAACATACACATGCTGTAAGCAACTGCTGGGAGAACGGTCCTTTAAAAAACCCTTTTCTGCACAAGGACTCTCATGAGAAAATGCAAGTTGGTATAATAGGAAAGCCTGCTAATAGTGCACAAGTGGAGTTCCTGAACTACATTCCATACAAGTTTCAGTCTGCATGAAAAGCAAATGGTTTCTCGATATACATAAGGAGGGAGAGATTCTGCCCTACAAAAGTTGTCTTCAAAAATAGGAACACATCTGAATGATTTCTAGCGTACAACTGGTCAGGGAAAATACCCCTCATTCATTAACTGTGTGAGCAGGGAAGGGCTGACAAGTATTTCTCTTTTTAATAAGCATTATAGTTGTGCCACATTTTTCATCAGCTGCTATATATACGTAGTTAGCACTGGACTTACAGACTAAAAAAATAAATAAAGGTTGAGTGCAAGAAAAGAATCTATTCTTTAAAAAAAAAAAAAAAAAAGAAAAAATCCTACACCACAGAAGCCAGGAGAAATGGAGCCAGGGCATGATCAGATGCTACAATATGACAATAAAGTACCACTTCCCTAAATTGCTGTAAATTGACTATTTGTTCTTAATCTGGCCCAATTGCGAGGTAAAATAAATACAGGGTATAATCTCCACATCCGACGCTTTCCATAGTTCCACTTGTTGACAGAGCCAAGGACCGCCTCAATTGCTTGCCCATAGAGTAATGCTTGGACCACAGGTTTGATAGTTATGCAGGCTAACATCCTTCTCTCAGTCCCTCGATATCACACAGTTGCAGAAAAGGACAGAAGAGAAAAAGCACAGGCTACGTTCTTGACCCTTGAGATGCCAACAGTTGGCCTATTGAGGTGTTCATCTGCACCCAGCTTTCTTGGTGACCACAATTCTACAAGGTAGAGGATGACTGACACCTCTCTCTACAATTCATTAGCTCTTTCCCTTTTGGGTTGCCTTCCAGCTTCACTAGGAATGATTTTCAGTCAAGGACCAGGATGCAAAAGCATAGATTCAAGTAGCAGATACAGGGAGATTTGAATGAAATATTACTGTAAATAATGTGACATTGATTCTGCATTATTCTGTCTTTTTGAAGTCTCACAAAAGCTGTCATATGCACACTTTTACTAAGATTTCATCAGGACCACCAGAGATAACGCTTTCCCTAAACCTTTGCTTATTGGAATTTTATTTCCTTCATCTAATACTTTGTCAAGCCATTCCCAGTAGCAACCTTTCTGTTATTTTGCCTGAGCACATAAATCTGTAATTATTTTTATCCCCCTCTATTTCCTCTTAGCTACTGGGATGGTATTGGCTTCAAGAAAAAAACTAAACCAACCAACAAACAAAAACCCAAGAAAACAATTCCACAATACAAGCAGCACAGAGCTGTCAGCTCATTTAAGTCTTTAGTAGTTGCTACTTAAAAAAGATCAAAGTCAGTTTTAAATGAACAGGTGAGGTAACCTCCAGTTTTCCCTTTGCAATAATGTATTCTACAACATAACCAAATGCTAATATTTAGCTAAAGCTCTAAGTAAAAACAAAAACCTTGGGTCTGTCAGTAGCCAGGCATGCTCAACTCCACTTTCCCCAGGCAGAGGGACACTTCTTTCACATTTTAAGATGAGGCCATCCACATGTTCAACACACTTATATTCTTCAAGAGCTCAAAACTATAGTGGGGCATAGTGGTAATGCTGCAAATATAGATTTCAGTAGAGTCTGAAGGAACTCTTTATACCAGTGGGCTCCAGGCCTCGGAAGGCAGGCTTTCCAAATTAGCAAGAAGATTCTGCAGTGTGGCAAGTTGCAGGGGCAGATGAGCTGAAGGACCCCCACATGGCAGGCTTCTGGTCAGCTATTCCGCCAGGAACAGTGGCTTTGAATGCACTTCTGCCTGTGTTCTTATGGTCTAAACTATTCCAAATTAGACAGCCTTTAAGGCACATTATACTTCATTTATTTCCCCAGGCACTTGTGTTTAGGACAGTAAGAGAAATTTAAAGTCAAACATGTTAAGTTTACATTCCTGAATTGTCAACTGTTGGTATTACTAAAGTATATAGCTGCCTCTTTAAACTAAACTGCGTTTGTGATCAACTGTGAAATTAGATCAGCAGCACACAGCTAGATTGTTTTGCTGTTTCTGTGATGGATTTTTAGCATTGTATAAGTTCAAAAAAAAAAAGAGCGCTTTGCCTCTTTAATATTCACATCACTTAAGAAATGCTGCTTAATAGCAGGTTTGATTGTCTGTTGCCTGTTCTGCCACTAATTTACTCCCTTGCTTCATCTCTGTATCGCATGTCTTCCCATCTGAAGCTGGCAGAAGGAGAACAGTTATTTTAACCTTCTTAGAAGGCCCTAAGAGCAACTAGGAGATGTACTACTACGCAACTAGGTACCAAACAGCAGGTTTGTGTCCTTCGGCATTGCTCCTCCGGTTCTGCCTTTTCACTTCACAGCTGGTAGAGCTGCTTCTCCAAATCCCACCTTCACACCAGTAGAAGTTAAAAAACCCTGAGAGGACTCAGCAGATTTTGCAGCCAATAGACCAGCCACGGGAGTATTGCCTATCATTCTGTGATTAGTTACTAGAAAACCTCCCATCTCAAGACTGAAACAGTCTTGAGAAGGAGAACATAAAGAAAAGAGAAACTCTTACACGGCATGTAGTTTCACAGCCTGACAGAAGAGGAGGGAGGCAGAAATAAGAGAAGAAAAGCTGCCATTATGTAACAGTATAAGTGGCATTTTAAGAAAGCAAGGCTTGATTTACCAATTAAAAAAACCTTGTTGTTGCAAAAGTGAACATTTGACTGTTGCCTTTTAGTGCTGATTAATATAAGCAAAGGATTTTCTGGTATTATTTACAAGTACTGAAGATTAGTAGATGAGAGCTCATAAACAGCTCTGAAAAACATGTATCAGTTTCACTCAACTATGATGGATTTGTTCAGAGTTTTGCTGTACTGTGAAACTGGTAAACATTGTGGCATATATTTGTAGGTAGATATTCTAGATATAACTTACTCATTTAGAGCCTGCAAGAGTAAGGGAGTTTTAAGATGCAAGTTCTTGCTGCCATTAACATTACATAATTAAATTAAGCATGCAATAAAGACACTACAGTTGGATACATAGGCTTCTGGATGCAGGCTGGTGACGCTCAGGTATTTAAGTGCAACATCCAAAGAAGCAGAGTATGACAGGTTGTGATGGGAAAGGGGAAGGTGAACAAATCGGTGGGGAACTCACACAAAAAAGCACACCATGCTGCTCTGCCTGTCTGAGATTCTGAGCAAAATTATCTTGGCAGTGCTGAACAAAGGCTCTAAACCTATTCCTTAAAGCAGCAAGAGATGACGATGACAGTAGGTTCCCCAGAATTACTCTCCTAGAGCAGTTACTGGTAGCACTAAGTAGACTGGAGGCGGAAAATGTCTCTCTCCAACACATGCAAAACTTGAAAGGATGCAGCTAACAAGGAATGAAAGCCATTACTGAAACCCTATCAGACTGCTTCCTAACCCCAAATACCTCTTCTGCCCTCCTGCCAGTGGCTACTGCCTCCATAGCACTGACAGATAACGCGGGCAAACGTCCAGGCCTCCGCTGCTACATTTTAAAATTACTCTGCCGGGCTGGAGCCTGTTAGTTCCAGATCATGTGCTGGGCTGTAACCTGTGAGCCTGAGGACTCCTTCAGTTGTTTCTGTGATGGAAGCAGGAGCTCGCTCTGGGTGCTCATGGCCCACAGAGGAGCGGAGCAGTCGCTCCTCTTCAGCCAGCTCAGCTCGCCTGGGTCAGGCAAGAGAAGCAGCGCCCTGCTCTCCCCAGGGCACTCCTTTCTCCTCTCTTCCACAGTGGATTGAAATAACTCAATTCCCCTTTAAAAAACACAAACCCAAAATCCATCCAGCTCATCAGCAAGTCTTTGTGTGAAAGTGTTTTAAATCTGAAAATTGTGTGCTGAGTAAAGCACATTTGTTTTCAAGCAGAATGAACAGGTTTTTAAGCACTTACCCACTAAGCTATGAAAAGAGAAAGTAAACACTGAAATGTGTGGAAGAAGCTGAAGGGAACTGCAGATTTAACACTGAGAACACCAAGTTTCAAAGTTTAGTTTAAAAAATAAAAAAGCTCACTCACTTTCAAAATGAATCAGTTAAAAAAAAAAAAGATTTCCTTGTTGCTTAATGCTGCTTTTAATCTCTGAAGTTAATGAGAGCGAGTTATATCCTAGTTTGGAAGCCCTTAAAACCTAAGAAACCCTCACTTAACAATAAACTTTGCAACATATGATTAAAAAGTAAACAGAAAAAATACCAAACAAGTGCACATGTGAGGTGGAAAATATTGGCCAAAGTGTCAGATTAGGAAGTGCTCGCCCCCGAGGTGCAGGGGCTTCAGAGCCGCGCTAAGCCGTTTCGGGCAAAGCCTCAGAAGGCACAGGGTAAATCTACACAAGCTGAAAACCCGCAAGTCGGAGAGAAATTTCCCACAAGCCTCGTGTGAAAGACTGCCTCCTTATACTCAAGTCTTTGAATAGTGCTTTTCTTCTGAAACAAAGTGTATGAGGTACAGCGAACAAACTGTAAAGGTAACTAGGCCTTTTGTCATATAGTTCCTCCACCCACTTGTACTTTACCACACAATAGCTCGTTTACAGATTCAGACCACTTCAGCTCCACACAGAAACAATCCTGTATTGTGAAGTGAATCTACCACTGGAGTAAAAACTAAAAATACTGCAAAAAGTCTATAACAATCATTTAGTAGAACTCTATGGTTCTTCCCTTAGAGACAAAGGCTTTCCCAATTTGAACGGGTAATAACAGACTTAGTCACTCCTTACTTCAGTATGACTAACAGCCTGCAAAAGCAAAAAATACATATGTACCGTACAGTATATTAAGCGGTTCATCTCTTAAAATAAAATGATGATTTGCAGTGAAGCAAAAGCAGTTGTAGTATAAAAATCCATGCTATTTCCTGTCCCATCTCCACTGGGGAGAACAAAGCACTATGTAACACAGCCCCATTTCTGCATGTGCTACCCAAGACAAGCTATACGGGTTTGTTTACATCAGTGGATAGGTGCAGCAGCTACAAAATAGCTATGGGGAGAACAAATAGCAGATCACATGGATCAACCAGCAATCTGCCTAGTCAGCCATACACTAATGCAAGTAAATCATGGGAGACCAGCTAGGTTGTTGGGAAAGTCTGGAAGAAAAGACGGATAGCCTACCTACACTCTACTTGCACTTTCACCTCATAGAGAATAGTTACTCCATCCCCCACAAGCCACTATAATAGAATAAAGATAAACGCAGGGATTATGCCAAGTTGACCCCAGGCTTTGTTCTTTCCCTCCAAGCACATTCAGTGAAAAGGTCTAAACACACATCTGATTTGACAAGCATTCAGATTCACAAAGAACGTGGTGAAAGTGAAATCATACTTGGGGCATTCATAGGTCCCTATGTCAAAGGTCATTCAGCAGCGTTTCAGCTGCTGCTTGCTAGGATTTAAAACGAACTAGTTTAAACCTCCATTGCCACAGACACCAACATATAGTTTGTGCCAGTCAAGAATATTTTATAGCGTGCTTATCAAAACTTAGCTCAGAGATAATATAAATGTCTGGACAAACATTTAATCCTCACAACTGGCACCATCTCATCTAGAAAAGACAAATAATTTTCCTTTTTAGCCAGATTCTTGATGTCAACTCGCGTAACTCGTGCAGAATACTGAATTATTATTAGAAAGAAAGTCTGAACAAAGCATTTATGTGCCTACCCCCTTTAAAAAAACCTCATTTTTTTCTACCTAACTAAAGGTTGATCAGTTGATTCAAGCAGAAAAAAAAAAAGTCACATTTAAATCACTTAGCTAAGCCAGAGAACTCAGAAAGCTTTATTAAATAACTTTTCATTGATTTTCTCAGTTTATCAAATATTATTCGAGTCTTCCAGCCTTCATTTAGGATGTTTAAAGAAGGTGCATTAGAAACTAGCTTGAAACAGTAGCAGTCTGGGCAGCTTCAGGGCTATGAAAAGTGGGGGAGCAGCAACTGAAAACCCGCTGAGAAATAACAGCAATGCAGGAAAACAAATGTATTCTTCCAAAGCCTTTGTGAAGCGCACTCTCAGCTACAGGCAGCACAGTGGTAAGCCCAGCTGTCGATTCAGCAAGCTGCAAGACTGTCACTCCAAAACAGGTCACAGTTCAGCAAACAAGTTGTTATTTGTTTTTACTGCTGATGAAGAGGTCTACTTGCTAAAAAGCTGCATTTCTGAGGCAATGTTTTTCTAGGAGCAACTACATGTCTTTACGTATTACATATAATATAGCATGTTGCCACCAGTAAACATCAGTAGACTTTTTTACTGGAGAAAATCTCAAACCTCACTTTATTACAGGAGGTGGTTTCACATAAGGATGCTGGTTTGCCATAGCTGGCAAGCAAGACAGGTTTCTGTCACTTTGTTAGCAACCTAGACTTCCCCAAAGTTGAATGGCAGGGCATCAACATCTCCTACCACTACTCCTAGCTCCTATGCTGAGGCATTTTGAGTGCATCTGTCAAAAAGCAGCCTCTATTCCTTGAGGTTTCCAACAAAGGCACACAATTTGGTAACGAAAGACACAGGACCCACAACTGGCTACTTCTCAAGGAAGTAGCAAAACGGCCCGTGTTTAGTGGGATGTATGCCATTAGCTGACAGGAATTAGTTGCGTTACATGCTCTCATCTCATACACTCAGGCATCAATTTAAATAACCTCTGGGCAGAAGACAGCCTTTATCCTTTTGACAAATGGGAAAGAAAAAAAAAAAACTCTCAAAGAAGCACAAAACACGCTTGTTCTTTTTGGCTAAGGAAATGGGCCCTCTCAAACCTCCAGATGCCCAATAGGACTTCATCTGCACCCTTCCCCCATGAATAACTAAGAATCCAATTTCAATAGAAGATTGACATCATCTCAAAGACTGAATATTTTGTTCCAGAGCTTCCATGCCTAAATGGAAACCCATATGTAACAGGCTTTCCACGAGTGACCCGCTTGCAGAAATGGAGAAAAACATCAAAAATAAGGACATGATTCTAAAGGGTTTGGGACAGGAGAGATGACTAAAAAAAAAAAAAAAACTTGTTCTTCCTCACATGTTACTACCAGGATAACAACACAGACATCACAAGGCAAGGCAGGCCTCGCTTCTCTCCAGATCCCTTCTGTCCCCCAGTGGGAACAAAGCACATTGCTTTCCTAATGACTGGCAAGTCGTGTTCAGGATAGTACGGAAATCCCTCCTGTTCTATCATGCTGCATTAAGACAACAGATTTGTCATGTTGGTGCAGTTGCTTATTAGTTTTAGAATATTCTGAATTTTATAGATGGCTGTGATGGCTACCAGGTACTTTAGGAAACTGTGAGGTACAGAGGAATAAGATTGAATTAAAAAAAAAAAAAAAAAACACAAAACAACCAACCACACATCAGAGGTATTGATTAGATATCATCAACAGCATCCAAGGCAGTAATATCAACGTGGTTTTGGCTGTGTGGTTTTCCAGAACACCCTTATGAATCAAAAGGAAATCTAAGGGCAAGCACATGTGAATGAATCCAATTTTGAACACATACTTCCTCCAAAATAGAGCTTGACACTCCTTGTTGTCTTACACTACAGGCTGATCTGATGCAAGTCTTTGCAAGTTACCCAGATTTAAGAGTTCCTGACTATAACAGACAGTGTCCACTGCAGTACTCTGCTATAGTCACATAGGTTCTGCAGAACTGCATGAATTGCTGCAAGAAACTTAAACCACCTATTATTACAGCAGAGATAATCACAAGCCTTATTTAAGCTCAAAAACATTTATTTGACTTTTTTGTTGGGTTTGAGTTTTTTGGTAGCGGTTTCTTCCTTTCTCTAAAATAGTCTTGCTTGGAAGAGGAGGAGGGGGAAGAAAGGAGATGAAAATACTCTATGGCTCTACATATCTTAAAATCTTTAAGTTCTTGGACAGCTGGATGAGATAGCATGACAGAGTTCACTACCTCATCCAGGAGGGAGAGCAACATCGTAATGACACCGTTAGCTTCCCATAAGAACTACTTGATTTTAAGATAAGGAAAAAACACAAGTCTTTTTAACATCTGTCTCTGAAGCACATCTAAGACACTCTTCTTTCTACTCACAGAAAAGAAACCCCACAAAACTGGAGTCACCAGGATTCACATAGGGTTTACAACACACAGAAAAGATGGAAACAAACAGTATCTTGGATAACAAAACCACATACTCTAATTCTTCTACTGCAGAAACACACATCTGTTCTACCTATGGAAAACAGCAGACAAAACTGAGGTAACTACATGGTTCTGGGAGGAACTAGGGAACAACAGCAAATCCCTGTAAAACCTACGAGTTTCCACATATTAACAGCACTGCATTTGTCAAAGCTTAAGGCAAGGGTTGGCCATCAGGTCTCAAGAAAGCAGAACTGGGGGAGGATACAAGGCGGCATCTTGCAGGCCTGTATCCTCCAGGTATCTCATTTTGTGTCAATAACTCCATCTTCATCTGTACAAGGTCTTCTGTAATTTCATAGTTATACATTAGATACTTTACAGAGAAGACATTAAGATCCTGCCTCCCTCTCCTCACTACAATAAGCAACAACAGACAAAAGTTTCAAAGTACGTTGTACTTTGAGTTAAATCTAGTGATAAATATTGCAAATTTTAAACACCTTTTAACACCTGAAAATATGAAATTCCAGGTTTGAGATTTCTCCCCTACACCACCTCAGGCACTCCATAGCTCTGTGACTGGTGTCCATAACTGTCATGTCCTAAACTCAGTATTCGAACTCTGCTACGCTAGTACTTGCCAATGAGAAATAACAAAGCGATATTAAGTATCAACCCTAAAGCTGTTAAAACTGAAAGATAATCCTGTTTATTAGTATCAGGACTATATTTTACTAGCGTATTTTCAAATATAGAACCTCGACTACACCAGTCAACTAAATGTTTATTTTCAAACTAGCAGGTTCAAGACCCAGTTAAAGTTCTCAAAAATTCCTGGTTACAGCAAATTTGCCCAAAAGGGATATTTGGAAATGGTCTACAACTTGGTCAGACAGACTGACATACCATATCATTTGCCACTGATTAAAAGCAATCATGCAACTTTAGAAAGCGAGAACTGTAAGTTCCTCCCCCTCCTCAGGGTATACCCCGTCACAAGACTTTTTATGGAGGTTTGGAATATTTTAGCACAGATTCTTTCATACCTGCAAAGTTTCCTCATACATGGTATTTTAACCAGCTACTTGACTGTTATAGCCAAAATACTACAGAAGACAGCAAGTAAAACTATCTGCCAAAAGAATAATTTTTCTCTATTATCTAAATACCTTTAAGACAATGAAAACTGTATTTCCTATGTTTCTCCTTCTGGTTAAGTAAAGCTTGGAACTGTTTTACCACTTTGTATTCAGTATTCTGCAACTTCCTAAATCTGTCCTGAAAACCAGCCATGGCACAACAGTAGTCATGTCAGGCCAAGGCAGCAATACCTTTTTCTCAGTATGATTATAAAGTCACATAAGAGACAAGAATAGTTCTACCTTTTTTAAATTCATATTCATAAATGCAACCTCCCTAAGCTGCATTACCGTGCAATATACTGCTTTCAGCAGTGCCAATTAAGTTACAGATGTTGAAAGATCTGTAAAATGTGTAGCTACCTCCTTCCCCCATAAAAGAGTTGACTTTCTTATTTTTACTCAAACGTCTTTGCATTACCTACCAGTGACTACCTTCCTTCCCACCTGTGACTGCAGAAACTAGTGGCTTCCTACTGTAAACCACAGCAATCACATGAGCAAGGAAAGAGGAAAGGAGATGAGAAGAACCCCACAGATCCTCTCTTAATAAACTAGCCTTGAATGTATTTTAGTTGTCACCATCTACAGACTAGCCACTGTCAGAGACAGTTAACTAAGCTTTTGTTTTATCGCCAGCTCTCTTCATAAGCAGCTACAGTCTTCAGCACCGTAAAAAGCTCATATGATCACAGAAACAATCCTGAACTGTAAAATAAAAATGCATGTAAAGTGAATTAATACTGCTGTCAAAGGAGCAGCATCTGTGGAACTCCATGGTACAATCGGTCTCAAAATCACTCTAATTTATTTCCTTCTTCATTGGGGGGGATGGGGGAGGGATGACTTTATTGGGGAGGGGAAGGGAGAGAAAGAAGTAAGCATGAAGTATACATTTTGAGGAGGGGTTTCCCTTACGGAAAATCAATCCAAGAGACTGGGGAAGAGTTAGTGTGTGAACTGCAGCTAAAAGGAGATCTTCAAGGGACATGGTCCATATAACAGGTGGAATATACATCCAGAACAGCCACAACGAGACTGGGTGGCAGCTGACAGAATGAGAAAAAAAATAACACACAGGTTACTCAAACAGTATTCCTATTTTATTTATTACAAGTTGTAATTTGTACATTTTGTTGCTAAAGCACAGATTTCCAGAGTCCACTTAGGTTGTATCCACAGTGACATATTGAACAGACTCCAATAAGTGACAGACAAACAAATACCAGTCAAGAGGTTTCTTTAAAATTAAAGATTTTAGGACAAGTTTTCCATGCTTTAATAATTCCTCCATATTCTACATACCAAATTGTTTTTATGCTGACTTGCCAGTTAGTTCGGAAGCCCATGTTTATCAGAAGCTGTCTTCATTTCCCAAGCAGATACAATCCAGAAAGATAGTCCATTTAGCATAAACGACAGTAGTGCACCTTTTTTGGGGGCAGAACACCTTTTAGAGCTCGCATGCCATAAAACAAAGAAAAAAAATCTTTTTGAAAGCTGTAACTGGAAGTCAGGAGGGTGAAAGCAGACACTATTGCTTACAGATACAGTAAACTGCAGACAATTGAGAGGGTTGGTTGGGTTTGGGTTTTTTTTGGGGGGGTGGGGTTGGTTGTTTGTTTTTAAAAAACACCAGATTATTGCAGTGGGTAAGTATAGCTGTCAAAGCCTTGACAGGAATCCTAGCTATTTTTCCTGCTACTGCTTCTGCACACAGACTTGTGTCTCTACTTGATGCAACTCACTACAGCTTTGTACTTTATACCATCCTCCAACATCTGGATTCCCTCTGTCTCAGTCAGCCATGTTTCTGGCCCATTTTCCTTCAAATCTGTATTAGCACATCTTCCAAACGACTTCATAAACCCCACACACTCTGCAGGGCAGATTATGTAATCCTGTAACTAATCAAAACACTAGAAAAAAAAATTGAAACAAAAGAAAAAAAATAAATATACCTGCACGGTGAAAATGAAACTGAGCCATAGTGCTATTACTCCCTTCCTTCCCCAACACATATATAGCAAGCAGGAACAGCAAGTAGTAGTACACCATTCATTCAGCTCATCTGTATTTTCCTGCTAGAAGGATCTTCAGCACTACTCTGCAAAGCACCTAGGAATACTTTTGACAGTTGAAAAAAAATTAAGTTTATTTTACGCCCATTAATGTGATCATAAACCAAAGGCTACTCTTTCCATCTCCTCAATACAGATATCCTCCATGGCAGCCTTGTCATTTTTTGCTTTATAATGGAGTCATTTTATTGTATGCAAGAAGCCTCAGGCATTTTGTGCAGCCCATTACTCTTTGTAGCCCACATTCAGATGGCTAATCTGCTATCAGCCAGAAGCTTGACAGACAAAAGGAAAAGGCAGGAAAACAGCACAGCACACACGGTTGCGCAAGCGCACACACACTTCAGCTACAAAGTGCTTCGACAGTAGACCCAAGAACCAACAAGACACACACTTGATTGTAGTCCTACTTAATGCTTCTGTGGTTGAAGGAAGACATACGAGTTCTTTAAAGGTATACAGGCTGGGGAAGACATTTAAAAAAAAGAAAAAGAAGAAGCTTAAGTAGGATGCCTATTAAGAAACATTAAGGCACAAACCTGGAAGGCTTTACTTACTAAGTGAGCATCTTGGAACTTGAAAAAAAAAAAAAATAAATCACAAACATCTTTCTGTTCTAGAGATTTGCTATACAAGACCTTCAAAATGCTTAAGAAAATACTGGCAAAAGTTAGAAAGGCGAAATAAGGGCTACATATAAGCCATTATAAACTATTAGAACAAGAGATTGGGCAAGTTTTCAATTTCATGATTTCTGTTTTCTTACCTGCTCAGAAAAGAACTCTGATGTTTTTAAGAAGTTGTATATTCTTTCCTGTATCCCAAACTATTTCGACACAATACGCATGCAAATCACTTCACTGCATTTGTTTTTGCATATCATACTGCATAAGAAGGAGCTTTTTAATTATTTTCTTTAAAGAGCTTGGGACAATTAAATGGAGAAGGCTTGACACTTCATACCAAAATAAAGGAAAGAACTCCAGCAAATACGGGAATTAACTACCTTACTTATTTTGTTTCTGAAGGAAAGCATCTCACCAGATTCAGAGGCAGTACCGGCAAAAGCATTTCTTGAGAGCCAGATCTACAGGGAACAGTTTGCATCACATACCTTGTAAGAATTTTCTGGCAGGATCATAAATCTCTGTTGTGTATCATGATTTTTAATCAACCAAGTCTATTTGTATCCTTTGCAGCTGGAAAGCTAAAATTGTCCCTCTTTTGTGAGCTGGCTTAGCTCACAGAAACAGAAAGTCTGCCACTAGTTTTAGTTACTCACATGCTGAGGTACAAACCCAGCTCATCTTTTTAAGTAGTCCTTCTCCATCGTGTAACTACCACATCAGCTATGCAGGCTGATCCCTGAAGGCATGATTAATCACGTGGTGAAATACAGAGAACTGTGGCATGTTATACTGCGCTATGTGTCATTGGAACTATTTCCCTTTTCCTATGCTACAACTACCAATTCAATTTTGCTTCTCATTTCTGCTTAAGTTATTATTCCACTTCTGTGCAGAAAGAGTCTTGCAGCATTTTGACTGCAATATAGGACTGATTCTATCTCACTTCCACTATTTGTTTTAAGTTATAGTTAGGGTTTCAGGAATACAGTATGTCAGTCAATTTAAAATCTGGAAAAAGTACAAGGTAAATCTTACCATGAAGAGCAGAAGTTGTCAGAATAGTCTTTTCCACAGATTCAGTCTCTGCGGTTTTAGTATCATTACAACGCTGTTATGAACAACAGGAGTTTACCATGTGTTACTACAGGGAGCATACAAGGAGCAACTATACATACGTATGTCTACAGAACAAGTTCTTACTGTAAATGCAAATTCACTCTCAGTGCTCAGTAGCTAGGAAGTATCAAATAGGTTATTATAACAAGTTGTCCAACAATCTGCTCCTATCTAAAGTTTAAAGTTGGCAAGAACAGTGTTTTCTTGTTGTCTTTGAGTCATAGAAGTTCTGAAATCCCCCGTGAGTCTTGTCCTGCAGGATGAGTACTTCTCTCCTTCTGTGGCCATCTGCAGCACCTCCTCAACAGCAGCACCATCCCTGGCGGTACTCTGCAACCTTATCTTTCTCTCCCACATGTACAAGGTAAGAGGGGGAAAAAAATACTACATTTGCATATGTAATTATGGTGTAGCTCAGCAGTGAGCAAAAAATTACTGGAAGTTGAGAACAGATATGCCCAATGACCACACCTTAGTTTTTCAAATGAAAACGCTTTGCAAGGAAGGGGAAGGGACAGCAGCAGGGAAGGAAGCCAGTCATTACAGCTCCAATTCTGCTTCAAAGTCCTTATTCACCACCTCATGCTCTTTGCGGGGCCAACTGTACCTAGGTCCTTCCTGTGAATAATAACATAAGAATGAATCCAGTAGTATGTGACTAGTTCTATTTCGCTTGAATTTACCAAATAGCTGTACCAGGAATACTAGGAAAAAAAGGACAGGCTATGGAAAGACATAAACAAAACAGGACAGAAGAATAAACAGGTTACAGATACTGAATAGTACCTCCTTTTCCAGCCTAGAACTTCACACAACTTACAGTAGATAGCATACAGGAACTTAAGAGAAAGAACAAAATGCACTAGAAGGTGGGAAGAAGGAAAAAAACCTGATGTCTACGTGAAAGGACATAAGGCAGAAATTCCTCAAAGCATTGGGAAAAACTGTTTAAAACGAAGTGTATTTCAGAAAGAGGGATGACTCGTCGTCCTTATGTTTTTGAGCATTAAGAAAAATTATGTTAGATTAGGGGAGGGGGAAGGTGTTTGGAAAACAAACAAAAAACCCAACCTGCTTCTTTATGTTAAATGTACCAGTTTAGCAAAAAGCAACCTAATCCCTGTAATTAAGGTCTGATTTTTCTGTTCTTCAGTTTGCACTTTTTCACATGGAACAGATTTCCCCAGGCCTTTTTCAATCACGCCATATTTGTGATGTTCTGTAATTTCATTTTGCTTTCTCCGATACACACTCTGTGGACAGATGTGTCTACAAAATGGAACAGAAAACTGCCCTCAGTGTCTGTCAGTTGTCTGACAGAATTTGAAAAGGGATGTTTGCTGAAATAATGAAAACATTTCATATCACAATAACCAAAGGTGCTCCTTAGCGTCACTGGCCCAAGTAGCATTTGATCCTAACAAGGACAGGCACACTAGTTCAAGGTAAAAATATTCTCTCTACCACATCAGACTCTTAACCCCTTTATTTCAAGTGTCATCCATGAAAGTCATGCTCAGGATGATCAGGGTGAAAGGCCAGGTTTATAATCCATTTATATCCAGCGCTCTCGCCAGCTCCTCCAATGTTCCTGATCTAATGCTTGACTTGTGAGAAGCTAAAAAACAGAAGAGCTTACAGAAAGACAGAGGATATCCGCATGAAATCCAAAAACATACTTAAAAGAAGTACATAAGAGGTAGTTAAGGAAAAGTTGTTTCTTTTCCTTCTGATACACTCCAATCTCATATGGGGTTCTTAGTGTTTAAAGAAGTAATTTTACACGTCCTTTCACTCAAGAAGGACTGCTACTAATACTTACAGATCCTAATTGGATAGGATGGAATGTCATCTCAGCGCAGGATAGAATTTCTTTTTTACTTTCTCTCCTCAGTCATAATTGAGCCTCCTAACACATCCAGAAGAATACATTCATCATTAGACATGTTCATTTGCTTTACATAGTTCCTCAAAAATAGACACATTGGAACAAATGGAACACACTGAAGGCAAAGCAATGAGGGGGATGCTACCAAACAGCAAACATTTGTAAGGGAAGCAACAAAGGATGCCAGTTTTCAGGTTTTAACCTTTGGGTGACAGCAGTTGTTAACCAAACTGCTTTGCAACAACAGGGGTAAAGTCCTCACATCAAGGAGACTGTGACAGCTGGGAATGACAGCTGAAAAGGAGAGAACTGAAACAGGCTGCTTTCAAACAGTACTGACTTCTCAAAGATGAGAAAGCATATTTTTAGTTAACTTCTGTTGCTCTGAAAAAGCGTGTTAAAATAAGAGATACAGTTACATTACAGTAATTGCATCAGAAACAAGCACAGGGCGAGGCAAAGTAAAAAAGCCTCCTTTCTTCCCTATTTGAGGTTCCTTGAGGGACAAATGTACAAGTCTGAAGAACCCTGGTTAATATGTTCAGCACTAACCAACTGAAACATTTGAATCACCACCTGGACAGACACAAACTTAACAAGTTTCTTCTTTCTGCTCTACCACCACCTATCCTCCTAATACATGAATGTAATCTGTCGGTACTCACACAAGGAATCAGATATACAGGCCCAGATATAGGAAGAGAAGACTCAGGACATATATTTTTACTGCCTGAAAGGTCCTTACAGACTGTTGTATTTTTCTCAGGAGTACTGAAATAGATTTATAAAGCTATGCTGCATTTAATTGTAGTCAGTATTTCATCCACCAAGTCTCGCTCTTCTTGACTGGGCTTCCCATTTTCCTCCACTGCCACACAGGAATTCTACTTACATATGCAAGAAAGGGACAAATAGATTAATAAACAAACTGAGGCTCAGCACAAAAGGAAAACTGAAAATAAGCCTATTCCTTCTTTAAAACAGGAGAGTAAGCAAAGATTAAAAAGCTACAACTGTGAAGAGTTTTTAAAAATATCAAACTCCTGTTACTCTTCCCAATAACTTAAAAATAAGAAGTTAGGAACTATGCAGCCAGAAAAGCAAACTGAGACTGTGAGAAATACCTTTGCGCTTCATAATTAGCTCAAGAAATTCACTCGATCAGAATATCAGAGGCAATGGCTTATTGAGAGGTTTAAGAAACGTGCCAATGTCACATGGAAGCAGAAAGCATCACAGAAAGCTAGACACACAAAACTCCTTCAGAATCCCCCAACAATTCTAGTGCATCAAGGCATCATCTAGTCAGCTGAGGTCAAAGCTATTTCCCACTGTGATCTTCTCATGCACCCAACCAGGGACCAAATTCATCGCTCCCTGGAAGGCCACCAAGGTGCATCAGAAATAAGGTATCAGACCTTCAGCGAGAAGCAGACTACTCCCTTCCCTATCCCAATCTCCCTCCTTCCCACATACGCTCTTCACCTCGCCCATGCACTCTGCCCACTCATGCATACATCCCTCTGCTCTCCATGCTGTGCTTGGGTTTCTGGTTGATTTTTAATTATTATTTCAAACAGTACTTCCCTCTACAAGGAAGAGTCCCTTATCATAACTGCTCTATCGCCCCATCTCCTGACTAGAGCTAACCACACATCTTCACTGATGAAGATACCAGACTGCTCTCCACGCCCGCCGTGCGTCTCGCTTCCCAGGCCCCCCAGGCAGGAGTAGCACCCACCTGCACCCCTAGCCACTTCCCACATGGCTCTGCCTTAGCAGCGGCAGCCCCCTGTGACAAACAGTAGTGGTGGTAAGACCTAGACTTGGCATGTGTTTGTCCCAGTCAAGTTGACTTCGAGGCCTGACATTTATTTATATGCTTCTGAGGAATTTTTGTTTTAAGGAGGACTTACGGTTTTTAAGTTTACCTAGCAGTCATTTTCAAACATTAGAAATACCAGCCATATGCTGAGACTCTTCTTTAGTCATCACTGTCCCAACAAAACCAATATCTGATTAAACCATCTCTGCCCGGATGCTAACGTCTAAGAAAACACTCTTCTAAACACCCCACACATCAGAGTAGGGATGTTGATGTTAACAGTGTAGGTCTTAAGCCAGTTCCCTCCTACTGTGTTTTACATTTGTCTACCTACAGATCACTGAACTTAGGACTCAGGAATACCAAAAACACCAGAAGACAAAATTCTACTTCTCCAGCACATCATTACATCAACATTGATTAGGCAGACAGGAAACATCACCAGTAAATATACTGCCTTAATACCATCTAAAAATGACTACAGAGAAAATTGAGTTCTGCATATTGCCACTTGTTTGCTGAAAGTACAAGTATTTCAACACAATAAATATGAAAGAGTTTAAATACTTAAACTGAAAGGAATAGTAACTGCTAAATGATAAATCTGCTCTTTCTCTTTAAGGCTCTAGATCAAGCCAAATGCAAGGGTAGTCCCAAGGATTAAAAATGGATTGAGACTCAGTCTTGCTATGGACTTCCTGTGTGACCTTGGATAAGTCACTTGAGAATTTAGTTCTCAAAAATAACAGGCCTATTATAGCTGCCAGAACGAAGCACCAACGTTTCTGAAACCACAGATGCAAGCCAGGTCCTGCTTACTTGCCCATAACGCAGAAGATCATACCTGGTGAGATCTTCTGAAAAACGTAGAGACATATGACTAGAACTTCAGGAATATCTATATAAAGCACTTGAAAGTTCATCTGGAACTGTACTTTGAAAATTGCCACAGAAGCCTACATAAAACCAGAATTACTTCTGTTTTTCAAGCTCTTGTTTTGTGTATGTGTGAAACCTATCACAAGTAGAATCTTTATGATTATGATCTCCAGAGATGCAGTATGTACTGTTAAATATTGGATTTACAGTCAACGAAGCACACCATATTCTAATCCGCTTGCAATATCAATTACCTAGAGTTTTTTAAATGACTACAAACAGCTAACGAGTTGAAAGCAATGAGCTTATATTTTAGGTAAATAATAACGACTGGATTTAGAAGTAGGGATTCTTAAGAGCCATTTGGCTAGATACTGTCATTCCAGCAGTTTCCCTGCAATGGGGAGCATTTGCTCAAAAATCAGTTAAAAAATAAACAAGCAAAAAACCCACAACTCAAGCTTCAGAGAACTTGGTTTTATTTCTTTAACATAGTAATAGAGTCCCATGCATGTTAAAAACGTCTGCCATCCCTCGCTGGCATTTTAAACCCTATTAAAATAGATGTTTCCACGTGAAGAAAGGCATCGCACTGACATTCTTCACTTTAGTTTATTCCAGCCTCCTACCCACACCGTAAAACTTCTATAAGAAGAAAAGACAGGTTAATACAACCACCCAAGTCCCAGCGGGGAAGGAGAACCTGCTGTAGAACCCCTTCCCCCCGCACTGCCGACAAGGAGCTCACTTGCAGAGAGCAAGGGCCTAATGGAAGTCCGTAACGCTGCTAATTAACAGGACCTGTAATAAAGCCCAAAGTCGACAGAAAGACTCAACAGCGAGGGATATCTGATATAACAGAAAACATTTAACAGAAGATTTGGGCTGAGTTCACAGGAGTCAAATCCTCAGACTTCTAAGTAAAAAAATTACTTCTACAACAGGGAAGCCCGTGTCAGAGGGAAAGTTTCATCTACTTGCTACTTTTCATCAACTGTTTCAGCAGCCAGTTTACCAGAGTCCCCTAAGCAAGGAAAACTGTTTCAGGCTAATCACCTTAGAAAATTCTGCCTCAGGTAGCTAATTACCTTAAAACACCCTGCTTTACAACTGTTAAAATAACAAGCTAAATAAGCTAAAAATAACTGAGAGAAAAATGAAGGGATAATGACATTTTTAAGTGTATTCCCATAATATTTCAGTAGTTAACATGAAAATAAAAGTATTACTTGTTTATATGAGAGAAGATTTCCCTGGACTCAAACAGTTAATTCAGTTGTCCATGTAGACCTGTTCACAGTGCCTGGAATTTAAACTCGGGAAACATTCCTCAATTCCCAAATTGCAAATTTAAATTAATGCTGGAGTGAAAACACGATACCTAGTGAAAAAGAAAGGGAGGGGAGCAAGAGAAGAAAGGCAGGACAAGGAATGTTGTATCCCCAGCATCACTAACGCCTGACATCCTGCCAGTAGTTCACACCTTGGAGCTAACAGAAACACGCCATGCTTTTTTGCCTTATTCAAAGGCACTTCTGATCTTCTTGCAGCCCTTAGCTTTGTAACAAAACTTTACATGAAATGATTATCTAATAAAAATAGAGGAAATCCAACTGTAAAGCAACTCAAACAGCACTCTAACAAGTCAATCTATATAACCTTCTACTCGCTGTTACCAGGGGCAAACAAGAAAAAAAAAGCCTGCCTCATAGCATGCAGAATTTACTCAATTTCATACATTCCTCTTTTTTACCATTAAATATGCATCTGAAGAACAAAAAGCACACTTATGTTATTTTCAGAACATCAGTATAAAAGGCTGGTATCTTTTTAACCCTGTAGTAAGGGAAGTTTTAAATATTTTGCTTGTTTTACTTGTCTCACAGCATTGCTGAAGAACAAGATGTGTTACTTTTAGTTTTGTTCTTTAAAACAAATCAAGACAATCCTGTAATATATATAAGAGATGCTAAGAAAGCTAAGAAATCCTGATCCTGCAAGCCAACTCAGAGTAAGAAAACCTTTGCCGATACTGAATCTATTTAAAGTCCACACAGGATTCGCATAGTGTGGCAATGCAGATGACTGGCAAAAATCACATCCCACTTTTCTCCTCCCCCTTTCTCTATCAAAAAGAAGGGAGAAGGTAGATAGGAAGAGACACCCCAATCAGCGCTATTTTCCTGCTTTATCAGAACAGTGCTATCGTCCCAACACTTTGCTAACTTTTTTGCTGTAGTGGATGTTTTTGTGTACTGGCCAGAAGTAAAGACAACGACACAGGACAGTTTTCTTCGGGTATGAAGTGCCAGATTTTTGTGTAAGTTGAAGCTTTAATGGCAGCACCAATCAGCTCTTTTGCTGATCTCCTGTAGCGACCAATAAACAAGGTACCAGCTCTAGAGTTAAGAAGATAAGACTGTCTTTCCAGCTACAGTTAATGCATCAGGATGGCAGCTCTGGCTCACAGAGAGAGGAAAAAAAAAAAAAAAAAACAAGCCAAAGAAAAAAAAAGAAACAAAAGTTTACAGTACAAGAACAGCTGTGTTAAGCTTATCAACAAATAAACAGAAGGAAAGTTTACAGTATAGTAACTAAATGCCATAACCCAGTATTATTAAGTGGTATACTGGATACGAAATACAATAGAATCATAGAATCGTTTTGGTTGGAAGAGACTTTTAAGATCATCAAGTCCAATCTCTCCTCAATAAACTCACATTCAGTGGGAAAGGGGGGAAAAAAGGCAACTGGAAGAGCATAAAATTGGTTTAGTATATACTACGAACAAGCCAGCTGCTGAAGCATCTCCTGTACAGTGATGTCTTGTTAACAGACGATACCCACCTATAAAAGCAAAGTGCATTTAGAGATTGAGAAGCAAAAAAAAAATCTCATACCTATTTATTGTAAAGGTTAAAGGGTTAACATTTTTCTAGCCAATTTCTTTAGTAAATATTTGCAAGTCAAACATACACCCACTGCTGAGAAATCTCTATTATCCAGAATCTATTATCTAACCAATCCTGATGCTTCAATGCACAATAACTTAAGTTGTTTTTAATTCCTCAAAAAAAGGAACCAAAACCAGCCTAACCTAAGACACACTACAATTCTACCTTGCAGAACTAGTTGATAAAGACTCAGAGGCTTTTTGTAATAAAATGAGTGCAGCGATAAGGTCCAAAAGTAATGATAATGAAAGATACCTGGAATGATACCACATCTTATACACCTTTTGTTTTCTGCGAGTGATACATGCTGCAGACAAAACGTTTTGTGCTAAACAGCCTCAAATCTGGTTTTCTAATATTAAGCACAAAGGAAAAACACTGACAGCAAGCTTGGTAAATAAATCCCTCCCTTGAGAACGAAAGCAGCAGACAGGAGGGGGCTGACATGCATGCAGGAGAAAACTAAACACCATCTTTTTTTTCTACCTGCACAAGTTGCCATTTGCTGCAGCGATCAAGAATCTCTTTTCCCCGTTGATTTCAAAAGCTAGGTTTTCAGAGTATTTCCCTCTCCAGTCATCTGTTGATATGCTCTAAGAGTATGATATTCACATCACTGGATCTTTAAGAGAAAAATCCATTTTCTTTCCTGTTCAGGTAAACATGTTTACAGCTCCTGCACAGACGCTGGGTGGTTCAGACTCACATGTCACACACATGTCGTCAGCAACAAGAAAAGCCCCTTTCTCCGATCATCAACATTTTTAATAAGGTAAAAAGAAAAGCACTTTCCAAACTTACCTTTAGCACAGCCAAATCCTGAGCTAAATATAAATATTTACACTAGGACAAGGAATTAATAACGTGAGCATGCAAACAAAAATACTTGCTAGAAAACGCACACAGCAAAAATAAGAAAACCCTCCTAAGTTCAAAGCAATCAAATCAACTCGCTAGCCCGCGGAAAGGCCGTTATTTATCACCGCGTTACGCCCGCAACAGCCAGGATTAGAGAGGAGAAGCACCGATCGTGGCTCTGATCTATTTCGGAGACCGTTCACTGCGTATGAAAACATCTCGGATCGCAGGCGAAAGCCTTCCTATCTGTGACCCTGCACAGGAAATGCCACATAAAACCTAAAATTGCCAAGGAAGGTTACAAAACCTCCTGCTTTACATCCTACTGCGAAGAGTCGCTACGAGGACCAAACTATTTCTCCATTTTCCAGAAAACAAGTAGAGAGTGGGTGTTACGAGCGTTTATTCCCCCCACCGTGTACCTTCCAAATGCATCTTAAAGTAACACACGTACCAAACGGGGCGGGGGGGGGGGGGGGAACCACACGCAACCCAACCCCACAGCTGCCCTTAAGTCTGAAATGTAAATGTAGTTCCTTATATAGACTGCAGCAGTTGGTCACACACGCACGGAGAGCGGAGCGGGGGCCCCCGGCCAAACCGTTACCACCCATTATTATACAAACAGGTACCTCCGAAGCCAGAGGGAAGGGAAGAAACTTCGCCGCCCGCCCCCGCCGCCCGGCAGCAGCCCTCCCTCCCTCCCTCCCTCCCTTCCCCACCGGGACCCGGGGCGGGGAGGCGGCGCGGCTGCGGGGCGCCGCCGGGGACCAACTCTCGGCGGGGAAAAGGAGGAGGAGGCGAAAAGCGGCGAGCGGGCGGCGGGGGCGCCGGTCCCCTCCCGCCGGCCCGGGGCGGCCGCGCCGCGCTGCCCCCGCTGCGGCGACAGTGCCTCCCCCGCCGCCGGCTGTGCCCCCCCGCCTCGCTCCGTCCCCCCCTCCCGGTGACGGCTGGTGTCCCCCACCGCCGCCCCCCGAAAGGCGAACGCCAGCCCGCCCCGCGGCCGGGAGCGAGAAGCCGGCCCGCTGCCGGGCGAGCGAGGGGAACTCCGGCGGGCAGGCGCTCCGGGGCGGGCGGCGGGGGGGATCCCGCCCGTAGGGCCGGGGGTGGGGGGAAGAGAAGGCGGGCGGGGAGGCCCCGCTCCGCCGGGGCGCGCAGGTAACAAGTTTCGGAGTTGGGGCTGCCGAGGCCGGCCAGGCGGCGGAGCCTCCCCGCCGCTCCCCGCGGGGCTCGGCGTCCCCCGCCCGGGGCCGGAGGGCGGCGGCGCGGCCGGGGCCGGGGGGGGGGGGGGGGCCCGATCCCGCTCCCCGGCGGGGCGGTCGCGGGGCGTGTGGGGGAAGGCAGCGTGTAACGGTCCCGGACAGGCGGCGGAGTGCGGCGGCACCGCTAGGCGGAGGAGGGAGGCAGGCGGCGAGGCGAGGGAGGGAGGCACCAGGTAGCGGATATAACGGTGCGGAGGGAGCCGGGCTCCCGGCGAGGAGCGGCGGGGGAATTACTTTCGCGCCCGCCCCAACCTCCCCCCTCCGCGTTCGGGACGGCTCTGCCCGGCCCCCGCCCCAGCCCCGACCGCCGCCCCGGCGCGGCCCAGCCGCTGCCCCGCGGGCTGACTGACCGTTATTGCGCCTCGGGTTCGCCTGCTTCCTGCGCTTACACCTGGGGCCATCCGCCATGATCCTCTCGCTTGTGTCTAAATGCTCCAGTCACCTCCTCCCCCGCCCTCCCCCCTCCCTCCCCTCCCCTCCCCCCCGGACCTGGTTTACGACACTGGGTGGTTTTACTTTTACATCACCTTCCTACACCTAGTGCTCGGCCGGAACCTTGTTGCCAGGGGAGACGGGCGCTTTACGGCAGGACGTTTGAACGGCGGCGGGGGAAAAGTTGCGGCCGCAGGTACCGGGAGCGGCGGCCGCGGCCTGGGGGGGCTCGGCGGGGCGGCCGCAGCGCCGCCCGCGGACCCCCGACCCGCTGAGGAGGGGGGACCCCCGTCCCTCCGCTGGCAGCAGGGGGGGATCCCCGCGGGACGGGGCGGCCCGAGGGGGCGGGAGCCGGGGGGTAGAGGGGGGGTGCTCGCCGGGGCGGCGGAGGGGGATCCCCGGCGTCGGCGGGGCCGGCGGGGGCGTTCCGCCCGCCCCGCATGGCCGCGCTGAGGGACCGGCCCGCCGCCTGCCTCCCCGCCCCGCTGCCAGGTGCCTCCCGCCCCGCTGCCCTGCGGCCTGCTCGGCGCCAGGCCCCAGGTACCGCGGGGGCGGGCGGGCGCGGCGGGGCCGAGCCTGCGCCGGCTCCGCTTCCCCTCGCTCACGCTGCCCCGCACCTGCCTTAGGGCAGCGGTGGGGCTCCCCCACCCAGCCGCGGTAGCCTGGCCCCCCCGCCGGCTGCCTTACCGTAAGCCGGCCGGGGAAGGGAGGGCAGGGGCGGATTCACGTCGTGCCGGTCATCTTGCCCTACAGGTCTGGGCGAGGAACGGACGGCTGGAGGAGAGCGATGCTGTTCCCGAGTGCGAAATCTGTCGTCCTTGAGCTTTCCTTAGTCACGCTTCCCGCTTTTACGAAGAGGAGAGGAGTTAGAAAATTCTGTGCCCTAAAAAATAAAACAGGAAGGGAGCCATTTTTCGCGGATAATTAATAAACAACCTTGTTTGGGCTTAATAAATATATTCAACGTATTAAAAATGAAAATATCACTATCAAACACTCATACTATTTATTTGCTCTTGCTTTTCACTTTGGGTAATAAAATAACAATAACTTTCCATTTGTTTTTAGGCTTTCTTATTTCTTTTTTTTTTTTTTTTCCTTATCCTGGGATGGTTCTGTAGAATTTACAGTTTTGTGCTTCTGGGGAATTCTTTTATGCAAACAAATTACATTTCAGTGAAAGCGTTTCTGTTAACATGATAATTTTAATAAATAATTGATACACTAGTGAATTTGAGGCCTTTAGTTACTCTGCATTGTCTCTACATGCGATATGTTCACATGCTGTAACACATCACCTCGTCTCATGGAAGCAGCATAGCATGTCTCTAGAAAAATGAACTATTGAACACTGACAGTTTGTGCAAGTACCTTGTATCTGAAGCTTACCCATAAGTCAGTGCAATCAGAAATGCTTAGAAAAGACGTATAGGGCTAAAATGGATGCAGAGTTAGGTAAAGATCTAGTGTGGTTTTTTCAAAATTAATTGTACTCTCAGAAAGGTACATGAATCGTGGATTTGGGTACTTACATGAAAACAGCTGTTGCCCTTCTTTACAGGTACAATCCATTTGTGTAGTATCTCTCAAAAATTGTTAAATTTAGGTGTAGTGTTTTTACATATGTATCTTTAACCAGTGTGAATTAGCTGCTGACTTCAACAGTTTAATGAGGATCTACCCAAGAGCTGTTAAAGAAGGGTAATGAATCAAACAGTACAACGTGTTTGATGAACTAATAGAAGTCATTTAAAAGCATTAGATTTGGCCTTAGCTGGGAGTACCGAACCCCAAACACAAGGGTAGCTAAGAACCGCAGCACAAAATGAACTACAAGATAAAGATGAAACTTGTCAGCAAAATTTTGAGTGAGTGAATTGCAAAGTTTACGGCAGAATCTCGGTTTTGTCCTGCTTTAATAGTTCAGCATCCTTACTCGTCAAGTTTTTGTACAGAAGATATCTGTGGCTCTGAAACTGCTTGCAAATGAGGGCTTAAGTTGTTTTGGAATTCTTGGATGTTTTTGTCATTCTGTGGATTAATTTAACCAAAATATCATGTACAGGTTTTCACGCTAAGTTTTCATTTCCTTAAAATTTGTCATGTTGTAGAAGGTAGTTGCAAAAATTAAAATAATAAGGTATCTGTAGATGTATTTGTAGATTTGTAACAACGTTCCCCTGCCTACCCACACAAAATCCCAGGCCCCTCTTTAAGCAACTTTCAAGTAGCTTGTTTTCGTTGAGTTTTGTCACTGTTCACCTCTGGATAAGAATTCTTGTCTCTTCATTTTGAGCAATTTACGTTTCCTAGCAGAATGAGGAGAGAAACAGTCTCCTGGTGTTTGTTACTGCCTTTTTTCCAATAGCCACGGTGTCTGTTTGAGCATTGGTCTCTTGAGATTCCCAAGCAGCTAGAAGAAACTGGTGACAACTCTTGCTGCCCATTAGTGTCTGAAGAGCAGAACTGAAACTGGCAGGAGCATTGCTAGCTCTACACTGCTATCGTTGTGATAAATGAGAAGAGAAAACCAAAGCAATCTTTGTATATGTTGGTTTTGATACCAAAGAGGTCTAGAAACTAAAAAAGCAGAGGATGGTATTTTGCATGAAGTTATTGATTACCCCAATCGCTTTTCATTGTGGAAAGTGTCTCATTCACATGCAAATAGGTATGTGATGGTCTGGTTTTTTGGTTTTTGTTTTTTAAACTTTGATATATTTGATGCAAGCAACTGGGCACTTCACGTCTTTGTATACAAAGTTCCCATTATTTACTGCGCTAAAAAGCATCACAATTAAGGATGCAGCCACTGTCAAAGTGTTTTGACCTAATAAATTCTTTTAATCATGGATGCAAACCCCCTATTTGCTATCTTTGTAGTGTTCTGCAATTTATGAGCACATTCTATATGTAATTTAAACTGTTTTGTGCTGCAAGAATGAAAAATCCTGTTTTTTCTTTATGGTGCACAGCTTTCAATCTGACTTTTCAGTCAAGGATGCAGGAATTAATTAATGTACTAATTTGCAAAGCCTCGGCAAAGCGTTGTATTTTCTGTATCCTCCTAAATGTGGCCTGCTTGAGAATATATCTCTTTAAATGAGGAATTCTAAGACAGTGGTCATCCATAACAATTAGTTCATCTCTAGTGACATAATTTGTGTGGGAATTCAGGCAACCTAAATAGGTGTAATGTAGTTGAAATGTAGATTGCATAGCTGCTGTACTTCACCTTTTTTGAAATTTATTTTCATTGTCTGAAGACAGGAATTAAAATACTTTAGTAGTCACACTGGAGTATGGGTGCTCGAAAACCAGCTAATGATTATTACAGACAGTTTTTGCCATTTTAAAAGTAGTCCTGTATGTTGTGTTATGGTTTATGATCATAAAACCATAAATCATCTTATGGTTTATGAGTATGTGTTATTAAATAAAAGCATTCAGTCCTCTGTTTGTATGCTTACTCCTTATTCATGTTTATGAAATGAAGTTTCACGTCCTGTCTTGAGTATTCTGGATTTAATGGTGTTCATTTAATTGAATGAATTTAGAATTACGGTGGAAAATAACTCAGTCGATTGTTTCTTGTGTCATTTCTGGTTTGTGGAGATCCTTTTTTTTTTTTCTGATTTCCATTAGTGAAACTATTTTCACTTCCATGTATTTTCTTGGAATGTTAGTTCCTAAAATTTACTTTTCAATTGATGATTCCTTTTCTTTTTTTGGAAATATGCTTTTGCTCCTCTGTAGAAGTTGTAGTTGAAAGATTTAGTAGGAGAACAATGACCCAGCAACTAATCTTGAATAAAATGTGGATTTTAGAGATATCAGCATACGGTTTTAGTGCCCTTCCAGATGGTCTTTCAATTTCTATTTTTGCTTCCAAGTGAATCTAATAAGTTTTGAAGGTGTACCCTGGGATGTTGTACAGTCTCAAAAAATGGTAAAGCCACTTGAAATTTGCATGTTCGCTTAGAGCGGAGTTTATAAATATTTATCAAGAGAAATTACCCTTTTTTCACTTTCCTCAACTTATAATTTTTTTTCTGTTTCTGTACTTTACCATGAATTTATTTGTTCATTTAAAGCTTGAAGCTGATTCCTAATAAATTATCGTGTCTTGCACAACTTGAGACGGCCGTACCTGCTTGAAAGATTTAAGCATAAGGATGTAAACTGCCATAAAGCATCGATGCGTGCATAGCTCTATATAGACATAATGACTTGCATACATGCAATTGACTTTTCAAAAATCTTCCGTGTTAAGAAAAAGTGTTTGTGAAGATCACAAAGGCCTTCAAAATCATTTTGTTTCTCTTGCTCTCCTTTTGCCCTACTTGTTGCATATTGTTTTTCCCGTGAAAGCAATTAACCTGTGCCGATACCTATGTCAGGTTGGTATGCTGGGTAAAATAAATGTACGAAAACATAACCAGGACCTACAATTCCATTCTTATGCTAATTTTAACTTTAGAGGTGTTCTCTGTTTCGGAGCTTTCACACAAGCAAAAAATATTTTTAGAAAAAGAAAAAATTTGAAAAGGTCATTCCACATTCTTCATCCAAAAGGCAAATCTTGCGTGTTCAAAATGGAATTGGAATGCAAATTTGGGTACAAGCATTGGATTGTGAACAGTTGTGATTTTTTGGTTTGTTTTCAAAGTACCTAGAACTTGAGTTGAGAATGTCTACTTCAATACTTTATTTTCTACTACTAGATGCAGTAGCAAAATACTGTATCAAAATATTATTTTTTTGTTTTAAATTACATCTGAACTTGTGACTGATCAAATTACAGTTGTAGTGCAGTTAGTTTTCCCGGGTTTATTAGTAGCACATTTTCCATTCATCTTTGTTTATGATGACTCTGCATAAGTGTCCTTATCTGTTATATTATCTAATTAAACACTAATGTATTGTGAATATTTTCCCATATGGTTCATGTTTGTTTCCTTCTGTAACTTACACTCTGTTTCTGATTTAGTTCTGCTCCCCAGCCCTCTTGCTGTTTGCTGTCTCACAGTTTTGTGCGATTGCTCATTTGGCTCTCGTTTGGAGTTACTCTCCTTGTTATGATATCTGTACAGCTGGCTCAGCTCTTTAAATCTCAACTTCAAATTGATTTCTTAATTATTTCATTGCATATTCTTCTCATTTATATTTGGGTTTTTTAATTGCTGCAACACAGTCTAATGTCAGATGTTATTCATTTGTTATCTCTCATTTGTCTTTTTTTCTCACTGCGAAGTGCATAATGCTTCTGCAGGAAATGTTTGGTAATACATAAAGGAAAGCTGTTGTTTTGGAGCTGCTATAGTTTTGGAGCTTGCAGTGTGTATTCTGAATACACAGAATTACCATAAAGCAAGCCAGAAAAAAAGAATATTAGAGTCTACCAAAACAAACAAATGAATACAATTAAAAGTCTAATTTTGCTTAAGAGACCTCAACAAATCATCGGCCAATGCCATAACAAGAAACACAGGTACTCTAATGATTATTTTCTGAGATGTGAACCGAAGCTTTGGTGTACTCGGCATAGTTGGTCTGATTCTCCTATTTGGCAAGGTAAGGGTCTCTCTGGTGGATACAAACATATGGTGTTAAAACGGACAATAGTATGTTTGAAACTCAGATGCAGAGACCAAATGCGTTGTCACTATAGAGCTGTGTAAAATCTAGTGTAATTCCATCTGACTTTAGTTTACTGGAGCAAAGCAGTTCAGTGCAAGAATGGTCACGTGTTGATAAAGAATTGGAAAGGGTTTATGATTCTCATGTAAGGCTACACATATCAGGAATTTTTGGTTGCAAGATCAAACAAGGAAAGCATAGTTTGGATCCTTCCAAACAATAAACATTTCTTTTTTCCCTTGTGGAAATATACGGGTTCAGATAGAAAATGACTTTTTTACCCAAGTATTAAAAGCTTGGATTAGAGCAATTGTTACAAGCAGAGCAGATGGTCCAGGGGTTTCCATGAACCAAATGATTTGAAAATTCCCGTTATTAGGTTCCCTCTTCTTACTGGGGAGGTTTGAACAGAGATGTGTATGGTGGGCAGTACCCTAAATCACTGGGCTGTAGATATTCTGAAGAACTCTCATTTTCTCTTATGGATCCTGACTAACTGTGAAAGTACTAGAAGAAGGACAAAAGCTCCCGTGTCATCTTTAGAGAAGTACTTTGAAATACCCTTTACTCCTCTCACCACTTACGTAAATGTTCTGGCTGTTAGGTTATAATCTTTAGTTCAATGACTATTTTAAGTATTTTATAGAAACAGAAACCATTCATCAGTACAGATAAAGACCACCCAAACTGTTGTCTTTAGGAAAGTGAATTGGCATAACTGCTGAATGATGACGATTCAGATTTCTTTGAGGAGAGGGTAGAATCGCCCTTGGCTTTTAATATCCTGGAGGAACTCAGTGACTTCTGGGATTTCGTATTAAAGATGGATTACAACCCAACGTTTCATGCACACAGGGCATGTTCTGAATGGCCCAGATCAGTTTCTGCAGAGCGGCCAGGTAGAGAAAAGCCGAGCTTGAAGAGCTGCAGATGGTTAGGTAGAATGAAGAGCATGGCAGCTGTAGGGATGACCAGAAGCAGATCTTCATGTACATGGAGAATTTAACTGAAAATCCTGAGTAACTATGATTACCTAGAAGCTGAAAGCAGTAATGGAGAGCTTTGTTTGTGTTTAGATGCCTACAGGATCTGTTTTGCAAATACAAAAGCTATCTGGAGTAGTAAAATTAAAATTTGATGTGTTTTAGGTAATTTTATTTCTGTTTAAAAGACTCATTACCTATTTCAGTAGCTGTTGGTAGGCATTCATTGAAGCAGTTGATTTCTTGCAGGTGATGACTAATTCATTTTGGTAACCATAGTAGGTGATCATGCGTGGGACTCATCTGCCTTATGTAGAGTTTTACGTCTGGGCTAATCCTTCCAGGCTGCCTTTGTGGCTAGTGGGGATCTAGGCAGTAGGGCCTGGTATACCTCACAGACGTCTAAAGTTAAGTGAGATGAATCCCACCCCATCTCTTACTCTTGACATCAGTCCAGCCAGTGAGGTACGCTTTCCTGTCATGAGGTTGTTGGGGTTTATGGAGATGACTTCATCTCTCTGCTCTGAATTTTACTCCCAGTTTTGTAGGGTGAAAAGTCCTAGAATTTGTTGCCTCACCTGCAACTGGTGTCTTTTTTGCCAAGTATCTTTAGACACCATTCCCTGATAAGGCCATATCAGCTCTGTGGATTTTCACATAATGTACCATATATCACACAACACCAAGGGCAACAAAAGCATTTCTAATGGTATGAAATTTTATTTTTGTTTTTTAATAGTTGTAGTCCAGCCAAATGTTTATAAAACATTTGGGCCGTCTTAGCGTAGGGAGGATAACTGTGAAAACCTTATTCTGCAACGATGTACAATTCAAAAGCTCAGAGTTTGTTCCTGCAGCCAGGTGTGCTTGTATTTGGATTCATCATTGCAGCATCTTGAAGAAGAGGACAGAAGAACTTTGCTTAATTGTTATTAATAATAGTACTTTGGTGCCATGCCATTTATTCTAAATAATGTAAAGAACTTCATGGGATTCATTGCTAATTTTAGACATAAGCTTAATTTGCAAAATGGAAAAGCTCCTCACTGCAATAGCATCTTCACCATGAATCCAAGACTATACTTAGTTGCATGCTTCAGCTTAGACTGCTTTATCTTTAGTTGGTGATTGCTTCATAAACACTGCTCTGCTCCTAAATAATATTTATAGGATCTGTGATGTTTTTATCTTAACATTGTTGCTCACTTAAATGTTTATTCCAGAAGGTCTGAAAAATTATGTTTGCAACTACTGTTAATTTCCCTATGAGAGGTGGCTTATGCACAACTATTTTTCAGAGTCTATTTCAAGACGTTTCAACTACAGCCTAGTCTTAATCTGAGTCAGACTAAATCAGAGTCACATTTTCTCTTGAATAGTAATGCACCACATTAGTTTTGCAGCCTCTGAAACTGCATTTGAAGGACATTGCATTGCTTGGGTCTCCGTTCTCCTCAAAGTGATGCATACTGGTATGAATCCTAAGCAAAAGGTTTTGGTGCTCTTTCCCCAGCCTGCTTTTCCTGTGGTACAGTGATGGATAACCCTTTCTGTTGACTTGGGCAAGACTGAAGAAAAAAAAGCAAGCAGACAGACCCGTCCATTGCTGTGACTACCTAGACTGAAATGCCAAACTCAACAAACAGACCATTCTTCATGCATAGAAGAAAATACTAGACAGAGTATCCAGCCAGCCAGGGATCAGCAAATGTACCAGAGCAATAGCCATGGCTAAACTCAAACGGAAACCTTTTATGTAAATTCATCTGTGTGCGCTTTTTTCTTGCTTGCTACTCGATGCTGTCTCTCATGTCCTTCTGCACGAGAGCTCAGGGTGCCTTTCTTCACTAGCTTTTCTTACCTTTCAGAATATTAAAAAATATGCAAAACATTTTTAGTTAACACTTATGGTGTATATCTATTACTACACTGCATCTGTTTGTATACACACACATGCATAAAGCTATTTTTAAAGATTAGGAAGGTCACAAAGTCATGGGCTTGGCCTAGATTCGTGATCCCTTGGTTATACCCACATCTGCCTGCCCCATCCCTCCCCAAGAGATTACCACCACCACAGCCGAGGCTGCCGTTCCCTGTGTACACAAATCCCCGTGTATTAGCAAACTGAAAACAACGGTAGTTCAAATTAAAAGTACTATGCTGGACCAGCAGGTGCAGACTCAGTCTTTCTCCCATTTATTTGGAGAGGTTACTGTTTCCAGTTGTGTGATCAATGTTGTTTTCAGCTGCTCCAGCTATGTCCAACATGGATGGCTTCATTACAGAATGGAAATATTAATGCTTCCCTTTTCAGTCATAGAGTTTTAATTTTTATCCCCTATTACGTTAGCTACGTTACCCCATCTCTTCCTGCGCCTTGAGAAGATGTGCCGCTTGGCGATGTATTAATAAATCTTTCCTCCTTGTTCAAAATAGTTCTAATCCTAATCATGCAGGTTATGCAAACCCCAGTCTAAAGACAATCTAGCAATTTCTATGGAAGACAGTTCTAGGCAGACGCTTACGTTTGATTTTGACTTATATGACATGCAATATATGGAAGGTCATACATCATGTCAGACACATTTCATTCATCAGGGTTGGCTTCCCAAATGCTTTGGGAAACTAGCCAAAATCACAACATGGGAAATTCCTTAACCAAGAAGAGGATTAACCAATCCTTAAACAAGTTTGAGGATTCGTTTGGACTTTCTTGTTCCAACGGCATCTACTATAACGCTAACTAATAGCTAGGGGTGTACATCTCTGCATCTCTGTGGGGGACTAGCATAGGGGAGTAGCTAACAGAAAAGCTCCAAGTACTTTTTATTCCCCATTCCTGCTGGGAAAAGATTCAGATTCGGATTTCTCCAAATCTTTTGCTCTTCCCCATCAGAATCTCAACAAACTCATCAGAATCTCTTTGTTCCTCAATTAAAAGAATGTCAAAACTACTTAATTTCCTTTGTGCAGTCCTACTTGGATCTAAATATGCATTTGACATTTCATGCTACGCCCAGTTCCAACAGATGTAGGCTCTGTGGCCTTACAATTAGGTACTATGTTAAGTGCTATCTAATTTTAGGAGATGCCATATGGCTTTCCCTGTATTTTCCTGGATAGTTTCTGAAAGGTAAGCATGCTGTTTCATTACAGAGACCCATCACTTCCTGAAGTCATGGGAAGGCTCATGCTTCCTCAAGAGGATCCAGTGCTCCTTGGACTGCAGTCCATCACCAGACTACGTAGAGCCTTTCCTACCTCCTACTTACAGATATGATCTCAAAAATAAAACATAGGCGTTAATTAATATCAGGACATTGACCTGGAGCCTGAGAATATAAGTTTCAGGATGATGATGTGACAGTCATTTTTCTCTCTTTCCCATTAGAAGATGCCATTTGATTTTAGGGACTAGTATTCTCCAATTTTCAAGTTGCTATTCATTTCAGTGTAAGAGACCTCTCTTCTGTTATCTGGCCGTCTGGGATCCTTTCATAAGAAAAGCATCATTCCAGTATTAGAAAGAATATTTCAGCTTGCCGTATTTAATCGGAACATATTGAAGCAAGATGCAAAGCAGTATCACATGAAAACTAAACCCCTCATTGGATGCTAAGTGAGTATAACCTTCCTGTCTAAAGACATTCAAAGAGATAAAGAAATAACCAGCTTAGTGTTATGCAGAAAATAATAAGGAGCAGTCATGTAATAATAATAATGATATAGTTAAATATAATAATAAAACACACAAAGGTTAAGATATGTTAATTATGATAGATGCTAAGACATCTTAGGGTTAAGATATATGTTGAAGAGAGTGTCAGGTTTGTCTCTGCACCTCTCCCGTCAGGGATTAGATCACATCCCACAAGGCTAAAGGTAATCTCCTTGTTATCATTTTCCATCATGAAATTTTCAGTGCTGTTCTGTCGAGCTCCAACCACGTGTTTCCTAAACAGAGCCCACCTGAGCAGTTGTCAGCTGCTCTGCTTGCTGGCAGCGCATCCGTCTCCATCTCAGAGCATGTTCCCTCCTCACCTAAGAGGGCTGCTTATCCAACTATTCCCAGAGTGGGAATCTACGAAAGGCACTTAAAGAAGAGACAGAGGAGGCTGTTCCCCAGAAAGCAACTCGCTTTGAGATGAACACAAGGAGGTTTTTTGCTGGTGCCTCACCACATTCTGCTGAGTCAAGTCAGCATTAAGTGAATACAAATTCTCCCTTGGGAGTCCTAATTACAGTTGAGGATCTCAGGAAGTTATGGAAGGAAACAGGAGGGCTGGAAGTGCTTTCATAGCCTCTTCTTTTGAATATCCAGGAAAAATACAAGAAGGGATTCATGACCCACGGCAGTCGAGAACTGCAATTGCAGGCCATACCCAGCTGCACCCCTGTTGATTTCATCTGCAGGACTCCTGCTGGAGGAGGATTTTGGGGGTGACCTATTGATCAGTAGCAAGTCCTTACAGAGCTGTCTGTAGTGGGCATTACTGTAAGATTTGCCAGCATCAGTGCTGTATCTTTTGTACACACAGTTGCTGGTGCTTAGTGTCTATTTTTCCTTGCTTAAATTGACGTACATGGGATCTGATTATTTTTTTAGTATATTTATTATTTTGTAACAATTTATAGCATTATGAGAGTGCTTCAGTGCAACTTGTTGAGAGTAGTCACCCTGTAGTTGCCCTTCATTCATCTAAGGGCAGTAAAACGTAGAAAGCAGTTATGGTCCTTTCTTGGAGTGACACAGCTGAAATAACTCCATCACCCAAAACTTAAGGGTAGACAATATCATCTGGAGTCAGCCGCACAGATGGAAGGAGGGATGGGTGGAAGTGGGTGTCACTGGCGTACAGCCTGCAAAGCTGCTCATGAAAAGGCAGAGAGAAGCGGCAAGAGGAGAAGTAAAAATGTGCTTTGGGGAGAAAGTCCAGCAAAAGAACTTTTTTTGGCAAAGTGCTGGCTAAAAACAGGGTTGAAACAGCAAGCAAAGAAACTGCCTTCTGGTGTTTAATTCCTGCTTGGTTGGAGGAGCCATAAACCAGAGGTTTCTGAAAACTCTTCTGATTTGCATTTGGCAGCCAACAGCTTCAAGAGCTGATGAGGGCACAGAGGGGTGAAGGTCAGTCCCTGCCTGGTGCCCAGAGCCCCAGGACACCCCTCTGCCACCCCTCCCTGCAGCCTGGGGACAGCACCCATCAGCACCTCTTCAGCAGAACAAAGCAGCCAGATCAGGTTGGAACACTTCCTAAAGCGCCAGCCGGCAATTAAGGATCCTCAATTAGGAAGAGCCTTGAGGCAGGATAATGACCTCTGTCTGGGAAGTAAAGGTTGGGCTTTAAGTCAGTATCAGCAGCTTGAGAATTCTTGGGTTGGGTTTTGTTTGTGTTGTTTTTTTTGAATTGTGGAGGTTTAGGTTTTTTCTTTTTTTGGGGGGGGGGGCTTTTTTGTTTGTTTGGGGGGTTTTTTGTTTGTTTGTTTCTGTGCATGCATTTTGTTTTGTTTTCTCACTCATTTTAAATATCCTTACTTTATATTCCTAAGTGTTTTAGAATGAAGTGTTCCAAAATAGTGAAGCACAGGTGAAGAACGAGAGAATTTCCAAATATTTCAACTAGTAATCATCCCCAGTATTTTGACTATGAATTTTTGATACACAGTGTTACCAAAAAAAAATAACAAAGCTACCTGTAGTGGGACATCAGGGAGACCTCCCAGAAAATTCTCTCAAAATGAGCAATGTCTTGAATCTATCGAAGTGAAGGTCCAATAGAGTATGACCTTCATTTTCTGGCACGCACTGCCTTGCTTTCAGCCATTTTTTACACTTCATTTTTGTCCATCCACTCTCAGATGTAACTGGTCTCCCCTGGGTGGTGATTCCAGTATTGCTGCAGAAAACGTCCCACTGCACATTCCGTCATAAAAAAATACGCCACAACAGGTTATATTTAACAAAGAAAAGAGGAATAGAAAGTGGTACATCTGCACAATGAATATAATATAGCATTGACTTGGAATTTCCTGACTTCAGCATTCCCTCCAAAATAATAACGCATTAATAGAATTACACTTAGCTTTCTGCTTTTAAAAGGAAAATATTTGAAAGCAAAAGCCTTTTCATCTTCCAAGTTCTTCTGGCTCTGTGTGTGAGATAGTGGAAATAACGCAGGACTGTGTAACCACAGCAAACAAGTGGGGTGGGAATTCTGTAGCTGCTCGGCTGGCCCGAAGCAGAGCAGCAGTGAAGGAGCAGCCTGGATTTTGGATTTAACAGGTAGAATTTTTTTCCCTCCTGAACTCCATTCATTTCTATGGATGAAAATAAAATCACTCTGTCGTAGGCAGAACTGGTGGTGACCTATAATTAAGGATGTCTGACATTTCCATTATGAGAGGCAGGTTTAAGTTGGCTATAATTTCAGCTGTTGGTTGGTTTGAATTTTAACTGATTAGGCAGGAGTTTCCTTTTCGGGATATTTCCTGCAATATGACTTTTTTCAGAGGGATGAAAAGAAGTGGAGAAAGGGCGCAAAGCTCAGCAAATTGTTCATCAGTATCCATAAAACAATTAAGCAAAAATACACTATTTTGACATATAGAGAAGCTCTAAACATCTTGCTTAAAATTTGGCTAAGATGCCACCCTCTTGTTGGAATGTCTTTTCTGCTTTCTGTGGAAAATCTCAGCTGATACATAGGCAGTAAAAATTTGTTCAAATTTAGCACATGGATGTGCAAAAAAGAAAATAAATCCATCTAGCCTGAGCATACTCCAAAGCAGGGACAGAATTAGCTCACTGAGGAACACTTGATTGATCCACCAGTAAAAATGCTGAAAGGCAGCAGAAATATGTACATATTTAACCTCCCAGCAATTTTCGCTTTAGTGGGGCTTAGTTGGTGGAATGTATAAAGTTATTTTGCTTCCCTGTTTTACACGTAAAGATCCCTAATATAGACAAAACTTCAGAAGTGTAGACTTTATTCTTTTTCTTATAAATGAATTTTGTCTTTAGCGTTGCTATAAAGCCAAAAACATGACCCTCTGACTCCCTGACTTCTTCCTATGTGTTTTTCGAGAAGGCATTGCCAAATGCTCTTTGGGTACCAACATTTTTAACCATATCAATAAAAATATCTATGATGTCTAAAGATGACAAAATTTTGGGACCTTGGTCAGTGAAGATCAATCGACACTGTCTGTATATAGCTCTATGTTTTAGCTCCATTCTCCATCAAATCTGGTTTTAATATCCAGCCCCTTGCTACCAAACTGGGATATTATTGATGTGCTGTAGTCAGAGACTCTGGTTCTGAAGCTTCCTGAGTGCTCTAACAAAGTAAAAATTCCTTCTGCTCTTCATTGTCCATGTATCCTCCCCATATTAGTTTGTCATCAATAAAATCATCTAAGAAATAGAAAGGCATAGAACCTGCCTTACTACTGGTAAAAAACCAGCCTTACTATTGTTTACAGAAGCAGTGCCAATCTTTTGTTTTCATTATAAGAGAGCAAATGTGTTTGTTTTCCTTCGCAGGTTACTCCATATGTCAATAATTTAAGATATTGGGTTTTGACACTTCACTGTTTTCCCGTGGGAATATTTGGAGAGAAGTCCACACACCGACAGGTTTTAAATGAGCCATATTGCTCCTGGTTTGAAAACAGCTCTTTGAGCTGGGCGTACAGCACACCCAACGGCAAGGGGCCTGACCGACGGGCTAATGCCGTCATTGCCAAGACTCCTTGAGATGCTGGTGGATACTGGGTCAGGCTCTAGAGGTTATCCGTCTTCTTCCATTTAACTGCAGGCTTAGAGCAAGCCCGAGCAGCTTTTCCTGCGGTGAGCTTAAGCGTGGGATCAGCGCAAACACATATGTTCTTGCGGCTTCATTGGACCTAGGAAAACCCGGTGGGAGTACGTGTGCAACTTAGCCATGATTGCTGCAAGCTGTGAGCGTGACAAGGGGCACTGCGGGTCTGCAAAACCTTGTTGAGGAGTACGTTAACGTTAATGACATTGGGTATGCAACTGATTTAGAGCGTGCTGAAAGCATCCCTCCTATATATGATATAGAAGAGGGACTTTTTTGATGTGTGAGTTTAACCCATTGCTGCATCCTAAAATAATCTAGGAAGTTTTGTTTGGGTTTTTCTCTAGACTAAAGATATAATACTGATTTTCAGTAATTAAAAATCACAATGTGTATGATGTTTACAAGTTATAGAAGCTAAATCAAGGGTTTGTCTACCACTTATGTGGTGTCTACTAGTGCATGTCCTATTATTTAGCTTAGGGGGAAAAAATGTGCTGGCATTATTATTTTCCATCTGTTCCATAACCTCTGATATTGAGCTTCTAAAAAGCTCAAAGCAGACTTAGCAGGTCACAGTCAAAACAGTAAGGTTGCTTTTCATGCATTCTTTAAATCAGATGTTTTAATTATGTTTTTTTTAGTTTGTTTTCTAATTAGAAAACGGGTCCACAATGTGGTATCTATCTTCTTCCATTTGAATCAATAAACAGAGAAGTCATGAGAAAGGGACCTCTTCCCTTCAGGGAGTCTTTTCTTGTTAATGTTGACTCAGGTTGTTAGTGCTTATTCTTGTGTTCTTTCCTCTTCTGCCTACTTCCCAGTCTTTTCTCTTTCAGTTCCTCCTCTTGTTTCCCAATGTGAGACCTGTTGCCTCGCACATAGCATGTGTGCATTTGTCCTTCATATTTGCCTGCTGTGTCATGAACATGCTGTATTTTTCAGTCTGCATTGCGAAAGTAAACTCTTTACCCGGCCTGAATGATGCTTCTCAAGCCTATAAAAATTTCAAACGTGAGTTTCATTGAAAGTGAAACCAGAGAAATGCTTTAGCTATATAATAATGGATGTGCACTTTTAAATAACTTGTGAGACCAGTTTGGAATTATCCTGAAGGTTTGCCCCCCATCTGCAAATCACAGTGCTGATGGATAAATGAGTACTTCACGTGCTTGCAGCTTGATTAAATTGAGCGAAGTTACTAGATGGTCTCACTTTTTTGGTTTGCTCTGTGCTTTGGACGGCATAGTCAGATTTTGTACCTTCTCTTTTATGGTTAGCTGAGTCCGATTCCTGCAAAGACTTTACATGTATATTTAACTTTATTTTGGTTAACTGTCTGTGTAAAGACTTTTTAGGTTTGAGACCCTGATTAGTTTCTTCCTTGCTGAAAAGACCGCTGTAAATTTCAATAGGGAAACAGAAAAGTCCCTTGACAATTTTTAAGGAAGCTTTTAAAACAATCATTTGAGGATGTACTATTTAAAGTGAATTGCATCAGATACCAGGTTATTTTGAAATAAAAATGTCCAAATAACAGTGACCTGCTTTTTGTGCGCACAGGCTTGCTACTGCACACTAGGACATTCAGAAACCATTTCTAAAGGAGTAAATAATCATAAATTCAAGTGTAACGAAATGCTGTGGGGTCCGAGGGCTGCAGTTCCCACTCATTTAAACATATTGGGTCCCTGCAGACTCTAGACAGACCTTGCTTGTGCCCCGTTTCGCTCCTGTGTGTCAGCTCTGAAGGGCCTCTCCTGTGATCTAGAAACAAAGAAAGGTCAGGTAAAACAAATACCATAAAAGGACACGGTAAAATTTTTCAAATTTTCGAGACATTCTCTATCTTCAAATCCCCTCACTAGACCTACATTAAAATAATGATCGTGACCCAAATATAGAACGTTTGAACTGTCCTTTTCCAGGCCAGATGTGCTATGTTACGTAATGCCATTTTAGGGGGATTGCTGGAGCTTGGAGTAAAAGGAAAACAAACATGTTGTAGATATTGTTCCAAAGACCAATTGTCCTAAAAAATGTTATAAAACTCAAGGCCTTGAGCGAAAAATTCTAACAAACACAAGTTCTACACAGAGCCTTGCCTACATAGAGGCTGAAATCTCCAGCAAGGTGCAATCCAGCCACAGGCCCCAGAGGTTAGGATAAAATAACAGCCCAAATACACATCCCTACAGCAGCACACTGTACCCAGATACAAAAGCATTGTAACTCCTAAAAGCTTATTCCTCCAGGCACAGCACATTTCTAAGTTAAATGCAGCACAGCAGAAATTTTCTCCATATGCTTTTCAAAACCCTATTAAATAAAAACCATCTAAGCAAGTAGTTGTTGATACGTATGTGCAACAGGCTTCCCAGAAATTCTTTGTAAATAGAGCATCAATGTTTTCCACCGTTCGCAGGGAGGAAATCTGCTGAGTTCAGACCGCTGTAATCAAATCCACATTGCAAAGTCACAAATAGAGACACAAAGGACAATCACTGTCCATTTTTTGCACTGCAGATGCATTAATCAGACTCCATTTTCTTCACTGCTTTGGACTGCGTTCTCGGGGTGATGTGCCAGCCTCCTGCCTCTGTCGGTTACATAGCTGTCCCCTCTGTCACCACAGCCAGAGCTGGGACGGCACACTTGCCACTTGAAGCATTTCATGGTTGCGATCCCAAGCAGATGACCAGTGTCTACACAGCGCATTAGAGAGGCAGATATACCAGGAGGAAGGCTTGGAGCACCTACATTAAGTGTCTAAACACGTATAGGGAGGATACCACGGGAGTGACTGAGCTCAGCCGACTCACGGAGCATTTCTTCTCTTTCAAATCTCTTTTCACTGTGAAGAAAATTTTCTTCCTTTTCAGGCATTCTGCAGCAAGAGCAAAAATAGGAACCCAATTACGCCTGGCCTCTCCACAGGGAGGTGGGAGCGGGTGAGGACAGAGGGTGCTGTGCTGCGGTTATGCCCAGGGCGCAACCTGTGCAGGAACTCACTGTCCCCGATGAGAAATGTGACCTTTTGCGACTCATTTGTTCTCAGAGGGGACGGCAGAGCAGCCACGCTCGGCGAGAGCGGCAGGGGAGGCTGTATCTGAGCTCTGTTCCCTGAAAGGCTAAGCCTTGGGGTATTTATGTTTTAGGCACCCCTTACCTCCTCCTCGTAGGCTCATGATGCCAGAGAGGACAAATAGTCTTTCCCAAGGCTATTTAAGAGAAACCTGCTTCCCGCTGGGAGAGGGACTCCGCAGTAAATCATAGAATCATAGAATCATAGAACCATAGGGTTGGAAGGGACCTCTGGAGATCATCTAGTCCAACCCCCCTGCCAGAGCAGGGTCACCTAGAGCAGGTTACACAGGAACACGTCCAGGTGGGTTTTGAATGTCTCCAGAGATGGAGACTCCACCACCTCTCTGGGCAGCCTGTTCCAGTGCTCTGCCACCCTCAGGGTAAAGAAGTTCCTCCTCATGTTTAGGTGGAACTTCTTATGCTCAAGTTTGTGCCCATTGCCTCTTGTCCTGTCCCCGGGCACTACTGAAAAGAGCCTGGTCCCATCCTCCTGACTCCCACCCTTTAAGTATTTATAAGTGTTGATAAGATCCCCCCTCAGCCGTCTTTTTTCCAGACTGAAGAGACCCAAATCCCTCAGCCTTTCCTCATAAGAGAGGTGTTCCAGTCCCCTAATCATCTTGGTAGCCCTCTTGCACCCTTTCCAGCAGTTCCAGCATTTGTAGTCTGCTAAAGAACCCCCATGGCTTCAGACTCTTTGTAAGACTGACTAAGGGGTAGGAATAGGCAGAAATGGGTAGGTAGTTTGGGCACAGCCGATACGGGTCATCTGCCAGCTCTTTTTGCCACATGCTCCATCTCTGGACCCAGGTAACCAGTCCTGTCTGTGCCCAGTCAGAGATCCCTGACTTGGCTCTGGGAAGGCTGCTGTGCCTGCACATCCCTCAAGCATTGTTTGGAAAAGCCACCGTGGGGTTTCAAACCCATTTAGTTCTGCAAATGTGTTTCATTGCTACAGTATTTCTAGATCTGCGCCCCTTTTTCCCTTCAGCATCAATAACACTGGACAGTCATAGAATTATAGAATATTTTGGGTTGGAAGGGACCTAAAGACAGCAATCATATCTCCTCTCTGGCTTTATTTACCAGGTTTTTTAGTTTCATAAGGTAGTTTATTCATAAAATAAACTGTTTAACCTTGTAACCTTCCTCTGCACCTATCCTAATTCGACTTTTTCTCTTCTGAATGTGAGCAACCCAGGTATTCAAAAGGTTTCAGGAAAGGTGTCACCAATGCTTTGGAAAAGAGCCTAAATTCTCCTTATGCTCTACCAACACTTCTTTGTATCTTCTTTATACGTTTTGCATCCTATGATCATGTTTGTCATTTCTGAGGACCGCACTGACTGGTAGGCTAGGGTAATCCTGTGATCAACCAGCACGTTCATGTTCATCTCCCTCCTCTGTTATTTCTGTTTCATTCTTGTTAGTTGAAGCTCTTGATCTCACACTTACTGCACCGGTATTTTATGTAAAATAATAATGTAAAACTCGAAGTGGGAGAATCAGGAGACCTTGCTTTTTTTTTTTTTTTAATGGCATCAATTCAGATTAATCTTAGACACGGTGGGCCTGCCCGCTGCACCGGGGCTGGGAGCTTGTGGAAAGCAAGTGTTGCAGAGCTGGTAATAAACACAGAATCTTTGTAGGGTTTTTTGCAATTGATTAAATGATATTGTGCACAGTCATCAAAAATGGAGCTTGGCAATATATGTAATGATGTGCTTTGTTCTAATCTTTGCCTGCATAATATCAGAGGAACGTCTATTTCTAGATAAAATAAATGTAAATGAATATAACCAAGCCTGACAAAGTTATCAGCCTTTCCAATTGCTGGAGGTAAGCTGAGAGAATATCATTTCCCCATCCTGTCCCCATTAAAATATTTTAAAAACTCACAGGTGGAGGATTTGCTGCTTTAGGGTGCTGGTACAGCAGGTCTCCCAGTGGTCATGCAGCAGAAGCAGCAGTGAGCCGCATGTCCTGCAAAGGTGGGTTTGACGAAGCGGTGCACATTTTATAGTAGCTGAAATATAAATAAAGGAGAAAGGCAAATGTCTGAGGATGAGTCAGCCAGGAGGTGAATGCATTTTCTCATAAGTGGGCTGCTTTGTAGATCACACCGAGACTTAGAAAGCAAGATAAGGCTGCAGAGTCAGCGCTTGAACTTTTTAGAAATTTTTGATTAATTGCTAGAGGTTGACATCTGAAATGTCCCTGCTCCTTTCCTTCTTTCTTTATTCAGCTCCTATTTCTTTAGCTTTCTGTTCTCTCGCCTTTTCTTTTTTCTCTTTATTATTTTTTCTGTAATTAAATATAAATAAAAAGGACACTTATGATATATAACTTCTCACCAGCAATCCCAGATTCAGTAGTGATTTTAATTGACAGTTTGTAATTAAATAAAGATAGAAGGTTTATAGGTTTCAGCTGCATATCTGCATTTCTTGTCTTCTGGGTGGTTTTTGCAAACCTCACAGTGTGTAAATCAGGATTTTTTTTTACATGTGTACGTATATAAATATTTCTGCTTTTATGTCTGATCAGATTAGTATTATTTAGGTCACTTCTAGTCAAGGAAGCTGTGCTGGTAGAGCAATATGAGCTAGGGGAGTGATTGGGTTGTTCGGGTTTTTTTTCCTTTCTGACTGGGGAAAATATGAGTTTAATGTGCAGTGAAACTAGAAGAATCCCCACAAGGATATAATAAAAATTCATGCTTTTCCTGAGAGATCTTATATTTCTTTAGGTAAAGCTCTACAGGTAAGATTACTGTTTGGTGGTTTGTTTTGGTTTGTTTTGGTTTGTTTTTTCCTTTTTTTTCCCTTTCCAACCATCTGTACGCTGCTTCTAAAGGAGGCAAGGCTGCCAGCATGGCTGCGGCAGCGTGGCTCTGTCAGCAAACTTCCTGCCTGAGCCAGCGACGACACTTCTCTCTGGTGTAGCGCTGCCATGGCTTGGACTTTCGGTATGAGCCGGATCCTTCCACGGCCGCTGGGGCTGGGAGCGGTGGGTCAGCCGGGGGTGAGAGGAGCAGCGGCCGGAGCCGGCTCTCCACGCCTGGGCAGGCTCGGCCACCTCCGGCAGCGATCCCAGCTCCTTGGCGTCCGCTGAGCCGATGTGTTTCCCCGCGTCCTGCCAGCTCCGGGCAGACAGAGTGGCTGCGAGAACAGCTGCAGAGCAGGAAGCGAACACAGAAAGAGCTGAAAACTGATTTTGAGCAGCAGAGGTCGGGACGGAGGATGTCTGATGCAGCTATGCTCCCTCAACCATGGAACGGATTCCCAGTGGGACGGTGCATGCACCACGACGGCAGCGTGTAGCTCCCCTGCAGGAACGCCTCTGTGCTAAATGTCAGGGAGCAAACCTGAGTGCACTCACCTACACTCGAACAGGCAAAAAACCTCTGGGCACCTTGCATCATTTTAAAAAAATTAGTACTATAATTTTCATAATATAAAACCTGACGATCTGAAGGTGAAATTGTTTTCTTCTTTAGCTTTGTAATGAACTGGCTTTTGGAGGAGAGGCCTCTCCTTTTATTATCATTCTTCAGTGAGACAGCTGGGATTTCTTTGCGGAGGTGATCTGCATTGCCTCCCCGGGAGATCTGAAACGGTGCCCCCCAGTTTTGCTCGGAAAACCATGACGCAAGGTGATCTCAGCTCCAGGTCCACTTCCCATAGGAGAGGATGCTGTGAAACAGGAAAATCGATTCCATCCTGGGTCCTATTCACATCTAACTTGGCAATCCCACTCCATTTTAGCAGAAATACTAAAGACTGGGAGAGTTTAGTTTATGCTGTCCTGCTACAGAGCTCACTGCAGCCTTCTTATTTTGTCTGCATTTACTCCCTTTTAGTATCAGTACTGCTCACTGGGAATTTGTTATGAAGTAAAAGCCTTAAATGCAAACTACTTCCCAGGCCAGTAAGAAATATTTAAACACTTCAGGCATTCAGTCTGTGATTCAGAGATTTATTTATAAAATTGTTGATTTTGGGACACCAAACCATTGCATTTAAACTGCAGAAGTGAGTCACATTTGTGGGAGGTAATTACTAGCAGAAAGTACAACTAACTTTTGTAGGTTTCTCTGTAAAATGTCCACTTATGAACTCCAACTACTAAAAATAACATGCTTTGTTGAATTTCAGCACAAGTTATCTTTACAGATGTGGCTTTATATTCTGTTTTCCTGACATATGATAAAACAAATGACTCACATGCCTGAGAATTTATTTGGGTGTTTTATGTGGACTGTCCTGACCAGGTAACTTGTTCAGCTTATGTAGGTTTCATGAAAACCAAAGACTTTGTGGTAATTACTAGAGAAAAGCCATTTAACATGGGAACAATGATTGCAGCTAGTACTTACAAACACCTCGTGTTCATCAGAAAGGCCTCTTGATTACTTGTATCGTCCAAAAACACAATAATCTACTCAATCTGTTCTCTTCTCTGTGGTTAATAGATCTTGGGAACTGAGGGAGTTCCAGATGTCCAACACCTGCAGAAGCTACTTGCAGAGCAGGAGGAAACTTTCCTCATTATCCCTCAGTCATGACTGAGGAATTCAAGTTTATTTAACTTGTGGTCACTTAGCAGCACTCCCCACCAGCGGATGAGTCAGATGCTATGCCACCTATCCCAAGAGGATACCCTGCAACTGGGTTCAGAAAAATAATGTCATCCATCCTGGCATACTAAGCTTTGAACAGTTTTTCCCATGTCAATCAGGGAGAACTTAAGGTGCACCATAAAACCAAGCAGCCTTTCATTGCTAGAAGACCAAAAATGGAGTTGCTGTCCAGAATTTAAATCACAGTCCTCTGAATATCTTCTTCCCTTCCAAAATGTACAGTTATAGAAGAGGTCTTCCTTTACAAACTGCAATTACTTGTGCCTGTGATTTGCCGGGAATGAGGTAGTCTCTGCTACAGTTCCTGGGAATCTCATGACCAGGTCATGGTCAGGAAGTCTTTCCCCTGTTCTTGCTGCTCCTCCAAAGTGAATCCAGGTCCCACCAACTACATAGCCTCCATGAGGTGGTGGTGGTCAGAGATGGGGAGGACAGGACTTGCACTTGCCTTTCCATGGCTTCCTAAGGAAGAGAACTAAATACTATCATCCTTAATAATGCCTCTTGGAGCACCTCCGCCCTATTCCACCCATGGTTCTTGGACAAACAAACACTTTATTTTTCCCGGCTTTTTTTTTTTTTTTTTCCCCCCCCTCAGATCAGGTTTCAATTACCAGATGGCTCTCAGCAAACGTGCTGCACTTGGCCATGCCCTTCGGTTTCCTCCCTTTCAGTGGGGCTGGCTCCACACTAAGGGAGCTCCCCACGCTGCTGGGGTGCCACGCTGATGTGCCCACTCATGTGGCAGGCTGGGCGAGGGCCAACCTATGCTGTGAGACACTGTGCATAGTGACATGTCAGCTGGTGGTCAGGGAAGGTCAGGACTGTCTCTCATTAGCATTCAAGTGGGCTTAGGTACACTTCACATTAAGTTACAAATGGCATCTTTGAGGTATCAGTACTATTTGCTGCAGCAGAGTAGGGTTCGAATGCAAATTGCCTTTTCCCTTGAGTTCACTCCACAGGAAAGTAGGAATTATGATTTCAGTCTGATTAATGGCCTACTCACTCTAGCATCTTCAGCCAAGGAGCACGAGTCACCAAAGCTTCAGAGAAAGACATAAAACCTGGTAATAAATATTTATATAATAAGATGCTTTTTAGGCAAAATTCTCCCTAATATCAAAGTTACTTTTTCATGAACAGTTCATGAAAAATGAGCACAGATCTCTTCTTCTGTTGCCTTCTTTGGTGACTTTAAAAAAGGAAACAGTTGCATCCCAAACAAAATGCAGCAGTGGCCTTGAAATCAGAAAAATACTTCATGAGATGTTGTGTCTATTATTTCAGAGGATTGTTGCTATCAAAATACACTAAAGCCAGAGCTAAGCACAGGTTTTTCTGTTTCCACATTTAAAGTTTTCAGCATTCATATTGGATGGAGAACCAGACGGTCTTCACTATAGAATTGTCAAAGCAATTTAATGGCTGCGAGCCTTTAGCAACCAGTGTATTAGGGATTCAGTGGTCATGGGTAATAAAGTTAAACACACTTGCACCAAAATTAAGCATTTTTTCTATATGTAACTTAATTTCATAATCTCAAATCAGGTAATTTTTATCAATAGTTTTTAAACTTCCTGATTTGAGAAGTTAAGCCTGACTGTACGTCTTGCATACGTTGGGGAGGGGGTGTCATTTAATTCCTCAGCACTCCCTCAAGCCTTTCAGAAACCCTCCAAATGTCTGCGTGATTTTAGGAAAGCCAGTGGTCACGCCTGAGCATTGAGCTGCTGTACTGAGCTGAGTGCTTTGAGGTAGGCTCTGTGTTTGCTAAAGTGGGTCTACTTTTATGACTCATAATTTTTCCTGCAGCAGTGGAAGAGCAGCATATTCTGCTTCACTTATGCATTTGCCCAGCAATTGCCTACAGCCAAGTTCTTGTATTTGCAAAATACTGTTCTCCCTGCACTGGATCATGATGGGTGTTTGCCTAGAAGAGCCGTGTCCCAGTCACATCTCCTGTAACGCTCCTGTACCTTTTTGTCATTTTATTGCTGTTATTTCGCAGGAGGAAGAAATATGAGGGAAGAGAATCATATTAAAATTGTTTGTACTTCTTGAGACTAATGCACATCCCATTAGAATACATTTCTGTATTATAATTACTCGGTCGTCTTCACAATACCACTGTGCTGTTAGCCCTCGATCACCAGGACAGATTTACTACGTGCCTTCTTGCTTCTCTGCCCTTCCAACTTCGGTAAGGATTCTCTACCTTGTAGCTCCTGCCGAGACTTTTGCCTGATATGGAGAAGCATAAGAAAGGTTGCCTGTAGGCAGACAGACAGACAGACAGACAGAATGATAACTGCATTTTGGTACAGAGCTTGGGCTCTGCAGTCTCTGCTTTAAGTGTTTGAAAGGGGAATCAGCAGCATTTTCAAGCCAGTCGCTTCCAGTGATTCACCTTCAGGGGACCTAGAAGTGCAGTGAGGATTGCAGGGATAAAGACCGGTCATAGATTACTCATAAAAAGAAAGACATTTTAGTAGAACAATTTAAATGCTAGCTGACAATTTGTTCGCCAAGTTTTAGTTCAGTAGAGTTGAAATGGCCAAGTTTTTAATGCCAACAATTGAGGTTTGTAAAGGAAATACCAAACCAACCTTGGCAGAAAAAGAGGAGGACATTAAATTACAGAGCAAAGACTGCATTTGCTCTGGAGGCAGAGAAACAAACAAGTTACAAAAAGAAAATCAGTTTGAGTTTTTCACTTTGAGTCCTGTGCCTAAGCAAAAAGGGGCTGAAGGAGAAAAGTGCAAGATTTATCAGTAGCAGCCGAGCTCAAGCAAACGCTCAGCAAGCTGTACAGAATCACTGGTGAGGGGAGCAGGGAAGGGGACCGACCCAGGGAAGTGCTGCGAAAATGCTCAGAACCTGCTACTCGATCTCATCGTGTAAAGATTTAAAAAGAGCCCAGACCACAAATTCTTGACTGTTCTTATTTCAGCAAGTGCCAAAAAGACACATTCTTTAATGTATACAGTGGGTTTTTCTTGGATACAGTGTCGACAATATACACTTGTCATTGGACATTTGTGTAATTTTTCCTGTATAAAGTGTAACAGCGTGCCCCTGAATTCCTGCAGCAGCAGCAGGCCAGCTACATTCACCGTGAGCCCTATCTTCCATCCAAGAGGCATTCCACTGAAGTTGGAGAAACTATTCACAGCGTGGGGACTGCCAAGGCACACAGCGGCGAGGATAGCAAAATCTTCTCCTGAAATATTATTTCAGTCGTTTCAGTATTGTAAAGGACAAAAGAAAACATTACACATTGCATGGGTAGACTTATTTGTCCACTCTACAAGGTTGAATGTATTTCATGCAGAAGTGACAGTGGTGCCTGAAAAAACACTTCTCAGAATTAGTAGGTTTATTTTGTAGTGCAGCTTGCCAAGCCCAGGTTTCCAGACCCAGTAATGGACATCAGGGAGGTCACAGTACAGAAATGCCAAAGTATAGGCGCTGGTTCTGGTACAAGACCAAGCGAGAGAGAACTTGATCAAGCAAATTCCGCACCATGCACATCCCCAACGGACCTGCTGTATGTGTGTTGGTGGCAGAGACTGGCAGTCAGTGGCCATCATTTCCAGACTGCTTTCTTCAGATTCCCTGTGAATGACCGTCCTCTTGTTTTTAACTTGCTTGCTCAATGCAATGCTTTCCTGTTCAATTAAGCAGATGTCATGCTACAGCAGAGTATTTCTGGGGTTTCTGCTGCAAATTATTCATACCTGGAAAAAAAGCAGCACCAGCTAATATTTGGGTACTCAATCACACACAGTAGTCACCTATACATCCCTTCTGTAATTGTTGCAGTCATTTGCAATAAGCTGCTGCAGTTTTGCTTGCTCTATGCTACACTTTTCTGTTCTTTCTGAATTGTCCTTTTCTGTAAAATAGCACTTAATAAATTTTAAGTAAATGTGTGAGTGCTTTATCACATGCAAATTTGTAAATCTTGTGATGCATAGGAATATACAGACCATTGCTACAGACCTCTTCTTAATGCACAAACTTTGTAGTTTTAATCTACCAAATAAAATCAGAGATCAGTTTTACTGGTGAAATGATCTGTAGCAGCAGGAATACATTATTTAGTTTTCTTTATATGCTCCTTGCTAGAGGTAAATAAGATATCATTGCAATACCATTCACTCTGTTATAGCTCTGGCTGTGTCAGCATTTATGTTAAAAAACCTCCTCTTCCAGGGGTTTATAACTCAGCCATAAAATGCACTCCAGTCTGAAAGTTGGCACGCAAGGTCTCAGTCTGGCAATGAATTTATTTTACAAAAAGTGAGAACAATACAATATCTGTTTGGCTGCATCCAAGTTAATATTGTTTAGGTTCTTAGCGACAGAGTGAGCTTACATAGAGAAGCCCACAATGTATCTGCCTCCCCGACATATTGCTCCAGCCTCACCTTTATCAGGTCACCATAAAATCCAAGTGTGTCGCAGTCTAAAATGTTCCATGAAGTTTTGCACATTGCAAAGGAGAAGTTTCAGAAGTGTCGGGCATTGCACTTCTCCAGGTAGCGCTCCCTCTGCTCCCACTGTGAGCAGAGCTCAGTGCAGCCCCCGGGCGGCTTGCTGCGGGTTCAGGATCCAACCCCAGACCTGCTCTGATGGTGAGGAACGATGCCTGTTTCACTTACACTTGGACCCTCAGTTCCCAGAGTGTGAGTGTTGCCTCTCATGGCCCCTGCCAGGGCCTGGCTCTTCTCTCCCCTTCGTTCTCACGCGGCAGTGGGATCACGGGCATCCCTGCGGACACCGGTCCCTGCAGCCAGGGGCCGGGCAGAGAGCTGGGCTGCCTTCCACTCGGGGGGCCCCGTGGCCATGGCCGGCCTTTGATTTCCTATCAGTTATGTAGGAAAATGTCCCATAAACAGCAGAGCTGTTAAAGTCATCAGGTTTCACGTTCAGATTTGCCATGCCCTCCCCTTGGGCTTGCTGGGAATTTATAGTGTTACGGTCCCCGAGGCCAGGTGTCCTGCCTCAGCCGCAGCCCTCGGCAGGTGATGGGGAGGCAGGGCCTCTGCCATGCAGCCACAAACCTCCTCCTCTGCAGCGGTCACCTACCCAAAGTCCCCACCCAATGCTTCCAGGAAACCTCCTGGAGTTATCACAAGGCTTTCTTCTCCTACTAGTACTGGAACATAACCCCTGTAAGTTTACATCCTTGGATTTGCCACAAAATTACCATTTCCAAAGATGTTACTGTGTTAAAAGGTGAATACTATTAGAGGAGAAGGCAGAGCACCTTGTTATGAAGCACATCTACACCCTGCTCTTGCTCCATGTCACACCTCAGGCTTTCTCCTCTGGTTTCAAGAACGTGTTTTGTCTCTCTCTTAATCCCCAGGCGAGCTGAGGAACTGAGTGAGCACTAGCCAAGTTTGCCACGTTTGATATATACTCACCAACCAGCAATTATAAAAACCATTTAGATCATATAACACCTAATAACATATAGATTCTGAGTGATACTGTTATTAACCATTAAAGAACATGCTTGATTTCAATAAAAATAGGAAGGCTGATGAGATTTTATCTAGAATCCATCTTTAAGGCAAAGATAGGAGGTGCAGTTTCCAAAGATTAATTCACTCTCATCTTGTGATATTTCCTTTTGGCATTAAAAAGCCTCAGCCCTCCAGGTTCTCTCTGTTCCTGCACTGCAGATGGTGGAAGATCGTGGTATTGATTGCATGTGTTTAAAAATGAGCTGTTTGCTCCTGTATCTTTAATCCAAGTAATATAAGACCACGCTTAGGAAAAAAATAATCATGAACGTGGTTTTGAGCATATACATGCAAAAGGAGGTTATTAATAGCACCATCTTAAAGTATAACTAACTCAGATAGACACCTAGTATTCTATAAAAATTAATTTAAAGAAAAACAGACACAGTGTTCTGCCTTGTTTAAGCCAAAGTTTGCATTGGATGTACATTCAGGGCATATTTTGCCTGTATTGTTCAACTATTTGGAAGGAGATTATTTTTAGTCTCCAGCAATGTAACTGATCTTCCAAACTCACTGACAATCTGTATCACAGAATTAGAATCCCAGCAATTAGGTGATTAAGTCACTGACACAACCAATTCAATTAAATAGTTGGAGTCCATTTTAAAATTCATGTTAACTGATAGCCAAGCTGTTTTGCTATCTCTGGGGGACATTAAGAAATGGGAAGGAAATAAATATTAGTAATAATAAAATACGCAAGCTGTCATAAGAAGGATTTAGGGAGAAAAATAGGAAAAAAAAAAAAAAAAGTGATTCAAATTTTTAAAAAATGAGCCAAAACTATACATTGCACACTTACAGAGTTCAGCAAGTTACAGCGATGTACAACCTCCCTCCTGAGTGCAGGATAAGACTTTTTCTCATTATTTTTTTCTGACCAGGGAAGGCATGTACATTTTGGGAGAATAGGAAAGGCGTACATTAAGCAAGTACGTTCACCTTCACGTTGGAAGAGCAGGACAAATTTTTCTAAAGTGGTCCCTTTTCAAAAAAACCCCACAGATAGCTGAAGTGTCTATTGTCACTAGCTTCCATTCCTGAAAGAAAAAGATAGCAGAAGGATGCACCTGGCAGACAGTGTCTGAAATGCAACATTAGCAGAAATGTTGAACCTGTAAATCTAAATAAGAAAAATTTTTCATGGCAGCAAAACCAAATCACTCAGAAATTTTGTAAAAGATTTGCTCTGATTAATTGTTACACTGAGTCTGAAATTGGAAGAGGTATCTCCTTTGTTGTGATGTTATTTGTTTGTGGTTATGGAGACAAGATGTTTTTCACTATGCTGAAACCCTTGAAATGATTAGCAAAATTCAAAGTATGAAAATATAGGTCTCAAGTGACAAATTGTATAAAAATATCTCATCAGCTTTCTTGGAAATTTTTCTTTGAATGTATGAGTTCAGGAAATAGTCTGACATTTTAAAGAAAACAGACGGGACAACATTTCTCTTTCTACCTAAGACTTTCCTCTTGTTGGACTTAGTGCTCATGTAAAACTGAGCTGGATTTTTCTGCCCATCCACCGAGCAGCTGCAGTGGGGGCCCAGCCTTTTCCTCACTGTCCCACAGCAGTGCATTAGCTCCAGCCCAAAGAACCAGTGTCATCAGGATAAAGCCTTGTGGCTTTTGAGGCCTAATAAATCCTTGGTTTTATCCAGACATCCAAAGGAAAGCCATCTGGGTTGCAATTTTCATATGCTATTAAATGAGCACAGCCGTCAGCTGAGAACAGCTTTTGATTGCTACCAGTCCTCAATATGTGAAAGGTTTTCTCTTTCCTTAGCAGTTCCCTGAGTCATTCAATTCTTCTACTTCATCTTTGGCCCTATTTAAGGGTGGTGTATGTCAACCAGATTAATTTATCTTGCAGAGATTGGCTCTCTCCATAACATCTGTAGACCCAGATTAACACCTTGAAAATCATGCTGGCTAACTCATGTTGAGTACCTCTTACAGGATCAAAAGCTATCACAATTTGGTAACACACTTTCATCTGTCACCTACCTATGATCTCTCATCTGCTTTCTGGTCCATGATTTCCAGGAGGTTTATTTGTCACAGAACCGTGGTCCAACCTGACCGAAAGACAGCACTGGTTTACATATGATTTTATGCATCATCGAAACCAAACATGGTTCAGAGAAGGGAAAAGAGCTTCCAATTATTATTTTCAAAGTTGACAAACAGTTTTGAAGTCTAAGTGGACAAGTTTTTATTTTAAAGACAGTCTTAGCTAAAGATTGCCTCGTGGCAATGTTTGGTGAAACAAACTTAAGCAGACACTTTGTGGTATGAATCACGCAAATCATTGGCACGCTCTTTGAAAAAGTTTGGGTCATCAGCTAGGTGAAGGTAATAAGTATCTATCAAAAAGGTATCATCATCACAGTTCACTCTTATTTAGACAAAAGTGAATTGAGCTGAGTTTGAACACAATTATTCCCTGTGAAGGGTAGCATTCACATCCCCGGCATTCAGGCCTGGTGGTGTCGGGGGACCAGTTGTGGGGATAAGCCACCCATCTTCTCCCTCCAAGCTCCTTCTTCAAACCTCCAAGCTCACGCTGACTGTAGTCTGTATGTTCACATTTTGACCATGAAGACGTTCACACGGTCTCTCTTAAGAATATGAAAACTTCTCTCTCTTAAAACTTCTCTCTCTTAAGAATCTGAAAACTAGCAAATTGAATTGGACTCATTCCTTTTCAGCCCCCAGTCCTGTTCCTAGTGTGTTTATAAGCCATGTTACAGCCCCATATAGAAAGGAACAACTACAGAATGAGTCTCCTTCATACCCTCCCAGTTTATAATAGCATTTTAAGGAACTTTACAGTAGGAAGTTCAGTCTGGAGCACTGGGCTCATCACTTATAGATCGACATATCCTCTATGACAGCATTTAATTACAAACCACAAATCACGTTTTTGCACTCAGCTATACTTTCAGCTATATCCCGTGATAATAAATTCCAGACCTTAATTATTAATTGCAGGAAACAGGACTTATTTTTGATTGTTTTAAACTTACTGTTGGAAAAACACATTGGCAGACCCCAATCCTATTGTAACAGTTGGCATCTAACTGTCCTCTTTTGTTTCTGCAAACCAATCATAATTTCATAGATTTCTGTTACAACCCTCTACAAGAGGAGCCATCTGATATCTGACCTTGAAATTCCTAGCCACTGCAGGTTCCCTGTACAAACGTGGTTCCATACTACTGATCCTCACCATGCACCCTTTATCCTTTGCCATTCCACTGCATGCTGTCTGAAATGAGATAATCAGACCCACGTGCCGCATTTAAGAAGCAGGAGCACTGAGGACTGATGTAGTGGCACGCTGGTTTCTGGTCAGCTTGCTGTTTCTCTCCTAATAACCCTTACAGGCTGCTTGTCTTTTTGGCTGTTGCAGAGCATTAAAGGTGGTGTGTTCAGACTAAGCTGTCTCAGAAACATCCCTGGCTTTGAGAGACACGGACCTGTTCTTTCTAGAGTGGAGAGATTCCTGCTTGTAGATCTGCCCATAAACTTACCCTGCTAATTTCAACCAAAGAGCATGAGGCTCACTCAGCAGCTGATATGTGGCTGCAGATACGGCTCTCCTTGTTGCATTGAGACTAGAGCAGATTTCTTGCTAATATAGTGGTAGGTGAAATACACAGCTGTCACAATTAATCCTTGTGCACTAGCAGGTAGCTCTGACCTCCTGGCTGGAACGGGAAGGCACATGGGAGAAAAGGATGGCAAAGAAAGAGTCCATTTAAAATTTTTTGTTTCAGTTTGCCCTGTAAAGGATGTGTGTTCTGGTTCTTACTTGCTTTAGCAAGTAAACATGTGTTTTGTGGGAGAAATGACTTCAGATTACAATGAGAATTTGATCCTATGAAAACATTTTATTTATTTGTTCAGAGAACTTTAGAAAGGTGATGGAGCCTGTATTCTCGACCAAATCAGCCTATCGTTAACCAAATTTAACCCTTCACCCCAGTAAAAAAGAGAGAGTAATGTAAATATTGCTTAGTCTCATTTTCCATATTCCTGGTGTTATTATTTCAGTGTCACATGGGCCCTCCACATATATTTAAAGTGCATATGCTGCGAGGAGCCCTTTGACTCTGCCCTTTTTGTTATTTCAATGTCCAGGAATGAAATACGCTGTTTATGTGACTCCAGGCTTTGCACTTGTTCATATGCTGTGTATACTGTTCATAAGCTGGGTTTATAAAATGGAATGACCTCAGCCACCTAGTTTTCAAGACCCACGTCCAGATGTTGACACAAATCCTTCAGTTTGAAGCTCATTTCTTTCTTTACGTTATTGGTAGGTTTTATTTTAATTTTGCATTTTTTTCTTGCTACTTAGAAAAGTACATAATTAAAATTAAAGAATCTCAGTATCTGGCCTTCTCCTTCACCAAAACTATAAAACTTCCTTAGAGGCTACAGCTTCTTCCTTCCTTATTTATTTGCTTTTCCAAAATACGTTTCTAAGAAGTTGTGGTTTCTCTTTGTTGCAGAAGACAGACAGAACTATTAGTTCAAGATACCAGCCAGATTCTGCCCTAATACAAGACACGCAGTATGTTTGGAGTAGGACCTGTAAGCACCTGTATTGCCTAGATGGAGCAAACAGAAGAGTCTAGCAGAAGTAACTTTTGCTCCATAAAATGCTTTATATTTACAAAGTCCAAATGCCATGATGTCCCAGAATTTCCTTCCGCTCCTCCACCCCCCTATCCCCAATAAGGAACTATTGTTATCCATGGTTTATAGTAAAACAATTATATTATGTCATTTGCTCTTAGCTTGGGATGAATTAGAAATCAGAAATGTCTGACTTTCTAATCTGCCATTGCACCAGACCATCTAAAACTTTCTCTTCTCTTATTATATAGGAATAAATACTCTTTGCCTCATTCTTATCACTTGCTTTTATTCAAATCAAAACCAACTTTGTTTGTTTGTTTGTTTTTCTTCCAAGCAAAGAGTTGAATTTCTGGATTTTTTGGTCCCCTGTTTGAGAAATAGTCCCAGACTACCTTGGAGGAATGTTTTAATAAAGTGAGTGATTTCAAGGCAAGAGGTCATGCTGGTAGGAGGTCTCGAGCTAGACTCTGGATATATGAACCTGCATGGAAGCTGGGGGAGGAAACCAGCCTGCAAGGCACAGTATTTTGGAGAAGGCAGTAAAAGGTCAATCCGTGTGCACATGGCTCGGTGTTTGCCACAGGTGCAATGTCTTTGTGTATCATCGCCTTTATTTTTCCAGCTTCGGCCCCAACACTTGATACATTCTGTTAGCGGGTTGTGGGATTAACAAACAGACTCCAGGCGTAGATAAAGCAGCATAAATTGGCAGAATGAGAGTCGGGACTGGATTTCCAGGCAAAAGATACTTTGAGTAGGGGGCAAGTGAGAGCAAAACCTGAATGCTTGTGCAGAGCTATGCCCACAGCCATGAAAATAAGAAATCGAAGGTAGAGCTTTTTCATTTCTTTCCTTTCTCTTTCTCTCAACACATGTGAAATTACAAGGTGTGAGTGAGAGTTCAGCAAAAAATAATGCCCAGACCACAAAAAGAGTGGATAACACTGTTGGATGAATAGCCTATTTGAAGGCTGCCCAAGAGGAAAATAGAGATTTATACTATGTAAAAGAGAAATCTGGCATCCTCTGTGAATTTAGAGATATTAAATATTCCCCAGTTAATGACAGGGTCATTTGTGAGACATGCTTCCAGCTTGCAGGAGTGATTGGTGAAAGAAACAGTTCTAAAACACAGATAAATGCCTGAAAATAGTGAGGGCCACTAAACTGTCCTGGGAAAAAAAAACGAAGACATGAGGGCAGAACAGATATGGGACACCAGAGAAAGCTGTCTGTCCTCTTTTGCACTGTCAGAAAACCCGTCGATTCTGGTTGTGGGTGCAGCCAGGTGAAGGGGGCACTGCTGAGCAGCAGGGTTAGGTGGAGAAAAGCCACCAAGAACTGGGCCATACCACAAACCCAATCCTGTGGTCAGTAAGGAGATGCAGGCGGCCCTTGAGACGTCTAAAGCTGGAGCTGTTGTCACCAGGATCACCCACTGCTTCTGCTGGAGGAGAGAGGCTGGGTGGATCACTGGGCACTATTGAAATGACCCACCTGGGAGGGAGCACCTGGGGGACCACAGCTTCTGAGAGCCCAAGATGTGGCTGAAGCTAGAAATAGTCTCCCCAGCTCTCTTCCACAGGGTGCACCCGTGATTGCCGAGCTGCAGACCGTTTATGTTGGTGAGACAGTGATAAAGGACAGGCAGGCCTGCAAAACCAGGCACTGTTCATCCTCTAATCCCAGCGCAGAGCAGGTCTGCTTGTGACTGGGAGAAAACCGTCAGGTCACCAAAGCATCTGCACCAGCCGAAGGCAGTTAAACTGAATATCGAAAAGAATTATTTACGGCTGAGGAAATGCTAGCTAATAGCGCATGGAATAGCGTGCACCACTTGCGGCCCAGTAACGGGTCCTGGCTTTCTAAGACAGATGAGCCATTCAGCCACCTACCAAGGCCGGACGCAGCTCCTGGCAAGTAAAACTTGGCAGAAAAGCCCCCAGGCATCAGGCCAGGTGGAGGGGTGCTGCGGCATGAACTGACCTGTACCAGCGACTCCCAGGCATGGCGGGGGTATCGCAGACGGAGCCGTGTGCCAGAGGAAGCAGGCAGGAATGTGTCGCTGCTCTCTGCAACCTCAGCACAAAGGTCAGAAGGAGAATATTAGGGCAAAATTAGCCCAATGTTAATCCTCTACATCTGATGTCTGTTGCTTTCTGAGAGCGTTGATTGACAAGCCCCAAACAAAAGCAGAAATCTGGCCATTTGTGCGGACAGGCAGCTGTCTTTCCTTCCTCTGGAAAGCCCAGGAACAGGCGTAGGGAGACCTTGGGCGCCTCCTCAGTGAACCATCAAGCTCAGTCCCTATGAGACAACCAGAGCTTCAGCCTGCTGGCCCAGGGGGGATAGTGCCAAAGAAACTACCCCTGCTGCTTGGTGACAGAATAGGCAGAGCAGTAGTCCCAGCAGACTGTCATCAGGAGACGGATATGCAGGCAAACCAGTGAGTGTCTCTGCCAGCCAGACTGGGACGTGCGAGCTGTGTGAGCATTGAGTGATCAGGCCAGGAAAACACCAGCCCTAAAACAGAGTCAGAACTGAGCTGTTCCATTTTAAAGACAGGAACTACATGGCCATATTAAATTGTTACTGCTCTTTCTAAAAAATGAGCTATGTGGAGGGCATTCAAGCAAGAACTGAGATCATGAAAGGCAAGGTACATTTTCTCAGACAGTAGGTTGTAATGCACTGCAGCAAAATTCAAATGATTCAGTACCATGGGAATCTGAGCGCAAGACCTCTTCCCCTGGGTTCCTACAAAACAAGTGAAAGGCAGGAATGACAGTAAAGAGCCAGGAGCAAAAACTGCACAGACAAGAAGAGATGTCTACTTGGAAATGCTGTGCTCTTGCAGCAACCCTCCCAGGGACTAAACACCAGCTCAGCAAGAGATCGATGAGTAGGAAAATCAAGACCCCAGGGTAAGCTGACAGACAGGCTGTCAGCAGCCACAGACACAACGACGCTGGGATAGATCAGTGTCTCGCAACAATAAAAAGAGCCGAGGGTGAAGTCACTATAGGACAGTGACCAAGCGGAAGACCAACCACCAGGCAAAAGGCAACAGTGAGATCTGCAGCTAGACATGGGGCATAGCTGGTACCCAGGGCAGCAGCGGAGGTAAAACTGATGAGCAGAATGCAGCTGGCAAGCACACAGGAGAGGAAGGAAGACATAGCAAGATCTCAGGAATTAACTGATTTGGCACAGGAATGCTGGGGAAATGAGAGTCCCAGGAAGCCAGAGGAGCAGGAGGGCACTAGCCAGTAGGACTCAAGGAGCCAAAGAGGCTTGTAAAGCCCCATCAGTAGCAATAACACAAACAAGATGTGGAAGACTGGGCTGAAGGGGAGCACACTTGAAAGACAACAAGGCTCGAGGTACTGCTGGGCGGTAGCAGTAAAAGTCAGAGCCCAGTTCAGGCAATGCAGAGGTAACTACGTGCTCAGCAATAGCTGCCAACATGGCGACAATAAACAGCTAAGAGGAGAGATTAACAACCTTCACAGGTCTTGGAAAGAGCATGCGTGGCCATGGAGAGGGGCTTGGAGGGGGCATCAGGAACTGCATCTGCATTTGCTTGGCTCAAATGACTGCGGCGGTTCAGGTTTTACAAGTGTGGAGTCCTTTCATGTTGTTGACCAGTGCCCAGAACATGAAACACTTGAGGTGAAATCCTGCGCCTACTGAAGTTAATGGGAATTTTGTCTTGAGTCTGGTTTCTCTCTGCTCACACTATCTGGTATGAGAGACAGATCCTACCTCAGGAGAGAGGGAGGGGGAAAAAAAGGAGGCAAATAAAAGCATTAGTGCAAATTTGCTGGTGAGCGTGTGCCCGGGGCAGGGGGACAGGGCTGGTGTCCCTTACTGCTGGGGACCCAGGCAGGCCCAGGGCTTGCTGAGCCGGAGACAGGGGGCAGGGCTGAGAGGGCAGGAAAACCCTCAGCACAGAGGGAAGGAGATGAAGGGGGGAGATGGCAGGAGAGCGAAAGAGAAAACTCAATTAAAAGCTGCAGCAAGGAGCTCCCAAATGGCAAGGGAGAATCATCCCCATAGAGCAGAAGGGCAGGCAGGAGCAGGCCACCAAAAAGGCAGCACCAGCAAAGACACAACAGAGTTCAGAAAAGCATGGGGACAGTTTCCCGCAATGCCTTGCTGGTGTCTTAATTCTGCTGCTGCATCATCAAGGCAAAACACACTCCTGACATACTGCTGGGGTGGGTAACTTCAGGGTTTTGAAAAATGAGAAATGCATAAGTTTATTTCTTCGTGGTCATCACAGGGGGAAGGCAACAACACTACCATCAGGTCTACGTGTATTTCAGCAGGAGACCTGAATCCTCTGGGTCAGTAAAAACCAAGTGGCAGAAGCAAGGAGATAGGAACACCACGCGCAAAAGGTAGTTCAGTTCCTGAAAGTTGTGTAAGACGCCACTAGAGGAACAGAAGGAGCTGCATGTGTCTGAGCTGTGCCAATTCCTTTGACTCAAGCAAGTAGTTTTCATTATATCTTTGGAATAGAGACTGTGGGAGACACAATGAAAGACCTTGCAGAAGAGGTCCTTTCCTTTAGCTGAAAGCTACAATTGTGATACATACAATTCCTGATTGTCACAGTGCTGAAAGTGCCACAAAAAAATCAGAGAGAAAGGAAATTCCCACAGTAGAGCTGCCAGTGACAGATGACAGCAGTGCTGAGAAAGGTAGAAAAAGAGCCAGAGCAAGAGGAGTCTGTGGCCTTTTTTTTTCTTCCCTTTGACTGGAATGTTTTCTGATGGGAAATGCCCAGTTGCCAATATTGCCATTTCCCTTTTTCATTTCCTTCAAGAATTCATGTCTGAAGCTGGTTGATTGCCTAGAAGCTTCTTGTCCCTCTCCGGCCAAAATGGACATGAATTTCCCCAGAGGCAGTGATGATGGAGTCCAGCGTTTGCCCCGCAGCACCTGGCAGCGGTGCCAGGGTCCCCGTCCCACCACCCACAGCACCAACGCTGGGGCAAGGGGCTGGGTTGGGCCACCATGAGCTCTTGGCAGAGGGGGCGGGCAGGTACTGAGGAAGCAGAAAGTTTTCACTGTCCTCATTCATGTGGAAAATAATTTCTGGGAAGAAGACTGTTTTCTGTACTCTTTCCTCCGGGACATAAGGGAGACCATCCTTGGTGCAGACCCAGCTCCCAGCGCCTCATGGCCCCTGGGCTATTGTGTGTCCAGCTGGTAGCCTGAACCCTGCCCGTCTCCATGCAGCCTCAGCTCGTTCCTGTGCACCACCGCAAAGTTATTCCCAGCTCGTTGGGCTGTTGTGAGGCCTAATTACTGAGTGTTTATGAAGAACCTCATTCATTAGAGGAGCTTGAGCTATATAAGTGCATATTATCATTTAGGATACTTCAAGATGAAAGGCACTTAAGTGCTTGACAAACTGAGAAAGCAAATGTATACAGGAATCACGCCATTCGCTTCTGAAACGAAGCATCTGGGCTGAGACATAGCAACTGTTTCAGGCAGCGGGGTGAGGCGAGAACGACAAACCTCTAAGGTTCGAGTAAATGTACCAAAGCAGCGGCAATGCCACCGCTCGAGGGGGCTGGCTGGGGTGGGGGGGCTGCCAGAGGGACCCCAGCACTGGGCATGGCGTCCCCATGCAAGCAGTCATGAGCTGAGGAGCAGGATGGCTCCAGCCAGGCATTGCTGGGCCGCTGGACCCCTGCCAGAGACTTACATGTCTCGAAAGATACATCCAGCAGGTTTGCAGCTGATAGATTCCCCTCATGGTGGTTCTTTTGCTGGGAGAAGAGGAGAAGGGAGTAGGACAGGAATGGCAGAGGTTGTGGGCCACACATCTGTGCCAGAGCAGGTCACCTGGGAGGGGCAGAGCAAGTTCAGGGCAGGAAAGATTCATTGAGCCACCCTTTTTATGGCTATTTTGCATGCATAACTTTGAGCTGAAATAAATACCAGTGGATGATTTAAGTCCCCTCCACCAGGCCCTGTAGCCTTTCAGAGGTATTAGCAGTGTGCCTCCAATAAGGAGTGCTCTGTTTTTCTGTGATAAATCCGTGCTACACCATGCCTCCCACGTACACAAGTACTCAATTTCTGCAGCAAGCGGAGATAGCAATGAAGAGGCCTGGAAGGAAACCAGAAAGTAGATTACTGAGTGCTATAGACCATTTAAAACACACGCTGTAGTCAGAATGAAGCTTTTTACAGAGTGTTCATGAGCTACATCCTTGGTTTTGCTTTGGCCAAGCTAGGAGTCTTGAAAAGCATATATTCAATAGCGTTTTTGCCAAGCTCCCAAACAGCATAGGATTAGTACATATTACTAAATTTCTTTCTTTTTTGTTCAGTTTCTTAAACTGTGTACAACACTCTGATATCAAAGTAGTGAGTGAAAAATATACTAGACTTTATTTTGAAGACTCATAAGGGGGAAAAAAAAGATGAAGGAAGACTTCTTAGGTACTTTCTAAGTTGCTGAGCCCTAAAGAATGTGTGGCAGTACACAAAGGCTGAACCAAAGGACTCCACTCAGCTGACTTGTATATTATTTCTTAAGATATGGGACAAACTGTTCCATATTTTCCACCTAATAATCATGGGGGTCTTTATTTCCCAAATGCCAGTGCTCCAATTTATGTTTTAATTCTGAGGTCATCCATTTTTCTCTTGCTAATTGCACTCCCAGAGATCTTATCATTTGCATTGTCCACCTGTGCATGATTGCTCATTTTTTGCATCCTCTGCTCTGCTCTCCCCTCCCCTCCTATCAGCCTCTTGGCCTGAGTCACTTTATTACTAGAGCTTCTAAGAACATGTATGGTCAAATCCAAAAACTTCATTGACCATTTTAGCCAGGCTATAATGTATTTTGGGCTGTGCCTCTATTTTACTTTTTGCACTAAATCTTTTATCTCACAACAAGAGCAGATGTAAGTTATTCAAAAGATTTGGTAGGATCTTGACCAATTCTTTTTGGTTTGGGAATTATAAATAATCAAATCCTGCTGACAACACTTTGCAAGTCAGTAGAGCTTCATGACCTTGGAAAGGATCATTTAACAAATCTTTTAACAAACCCCAAGCTGTGTGAGTGCCACACGGCATAACCCATGCTGAGCTGAGTCTAGGACTGAGGAGGGGGAGAGTGTAGGGATCACACTCCACCGCTCAGGAAAGCCGGGGATCTCCTCCCAGCTCCTGCCGTGCACCAAAGGGCTTTGGCCTTTGGCTGTTGTGTCCCCCACCTTTATCATCCTTGTGGCATCCTCTGCTGCCTCTGACATGCTCTCACCAGACGTTGCTGTCATCTTCCTCTATAGATGTAGCACAGAGGGACTGTTTCTGCTTTGTGCACGCAGGGGCCAGGGCCGTTAGTTATCTACAGGACCATACGTGAGCAAGACCGCAGTTATCAGCAGGTCACCTTGCAGCTCACCAGCCCAACAGAACTTAAGCTTAAAACAGTAGTTAACATTTGCTGGCATCTGTAGTCTACCTACATTCATCTGTCTTGAAAGAGATCCTCAACTAGGAGTATGGAGAGTCTTAAAACTTCCTGAGTCCTTGTACTGCTGGACATCTCCACCACAGGTGACTCCCAGGAGGGGCATTTTGCTCTCTGTGCCTCTAAAAGTGAAACTGTTTTTACTCATATTATTGCATTTGGGACCAAAAGCCTTGGCCCATGCTGATAAAGACACACTGAGCTGTTCCAATACTGACATGACATTATATATAACAAAAGAAATCAAGATTACCGAATGCCACTTTTATGTGAATTTAAGGTGTCAGAAAAAGTAAATTAACTTTATGCTGTGCTGTATAAAACCAGAATGTATTTTACAATGAAACTGTAGCATAACAGGAGGAGGCAGAGTATTGTCTAACTTGTACAAGCATATGGATGTTTCTTTTATATTTTATTCATATTTTCTTCTGAAAAATCAGTGATTTAAAGGGTCTATAATAGAAAGGATCCTGTGATGCAGCCGGTACTTTCAGCTCTCTGGGGCAGAACTGCAGCACCTCTCCCAGCAATGCCCTCCCTCCAACATCATTGACATTGAGTTTAATTCATCAGGATTCTCAGATAAAGTTAAATTTCAGCAATGTAGGATTTCTTGCAGTCCCAGGTTGAGGCTTTTGAAAACTTCAGCATCATATAGAACAGTTCCTGAATATGTACAAGGTGGACACAGAGGAAACATGATGCCCCCCTCAAATATGTAGACATTAGCAAGCAGGTGTCTGTGAACAAAGAATAAAGTAGAGGAAAGATGGGAGGAAAAATCAGACAAAAGGCAAAACCCAGGTAAGGAAATAGGGCCAAGGCAAATTCACAATTATTGTATGATGCAGTATTGAACCCCTAAAGCTCTATAAAGTCCTGAATGTCTGAAAGTATACAGCTGAAGGCACAGGCTGAGCGGACTCTTGTTAGCACTGCTGAAGCTGGAAGATATCTAACTCAGCCTTTAAATGTTGACTATTCTGAATGGATACATGAGAAACACACTTTATCTAACACAGAGCTTGATCTGGTGTGCCAGCTTCAAAAGAGCAGCTGCTGCAAGTGTGTTTCCCAAGGGCTGATTAAACATTGGAAGGAAATTTCCATGGTCAGAATTTACATTGTGGAGAAGTATCTTTAAAACTAAAACACAGCCTAAGTTTAACAGAATGTTTCTGTACCAGCTGCTTCTGGAAACAGTCGCTCCAATGTAGAAAATATTTCTTAATAATATGCTGTGCTGTTGCATAACAACAGGAGAGGGATATTAATCATAGAATCATAGAATCTTCATGGTTGGTAAGGACCTTCGAGATCATCAAGTCCAACCGTACACACACAAAAAACCCCCTACAATCTCTGCCACTAGAGCATGCCCTGAAGTGCCAAATCTAGACATTTCTTAAATGCCTCTAGGGATGGTGACTCAACCACCTCCCTGGGCAGGCTGTTCCAGTGCCTGACCACTCTCTCAGTAAAGTAATTCTTCCTAATAGCTAATCTAAACCTCCCCTGCCACAGCTTCAGACCATTTCCTCTGGTCCTCTCATTATTCACCTGGGAGAAGAGGTCAACACCCACCTCTCTACAACCTCCTTTCAGGTAGTTGTAGAGGGCAATGAGGTCTCCCCTCAGCCTCCTCTTCTCCAAACTAAACATGCCCAGTTCCCTCAGCCTCTCCTCATATGGCTTGGTCTCCAGACCCCTCACCAGCTTGGTAGCTCTCCTCTGGCCAAGAGGAGAGTAGGGAGGAAGACAAAATGAAGTAGCCTCTCTTTCTTTACCCAGCTTCACAGATACACAGGAGGAAATCAAGCACCAAATATTGCTAATGAGTGAATGAAATGTTAAAAGTTTTTCTTCAGTGGTAATAAAAGAAATATGATTCCGTGCTTGTCATAGGGGTAGGAGTAAGGAAGGATGAAGAAGGAAGGGGGGGAATGTAAAAACCATTCCACATCCCTCAGGAAAACCAAAGAAAGCCAGAAGTGGCAATGGGGGGATGTGTCATGTCATGGTGAGGGAAGGGAGGGAGGGAGAACGGCCTTCATCCTGCTGTGCCCTCTAAGGCTTCCCTCCCTTTGCCAGGACCGAGACTAGTAAGACAAATTAATGTACAAGTCAGTTAAAGCTGCATCCTTTATGTATTTCCTTCAATCTACCTTCATTTACTTCATTTTACCTGGTTTTAAATGTGAATGTCTTACATGTTGTCATGGTTTAACCCCTTCCACGCAACTGCTCACTCACCCCCTCTCCCCCCCGCAAGGGAAAAGAGGCAGAAAAGGAGAAAGGAAAAAGGGAAAGGAAAAAAACTCGTAGACTGAGACAAAGGCAGCCTAATACAACAATATCATAAAAGGAAAAAAAACACTAATAATAATAACAACAATAACAACAGTAATAACAATAACACCAGACACTCTCACCGCCCAGTGAATTGGCACCATCGTGAGCAGTGGTCACAGATTCCTGCCCCCCGGCTAACCCCCATTTAGATACTGAGTATGGCATCTATGGTATGGAATATTTCATTGGCCATTCCATCATTCTACCTCTTCTTCTATGGGGAGCTGAAAAAAAGTCCTTGAATAATGTAAACATCACTTAGCAACAACTGAAAACAACAGGTATTATTGACATTCCTTTCACAGCAATCACTAGAACGAGAAATTAACTCTTTCCCAGCTGAAACGAGGACACACATGTCAAGAGGCTGAAGGATGGTATGAGCCAAAGCAGCATGTAAATCATAGCAATTCATTTTCTTTTGTCAGGTGAGCCCAAGAAGTAAAGAGGAGTCTAATTTAATTTAATGGGAAGTCTAATTTATTTTAATGTGGTCTAGGCTATGCTGCTATCATACAGACATGGTCTAATCCTGCCCAATGTTTCTCCAATCAGTGCCGGTACAAGCACTCCTTGGGCACCTCTCCTCAGCAGGACCAAGGCTTATAGGTCTTAAAAGTAATAGAAAGGGACACTTTTCCTAAAGAAAAGGATTTTTAACCTTTACTGCAAAGTCTGCTCCAGTGTATTGCATTAGAAAATCTGTGAGAATATTCTGTGAAAACAGAAGCTAGAAACCAGCCTCCCTTTAACGTGAATGAGACCCTTTTCTAATAGATTAACAGAGGAGTTTGCCTTTCTGCCACAGGGTCAGAGCTTGTCAACTCATTTATAGAGCAACTCCAGGAAAGTAGACCTTCCTTACATACACACAGATTTGGGGGGGGGGCGGAATCAAAAAGGCAATAAAAGACATTTTTCAGGCTGTGCATTTTCTGTGCCGCAGCATCCTTCTGCGCCACAAGCCTGTGGAAAGTTTGGTCATGGCAGAGAAGAGTCAGAGGCTCCCAACAGTACGAGATGGACTGGCAGAACTTGCTCTTCTCATCCTGGGGAGAAAGAGAGACTTTTCCAGCAACACTCTGCAGGAAGGGTGAGCTGTGCCCACTCACTGGAAAGGGGTCGATGCTGTGTTTTCCATCCAAGGCAGCTCTACCTTCCACTGGCCGCGTACCTGCCAAGCACCAGGGCCCCACTCCAGCCACCAAGCCCTCCGGCAGAAGCCTGCCCGCCACCATGGGCAGCTGGTGTGGATCGCACATGGGAGGTGGAAGTGCTTTAGCAGCTGCCCCCGAGGCAGGCAGCAAATTTTAATTGTCCAGAATTCGTCAGCAGAGCCTCTTCCATGCTACGTGGGAAACAGTCGAAAAGGAAAGGGTTTGCAAAGCCCAGTTTGCAGTTTAGTGGGTTCATCTTTGGTTTGTGCAGCTGAGAAAATGCATGGGATTTTCTCTGCAGCTGGGAGAAGCTCAGTATACCAGGTGGAAAGCCACGCTGGGGTGTTTCCCAACTTTTCTTAAAATTTACATGGTGAATAAAGCCATTTTGGTGGGGGAAAGGGTTATAGTCACAGTATAAGTCACTCCTTCAGGAAAACACTGAGAATTTTCCTGTATGTTTCTGGGAAGAATTTTAGGGCCTGTGCTGAGGCCCTCATATATCAAGTCCATCCCTTTGATTTTATGATTAAATGAAAAATCTCTCTGAGTCCCTACCTGCAGCTGAAGGGCACTAGGAATATTTACCACGCAGAAGATGCCCTTAGCATCTCAGGTGATTAGGTTTAAATATTACAGATCTCTCAAAGATTAATAAAAAGCTTCGCACTCTATTCTTTTCACACTTAGTTTGGGTGTGAAAAAAAAGTAACTTCATTAAAGTCAGTGAATTACAACAGTTACCAGCATGGGAGGAGAATGGGCTCTCTGGATGGAGTCCAGGGTTTCATCATATGGGTTTACAGTCTGTTTTCTCACTATGATCCCCTTTTTTGTTATTTTGTCAAGTCAGGCCAAAAGAGATTAAATCCCAGCTCCAATAACTGTTCAATAGTTTAAGGTCTATAAAATATTTATGCACTCAGCAGTTTGCTTCTGCACAATAACTTTCAAAGATTGATAATGTTCTATCTCTGAGGTTTTCGACTGATGGCGTTAACTTTTAACACGCACTTATTTACTGCCCCTAACGCCTTCCTTCTTTTTGGCTACCTCCAGCCCGACAGAGCCTGTGTCGCATTGCAAGGAGAGGTGGAAAGTGGGATGAGGAAAGGGCTCGGGAGGGACGTGCAGCTGAAGGGAGCCTTTCCTGCTGCTGTCACTTGGGTGACTACTATGCTGGAAACCCAGGACTGGTCTAATCCGAAACACTGTGATGTGGGGCCTGCTCCCGGCAGGGCGGCAATCCACCTGCCACTGGAGATGGCCGCCAGCTCTGGCGAGGCTGGGAAAGCAAGTGTGAGATTTTCCTTTCGCTTGACAAGCCTCCTGCCCCCGCAGTTTCAGAGACACCCTCCCACCCCCCCAGGTCTCCTTTCACATTAGGGAACAAATCAGCATTGCATACGGGTACAAAACATGGTGAGGAAAAGAAGAGAACCCCTATTTTGAGGGAAACGAACCAACAATGGGCTCAGCAAGTCGTTTGTGGTCTGCTTGGCAGGACCCAGATTGCTTTTCTTCCCCGGCCCCGTGCAGTGATAGAAGCAGGGCTGCAGCACTTAAGGCCTTGGCACCGTCATCTCGGCTGGGATTTGGAGTTATTCCAGGAGGCCCAAGAAACCCGCGCCTCAGGCCAAAAACTGGAGGCTGGGAGTATGCAGGGCTGCTCTGGAGGCTGGATGATTTAAGGTAGATAGCAGCGATTTGAAAACGCCTATTACCTGGCTACTCCTTCAGACTGTGAAAATGTTTGCGGATGGCTCCAAGGTTTCAGCTGCTGCAATAGCGCACTTACTTCCCTTTAGGAACCTTGTTTTTCCCAGGAAACATTTCCACCTACAAAAAGCTCAACGGAAAAAATCAGTAAATTCAAAGGAAAATCTACAGAGGCATTTGACCCTCTCAGTTAAGAAGGAGCATGAAAGCTTCTCATGCAGATCATTTCTTTGGAGAAATTAATTGTATTGGTTATTTCCCAATTTCATGTTGGGATAATGACAAGATCAATAAAGGATAGGAATGTCTTTGACTCATTTCCAGGAACAAAGCTTATAAAGTTCAGCTATGTCCTTGGACTCACACAGTATCATCTCTGGTTTTGTGGTCACGACAGGGTTGTCTGGATGAGTTTCAAGCAAAGTATTTAACCTCAGGTGGCTACTAGCAAAACTGCTGTGCTTAAGGTGTTAGTCCCTTCTGATCACTCAAGTCTTGGGTTGCTTATTCCCAGAAAATTATGAATCATTATGGGTCACTCTGCATTCTGCACATTCACTTTTAGAATAGACTATTATTTTTATGAAGAATGGGGGTGTACAGCGGCATCCTCCTGGTAGGTTCTATGAGAAAACCACCCATCACTAACAGACGTATTCCTCAAATAATAAGTAAATTCACCTGCCTGAACAACATTTTCCCCTACAAAATTCCCACTGCTGCTGCAATTTCCAGATAATCACCAGCATTTGGAAGACTAAGGGAAAATCTTCAGGATTAAGGGAGTCATTACTTTGTATGTGAAATTGAAACTCCGAAAACTGCAGAGTTCTGCTTGCAAATCATGGAGCCACAGTGTCTTGAATCCCCACCTTTCCCATACATATGGGAAAAGCAAGGCAGGTATCCCAAGATATTCCCTGCCTTATTCTGATACATTCTGCTGAAGCTGATTCTGAAAAGCTCAAATCTGATGTCTGCCATATAGACAGGTTGGTCTTAAATGAAATCCTTAAGAAAATACATTATGGATAAATGTGTTGGTATTCCCCTGATTGACAAGGACATTTTAAAATCATTCCACGCCCATACAATGTTGATGTTTGAAGACGGAAATAGAGAGGTAATGAAGACATGGTAAAAAGGGAAGATATGGGATGTGATGAGAGCTACAGCATCAAGGGTGCAGCGCTCTCAGGCTTACAGTGAAGACCTTGATGCCTGGATCTGCTTCTTTAGTCCGCAGCATTTACCATCGGCTCTTCTGCCTGTCATCACACATTCCAGGTAAATCCTAGATTGCCAGTCCTCTGAAAACATTACACTGGGGGCTTTAACTGTGAGATAAAAATGATCTTATTCAGATAAAAAATATGGCATTATACTAATGGAGTTGCCTAGAAGGGAAAGAGTTAAGCGTGATGGTTAGTAGCACTAGCATTGACACTCTCAATGTGCAGAAATCCAGTTCTGGTACTAGGAGGAGGAGATCTGTGTCTCAGCCTAAATTGCTTTGGGGATATATGTTATCTGGGATATTTTCAGTTACAGTGAGTGAGAGTCCACTGAAGAGACTGCCAGTCTCTTACTGCAAGCTCCATGTCCATCTTCTTCCACTGTGGCACTCATGGTCAGTGCTCAGCAAATCAGAAGCTCTTCCTGCCTGTTTTCAGTCCAACTTTTTTATAGTTCTGGGCAATTTCTGAACTCTCAGTTATGGCGCTGTAATTTTCTTGACATTCACTATAAATGTGTGTGCATGAGAGAAATGGAAAGAGAACAGGGAATATTTCTCTTCTGGCAACACTGTTATGCCACTCCCCATCAAAAAAAGGGAAAATACATGATGGTTATAAGTCATGGCTGTTGTAAATGTCCTATTTTATGTACCATGTAAAAAAAAAAATATTAATTTATATTATTTCAATAATAACATTCCTACAAAATTCAAAGGTGCAGACTCATGCCCTAAATAGGAAAATCTCTTGCAGGTTTTGTGGATAAATGAAAAGAAAAACAGTGTTCAGGATAACACTCCAACACGTATTGGGAAAATAGTAGTCTTTAGAGAATTTCTTCAATAATTTCAGGATTAGCATTTGGACAAGCTGCTGACATTCAGAAAAACCCTCTTTAGAACAACGAGACTGTGTGTCAGCGGAGAACGTGCTCCACTCCTACAGGGACAAGGCAAACATATGTTCATCCAGAGCAATGACTGTACCCACTTCAGAGAGGTTTGCTTCAAGTGACTGTCATGACTCTCAGTGAATTGTGCTTTTCAAATCCTACCAGACTCTTGTACCAGCTTTCCTTTCAGCCACAACTTCTATAAGGATTGTATAAAATATTTGAAGCTACAGCAAACTTCAGCAGACAGCTGTTTTTAGGAGATCAGTACAGTAGCAACACTGCTCTCTGGAAAATGTGCTAGAAGGATGGCTACAGTAAAGAGTATCATCATCTCTGTATATGGCCCTTATGGTCAAAGAGAGCATTACCAGAAGCCCAAGGAAGAGATACAAGCTCTTCCACAAAAGCTAATTTTTTTGAACACAAACCAGACACCTATTGCATTAAGAGATGGCTGTAGCTACAACTAAAGAGTACTCCTTAAAAGTAGGTAGAGGAGCTGAGTTCAGTTCTTATAAGGCAGATGAAACACTGGTAGATACAAAAGGCTGTGGGGCTCAGTAATGCATTATGGTGCCACCCAAAAAAAAGCTATTTTAGGTAGCACCGATTCAGGCTGTAATTTAAAACAAAGTATTTCAGACTAGGATGCAGAAGCAAGAGTTAGATCTAGCCTGCAAGAGTTAGATCTAGCCTGCTTACACATACAGGGTGTGTGGGAGGGTTAAGTCCTCAGAAAACCTTGGTTGCTGCTGAGGGATCTGCCTAGAACAAGGCAATAGAAAATAGCAGAGGTGCCACTGCTCTCTAGGAGTTAGAACTGACTCAGAGCTTCATGTCACTAGTCTCTGCCCAGGCATGGCCCAGAGGCAGAAGTCTTCTCCTGAGGCTCAGCACCCAGCTGGGCAGGGCTTGAGAACCAGGTGGCTGTGTTGCCCTGTGACACCTGGTTTTACCTGATGTTTTAGTGGTGGGAGGACCTTCCAAGACAGACAAATTTGGTTTCAGATGCTGTCATTCCTTGAAGGGGTTCTGGCCATCATCTCCTCCTTTGAAGTGCACCCGGTTGACTAACTTAGGGTGAAGAGCTCCAGTGAATATCAGGGAAGCTACAGAGTAGAAGTGGGGTGCAGAGCACTCCAGTGGCCATACTCCACTGCGGATACCCCTCAAGCACAAGGGATCAGAGCCTTGGTTTAGGGAAGGCTGTTGAAAATGTTTTTCTCTCACACTTATCAGAAGTTAGCAGAATTATTCCTCTAGTTGTATGGGTTTGAACAACATGTGAATCTGGCCTTGCGGCAGTGAGAGATTGTTCCCTGCAGGATACATTCTGGAACTAATGCAATTTTCCTGCATGTTTGAATGAGACGCTATTAATACGTATCGACTGCTCACTTAGCAATAATTGTATCTACTTCATTACTAATGACAGTAATGTTGCCATTTAGAAATTTTATTAAAAATTTCCAGCTAAGAGGGGATCCCGGTTTAAATACTGGATTCCTATTAACAGAGTTTAGATCAGAGACAGTCTTTTTAATGGTACTTGAATGAAATGGAGGAAGTTGGATGCTTGCAAATCATTAACATTCGAAAATCCCATCCGAGCTGCTTTAATGATCGATCCATCCAACAATGAAAAGAGCTAGAGTACAGGTGAAACTCTTTTAGTAATCCTGTGGATTGGCTTTGCTGCTCCACAGAGCTCCACCTAAACTGCAGGATCAAGGGCACTTCATACCTCTCACATCCAGCTACACAGCTTGTTGACGTGCTAAAGCCATACAGGGGTGAGACCTGGATGCACTCTTTGTCTGCTGTGGTTTCCAAAGAAGGGAAAATGTAAAAGAAAACTCGTTCTCGTTGCTCTGGGTGACAGATCATGAGTGCCCCAGGGAGTACGCCTGGCTTGTCTAGATGCAGTTGGCCAAGCCTGCAGCTGCTGAGCTCTTCAGACGTGTGTTCAACCTTGGAAGTGAGAGATCAAACTGTTAGCCTGCTACTCCTCATAGTTGTCCAGAGCTACATGGTCAAATGTGTCTTGCAGGTGTGATCACAAGAAGGAAAGTACCTCAAGCCCTGTCAGAATATTCTTTGGAAATTAAGATATCGTCTTTTATCTGGTTCTTTTTTTGATGAGTTTTGCTACAGGGTTCATTGGCCAAAGCAGCAAGAAGGTGCTGCTCACTGTCTGCATGGCCCTTCCCATAAAAGGTGGCCATTCCTACCTCAATTTTTGTGGTCCTCCACCTTCAGATAGCATCTACGGTCCTGCTAATAATAGCCTTCCTCTAGCTGACAGAGCCTCACAATGTGCTCTGAAATTTTAACTAACATCTCACATGCCTATTAATCTCTTGACAAATCAAATAAATTAATGGTGAAATGAGATCTTGTGCCATAAGTGGATGGGCCTTGTAAGGCTTAACTCAGCAAAAATACATTGAGATGTCACTCAGGCAGGCATTGCCAGGATAATAGAGACTTTCTAATAGGATTTCTCTCCCTCTTCAGAGTTTCCTCCAACACTAGAGTAAGCATTTTATTGGTCTTGCTGACTCACGCCTTTAATTAGGAAAGAGCAATGTTTTCTGTTCTCTGAATAATATGCTTAAATAAAATGTTACAAGTACTCAAACGTATTAAAATATTAAACAAAATATTCCATAATTTAATGTCATATATATTTCTTGGCAGCAGTGAACTCCAAGAGCCTGAAGCTGTAATTGAACAATAAATTTAAACCATGATTTCAGCCCATGTATTATAGATGTGTTTGGGGTCTTTACCAAGCTCCTTGCTGATACCATGTCATCAGAATTCCTGTTCTGCAGACAAACTTTTTCGGTGCATTTTTATAGACAAGCCCTGGTATTGCAGCAGTAATGCCTGCAAAGTCATATTCAACTGTTATTTTGAGGTCTTAACACGTGGAAATTGGATAAAGCTATGACACCCTTTCCTTCAAAGCTGAAAAAATACCCACTAAATTTATTTTTCTGACCTGAGAGATTTTTGGGCAGGTTATTTTCCGGCTTTTTACAAATACCTTAATAGTTTATTCACATACAGACCTGGCCCTTTGCACACCTTGATAGAATTTGATATTTAGAATATTTACCTTTTCAATCCTTCGGAGACCTTCATCCACTGTTTACAGAATCAGATTTAATCATTACAGATGCTCTGTAAAGATTATTGAAAATGCTATTCAGCAGCTATTCAGCAAGGTAAGAGAAGTCTCCTTTTTCCTCTAACCGACTGTATGTGAAGTCTCAAATTCTGGCTCTGTGCTGGATCTATAGCCAAGTTAATCCAAACTGCCTCCATTCAGTTTATGCAAAGTATCTCTAGCTCTGGGAAATGCGTTTGTTATTTTGCAAACACGTATGCTTATATCTGGATTCAATTGCTTGCCTCTGTGGTGGCAGACCAATATGGCAATGGAACAAATTCAGAGTCTACTTCTGCTTGCGTTTTGGCTTGTGCTTCTCCTTGACGCTTTGCAAGGCCACAAGAGAAAGTGCTCTGCGAAAAGTCATCTGTGCCCGTGCCCTCCATGGTACATGAAAACTGACAAAAAAATGTGCCAAGAAATGAAGACTGCCATGTCCACATCAGGGGAAAAAAATAGCTACTGCTATTTCTTACTGAGGGATTTGGGAGTGCTCTGCTCCAAAACCTGTCCCTTGAGGCTGACCATCTGTTGTTACTGAACCTGCTCCAAACCCCCTGTTCCTGAGCATGACTGTCGAGAAACTTGTGGTAAGACAGTCCTTGCAGTTTGGACACCCTCATTCTCCTGTGATTCCACGCTGCCTGGTGCCCGACTGGCGAGTGGTGACAGACTGTCCTATTTGGGTAGTCAGTCACCAGTAGCTGGGTAACTGCCAGCACAGGGAGCTCCAGCGGCCATAGCGGTCCTGTGCTTGAGGCTGTGATTCACAAGAGGTTTTTATGAGGGTGCTTCTGATGGGGCCCCCCTTCATCCTGGAGCAGAGTGTAAACCATTACCTCTTCTTGCTTTGCCTATACAATGCGAATTTTGCCCAGGAGAGGGACTGATATTTGATGTCTATATCTGCTTTATGTTCAACAATTTAAGGGTGTTTTGGAGACTTCTTCCCACTCCAATCAATGAGAATGAGATAACTCTTGTGTTAGGCTGGTGTGACTGAGCAAATTCCTTAGTTTGAAGCTAGCACTGGGTCTGTATGAAGACCTTTTGTTCCCAAGTGCATGAGCTCATTTTTTGGTACTATAGGATTTCATCCCTTTCCTTTACTCCAGCCCCGAGGGCCATTTACTTCTTTTTGTATGGTATTCTGCTGTTCCTCTGTATTCATGATGTTCCTTAACATTAGGTCACCAGCTAATTTATCAGCACAGTTCTAATGGTTTTGACAAGGTCATTATCAAAATATTAAGACTTTGGAGTCTCGCCTAGTAACCTCCCTCCAGCCACATACTTCTTGCAGGATTACTCATTGCCTCCTTTTCCTTCCACACTCCTATCTCTAAGCCAGCTTCTTACTCACCTTTCACTTTCCCAACTGACCCCAGCTTTTCCAGTTTAAAGAAAGGATTTCCATATGACCTATAGCAAAATATCCTACTAAAGTCCAGAGAGTTTGACTGGAACATTTTCTTTATTAGATAAATTTAATGTGTTATCAAAGGCAATCTGGCAGAAGCTACCTTAAAATCACTCCTGTTGTGTTTTATCACATTTTCCCTTCACATTCATGTCTTTAATTATGATTTTTTTCAGAATCTGTTTTAAACCCTGAATACCGCTGAGACAGACTAATGAGTCTAGACTTGATCTGAGCACTTTGTTTTCTTTCTGAAGCACCCGTCTTGCCATTTTTTGTGCCAGTTTTTTTCAGAACGCAGGGATGAGATCATCCAGTTTCTCTGAACCAAGTACATTGAACTCCTTGAGTTTTGTTTCCACCATGATTTCCAGCTCTTGTTCCCATCATCTGTCTTTTCCGCTCATAACTGAGCGCATCACTCTTGTGGGAAACTGAGGCAAAGTCTGGATCCATAGTTTTTTGCTGCTGAAGATCTTTTGCTCTTTTGCCTCAAGTTTCATGAGATCAATCTCAGTTTTCCTTTGTCAGTACTAAGATTAGTTCTGTTCCTCTCTTTTTGCATATCGGTCCTCTTTCCAATCTTTGTACAGATTTATTTTCTTTCTTACGGCTCTCCCTCCAGTCTAGCCTGGAGTGGAAATCCGTTTTCTCGCATTTTACCCTGTTTGGGATACAGATTTCTGATTCAATTGTTGACATGCTTGTCCTGAAAGTATTTCCTTCACATCCACGTTCAGGACTCAGCCTTAAAGCCCAGTCCACTGGACTGATGGAGGATGTGGGATGCAGCTGAAGCAGACAGTGGTGTGTGTTTCAGCTCTGCTGAGTACCCAGATTTCTCTGTTGGGGTTGCAAACTGCAGGCTGGAGGATTGTGGGCAATAGCTGGAGTACAAGGCAATTGGTGCAGGTGCCTGCTGGAGGAATCAGCCCTCACTGTGATCCTGCCATGCTCCCACGTACATACGTACTATCCCAGTCAGTCCTTTGCTTTGAAATGAAGGAAGAAGCCCTGGAAGAGTATTCTCTCTGCCATTGGTGCTCTGTGCTTGGACGTGACAGAAAGTGAGAACCAGGCAGAGAACACAAGGTCCACCTAGCTGTGGGGTGGGCACGGGACACAAAATAGTTATGAACCAGGCTTTTAAAATATCTGCAAGGATTTTTGCAGATGATCATCTCAAGCTTCCCAACAGGGAAAACAGCAGGAGTTCATGCTGAACCAGCACTCCGCAGGCTGCAGGCCAAAGCTCAGCAATGGCCAAGGTGCATCCAGTGTAGCTCAGGAGGAGGAGGAAAATAATGGACTGGTGCCATTCTTGATGTATGTAAAAGTAACCCTGAGACTGTCTTACTGCTGCTTTGAATGTTGCAAGGCCTGTGGCAGGGGTAGGACATTGGAGGGATTATAAATACATTCTCAAGACCTTTTTTCCTTAATTGACATCCCTGTTTTGGGACTGGGAGAAGAGATAGACAGTAAAGAAACAGCTTTTACTACTCAATGACTCCCCTACTGCAGGGAGTCCTGGGGAGACTGAAGAAAGGTTTCCCCCAGTAAAGCAGCACAAAGTATCCCATCAGTGTGATGAATCTGATCCTTTCCAGGATTTTTTGTTCCAGCATTTGAGTCATTTATGCCACAGCTGAGGGCTGGGATGACTTTAATTCTGGGGTGTTGGTCTGTCTGGGTGACTAGCAGTGTACGGTAAATTAATGGAGGTGGAACCAGGCTGTGCTGCGGCGGTGGCAGGCACCTGGCCCTGTGCTGGGCTCAGATGCTCTGCTGTGATCACCTGCCGTTCCCTCAATACAGCCCTTGTTTGGACAGGAAAAACACTTTCCCATTGAAGGAGTGACACTTGAGCACTTGGGAGCTTCTGCAGAATCGCTGGTTGTGTCACTTGATGTAAGCACAGGTTTACAAGATCTTACGTGTGTTGTTGGGTCATCCTTGTGCCACAGAGAGGGTTGCTGTAGGTGCGGGTCCATGTGCCCTGGTCCTGTGCTGTTGGTCCCAGCTGGTGTGCCCTGGTCCTGCACACCCACAGAAGAGCTACACCTGTGTGAGCACGGGGAAAACGCATCTGCAGGGAGCAAGGCAGGCAATGGCCAGCACCTGAGTAGGAGGCTTAGATACTCTCAGGCAAGTGAGTCTTGAGAAAGTAAAACTACTAGGTCCATGTGGCTCTGCAGTGGTCTTTCTGTCAGTGGTCACCGCAGTGGCCAAAAACCCGGGGGCAACAGCTGTTCTGTAGGCAACACACTTGTGTTTCAACATCAGGCACTTTGGAAACATTCATGTGCTCAATAAAACTAAAAGTATTTCTAATCTGTATCCCTCTGTACAGTACAGAGACTTCATTAAAGTCATGAAAGCTGAAGTCCCAACCGATACGAACTGGCACTGAAGTCAGTGGGGCCATGCAGACCCCAGGTGAGGGTCTGACTCTAATGCCTTTAACACATGTGATAGCATCTATATCTGGGAGGCGTGCAGCACCGAGCACTTCTTTCTTTGTATCTATTTTTTTCAAGACAAGGCATCTTTCTACAAAGCCAGTATTGCCAAAAGGAATAAAAAAGTACAACATGCCATTCTTCATGAGGAAAATCTTACACTGAGCCCTTAAAATGTTTCCCTATCTTCTGTGATCTTTGGATGCATATTTACTGATAGGGTAATGCCCAGACCATTGCTGCTTTGATGGAAAGTGGATTTTTTTTTATTAAAGCATCTGTGTTTTTATTTCAGCAAATGAAACTTTATGTGTGTCATTGTTGTATTTTGATCACAGGATCATTTTTGTAACACAGTGGAAAGTCTGAGATTTTTTTAATGTGAAAAAAAATCTCAAAGAAGAATGAATGATAAAATGATTTTTCAAAGTACTTCATATAAGAGAGAAAACATAAACCCCAGAGCAACGTCTTATATAAAGTAGCAGCAGGAAATTCCATGACAGTTTCGCTACGAGGGAGAAGTGAAAAAAATCCAGTTGCATAAAACTGTTTTGCTGTTTATTAGGTTATTATTTCTTTGTCTAGCACAATACCAGGCCCCGTTTGATAACTAACACAGAGCTGTGAAGATGACAGAGTTTAAATTCTCTGAAATAAAAAACAAATAAAATTCTTTAGTTATTCAGAGCCATTGGACTAGAACATCATAATACAGAATATTACATTCTATCACAATTTATCTACCTTTTAAGCAAATTTATTGTTCTGTTTATAAAAAATCCCAAGTCCTCTACTTGTCATATTTGATCATACACTGTATTCTTTAATGCCAAGTGCATCGCTGTGAGTGCCTGTAATTTGCCATCATCCCTGAAGATGTTCTTGAAAATGAGATGTTTCATCTCAGTGGTCATACCCTGCTGACATTTTTAAAATAAATAAATTATCAGTTCTGTAGTACTGTTGTCAAGGTTTAAGAGGAATTTACATAGGATGCTGTGCTTCTCTGGGAATTGTCAAATCTTAATCTTCCAGTAAGCTACAAAACTATTATTAACACATTTCTAGGTAATGTTGTTTAGTGTTAATACTCAGTGGAATATACTTTTCATTAAAATATGAAAGCAGTCCAAATATGTTTTACCCTCAGGCGTAATATTAGCTATGTTCCTTGGAATGACTGCAATATAGAAATTAATCTAGTAATCTAGTTTTACTTCAAATTACTTTTGTGTCACTCTACAAAATCTGGATTCTTTTCTGGGTGGCAAGATGGGTTGAGACAGGAGAAAAAAAAACCTGGCAAGTGAAGCCAATAAAAATGTGTATTAAAGCCAGAAGTTTCAAAGCAATGAGGTCTTCCCAGTGATGTGCAAAGCAGGTCCTCTGCTCTCCGTGGCACATTTCCCCTGATCTAGACTGGCTCTCTCACACATCCTGTTTGGTGAATGTTTATCTCAGCCTCATCACATGAATGAGTGATGAGAGTATCAACATGAAGCTCAAGTTGGCCCTGGGACATGGCAGGGTGATTCCCACTGGGAGGAGAGCAGGCACTGCATTTGGCAGAGTCCACGTCTGGGTCCCTGCAGCTCCCTCTGCCAGATGGCTAAGCAGAAAGACTGAACAGGTTGTTGGAGCCATCCAGGTATCCTTTAGAAAATGGAAATCCCTCCTTCATGTGTCCACAAGAAGAAACAGAAACAGTCTCATATCAAAAAATACAGTAAATATGAAACAATTATAGGGTGTGTTTGCAGCAAAAAGAGCCCTGGAAAGAATAATAATAATAATAAAATATAGAGAAAAGAAGATAAAAGGATTTTTTTTCAGTGTGTTGGCAACAGGCTACCTTCAAGGGATTCAGTGAGCTCATTGGGAAGTGAACAGGATAGCTTATTACCACGTGGATATGAATTATGAATTATGGAAGGGATAAATTACAGTATAATGCCACCTTAAGTTAGGAAAAGTTTATTCCTAGCTGACAGTTTTATCACTACAAAACTGGTGTGTGTGAATTTAGCCTAATCAAAAATCAAAAATGGGAGTAAATGGTTAATTTTCACCTGGGCAAAAATTTAACTTGGGTTAAATCAAAACAATGTTTTAGAAAAAGGGACGATTAAAATAGGCATTAATTATGTGATTAGAGAGATGGCAAAAAGTAAAAGGTAGGCAGGGTGCAAGTGAGATTGCAAGGAGCTTGAAATATTTCAAGACAGTTCATGGTCAGTCCTACAGACGAGGAGAGTTGTTCCCAATAAACCCAAGTCTGAGCAGTGTTAACAATAGATTCATTGCTAGGCTCTAAACGCACCCTAACCAGTCAGACGATAAAATTTGGAGTGAGGAAGAAACTGGTTAAATCTCAGTAGGAAGAGTAAATTTACATGGAAATGTGGTTTTGAATGTCCTGATATGATTTGTGAGTTCAGCTTCAAACACCCAAATAGTTTCGCTTTGTTTCTTTCTTTTTTTTTTGGCAAGAAGGTAGAGAGAAGGAAGGAGGGAAGGAAGGAAGGAAGGAAGGAAGGAAGGAAGGAAGGAAGGAAGGAAGGAAGGAAGGAAGGGAGCCATAAGAGGAGGTGTTGTTTCATCCTCCTTTGTCTTCTACCTCACCTTGGCCTTTGTCTGGGATATGAGAGACCCAGCTCTAAATCCTTTCTCCTTCTGAAAGAACCAGACCTTGCAGAAATGCCCAAAGAGATGGCCATGAATTACTCAAGGGTACTCTCAGCTTCTTGCATTGAAAGTTCAGTGAGACGGAGGCCTCAGGAAGGTGTCTCACCAGAGGGCTAGGGGGTCCTCCTCACAGTGTCTCTGTGACGATGTAAAACTTTTGCACAAAGCAGAGCTGTTTCAGCAGCAGAGGAGCCCTGGAGAAGGTTACAGGCCACAAGGTAGGAGACTTCCTTCATGTTCCTCCTGTAGATCAGGCTGTGAGCTGAACTGATGCAGATCTTCCTTCTCTCCTGTGACCCCTCCGCTCCCAAGTGATGGCTAGGGTGGGATGCTCTTGTCCCTCCCTAGTTAGTACTTTCAGTCTGCATAGAACACACAAACAACCTTGTCTCATGGTGGGAGGACACACCAGTGTCCATCACCTTCCCGTGAAAGCTTATTTATGCATGCTGGGAAATAGTGCAAACTACATTGCTCCTCTTTTGTGAACTGCACATGGAGCAGTTTATGGGACTAAGTAATAGCTACAGCCTTTGGGCAGCTCCAGAAAGAGAACCAGGATGACCAGGGTGATCACTCTGAGGAAAGTGCAACCAGAAGTGACTGGACGTGGCCTGGAGGAAGTACCTGAGGCTCGAGGTCAGGGTAACTCTGGGTCCTCTGTACCATTTTCTCTGCCCAGAGCCAGCCCGGGCACGGCGGTGCTGTTGGGCATCCTTCTAGGCAGTGGGAGCTCAGATCCCAGATGGGGGTCAGGACTGCCCAGCAATTGCCTTGGCACTGCCTGACTGTGACATTCCTGGAGGTTTGATAAAAAATAGCTTTGTGTTTTGTGGATAAAAGTGAGGGAGAGGGTCCATTTCTGCAGGGAAGAAAAAATTAGGAGTTTTGTGTCCGAGGGTTAATTTATATTCTAACCTCTCAAAGGTGCAATTTCTGACGTGGACTGGTTTTCATCATAGTCTTTGGGAAGAAGATCACTATCCTCAGAGGGTGATCAATACCTTTCTGAAACTAACCTAAAAACCAAATTAAATATTTGACAAAAAAATATGCCAGACTTCCTTTTTCCTTATTTCTCCTCCACTGCTCCGAGTGAACACTTTCAGCTTTTCTTTTTAAATCTCACAGCCTACAGTATGCAGTAATAGCTCATTCATTATTCAAGTAACTGTTTCTGTAACTGGGTTAATAATAGTCCTCATAGCTAAGTACAGTAGTCTAGATGATGGTAGAGTTAAAGTTCCCACAGAGCTTTTGTTTTCCTCAGTTTGCAATAATATTCCCAATAAAGACATTCATGAAAATGACTGTGCTACAGCAGCTTGTGCATAACACCAGTGAATTATTATAACAGGATTTGTTAAAACTGTGGACATTTGTAGTAAGATACTTATCTGTAAATGATCTTTTTAAAAAAATTGTTGAAAGCTTTCATTTCAAGCTATGCTGCTTTCTCCGCTGCAGTCAATTCCAAGAGCTGACCAGGTTACTGTAACATCTGAGGGTAGTTTGTGATTCAAAAGCTTGGAGAATTTTGCCTCACATGAAGCAGAAGCTGAGGCACAACTCCAAGTAGAAGCGCTCAATATGGAGCCCACATTTAGAAGAGGACCTAAGGATAATTTTTGAATCAAATACTTCAGTGCATAGAAAACTGAGAAAATCATTAAAGTAATAAAGCACAAGAATCTTTATGATTTGATAAGGATATATCGGTGTGACATACATGGAGGTAAATTATGCTTCTCCTAAACTCCTGGAATTCTCTGAGTTGAAAAAATAGTACACTAAGGCAAGATGATGGATATAATTTATTTAGAGTGTTGAAAAGCTTTCAATAGGATTCTACCCATGAGACTGTGAAAGAAGTCCGGTAACAAGAAGGTGAGGTAAAATCTTGTCCTGGATTAACAACTGCTGAAGAGACAAGCTGGCAGTGGGAATAAATGTCTGAAGCCTGAGGTTGAAAAATATAGAGAGTGAAGTGCCCTAAGGATGTCTATAAGGACTGTTTTTTATCCATCCATGTGCGGGTGACTATGTTGTACATATATTACACTGATTTCCTTCAGCTCCTCTGAGGATCTTTTTACAACACATAGGAGACAAATATGGACTTTCAGATAAGAAATGTACCCATTAGGTTTTTTAGAGATTTTTAGAATTATTTCCTATGTCTTAAGACCGTGATCATAATTTCAGTGGATTTGCTAAGTACTGCATTTCCTAATAAGACTAAGAATTAGATGAACAATGAAATGTCAAAATATGTCGCTGATAAAAGCTTGATCAGAAAGGAAAAGCTGCAAAGGATTGTTTGAAACACCAGACAACTCTAATACCACCAGTGGTTGTCCTAACATGATAGCAGATGAACTTGAACTAAAAGGTAATGCATTTGAAAGAAATAATTTAAACTACTCTGACACACTGATGGCTTCTGAATTAACTGTAATCTCTGGGGAAAAGCACTGAGCATTATTGCGAACAGCTCAGTGAAGATACTAAGCAGCAGAAGCAAAAAAATGTGTCTGAGATGCTGAAGTGGGGGGATGCATTAAGAAGAGAGCAAGAACGTACCTACCCTGGTGCGCAGATGTGGCTGCACGTGTAGCCACATGTGCACACAGAGGGGTGGCTCTTCAGCCTCATTACTGCATGCGACTTTAGATGTAGCATGTAAAATGTGAACTTGATATAAGAATATTTAAACAATTTGAAAAATTCACCCTTTCCCAGGTGAGTAGATGGGCTGAGGATGACAAAGTTGGTCACTTGCATCTAGGACCCGGCCAGTCCCTCTGGCAATGCACCAAAAGTTGGGAGCCTGGAAAGATTCGGGTTGGCATAAGGGATGTCTAAGCACTCAGACTCCTCATTAGCATTGGCTCTGCTGCTCCTTTTCAGGATATATCCAATTGCTTCTGCCAAAGTTTCCCCCTCTGTTGTTTTCCAACCAGGATCATGGCCTATCTTGCCTCCTATTTTTATTAATTATTGTCATACTTATGGTCTGGGTTCATAAACCCATAAGGAAAAGTGAAATGGTGTCAGCCAGGACTCATGAAGGAACTGTGCAACGAATGTCTGAGGGTCGAAGCTGGAGGAGAGCGATGCCAGTGAGCAATAAGGAGCAGAGGCAGCAGGAGATGGCAGAATCCCCATCCAGGCTGGACCAACCTCTCAGTCAGCCTCTCTTCAGCAAAGTTTTTCTCTGTCTCCAGGTCTCTGATGCACCAACACCCCTGACACACCATTTTACCGTTGGCTCCCTTTTAAGATAAATAGAGGAAGCTCATAACTCTGTGGTTTAGTTGCAGTTTCTCTGGCTTTGACGCAACAAGATAACCTCCTCAAAACGCAAATTGAAGCATGGTTATCTTTGCAACCAGAAGGGCTAAACACTTCATTAGCTTTTTAAATGAAAGCTTAGGTTCTGGAGAATGCAGACAAATCTGCAGGAAGGGCCTAATTCCTCCCACATTTTCATGAGCACAGAGGATCAACATCTTTGCCAATCAGACGTTCTTGTTCTGCCTGTCCCAGAAAACAAGGAAAAGGGGATGCTCGCATTTACAAGGTGATACGTTTAAAGAAGATAAAGAGAACCATGAATAAGTAAGGTAGAGCAAACCTGTAGAATTCACTGATGAAAGTTTTTACTGGATTCTGCAGGATTAGAAAAGCACCATTTATCCAAATGATGTTTGCAGCTGCACTAGTTACAGTGGCTGCAAATGATGAGGGCAAAAATGCTTTCTCTTGGAGGCAGCACAGGCCTGGCTTGGCGTGGTGGGGTGGGTTCAGTTCAAGCGGAGGGGTAGTAGGAGGTATATACTCTGCTGTGCAACCCTCCTCATTTATTCTGAAGCTCATCCCAATGCTGTTTGTTGTGGCCTTTCCCCGTGGAGGTAATACTGTGTGAAAATCAAAGTTTTCCTTAAAAGAAGGAAGTTAATTGCTTGCTTTCATACCTGTAGAAACAAGCTTAAAAATCTGACTGCTTAAGTCTCAGAAAAGCAAAGAGGAAAAAACTAATGAATTCTGCACATTTTTGGTTCTGATAGGTCACAATATGTGAGTGGTTGGTGTTGGCAATACTCAGAATAACCTCTGGTGCTGACAGGCGTTGCGAGGAATGTTTCAATAGGCATGAGGAGGTATGAATAGCCACAGGGAGAGACTGAGAAAAGAGAGGAAAGAGCTAGGAAAAAGAAAGCAGCTCTAAATCTCCCCAAACCTTCTTCTGAAGAAGGCAGTGAAAAGACTCTGGAAGAAGCTCAAATAACGCAGCAGACAAGGGAGGCTGTATTTCAAAGGACTGATGAGAGTGAAGATTAGTAGCTTCAAGAAGGAGGACCAAGTCCTGCAGAAGAGCAAGTGAATGCTTCAGCACACTGGATTTTTTCATGTTTTGAATGTGGTCACTTAAAGGGCATTGAGTTTCTGATTTAGTGTGACAGCTAAAATATCCAAATAGCAGGAAAAATGTAGTCATTGGTCAAGTTATCATGATAAAGAACATTCTTGTGTAAAGGTTATGAGATCTTCTCTTCCAGAATCACCACATAGGAACAAGCAATACATGTTTTTTGATTATTGGTGTAAGTGACAGGAGAATGCTGGAGACAGTGTGTTTGATTAGAGGTACCCATGTCCTCATGGATCATCAACAAGAATATCTGAGACCTTTGAAATCTGAAACATCATAACTCAGGAGCTGGATGTGTCCTTTCCTATTAAAGCAAATGAGGACCAAGGGGAAAATGCTCGCTTTCTCCTTTAAGTTCTTCAGCAAAAAGCTAATGAGGAATTGACATAAGACCCCATTTTAAAGCATAACTCAGATAAAACCCTGTAATTGAAGCTGAGTCAATGGGAAATGTCATGCTGGCTTTCATAATGCAAACCATGCACCTGTCTCTATAATGCCATACCCCATCAGAAGATACAGTGGTGGAGTCTGATAATGAGCCAACACCACACAGCCACATCGCTGCTGGATGTGCCACACAAGGTGTCAGCATCCTGCCAGACTTATTCCCTGAATAGGCATGGCTGATGTTTCCAGGAGCTGTAAGACATCTAGGAGAATCGCCAATGGGGAGTAAAACCAACGCTGCCAGTAGCAGGATGGGATAGTGCCAAATTAGTACAGAAGTTCCTGTATGTGCCAAATAGCTTTCTAATTACATTGCGATCAGCAAGACAAAACTGTGTCTCTTTAAAAACATATGTCTGTTTTCACAGTGGATCTTCAATGCAGAAGGGGAATTTAGAGGTAAAATGGCAGATAAGAAAGGCTTGTCTGTTTTCAGATGTGTCTGAGCTTCCAGGATCCCAGCCCATAGGACTGATCCTCTTTGCTCCAGGGACAGGAAATGAGAGGACAAAGAGGAGGTGGGATCTAGCAGATTAGAAAGTGGAGGGGCTAATCCAGTGTATGGGCACACATTGAAACACATGCGACTCTCGCAGGTACCTTCTCACTTAACATCAAACAAAAACATTTAGGGCTTTTTTTGGCTTCTTTTAGGTTGAATAGCATCTTATTCCAAACACAGCACTGGGACACCGGGCCCAGTTCTTTCTGTGCTTTTGATTTCAGTGTCATTTTTTTCCCAAGGGAATGTAGAACATATTTCTTAGCGTTGGGTTGCAACAGCCTGAACTTGAATAAGCTGGTCCAAATTACAAGGATGCATCTGATACTCATTAAAAAGAGGATGCAACAGCTTTTGGAACAGATAGTGGACTCCTAGGAGTACATCATGGAGGAATTTACAAAGAATGAAAAGTGAATCATGTTACTGTAGAAATAATTATTCAAATATGTGGTAAGTAAAATTTCATCTGGATCCTTTGTATTCTCTCAGACCTTCCTTGAGCTCCTCTAACTGGTACTGTAGCCACCATGCAACAGAGTGATGATGGGGCTGACGTGCACATGGGCTTAAGCATCTGACTCTTCTCCAGATCATTACCTTCAAGGGCCAAGTACATTTTGTATCTAGCATAACAAACTTAAAAGAGGAGAGCATGTGAAAATATTGACTGCTGTGTTGATTTGATGGGTGGCTATACTGCTTTTGACCGGGGGACGTTAAGGCACAGTGAACTATGGTGTAGATCTATGCTACAGTAGCTACAAAAGCTCCCTTTCCAGAGTCCTGGAAGTCACACTAAGGCAGAACTGCTTTCTCCACTTTCTGTGGCACATAAATTCATATAGGACAGGCCTAACTGTGCATGGTCAGGGATGCACAGCTGAGTAGCTGCTCCTGCCCCACGTACCTCTGTTGGTTTTTGGGCAGTACTTGCCAGCTGGGTTACAGCACATGGGCATGGCCCTGAGATGATCATGCAGGTTTCCTCTGTGAGTATGAGTCTTTGAGAATCAGTGGTACCTAACTGTGCTGGAGCTTCAGCCTTTTCCCACTTCTCCTCACATCCTTGGTTGAAGTGACCTGTCCCCCCTTATCATGTGAAATGACTACATTACTGCCCCCCCAAAACCTCATTCCGAGCAGGGCTGTGTTTGCCCTGAAATGTAATGACTCAGTCCTTATGGGCAGAGGTTTCAAACACCCAAGTGTAGAATGCACAACAGTGGGTTTTGTTAAGATAGAACAATAACTGTGCATTTAGAAATAACACTAATAAATGTATTCAGTATGGCCATTGCTACCTCTGGGCACACCGGGTTTGTGCAGGACTGCTCGGATGTAGGCATCATTTATCGTACCCAAAGTAACAGTTCTCCGGTTCCCACTGTGCTCTTTATTCTGCAAGGCATCTATGTAGATCCAGCACCTTGCAGCAGATCCATGCACATAAAATAGAACACAGTTGTTCGTTTGTTTTTTTTTTTTTTTTTAATTTTTGTGGGTTTTGTCAAATTTATCACTAACAATTAGTATGAATCTGCAGTACAAAGTTCTGGGTACTCCATAGTTAGGGAGGGCTAATTCAGCAGGCCGCTACTCCCCAGACCCAACATGTACTTCTCTGGCAACCTGGTTTTTTTTGAGGTTTCAGGCATTCCAGTATTTCTGGCCATTTATTGTAGAAGTCTCCTGGCTTCTGTTCGAGAAAAAAAAACAATTTACTCCAACAGGAGGTAGTCCCTTATGAGATACATCCAGCTGGCCACAGCAGGGGCCGGCCTTGTCGTCTTTACAAGCAGGATATGTTCACGTGCCAAAGTCAGCAGAAACAAAATAGATGACACATCCACAGTCTGAAGGTTTGTATTCCCAACAAACCCAAGCAGAAATAAGACAGGATGGGGAGCCAGGTCCAAATCAAGCATTTATTTCAAACATTTACATGTCTGAGATCAAACTCTTGGATTATGGATTAAATCCATAAAATGTGTAGGAAGGAGGGAGCTGCCTGTGAATTTTCTCTTAGACATGTCTGGGGACGTTTTGTGACATCTGTTGTACAAGCTTGGGTTTATAAAACCCACATGCAAAACAGTGGGTTTAGACCAAACTGCTGATGTCTGAAATTCTCACTCTGCTTGATATGAGACACTGCCAAATCTCCAGCAGTATCTGTGTCTGAGGTTCTTTTTCCTCTCATCCCACATACCTTGAGCTGATTGTTACTTGTGCAGCCTCTTGCTCTTGATACTTTGGGAGCCATATATCAAGGAGATACCCGTTTGGGAGGAGAGAACAGGGACTCTGACAGTTCTCTGATCCTTAATGCAGTTTTCAGCTTGAGGTGATTTAAGTCTTTCTGTTCAAAAAATATGACATCAGTCACGCACTCTCAGCCATGTGAAGTTACTCAAGATTTACAGCTTTCTGCTGTGTGACCATTCAATTTGGAGTAGTTTTGTTAGGATGATGTTTGCTGTTGTGATCTGGGGACACTTTTGGCTCACCCTTGTTCTTAGGATTTGATGTTCCTGCATCCCTGCACAGAAAGCAGAAGAGCAATGATGTAGCTCAATAGTACTTTGCAGAATAGGCTCCCAGGACCTGCTACAGAGTCCCAAGCCACCTTCTCTGTCTTCTCCTGGGTATTTTTGATCAGGAATGTGCTCCTCACAGGTAATTTCAGAATTTCTACTGAAGTTTCTTGCAACTTTGTGGAATGAAGCCTGGAGCACTGACCAGAGAAAGCCCTCATAAGGCTCACGTGATGGGTACGTGACTAGGGCATGTCCCAACCCTTCTTCTGCCCCCAAAACAGCTCTAGAGAGACAGCCCTGAGGATATGAAACCACATAGTGCTGGAAGGAGAGAGCTGCTTTCAGTGGCACCTGGAGGAGGCAAAGGCATCTGCAAATCACTGCTAAGGGCACTTTGTTCTTTCTATTTTGAACTAACTGGAGCGAACTTTCTCTTTTAGCACAGAGTTGGGTTTGAGAAGGAGCCAGTGTCAGCAACTGTCCATCACTGAGAGACAGAAAGTGCCAGATCAGGGCCTAAAAAGGACCTCTGTGCAGACCTGGCATTTCAGCTCTGGATTCAGTGGGGAACAATTCGGGGCTTCTGTACGCTCAGTGAAATACAGCACGAGAGAAGGTGTCCCAGGCAACTTCGTGTGCCCATCTCACTTGAAAACTGGCTAGCAGGGGTTTGATAACTTTTAGAGCAGTTATGCACCTTTGGGAAATTTTGTGTGATATAAAAGTCCAGAGGGAAGAAAATATTATACTGTTATTGCTGGGGGACTGGGGTAAAGCTGTTTGTGACAGTCATGAAAGATGTCCATGCTGTGCTGCTACAGACAGTTCCCTTGCCATGCAAACTCTCTGAAACCAAGGGGACTTGAGGCTAGGAGGTGCACAGCTCCATGAACACCAGTGACATTGCTTGGAAATAAAAAGACTGTTGATTAAAGTGACCTATTTCATATGTTTTCGACGGGTTGAGTTCCTCTTTTTTTCCGTGTTTGCTATTTTTTTAACCTTTACTACATGTATTCCAAGTGTTTGTTAACACTCTTTCCTTTGGATTAGCTAACAATAAAACCTCTCCTCTGAATTTCTCCCAAAATCTACGTAGTTGCATTCCTCCTTGACTTGATGGAACTCCAGGACACCATCCCACAGATAACTTGCCATGCAACATCTGGCTGTGTGTATATATATGTGTATGTGTAGCGTATGTGGTGTCATCTATAAAGGCAGGACTGTATACGGTAGAGCTGTTTACCATCAGTGTGAACTTGGGCAACAGATGATTTTTGTATTTAATTTTCTCGCTCCCCTCTTCACTAGAAAGAAACTAAGTAGAAATTGCTCATTTAAGCAAGGTTCATCCCTGTTGGATCAACTTTTTACTCTGGGGGTGCCTGAACTATAAGCGATAGCTCAGACCTGAAGTTGCTGCATTTGTGTAAATTAGGCAAGATGTGCAAGACAGCCAAAACCCCAGGCCAGTAGATCTGGGTGGTGAGCTCCAGCAGAAGTAGAGAAGGTTGGCTGAGGCTATACATGGAGCTATACTGGCAGTATCAGCATCTGAAAGCTGCCTGGAAGGGTGAACTACATGCAAGAACCACGCAGGAGTGGAGTTTGTGGCTGCGCCCCACCAGTACCCAGCAATGGGTGGAGGAGTGGTGCAACGTCCGCTTATGGGCATGAGTGCGGGCAGCATCCTTCCCCCGGGCAGGAAGAGGCCGGCTGGTGCCCACAGGGCCCACAGCTCTGCAATGCCTCCCCTGCGCCTTGGGGCTCACAAGAACCAAGAAGAATTTGCACCTAAGAAGTCTTTTCCTTCCACTTAAAAAAATGCAACCAATAGTGAATCGAGTGAAGGGTGAATTCTCAATGTACACATCTTACATCCAACTATTTTTCAAAGGCTTATGTCTATTTGTTCCTGTTACTGCTTTCTGTTCCCGATCCTCTGAAAGTTTCTCCTGACTTCAGAGCAGAGCGAAGCAGCCAGCTCCAGCATCTGCTCCGTGGTCACCCAGAGGCGTGCGGGGCCAGGGCTGAGCTAAAAGCCCCGGCTCGGCTGAGCTGGCTCTAACCTGGGATGCAGCTTATCTGCCAACAGAGAAGCCACCCATGGATAACGGAAAGTGACTGTAGCAATGGAACGTGTTATAAAACTCCTATTGACTTCATGGGAGCCGGATGACAGAAATCATTGTGTACTTACACTGAGGAAGTAATCTGGGACAGTAAATTAATCTCAGCAGTCTTAGCTTCAGGGGTTCTTGAAGTTATTTTGTGCAGTTATAGTTTGCATGGATTTGTTCCCTATTAAATTTATAAGGACACAGCCAAACTTCTCTCAAACTGCTGAGCTGTGCTTTGTTTTGGGATTTTCAGAAAAACAGACAAAGTCAGAGTTTTGCCTGACTCCCACCTGGAAGCAGAAATTGGTCCACATCTGCTGAAAGGCTTGTGACTCTCTGCAAACCAGAGTCAAACTTGGCTTGGCATCTATATCTGTGTCCACCTGGCTTCATGTCTCATTACAGAAGATCCACCCAGCTGTAGCTCGGCGGTAGAACAAGTCAAGCTTCGTGTCTGAGCTGGACCACCCATGATATTGGTTGAGTCAAAATGCAAAAATAATAGCCATAATCACAGCAAATAGTGGAACTTCTGTTTTACTCTTCAATAAGAGATGTGTGAAATTCAGGGAGGGGAAGAGTAGTATGTCTACATGATGCAGGGAACACACATTTACTCATTTTACTCTTTGCAGTTAAAAACGGGCCCAGCCCAAGCATCTCCAGGGAAGATCAGATTTGTGTCCAGACCCATGTTGGTATTCCATTTTTGAATGTCAGTGGAACAGAAAACAATGTTTTTCTTTTAAAGTTGAATTTCCAGCTGTGGTGCTGTGAGGAGCAACTCTGTGGTGAGCGAGAGAAGAGAGAGGAAATCTCTGGAGTTGCTGTGGATTATCATGCAGCGCAGGGAGGAAGCGGATGAATGCTCTCTTTATAAAGGTGCCTGGGCAAGGGGGAAATGGCTTCCCCTCCGTGGGTGCAGGGGCTGTCTCAACTGCAGCATTAGCTGGGCTGCTTCTTAAAAGTTGCCCCTCACCCCCATCCTGCCTACCCACACAAACCTCTCACCTGGGGCGACCCCCAGCCTGACAGGGAATATGGGCTGGGGAGAGAAGATAGAATCATAGAATCATAGAATTGCCTAGGTTGGAAGGGACCTTTCAGATCATCTAGTCCAACCAGCAAGATGCTGCTCTCCCTCTACCCTGCCTGCTGTACGGAGCAGCGCAGCCCCTCCCAGCGCAGTGACTGCTAGGAGATGCTCCTAGAAATGCAGGTGGCAGAGGTGGGGAGCATGGTCACAGTAGGGACACCGTCACCCAGGTGGGTTGCTGATGGGGCAGCCTCAAGTCACCTGAGATAATTCTGCTCTGGAGCCTCAGATTGGCGGACACAGCCCTACCTGCAAGAGCCACCAAGGCATCAGCACCACCACCATGGGGAACATCACTGCCACTTGTGTGAGCCCTCGAGAAGCAAGCCTGCACGGTCTTGCTTCCTCTACCCCAACTTGCCCTCTGTGCTGCCAGCCTGGACACTGCCTGGCTCCCTCGGGATCACCGACAGCCCTCCGGCTTTCAGGAGCGCAGCTGTTGAGTGACCTGACAAAGAAACAACAAATGTGTTACTCCCGTTTTATATTTTTATTGGCATTAGAACTTCTGTGACAGGAGAAAGGGAAGGTCGTACTTTCTAAGAGACTGAGAAATGAAGGACATACTCATATACCGCTGCTGGTGAGGTGGAAGACGACCACAAGAAGGGTCGTCACTTGCTGTGTAGCACCCCCGTAACTTGTAGAGGAAACAAAATGCCCTCTGCCAGAAACTCCTGTTTGCTTTCACTTGAGAACTAGCAGCAAGGCAAAGATCACACTCTGCCAGGTCTGCTTTTGCCTGTGATCTGCTTTTGCCTCAGCACAGGCAAAACCTTTATTGCTTGTAAAATTAAACATAGGTTTCAGATCGCTTTTCTTAAAGTAGCCTTTTCCCCTCCTACTTTCTCAGCTGCTCTGAAAATGGTACTGCGGTCAGATGTGCTCATTGCAATGCGCCTGAAGGTTTGTAACCTTCTGTGAGCTGAGACACTTTCTTTTCCCTTCAAAGGTTCCCACAGCCGAACCTCGGTGGCTTCCCCTCTGTATTCCTGCACCAGTGAGTCATTTCCCTGTCTACCTTCTGCCTACAGAGTCCAGGTGCTGAGAGCTTTGCTGGGATGTTGAGCGTGAAACCAAAGTGATTTGTTGAATCAAGCCTACATTAAAGTATTTCCTTTTTGTTGACTTTTTCAAAGATTTCCCATCTTCCCTCCCCCCTCCCCCCCCCCTTATTGTAGTTGTTCATCATATCTACAAATTAGCTTGGTCTGCAGACTGTGTTCATTTTCCATTGATGGCCAGACCAAAGAAGTGCTTTCAAATAGATGTTTTTCCTCTCTCTGCAGTGGGAGAAAGTGATGTCAGCTGGGGACCAGGAGGACTATATTCACATTGCTGCAGGGAAGGAGGTCTATGAAGAGGCTATCAAAAGACAAGGTTTGGAAGTATGCTGTTGTGAAGTCTGTGCACTTAAATGGAGGATCCAAAGGAACCATGACAGTAAGGTCCAAACTTGAATACCTTGGCACATCTACATCAGCGTCTTAGTTTGGACCAGGAGCCAACTTCCAAAGTCAGTCTCCCAGTTCTCCCCACTTACCGTGCTTCCTTTTGACTTGTGGAGCAGATCTGGAAGAGATGAACCCAGTGCCTTTCAGATGAAACACACGCTTGACAACATGCTCCAGGAGCCCACCTGGTCCACTCCAAATACAAATAAATATTCAGTCCATACCACGCTTCAAGTAGAACATCATTCCCATGAGGCAGCTGCTGAGGGGCCTGAATTTTAGGCTTAAAATAACAAAAAAATTGAACCTTCAACAGGAACAAAGGAACTGTGGCCACTGCTCCACTGTGCATCATACACAGAAAATCTAATTATATTTGGGAATAAGACCATCTATGGCCAATAACCATGCTTAGAAAAATGTTTGTGAAGCGACAGATCACTCATGAGATACTTATCAGTACAAACAGAGCCATCTGAAAGATGCTACATGTATTGCATATGAAGCCCTTCTACACATTTTAGAAACCCTTTAGTCTCCCTGAAAATATATATATTAAAATGCATGTAATATATAGATAAGAAGTACTTTTTTATATATATCTATTCGTACATACACACATAAGACAGTCTCCATGAGTACGTTGTGGTTTTCAACACAGTGGATCTATTCTTCGCTCATGCTAATCTCTGTAAGGGAATACATAGGTTCTTCTTGTTTTGTCCCAGTCCTTCCTTTGTATACAGAAACTCTGTAAAATTACTGATGTACAACCTGAAAGCAAATAAATCTTAATACCTGAAACATAAACTTTGCTGCTGCTGCTGTATCTTGCTCTACAGGATACAAGGTTCATGAAAAGCAGTTATAGTAGTGAAAGCTTAATTATTCTTTTCTAATTACTGGCTGAAATAAATTAAAAGTCAAGGGCGTCTGTAGTAAAAAATGACATCATGTATGATATAATTAAATACACAAAACTATGTTTAAATAGCTGTAAGTGTCTGGCTAAACCAAATCGAGCAAAATATTCAAAGATAATATTGACCAAAGCCCTTACATCACACTGTTGTGAATAAAAGTTTATCACAGAAATCACCTTAATTTTAATTATGAATTTTCTGGTAGATTAAGGTTTACTTTGCATTTTTATGATTATTCACTTTAATTTTTATGGTAACAAAAGCCAATGAGAATGTTATGTTAAACAGCTGGCATATTTGAGGGGGGGATTAAAATGAGTTGACGAATGTATAATATCACCTTATTATATAGATATAGATGATATAGATATAAATGATATGGATATAGATATAGATGTAAATATATAAAGTTACCTAAAGGTTCTGGGAAGAGCAATCTAAATCTGTAGCGTGACTGCTACCAAGTTTTGTGTCTTCAGCAATTTTGACCTCATCTGATCACAACAAAATGCCTTAAACTGGATGTTCCTGATGTCAGCATGACTTGAAAATGCTCGTGCAGTCTGACCAAGGTGTACGAAAGTCTGCAGCAGAGCAGGAATTTGTGTTGGCTCCAGGGGTAAGTTTAATTATCAGCTGGGGCTTCTCCCTTCCTGCAGCTCCAGAGAGTCTCAGCATTGCTCAAGCTACCAGCTTTTATCCTAGGTTTCAGGATGAAGCAGACATTACTGACACTAGAAGAGGAACTTATATAGTGTAAATGCTGACAGAGACCAAAGAGGAGCAGCAGGAGCGGTTACTGTAATGAAAATACTTTAAAAAAGTGTCATAACCCTACATCATTTAATACCACAAACCTCACTTAGCCATTGTCACCTTTAATTTTTAATATCAGGTGCTCTCAGATGATTTGAGATGAGGGAGCTCAGTCAGCCCAGCTCTTCGGTGGCGGTGCCGGCGTGTCGGGCGGCACTGGGGCAGCAGGCTGGCGGACGGCGATCTTTGTTCCTTTGTTCCCCCCAGCCCCCATTCCCCGTCCAGACCAACCTCCGCGCAGCCTGGTCATGGCTTTGCTTTCCCCCCCGCCACCCCTTGCTCACCTGCAGTCTCTGTTCATATTGTTTTATGGTACTTTAGACAACGGGTTTTAACAGCTAAACATAAAAGCCACTGAGAGCATAAACAGGAAACTTGTGTTTAGGTGGGAGTGCCTAGGAATTTTATACTGCTGACCACAGAGGCCATGGGAGAAAGGAAATAGGAAAAACACTGTAAATACCTGGGTGACTAATGGCTTGTGCTGCTCATCTGGCTTTTCAGAACATGAAAAGTTCAGCCTCTTCCAGGCAAAACAGCGCAGGGCAGGCACAGTTGCTCAGGATGATACTCTCCGTGCTCCTCTGCTGCCTGTTTCCCTGCTCTGCTCCCACCACGGAAAGTGCCTCATTCCTATAAAGTCAAACAAACCCGCAATAACATGCCACCTGGCCCTCGAGGCTGCGCACATTGATGGCAGCCAGGAGTGTGACACGCGAGGGTGCACGCCCGCACTCCGTATTCGCACCATCCAAGAGGATTTAGATGCGAGAAACCAAATTTGCCCCCCCTGGGTTTTGTGCTGAGGCAGCAGCTGGAGTTTTGGGGCAGTGCGTGCCTTTGTCTGGCTTCTGTCGCCGACTCCCGAAAGGATTGCCATTGTTCCTGAGGGGCCTCTGTGGGGCCGCTCCTGTGGTCCACTCCCTTTTATCACCAGCCACCAGGATTGCCAGAGGTTTTGTCTTTTGCTGACGCTGGCAGATTTGGCCGATCGGCATCTCCCCCGCCACGGCGCTGGGGCGGGATCTCCAAGTTGGCCATCTGCACAGGGCGGGCGGGCAGAGCTGGGCATCGCGGTGGCCTGGAGATTGCCCTGCTGGTGTGGCTGGTGACACTGCGACATCTGGTCACCTTCACTGGGAGTGCTGGGTCCGATTTCACCCAAACGCTGGGGCGGTTCCTCACACTGAGGTTGTGACCCAGCAGAGAAGGGGTGAAAGCAGATGAGGATGCTCCCTGAGTGTCGCATTTCTTGGGGAGGGGGGAGCAGCAGCCCTGTGGGAAGGCATCGAGGCCAGGCGCCTCAGCTGGGGCATGGGGTGCCAGTGCAGCCCCCCGGGGACCACAGAGGCCCACACTGGCCGATGGATGCCCTGGCTACAGGAGGAGCTGTGCCAGGAGATGAGTGCTGCAGGCAGGGCAGGCTGCTCTGAGCTCCGGTGGCAGGACAGAGGGAGCCCCTTTGGGGTCCCTTACTCAGTCCTTGCTGCTTCTGTTCCCCACAGCACTAAATCTGACAGGGAATAACAAGTCCGCTTTTCATCAGGCCCCCGTACAAAACCAATAATCTGCAAGTAGTCCTGGTGTGCCCAGGCTGCTCCAGAGAAGGACCAGCATGACCAGGGGTGGAGATCCTGATTCAGCAGCTGGGTCTTGCCGACATCAAGTGTGCCACTAAACAGGGGTGGGATTTCACTCATGGCAAGTTAGGCACATCTGTAAGCATTTCCCTGAATGCAGGCTGGGGTTTCATCCACAATGGACTTGTCTGACTGCTGAAGTGATACGATAAGCTATGGCAATGCTTGGCAGGGAGCTGGGGAGGACAGCTGTGTTCATCTCCAGGCAGGATCACTTCCAGGCTCTGCAAACACCAAAGTTTTATTGATGCAGATGCAAGTATACGCTTGTATGTATATGTTATTTGTATGTATACTTGTATCTATAGGTTACATAGATACAGGTGTAGATACAAATTGACTCAGTCTGTAAGAGCATAGTTACCTTTTCCTATGCAGTTATAAAAACATACAGGGAAGATTGCTGTGATCATAGAAGAGGAGGTCAAACATCTACAATGAGACTCTTTCATTTTTCCATGAATATTGCACTGATGAAAAATGCTGGGCTGTCTAAAGTCTCCTCTTTTCCTACGGACAAGCACAGACCAAGAAGACAGCAGTACAACACTGTTTCCATCCCGATCTGAGAGGATCTACTCAGACTCCGTCCTCCCAGCAAGCAGTGCCTCATCTGAAGCAAGCATGCAACCTCACCGCTGTTGAAGGAAATAGCTAAGCACTTGTCAGGCAGGTGAAAAAGAACATTGCTAAGCGACGGCCCCAACGCAAAAGTCACAGCGGGACTTAGCAGCATTGCAATGGTGAGGTTTTAGCTCCCCGCCGCAGCCTGTGCAATGCAGGTGCCTCGCTTTTCTTGCATGTCGCCTGGAGGGGATCGCAGTGCTCGGTGGCCAGCGAAGCACTCATGGCACTGCCCACGCCGGCCCCCGGGAGAAGCACTGTATGGCTAATTCGGGGTGGGAAGGAAATCGCTCCTTCCACTCAGCTGAGTACCGGAGCCAGCTCTCTCACACCGACCCTGAAGCTGTGTCCAGAAGACTGTAGTGGCCAAAGCCCTTCTCAGGCTTTTACTTCTTAAATCCCTTCTCCTGCATAATACTGAAATGGGGCTCCAATCCAAGGCTCTCCTCAGTTAAACACCTGAACTGTCAAGCTACAGATTTCAGGGATTGCTTTTGAAACTCTTCCACTTCGTACAAAGTGATTAAATATTCATTGGCGCGGGGACTAGGAGCCGGCCTCCCTGATGAGCACCCCCACCCCAAGCCACAGAGCCCTTTTCACTCCCATCCTCTGAACATTTAATCAGCCCATACAAAGGAGAGCAGCTTCAGCAGGGGAGCTTGGGAGAGACCTGGGCAGCGACACCCACCGATCACGGTTCGCAGCAGAAGGACCTGATCTGCTGATGAAGGATGAAGGATTCCAGCACTCGGCTCAGCACGACTGTGAGCGTGTTAGCTATTCACAAAGGAGGATGTGACACTTCCGTTCTGTTCTCTCCCCCACCCCATCTTTCATGCTGGTTAGATGTGGTTTAACCACCTCGGAGTCCGGCAGGAAGACAGGTTGAGGAATGCTTCGTTTGTGTCCTGAAAACTGTACAAAATGAATGGATGAAAATTTGATGAGAAGTTTTTCAGCCATTCAAGCACTTCTCTTAATAATTCAGATGTTTGATTTTCTTCTTCAGCATGCAGTAAGGATTAATGCACTTTGGAGACGATATAAAAACTTTACTTTCCAGAAAAGAAAAAAAGCCTCAGATTTAAAAAGAAAATCCCATGTAGGAGTATGACATTATGATGTGAGCTTCTATCCTCCTGATTGTCCTAACTGGTGACTTGCACAGGCTTTGCGCTGAAATTTCAGCAGAGAGAGATTTTTGCAGCCAACCTCTAATAAAAAAAGTTCACAGCGGAAATGCTGACAGGCTGTGATCAAAGCAGCACCCTCAGGTGTTGCTGTGATATACTGCTTGCTTACTAAAACACAGCAGTTCAAACAGCCTGGCTGTATTTAATTGGGATATACAGTATTTCCAACTTGGAAAGCTCAACACCAAAGAGGGTTGCTCTTAGATCTTTCACTCTGCCATTGTTCTGCTTTGTGCTCAGAAGAAAGACATCTTGGACAGAAAGCTTTGTTGTTTCATCTGGAACAAGGACTCTAGGACTATCCATAGCATTGCCTTAAATTTTACAGGAGGCTGCCCTGTGAGTACTTATCTGCTGTTTCCACTCAGAAGACCATGCTGTCCTCTTCACAGCTGCGTGGAGCAGCTCTTCCCCAGTGGTCGCTGAACATCTTTACCTCAGTCACATAAATTGTGTATGTAAAAAAGTGACACTAACAGTACACCATAAGATAGGGTGTCTTTAAAGTATTACAACAGAGAAGGAGAAAACCATTCAAACGATGAATTCTTGGAATTACCAACACAGCTGCTACCAGTCACCATTCAGGACTTGCTAGAGTCTGGAGCAGTGCTTGACTCTAAACTCAAAGTCCACAACCCCTTCTCTGAAATTCAGATGTGTGTCAAAACTTTGTCCTTCCCTGACCATTGGAGATATAAGCTATGTCTCAAGGATGCCAGCTGGATCTGAACAGCTCTAACCCTCAACCTGGGATCAGAGCTGGGAGATTTCTTTAAGGACACTTCTTTCAAGAAAGTTCTGCAGCAGCTAGAGAGAATGGAAGGGAAGACTTGCAGTGAGTAGAATCTGCTCCCATCTCAGGGAAAGCAAGGGAAACCTTGCCTGCTAAGTGCTACATACTAAACATGGTGCGTCCAGGTTTGGGGTGAAGTTAACTCATTCGGGGTATGGCCATCTTTACTCTCAACAGCATGTCCTTGGATGCAGCACGTGGAGCAGAGTTCATAAGATGGGTAAGGCAGAAGCCAAATGCAGGACCATGGATCAGCATGGTTCTCTCCACACTCTTTCATCATTGAGTCGGGGCAGGGGACAGTTTTGACATCTAAAAGGAAAGTCTTGGAGAAGATGACAGGGATATTACATGAGGGAAATGTCAGAGAGAACAAAGGACTTCTCAAGCAAGAATATTTGTTTCTTGTCCAGTTCTCTCACAATATCCACCACAGTCCTGGATCCTGGCGCTCAGCCTCAGCCTTCTTAACCCAGCAGTCCAGACCCCACCACTGTTACCTCGCTCCATGTTTGGTCAGTGAATTTCCATTCCTCACCAGTTTGTACTTCTTGGTCCCACCATCTATTTGTGTTTTTCCTTTAGCCAAGTTTTTGCCTCCTTTCCAGTTGCGCTGAAGAATTCCTTGTTTACACTGCTTTGATGCTAGCAAGGACGTTTCTGAGAGCTCCCATCCCTGACTTTTACCTGGAGCAACTATTACTGGAGAAATCCACTTTCTTTGCCTTTGGATGGAGTACATTCAGCCCAGGGAGAAGATGTCTTGGTCCCAAGGCAGGAGGTGTGAGGGGACAGAACTCTGTGTGGATGAACAGCATTTTCTCAGCTTCACTCCAGCAGCCCTGAGAAACCTGCATGTGTACCTTAAAGAGGGGTTGTATGGAGATATTAGTTCCTAAAATAAAAATGTCTCTACTTAGCGTGGGCAAAATAGGTGTTATTTCAAAAGTTTCTAACTGGACCTAAATGCGAGACTTCTATAAAAACAGCAACGGGCACTTCACAACTGAAAAGACCACTTTGCCTCCACTCCTGCATTTTGAGTCGCTGCTACAAACCCCTAAGAAATTATACCTTTTTGAAAAGCAGTTTTTTATCATTTTTTCTAATATGAACAAAACAAAATGTTTTCTCAGTTCCTGTTCCCAGAATCTGCTACACTGTTTTGACAAATCTTTCCAAAAATTCGGCCTTAGGCATACACCTGGAATATAAAATATCAGCCCAAATGGTTAAAATTTGACAAAGTCTCAAAATGTGGTTTTATAATAGGAAATATTGGGCAAACTTCATACTATGAACTATTAGCCCCGCCTATTAAAACTATTTCCTTATGCGTAGCAAAGAGCTTTATACAAACTAGCATTTGCAGATGTAGTCACTATTTCCTAGTGTGCAATAGCTCAGTAATTTTGACTTTTTCAAAATTACCGAGTGCAACAAGACAACATTAACGGAATAATCCCGTGATGAATTTATTCTTTTAAATAAACGCTTGCTTCGAATTATGCTGAAGAAAAATGCATCCTTAAATCAACTAATTTCCATTTAATTACATGGATATTAGTTAAAAACAGCTGAACGGACTTTTTATTTTTTTAATTGTGAAAATTCTCTCCCAGGCTGAACACTTCTATGCCAACTTTCTGTGCCGAGCACATTTTTACGGTCTAGTTATAAACCCTAGAAAAACAACGTTTATAGGAAATGTTGACACAACCTTAACTAAAGTGGTGCTAGCTGACACCTCTATATTTTCAATTTGGGGATTTCTACTGGGAAAATATAAACGCTAATGCAGTAAAGGAAGCCAACTATAATAAAACCCTCATAGTCTTCCTGTTCACCCCATGAAGACCTACTTCAAAAAGCAGCAACTCAGACTGGAGATGAGTTGAAGTTAACTGCATTCCTCTGAGGGTACTAAAAATTACCTGTAGGTAGTTCAGCCTTACAGTTACTTGCAAGACTTCAGTTTGGTCAAAGCCATGTGAATATCCATTAAAAAATCCTGAAACGAAAATGAGAATGTGCATAAGCTTAAAAAAGGGTGCTAGTCCATTTATATCCTTCCTAGCACAACATAAAAAGAGGAAAAAAAGACTTTATGGATTCTAGTGAAACTAATGTAAGTATGCACAGGGGAAAAATACAAAGATGGAAAGTGAAAAGTGAACTTAGCTTTCCTACCTGTATCTTTTAAATCTGGCTCACCTAAAATGAATTAATAAAGGAAGGGCTGGAGCCTCTGCTTAGCCTTCTTTTTAAGGTGTTTACACAGAATCATGAGCCAAGTAAGATCAGGATGATTGTCAGGATAGCTTCTCAGTCTTGGTGTCAAGGTTTAGGCCGGGCTGGCCACTAAACGAACGACAGATGTTTTCTTAACCCCTCTCCCTTCCCCCAGAAGGGAAAGGGAGAGAGAATAAGGGAGAGAGAGAGACTTATGGCTTGAAAAAATATCTAAACCAGCTTTAATGAAATATTAACAATAAAAAGAAAAAATAATAATATTAATAAGAAAATAATGAAATATATACAAATATATACAAAATCAATATCGAGCTCCCAGGATGACTATCACTTCACCAGCCAGCACTGGGACTGGACTCAGTGTCAGACAGGAACTGGATTTAAAAACTGGATTCAGAAACACACAGGTTGGGATCAAAGGCAGAAGAATGGAGAGAGTCCTCCTTGGATGCTGGCCATAGAGTTAACCCCTTTGATCCCTCAGCTCTATACTGAGCATGATGCAGATGGGATGGAATACCCTATTGGTCAGTCTTGGGTCACCCGTCCTGTCCGGTCCTCCCCACAGGTGTGACCCCTTTACACTCTTCTGCCTCCAGCCCTCCAACTTGGTACATAAATAAGTTAGCTGACTTTGGTTGTTATAGGAATAACTATGAGCAAGACCCTCCCTGCATGCCATTCCTTAGTATTATATACTTAGTATATATAGTATTATATATGTTTGCTAGAAGCAGACACTGAAAAACATACTGTTAATTTCAGAGAGCACGGTGAGTTAGAAGAGACTTCACCAAAAAGTAGAATTACTGAAAAGAAAATTGGTTTTGTTCTATCTCAAGCCAGGACACTTGGTGAAAGAGATCTGAAAGTCTTAGGTAGTTCATCCCTCCTCAAGAATGAAACCTGATCACGTTAGTGATATACTGGAAGTGATATATAGTGAGATAATGTTGGAGGGAGGGTGTTGAAAAAGGTGGCAATCTCATAACTTAAATATGAAATTCAGAATGAAAAATAAATTATATTGTTTAAGGGCAAATTGTGCTGAACCAGCCTGATTGCCTTCCGTGATGAGATGACTGACTCGGTACATGAGAGGAGCACAATGGATGGCTTTTACCTTGATTTTAGCAAGACTTTGAAGATTATTTCCCACAGCATCCTTGTAGCCAAACTGGGGAGATATGGACTGGAAGGCTGGACTTGAGGATGTCTGATAAACCAGCTGAATCATCAGGCTCAAGGCACAGCCAATGATTCACAGTCTAACTGGTAACCAGTTGAGTGGTTTCCTGGAGTTAACAGTGGGGTTGATACTGTTTAATGTCTTACTTAGTTACTTGGACAATAATCTATAATGCACTCTCAGCAAATCTGCAGATGATATCAAATTGGGGAGAGTGGTCAATATGCTGGAGGACAGCGCTGCCATTCAGGAGGACCTCAGCAAGCTGGAGAAATGGGCCATGAGGAAACTCCTGAAGTTTAACAAAAGGAAAGTCAAGTCCTACACCTGGGCTGAATTAACCCCATGCAGCAGACCAGGCCGGAGTCAGCTGGCTTGGTAGTAGCTCGCCAGGGAAGGAGCTGGCAGTCCTGGCTTACAACATGGTGGACATGTCAGTAGTGTGCCCTGTGGCAACAAAGGTCCATCTGCATACTGGGCTGTATTAGGAAGAGTAAAGCCAGCAGGTCAAAGGAAGTGACTCTTCTCCTCCCCTTGACACTCATGAGACCTTCTATGAAATAATGTGTCTGGTTTTGGGTCCCCTGGTACAAGAGAGACATTGATAAATGGTAGCGAGTCCAGAAGGTGGCCAGCAAGATGCTCGAGGGGCTGGAGCACAAGGCACATAAGGTGAGATTGACAGAACTGTCTTTGCTGAGCCTGGAGAAGAGAAGGATAAGGAGAAATCTCACTGCTGTCTTCAGTTATGTAAGGTGTGATTGTAGAGAAGATGGGACTGACTCTTCCTGAAGCTGCACAGCAGAAAGATAAGAGGTAAGACAAACAACCGAATGGGAAATTCAAATTGGACAATGGGGAGAAAAAATCCCAGTGAGAAGAGTTGAACAATGGCCAGGTTTCCCAGAGAGGTTGTGATAGCTCTGTCCTTAGAGATACTCAAAACTCAGCTGAACAAGTTAACCCTGCTTTGACGAGCGCGTTGGGCAAGGTGATTTCCATTCAACCTGAATGCTTCTGTTTCTATTTGCTATTTAGAAAGCATCCTGACCTGCCTATTCAAGAGCTGGGAGGGGAAACCAAGACTTTCCAATGTCACTTCTGGTATTTACTTGCTTAGCAGAAAAGGAACAAGTGGGATGGTGGCCCTCTGAGCAGCAGCTGCTGGGTTTCACATGCTGTTGCGATTCCTCCTTTAGACAAACTGGCTGCTGGTGGACCTGGATACTTGCCTGCTTCTGGCAGCCCAGCCTTCTCTGTTTTTAAAGAAAGGCATGCTGAACTCTCTAGCAACACTAGAAAGTATTGGTCTGACTTTTTCTTTAGTTGATATCATACCTAACCTTCACCTCTTCAGAGGTGAACACTAAAAAGTTATGTAAAAAGCCAAACTGAATCATCCTGGTAAACAAGTGCAAAACATATTGACCTTGTCTTAGACCTGTAATGACCTACCCTTATGTAGCTGTAACCCCTTCCACTTCATGCAGTTAACAAACTGTAGTCCTTTGATTCAGTGAGACATTTGCTTCTTTTACCATTACTTTCGTGTTAAGTCTAATTGTCTATTAAGAAGGTAATTTGGGTTACACCCCAATTAAAGTCAGACATACCTAACCTTCTGCAGCTCCCAAGAGACCTTTCACTAAGGTGTCTCTACAAGCAGAAGAGCTCTGGATGATGTTTTTTTTAACCTTGCTAACATTTCAGCCGTGCTGGCAGCAATTCATATAGTTTCTGCCGGCTGCCTCCTTCTTCTGTTTTCCTCAAAAGGTTTCACAAGATATCACAGTAACCTTGGCAAAAATGTGAAATCTGTTTTAAGGTTAACGCTAAACTTCTGTAGTACATTATTTTAAGGTTTAAAAGAAAGATAGTAAGTTCTAGTATGTACCTGTCAGTACTAAATGATTGTTCATTTCCTGTGAATTGGGAATAAAGTAATAACATACATCTGGCGAGCTAAAGCATGTTGCTTATTTCTTTTTCTTCTCTGAGCCATATCCTTTACCAGCTGTGAGACATCACCATGCAGAATCTCCAAATACCTTTGAGGAAAATTAAAACAAAGGAACAGAGGGCTGGAAGGGACCCCCTGTGTCTCTGAAACCAGTCCCCCGCGAGCCCCAGGCCACATCACTCAATGCCTTTCATCAGCTGTTCGCACTCCATCTTACAACCCCTCTTGTGCCCCCATACTTGCATTGGAAGTCTGTTCTCTCCAGCGCTGATTGCTCAACTGGCTAGATAACGTCTTTCAGTTTCCAGTTAAAATGCATTCATGGGCAGTTTCTGCCCATTTGTTCTTGTGCCAACGTTGTACTTTATCTTCAAAAGATCTTTTCCTTCCTTGATGTTTAACCTCTTGGTGTATTTATAGAAAGCAATGACATTCCGTATCAGCTTTTGTTTTGCTACACTAAATAAGTCGAGCTCTTCTGGCCTCCTTATGCAAAGTAGGCTTTCCATCCCCTATCACCACAGTACCTATTTGCTGCCCTTGTTCCCAGGTCACCTTTGGCCCAGGGGGCTGTTGATGGACACAGTGTTCCAGATAAGGTCTCACCAACTTATTTTATTGCTTGCTAACCATTTTCTCATGTGAATCATGCCAGAAGATGACATGCTAAAAGGATATACATCACCAAATGTAGAAAATACGTTGAGAAAAATCCAATTATAAACCTCCTTCCCTTCTTTAATGTAATATTTCTAAATAATAGGTGCTTGTGGGCTTTGCAAGTCAGTGGAGTTCTGATGATGGATCCTGAAGCACACATTAGAGCCTAGAAAAGGAGCCTGATGTATGAAAACAACAGCCATCGAAATGCAGTGACCAGAATGAAAAGAGTCCAAGGGAGAGGTGAAGTAGGATTTATTACTGCACTGCAATGGATGATAAAGGAGGTGATTAGAAACTAGCTGTCAAACTCAATTCTTTATACTCTCCTGGCATGATAAACACTTGAAACATAACGATACATATTTACCTGACTAAAAATCTCAGCCTGTGGCATTTTCACAACATCTTCCATTTGAAAGCATAAAGGATGGCAAGTGAAATTACTTTATGCTATAAATACAGTTTGCTTCCTGCATATCTCCAAGTCAGAACAATGGTAAAATGTAACTCACGTGATTAAGTGGAGAAAAGAAGATCCTTTGCATTTTTCTCCACATGCACTCAGTCTACTCAGCTCTTGAGTAACTTAATGTAAAAGTTTAAATTTTATGTTCTCATTGTTCATTTCCAAGGTGTGACCCGAATAAAATCCTTGGGGGAAAAAAAAACCCACAAAAAAAAGGTCTCATTGATTGAATGTTAGCATATGGCCTTTTATGGAATAAAAATTAAATGTATGTATTGTTTATTATGATACCAAAATAATAAATTTCTTCAGTCTTTCACAGCAGTTCCAGAAATTAAGAGTCCCTTTCATGATTCTGGCCAGCACTGAGCTATGCCCCAGTAGAATAATTTTCTGTAGTATCACACACTTCATAAATATCATAGTTTTATCTGATGGCAATGAATCTTAGAGGCAAATAGTTCTTTTTCCAGCTCTTTTATATTATACTCATAAAGGTATGAGGGCAGCCTGAATCATTAAACGTTAAGCTGAAGGCAGCATTCGGAAGACACCTTGAATGGGGACCTCCCCACTGGATTCAATGTAGCGTTCTCCTTGCAGAAAATAGCAAACTCAGCTGCAGGCAGGTGGTTAGCTCAACTGCTCTGTTAGTTCCCAGAGAGAAGAAATTGTGGTTTGTGCAATTTGGCTTTATGTAAGAAGCCGATTCCTGGTCATTGTTCAGATGCGGTTACATTAGGCAAAGTCTTTGTACCTCTTCTGCCCTTTGTGGTTCTCTAGATGCATGAGCGTTGTCCTTCTACATGGAAATCTCTGTGTGTTTTGAAGATATTTTTGCTGCGTGACATGCCTATTGGATTGGCTAAGGGCTCAGATTTCAGTGGTTTTCAATGGACACTAAACACATGGTGGTACTTTTTCAGGCAGGAATGACCTCTCGAATTCGGAGCTGTAAAGTGCAGCTACTGTGTTTACTCAGTTGAGGGACAAATCGTGCTCCACAGGTCTCATATTCTCACGTTGGTTGTAAACCTTTTTGTTTTGCTTATACTATGTTCTGGGACTCAAATTTCTCACCCTCCTGGGATCGCTGCCTGTAGGAGACTTTTGAAAAATATGACTGATTCAGTCCTAGTTCTGTGTCAGTCACACATCCAAATCCCTATGTCAGCTTAAGCGTAATGCCCCATAATGGAGAAAACTCAGCTGCAGTGAAACAAAGCTGGTACACGATATTGTCTTTTTTTTATTCTAATATCTTCAAATGAGGCTATTTCAGGAATTGAGAATAATTCTCTTGGAGCAACAAAGTTTATATAGCCAACATAAACAACCCTACGCCTGCTTCATGCCAGGGGAGGAGAGAGGGGGTGACATTTCTTTTGCTAACAACATAGGCTCTTTTGCTTGAATAGTATTTTTAGCAGATGCTACCATATTTAACTTCCCACAATGGCACTGTTTATTTAAGGCCAATATAAAACATCCCTGGTCCTTCTCTTAGATTTTTCAGTCCTTTGGTTGACTTTCACGTATCCTTTCAAGCACATTTTTTGTGGTGCCTTTGGAATCACTACTTGGTGCCTTTAAACGAAATACTTCCAAACAATGAGAACTCCGTCTTCGCCGGGCAAGGAAATAAGCCGTACCAGCTACTCCACTGCTCATGGATGTCACTACTTTCTGTACACCCTGTTCTCACAGTGGTTCAGAGGAACAAAATAGCTGCCAGACCAGAGGTCTACCTAGCCAAGTGCCTTGTCACCAACAAAGGTCAGTTGTGATTACTTAGAGTGTAAAAAAGGTATAGTGGTGCTCTGCCTAATATGTACTTGAGGTTCTGGTGATCATTTTGCCCCAGGCTTCACTGTTTTCTTTTATCAGACCGACCCAGGAGAAATTTACTTCTGGATTTGCTCTCAGCATTTTTGTGGTATAGAAAATGTATTTGCAGCTATAAATCTTTCCCTGCTTTGCATTTGATTTTAAATCAGATATCTGTGGCTGCAAAAAGAAGTTTCAAATCCTTATAGGAAGTTTACTAGATCCTTAGAGACAATGGTTTCTGAACAGCCAACACAGCCCCAGCTTTCTACAGAATATAGTTATTCTTCACCCATGATTTCAGGCTGAAGCCTCCACATCTATGAGTGCAGTGACACCATTTCTATTCATACCTGTTATGTGCAAGTTGCGGGTCTCTGGTTCCAACCAAAGCCACTGCTCTGCAAGCTGCTGCAGCTGCTGATAAGCCACCATGGGCTGCCCGCCGTGAGTCACTGTGGCCACAGTCATAGGACATCTCTGCCCAGGAGCAGCCTGCAGGTCTGGGGTTGGACAGCTTGAGCAGTCAGTGCTTCCCCTGCCTGCCAGGGACAGCTGGGGAATGTGCTCTTTGCCTTTGTCTACTGAAGCAAACGTGTCCAGGGTGGATTTATAGTGGCCTATCTGCCTCCCACCTAATGTTTCTACCAGGTGTGTTATTTCTGCTAAACATTATTTACTGTTGGTATTTAGGTAAAGCTCTGGCTCTGGGTGCTCAGAGCTTCTGGTCTTGCTCGTCCACTGTTTTCCCCAGGTGGAAATATCACCTATTACTTTAGTACCCTCACTACCACCATTGCTTTTTTTCTGCGTTGTCCTGTGAAATACTGTGGGTGCCAAAAACACAGCCCAAAGAGCTGTCTGCAGAAACAGTGTCTCCCAGAGGAGGTGCAGAATGTGCACAAACATGTGGTCTGTTTTCCTAAGGACACCTGCCAGAATCCTGCTGATGCATCAAGCATAGGAAAATATTTGGCACAAGCCATGTCTCCAAAGATTTCTCTCCTTGTAGGTAGTGGAAAGTATTCCTTTTTTAACATACTTATTTCATTTTTTTGGTGCTCTCTATATAAGTGAATGCTCCTGTCTTTCCCTGCTGCTGTGTCCAATAATCACAGCCACTCGCGGTTTCTCAGATCTCTCAGAGCACTTATCCAGTCCCATTTTAGCTCCTGCCTCAAGGTGAGTGGTATGAACCGTTGTCATGCTGCACTCTCTCTGCTATGTCCTGTGCTTCTGAGAGTTTCCTTTTTCCCCAGAAGACTTCCCCTAATTATTTTTCAGGTTTTTAAGTCGTTGGACTTTCCAACAAATGTATCTTCTTAATGGCACTCAGATTTTTTTAACCCATTAATGGGTACTGCTTTCACTGGTATACTCACAAATTGTGCCGAGGTGGTGGCATGACTAGAATATTAATAAATAAAGCACTAGTTTGCTCTGAAAGGACAGGCAAGATTAGACGGAATGAGATATACTGCTCTGCATTCAAGGGTACACGTGTCCTGGGAGATCCAGAATGTGGAGGACACTACAATCTCTGAGAAGGTAAAAGGTGAAAAAAATACGAGGGCTTTGATTGCGGGGATTGCAAAATATCAAACAAGGAAGACTGGAGGCTTTCTGTGTCCAAAAAGCAGAATCAGCCAAAGGACAGGATTTTATATTAATGAAGGATTTTAACAATCCAGGTATTCGTTGGTGAAAGAATACAACAAAACACCGATGTCCACTCAGTTCCTGGAATTACTGGCAATGATGTTGTTTAAAAAAGTGGAGGAAGGAGTCAGAACGCAGACTTTTCCAGGTTTGATGCTAAGCAGTAAAGAATTATGCAAGAGCATGAAGGTGAAGGATAACGTGTAAAAGTAACCTTGAAGTCAGAGGGTATATGATCCTTGGAAAGGAAATGAAGAAGAGCAAAAAAAGGTGATGGACCAGAAGTGCAGAGGCTTCAATAAATCACTGGATATCTGGTACCTAAGTGAATGTAAGCATTAAAGATAGCTTTAAGTTCCTCAAAAAACTGTTTCTAAGGACAGTAGTATACATTATTCCACATCAGAGAAACTAGGGACAGTGTAAAAAGCGACCAAACTGGTTAAGCTATGGTCATTCATAATATATGCCCAAAGGAACTAAAATAAAACCAATCCAGATTACTCAGGGCACCGAAAAAAAGTAGCCTGATCATGTAGGACCAAAATCTGTGCTTTGTCTTTTCTGATCCAAAATAATTAGACGCAAAGAGCAAGAGACATGATGCCAACAAGTTCAGCAGTAATGAGGGTGAATCCAAGGAAAGGGATTGTTTCTACTTAAAGATGAAGGAAAGCCATAAAGCCAAGCAGGCTGAAGTAGATCATTTTGCATGTTTTCAACTCACATGCTGTCTAGCACAATTACGACTGATAATCACAGGGCTTAGAACAGAGAATGGATTAAGGAATTCTTAGACAAGGTTAGGCACTTTCAGATCAGTTGCACCTGCTTGATAAACTCCATCTGCAGATGGCACAAAACCTTGGTTAGAAAATGGTATCCAGAAAAAAAAATCTATCAGCAGTTCTCTGTTACAGTGCAGGTATATTTCTGGAGGACTTCCACAGGCATCTGTTCTCACTCATTTTCCGCTTGACGTCTTTCCTGAGGACCTGAATAATGCAATATATTTAATAAGTCTGCAGATGACAAGGAGCTGGAGGGACTGCAGGTGGACTGCACGATGGGATTAGAATTCAAAATCATCTTGAAGAAATTTATTGAAGAAATGACCCGCAAAAACAAGAATGAAAATGAATTGGGACAAGTTTAAAGTGCTACACTTGTGCAAGAACGACCACCTGAACAAATATGGGTTGCAGGGGCAGCTGGCTACCTGTCAGCTCTTCAAAAAGAAGTCCAGAGTTGCAGTGGGTCATGAGCTGAGCGGGACTCAACACAGTCACACTGTTTCAAAAAGGCAGACTCAATACTGGCCTGTGTAAGCAGGAGTATACGTTAGAAGGCCCAGGAAGGTCCTTCTGGGACCTCAGAGCATTGCCAGGGCATCAGCTGGAGCACTATACCCTGTTTTAACCAATGACCTTCAAAAAGAATGGAAACTAGTTCAGAACAATCCAACGGACACCAACACAGATGATTAGTAATAGGAAACGTGGCCCGGGAGTAAAGCACAGCTGCACCTGGAGTACTGTGTCCAGTTCTGGGCTCCTTGATTCAAGCAGGACAGGGAACTGCTGGAGAGGGTGCAGCAAAGGGCTACAAAGACGATTAGGGGACTGGAGCACCTCTCTTATGAAGAAAGGCTGAGGGATTTGGGTCTCTTCAGCCTGGAAAAAAAACGGCTGAGGGGGGAATCTTATCAACGCTTATAAATACTTAAAGGGTGGGTGTCAGGAGGATGGGACCAGGCTCTTTTCAGTGGTGCCCAGCAACAGGACAAGAGGTAATGGGCACAAACTTGAGCATAGGAAGTTCCACCTAAACATGAGGAGGAACTTCTTTCCTTTGAGGGTGGCAGAGCACTGGAACAGGCTGCCCAGAGAGGTGGTGGAGTCTCCATCTCTGGAGACTTTGAAAACGCGCCTGGACGTGTTCCTGTGCAACCTGCTCTAGGTGACCCTGCTCTGGCAGGGGGGTTGGACTAGATGATCTCCAGAGGCCCCTTCAAACCCCTGCCATTCTGTGATTCTGTGATTCTGTGAAACAACACAGAGAGAAGACAGAGGGAAAAGGAGTTATACATAACTATTCTCAAATAGATAAGAAGTCCCATAAAAAATAAGTAATTCTTTTTTACAAAACCATGGGCTTAGATTACAGCAAAATTTTTAATTTCAGCATTAGGTAAAATTTTCTAGTGGTAAAGCGTGAGAGAGCTAGGTTAGATTGTTTGCGAGGAGAGAAATCACAGGATTTCCATCACTGGAGGTTTTTAGGAACAGGGAAGGCAGATAACTGTCTAAATTCATCTGGAAATAGTTTTTCCTACTAGTGGTTAAAGTGGTGGGCTACATGATCTCTTGACTATCTTTCTAGCCATATATTCGGTTTTATGTAACTATGCTCCATTTATCATTCAATTTTGCAATTTGTCCACATGGTTCCTTTGGCGGGGGTTCATTACATAGAGGCCTAAATCTTACTTGTTATCACTTCCTTTCTGTGGATTTTTAATGTTAAAATTCATGATGGTCCTGCTTTGGCCAGTATACCCCTGTCCTCCTTAAAATTTGGAACTGTCCCACTTGCTTTCAGCTTTATAGTCCCTGCATTTTTGACGACAACATTTTCCAGTGATCCTACAAAAAAAATCCCCTGAACTGGAAGTTCTGCTATTGCCCTTTCCATTCCTGCTGGGCACACTTTGCTGCCACTTGGAAACTCTTACATAGTGATCCTGTCCTTCAGGTCCTGCATCTTTTTCCACGGATCAGCATTATTTTGCCTATGTTGTCTGCACAGAATACAGTTCCATAGACTGTTTTGAGGGACACTAATTCTTAGCATCAGTCGAGACTATGTAACCCCTTTTACATGGTCAAACCTATTCTAAATGGTAAACAAAATTAGGAAGGAGGAACTGGATCACTGCTTCTATCCCTATTATGCTATCGTTCCTACATAGATGATATTGAACCGGTACTTGGAAAAAAAAGAGTATTTCGAGACTAGATTAATGGTAAGCACATTCAAAATCTTAACGTGATGGGTGTTTGTCCTTCAAAACATAAAGAGGAGAACAATTAGCAGAATGAATGGTGGTGGCAGAAGCACACTGTTTGAATATAAATTCGTGATACAGGGGCAGGTTTTGTTCACCTTTAAGATTTTCACCAGAGCAAGCTGCAAGGTAGGAAAGAGAATCAGGAGGGCCTGGTGACTGAGGCCAGCTCCTCCTCTTTTCCTTAACCCCGCTCTTCTTAGCAATTCATTCTTAGGGATTTTGACTTGTGCTCAATTTCCCTAGCAGCAGAGTTCATATGTACTTGATTACTTACACAGGAGACAATTTAACCATGAAAACCTCATATGTGAGGGATTAGCTGAGGGCAAAGTAGGGCTCTTAAACTCTTAACATGAGTATAGTCATGACAGCACAGTTTGATTAAATTGAAACATTTCACTTAGCAAAGTATAGATTTAATTCTAATAATTTCAAAGGTGTCAAAAAGGAAGGGGTACTCATTTCACCCAGCGCATACTGTCTGCACATCTGTCTCCCTCAGGGGAACAACGAAAAAACCCCACATGGGAAAAAAAATTATAACAATTACCTTTCCTGTACATCATTCATCTTCTGGTACTTGCAATTCTTATGGACACATCTGCGTGATGCCTACAAATCCTATTACACCTCACATAGAGAAATGAGGTTACAGATACAAAGTTTTACTTGAGAGGCAGAACATGCTGTTTGTCTGTATTAAGATAAAATATACTTATTAAAGTTTTACAAGTGCTCTCTTTTATTTTCTACATATATAAAAAATAACTTATTTGTAATTTCATGCAAATGTTCTTCAAGATGCTACTGCCATCTTTCTCGCATTGTAACAGTTTCTCCACTGACCATGGTTTTCATGCTTAATTTTTATGTTTATCATCAGTCAAGCAATTCCAATTGACATATGATTTGATTTTTCTGCTACATAAACCAATTTTACATCAGTGGAGTTCCAGTAACTGGTGCTACTCACGCCATAAGAAAAGCACCAAGCCCTTTTTTATTTCCTTTAGTTTTTCTTTCCTAAAGTTCTTGGGCCTTACTCTTAGCTGATTTAATTTTTCTCTGTTGTCTTCTGTGTGGCTCTGCTGACTCTACTCTATTGGCCAAATTTGCCCTTCATCGTTACAAGTTAACTTTGAAATGAGTCAGTTAAAATTTCTGCTGTTCCGTTTTACTGAAATCTTTCCTCTGGGCTGAACATTTTGAGCTCTCTTCCTGCCCTCATGGGCACACATGCAATTTGCTAAAATAATTTCTGTGAAATTGCTGGCCCAACTTGCAGGACAGGTGCCTAAAAATAACCACCTTGAAATCAACGGTCAGTCTTAAGAAACCTGGTTTATACATTTTACGTGATATGACAAATTACTGCTGCATGGTATTAAGGGTTTATACTGAGAGTGACTCAGGTGGATGGTATGAACTGCTGTATGCACCAGCTAAAAATCCATTCTCTTCTGCCTCGTAGAGAGGGGAAAAAACAAAGTAGATTCCCGACTGGTTCCGACTTCAGTAACACAGCGAACAGCCCCCAGGTGCGTGTGGAGATGGAGAAAGTGTGCAACCGTCACCCTTTTACTATTGCTCACAATTTAAAAGCCAGTCAGCAGCAGGAACAGGAAGAGAAAAGGTCACCAGAGGACAGTGTCCATGGCCAGCATCAGGTTTCAGAGTAGGGACCGTAAGGGAGAAAATGAAAAACATTTGGACTTAATTAAGGCACTAATCTGGAAAAATAAGGAACAGTTGAAAGCTGCAGAGTTGGGGCATTGTACAAACTTCTTTTCTTGATCGCAAAGTAACCTTGCAGTGGCTTCTGCTACTGAGAATAAGGAAGGAAGAGGCTGGCAGAAACTGCGGCTCCGAGGTCTACCCTAGAGCACTGTTTTTTTTATGGTGCAGTAGCATCAATAAAGGCAGAGGAGGGAGTACAATAGGAAAGGGGTCTGCGAGAAAATGACATACATCGCTTAGAGCTTTGCTCCTCAGCGGATAGCGCTTTCACATCTTTGAAAATAGGCATTTCTCCCAGAAGTAGCTTTTCAGTTGTCATCTTAAATTTTCTGCTAGAAAATTCTCCGTGTGCTTATATATAGCATATAAATAGCAGGTAAATCTTGAGTTATATAAAATAACATTGTGGATAATATGCACATATATTTGCTTGTATTTATCTCAAAAAAAAATGGTGGTGAGGACAGCTGCACAAAATGAGATGAGAGAAGACAAGATGCTGGAGTTCCCTCTATCCTTTGCAAGGCCTATCTAGATGACAGCTCTAATTAGCTAAAGGACTTGGTTTCAGTCCACAGTGTTTGTCACTAGTTTGGATACAATAGCGCTGAAGTGCAAAATGAGGGGACTTTCTTACCCTCAGTGGCCTGTTCATACTTGAACATGAAAAGCACATTAGAAAAACTATAGTTCTGCGCAGCCCAGACAGGCAGACACTGACAGTGCTCGACCTCAAGGGCTGTCCTTTCAACTGCTGTAAACTGGCGTAGCTATTCATCCGAGTAACGCAGTGCTGCTCCATATGGCAGTGGTATACATTTACCCATTAGAAGCTGTAGGCACATGTCTGAGGTTATTGAGGAAGCAGGGATTCCAGTTAGATAAGGGTCAAAATGGATGTTGTGTGTCTAAATGCGTAATTTTTTTTTTTTTTTATGGTCAAAACAAAGGCTAAAGAAGAAGTATATTTTATTCATGTGCAGAAACTAAGTCAAATTTGCTACAAGACTGAGTAAGCATGTCTTATACTAAACTTTCTATGGAAAGACAGGTTTCTGGCCAAGGTTTCAGGAGAGAGGGATGCTCACGAGTAGGAAAAAAGGGACGCAGCAATTATTATTTTGCATCAGTTGTCTTCTACCTTTTCAAATCACATTTAATGAAAGGAGACAATTAATCTTCAATATAATCAAATGAAAAGTTGGACATTAAACTCTTTTTCCCATTCTAGTTTCCAGCTGCGGTTTCTCAGCTTTAACAGTTTGAGGACCCCTATGGCCGCATCCTATCCTCAGAAACTTGGCTCCATTAAGAATAGAATTATGTTGACTTACATCATATAGGGATATGGCCCTCAGTTCAGGTCCATGTCTTTGGTCGGGTTTGGGACCCCGATGTTCCCACGCATTGCTTTGTACGCAGCTGTCTGGGCAAACAAGCTGCAAACTCTGCACAGAAAGCTGCTCAAGTACCCGATAGTAGCCTCCATCTATTTTGCATGATAAGTATAATACATAATGACAAGGTAAAGCAGAATCAAAGCAACCTCTTGTTCCCTCCTAGAACATACAGGAAAAGGATGGAGCGCTGATGTCTACCGAGGTAAAGAATTATGTAATAACTTGATATTATTAAGTGAGAAAAATTAAATATAGCTTATTTTTTGATAGAACTATGTACTATTCAGTAAGGAGACTTAGAAATTTGTGGGCCTCACATGAAAGTTCTTTTAAAATTACATTTTGTGGCAATTCTTTCTAAAAATGGCTGTGGCATGCAGTAAATAGTACAGTTGTTGCTTTGAAGAAGTCTGTGTTTGCAGTGGTATGAAAATAAAATCCCACATCAAAGAGTACAGTACAAGTTAGCCCTGACCCACGGACAAAAGATATTTATGCAAGGATGGGGGGTGGGGGTGGGGGAAGGGGGGCGGTTCTAAACAATGCTTTTCCATTTTGTTCCTTGGGAATTGCAAATATTTTTCTCTTCCCTTGTTTTCCAATCCCTGGTGAAATGTGTTCCCTTTCAACCTGAGCAGAGTACTGGACAGGTGTACTGAAAGCCCCAAACTTGCAATGGAAGAGATGTTCACATGGTTCACTAGAAGCTGGTAGAGCTTATTCGGGTAACATTTAAGCCAGATTTATGCTGGTGGAACACCTCTGGGTGAAATCCATGTCTTTTTGAACTCCGAGTAAAGACTGACTCCAAGGACGGCCAAGTGAAATCACCTTACAGAGAAAGCACTGGAAATACCTTTGTTATTTATATATTTGATTTAAGCCAAGGGATCTAACTGTTGATGAATTTCAGTAACGTAAGTCCCCACTGATGCCAATAAAGTCAACCAAGTTAATCTTGTTTTACACATCTGAGACTGGGATCTAGATTTGTCTAATATTTTTTTTCATTCAATCAAGTGGAAGAAGTGAAACTAAGGGTTCTTATTTACAGCTGAATAAGGATGTAAAAACAAGAGTAGAAGTGGGGAGAAAGGAGGATTGCAGTGAAGTTCTCTAAAGTGTCCAGCCTACTGGGGAGCAGCTTCTGTTGCCGTTGCCTCTGCCAGCCTGTATAGTTACATGCCATCCTTACGTTTCTTTTTCAAAAGCTTCATCAAGGCTGTTTCTGCCTTTTCTTATGTTACCTTGCTCACCCAGAACATCACCAAGCAGGTTTTCTCTTCCTTTTTACCTCTTGAAAGGGTTGGCAGCATTTTAATGTTTGCAAGTGGCACCTGTGTAAGACAGCTAGATGGAAAGTCCTTTCCTTCTTTTTACCCTTTACTGCTGTCTGAGGCAAATTTAGCCATAGGTGCCAGGCAGTATTCGTTAATGCCCTGCCATGCTTGTGTGTAGACTGTGGCAGAGGTCCTGGGCTCAATCCTGTCTTTTAGAAGCGATACATTTAGTTCCATCTAGGATTCACTGAACACGAACATCTAGAAGGCACTGGCAGAGCAAATGAAGCAGAAAAGGTGCTCCCAAAAATCAGTGGACACAAATATCTCCCCTCTGCTTTCTGAAGAGATGCCAGTTCCTCCTGTGTATACACCTGGTAGAGCAGCACTACTGAAAGAAACATCTCAATCTTCCATGGCAACAAGCCCAGAAGCAGATCTGCCAGCCCCAACCTGGTTACTACTAGCAGGCAGTGAGTGGGGATAGCCTGCTTCCCAAGGAGCAAAGGGACCTATTTCCTCTGCACTGTGGACAACTTTCACGCTGCTGCTCTGGTGCTGCAACTCTTCGGTGACTTTTAGGACACAGAGTTCTAGGAAATCCCCTCTGTCTTCCTGACAATCTGGTATGACCCCCAGTTTGTCGGAGTTTTGCTTCACCGCCTCTCCCAGGAGACCTGCTATCGGGCTGAGTCCACATGCATGACTCGTACCATGTGCAGTGATTCCAGAAAAAACAGCTCTTGAGACTTCATCCCCCTGCTCCTTCTTCATTAAGCATATTCCCGTGTCCTCAGAAGCCTGATGAAACTACGCTGCCAAACGCACGCCTGTCAATGCGCAGATGCTCCGAGAGACACGCTCATGGCACTGAGCAGCAGCCCCTGTGCTGTCGATCACCAGGTCAAAAGCGGCACAGGCAAAACCATTAGATGCCAGCAGAAGAATCATGGGAATTGTTAGTTTTAAGTCCAATCTCCAAATTCTTTCAGTTTGTGGTAGGCATCCTAGAATTCACCATTAGTAAAACCACTGTGGAATAGCTTCATGGAGTACTAAAGTATTTATTCATATAGATGTAGAGCTGTGGAGATTTCATGGTTAACAAGAAAAGCACCTTGACTGTGGGGAAAAAAAAAAAAAGTGGTATGGGTGCACTTCTGTTTAATATAGTTTAATTACTGCACTTTTAATGAATGAATAAACTATTCCAATGGAACAACCACAAGTAGATGTATCCAGGAATTTCCCACTGACGTCCCCCATGGTACCCACTCTCTGCATCTTTTCTGTCCATTGTTTAGTAAATGGGACTTCTAATTTTGTACACTTCATTTTTCAGCCTGTTCCAATCAGGAGTACTTCTACAATAACTTCATTTCATTCTCTCTTCTGCAGAGATAAAAGCTTTTATGACAAAAATCAAAATAGCCCTTCTCCCATATTCTGGTTTTGCATTGTGTATATTCTGGCATCCTGAATCTTACCACTGCAAATTCAGAGATGTCATCTCTCTGCATGGGGGAAAAGATGTATTTATTCGTACACAACATGGAACACGATTTGGTGTGTGTTCCTAGCTAAATACATAAAAAAAGACAACACCAACTCAACATCTCCTGAAAAATTAACGTCCTCAATTCAGTGACATTTTTCATTGTGCACCTTCGTTGGGCTTTGTATGCTATGCATGAAAGCATCAGATCTAGAGTCATTAGTGACAGTAACTAAACTTCAGCTTTTACCTCCTGTTCCTTGTTTTGTTTGTTTTTTTTTTTTTTTTTAATTTCAGCCTAATTCTGACTACATTTTCAAGACTCAAGCAGATAATTCATATAAATATTAAGCCATTCACACACATTAGAACCTTTGTTTTCTTCTCAAATTCACTCATTTAAGCTCTCTAGGAGTACACCTATGTCCTAAAAGCTTGAAAATTTTGTACTGAGTGTAAACATCAATTAATTAGTGATGCTTTAAATAACCTTTTTGTCTCTCATTTGGGAAAAACCTGGTAATAGCAAGACTTATATTTTCTCCTTCTTCCTTCCAGATGTAAATCAAACTTTGGCTCCCTCATACTCAGCCTTTCTTTCAGACTTGTAACTTATTTCCATTACATTTCATCTCTAAATATGATGCTCTGATTCTCAGTTTCGTGTAACTTAAATTATGGAATATGCATTCTCATGAATTAAAAGATAGCTGTTGCTTTTTTAAAGGAAATAAACAGCAGGGTGTATGTTATCATCGTCATCAAAGAGAACTTTACTGAATTATTCCTTTGACTACAGTATGAAACATTCAACTTCACATCTCAGTAATTCAAGTGTGAACAAATGGACTAACAAAACACTTTTCTGACCAACATTTCATCTATTCCAGTATCCCATCTCCTAGCAGATATATAGGGAAGAGTACTACAAGAAAAGTAAGTACTTCTTTGTACTTCTTTTGTACTTCTTTTCAGTACTTCTTTGGAATACTCTTCCACCTTCCACAACTTGCGGCCCTGGGGCTACCTAGCCCAGAGCTCAGTTTCTTGCATGTACTAGCCCTCTGTGGGTTTTTCTACCAAGAAATTTTCCACTTGCTCTTTGAGTCCAGGTAAACATCTAAATGCATCTGAAAGTATAATCAGTAGAAGACACACAGTGAGCCAGACGAACTGGCAGCCCATTGAACGCTGTCGGTAAGATTGCTTTACACGTTAATTGTAGTTCTTAACTGATGCTGCTTTTCCACGCTTTTGCCTTGCACGCTAGCTGAAAGAAGGTTGCTTCTATACACCTTTTGATTGAAATAATCAGCTTTTGGATCTGCTCAGTACTCCATTCTTGTCCATTGCTCATACTCCTTATGTTTCTACAGAGAAATTTAGCTACAGTTTATATATATTATTATAGTATTATTGTATATATTATTATGATATTATTATTAGAATATGATAATATATTATATACCATATACTATTCTATATATTATATATAGTATACTTGTCACTGTTAGGCTTAAACCTTTCTTTAGCTTTACTCCACCAGCTGGAAATTCTAGCTAGATTGCTTGTGCCAAAGAAAAGAGCCCTCCACACTTTTTTCCCTGACTGGCCCTGCTGCTCTGGAACCTGGCGTGGGGGGAAGCAGCTGTGGGACACTTGAGGTCCCAACAAGCCCCTGGCATGGAAACAATCCCAATAGCTTTCAAACTGAACGGATCCTTCTCACACCTCTGGGGCATCTATCGCATAATGACCAGGATCTGTCTTACTTCTTACTCGCAACGTTCCTGACACCAGGCATCTCCTCTCACCTCTCTGGTAAGTAATCCAATAAGTATATTAAATCGCCCTTCATTTGTGTTCTTGATACTATGTGGACTATAATTGGTAGGAATTCCCTAGGATATCCTGCATCCTTCTTGTGACATATTTTGCCCTTAACCCAGGAGACAAATTACCAAAATGGTTCCATTTCTTTCTATTCAGGACACAGATGTCTTGGCACAGGATTTGCACTGAAGAATCACAGCTCAGTATTACCGGTCTTTTCCTTCCTCTCACTGCTACACTGCTCGTGGCCAAGAGCTGGACTGTCACAGGACTTACAAGCTTCTTTTCTTAACCTGGCTGCTTAAGGAAATGAGACATTTGCAATACTACTTTTAATATGTGGTTTGGTTTTTTTTTGTGCCTCTCAGTGCCCTGATAGTAACACAGGAATCCACTGAGAAACTTTGCCTACATCTGAAAGAGGTAGAGTCTCAAAAGAAAATGGTGTTCTTACTGGTTTTGTGGCAATACGCGGGTAGTGGAGAGAGCAGCAAGCTAAAATAGTGCCATTGTGGGGGATTACTGGACATAAATTGTGACATATTTTAGGTGGCAGTGGCTGGCTGATGTGCCAGCAAGCTCAGAGCATCCTTGCTGTAGCAGCGGTGCCCCTTGCAAACCTGTGAGCATCAGGATGGTCCTGCACGGGACTGGGCAAATGTATAGGATATCAAGGCTCAGGAATTTTAAGACTATTGGAACAACTTCTTTTCTTGCCTTATGCTATCCTTTTAAGAACACACTGTTCATGGTTTTAAAGCTAAAATCAGGTTTGGTGTTTGTATAATTTTCCTATTTGAGGATCCCAATGTACTATACGAGCATCAGATTATTTTCACACACACGCTTTTTGAAATCAGGAACTCGGTGTATTAATAAGTAAAACACGTAACCCAGCTTTACTCATTTAAAGTACAGCTCAAGCTTTTTCTTGGTGGATACCTTTTTAACATACCTATGTACAAATAATACATATTTAAAAAAAAAGTGTGTCCACTATGTAAAATACTCAGATAATAAACTATGAAAATTATTAGGCTTCTTCAGAATTGTTAGAAACTGTAATAGTTGGTTTCATATATATGTATGACATTAATCCTGAAAAGAGCAAGTAGAAAGAATAAATTTGGAATGCTTTCAAACATACTGATTTTCTGGGGGTTTCAGAGGACTGACTTTTGTTTAATCGTGTTTCTGGGCTGTTGCCAGGCTGTCAGTATTCCCTAGAGCTGAATCTCCAGACGTTAGAGGTTCTCCCCTGGAGCTGCATCTATAGACATTAAAGATTCAGAGTCGTTACATACCTTAAGCTAGGAGAGACAGGGGACGAGGTCCTAATTACAGCTTATGTCCATTTAAGGTTCTTTAAGCTTAATGCAGAAGCCTCGATGCAAATGAAAAATCAGGTCTCCAGTCGCTTCAAGTGTACTCACAAAAAAGGTTAAAATTCTGTTTAACTTCCTCTTCTTATCAAAGCCTTGGAAAAAGAGAACCTTTTCACAACCACTGAGGCACTGCATGTTTTATCTGAAGTCTTCTGTCTAAAAAGGGTGATTGATTTTTCCACATTAAGGGCAAAATAGCAGGAGATCTGTGCCTCACTAACTCTTACACACACACCCGCTAGCAACAGAGAAGCTCACTATTCAAATCAAACCAGGATTTCTGGGTTTTAATAGTAGGACTCGCAGGGCTCAATTCCTTTGGTCGTCTTAAATTAAGAGCCAGAAATTATTTCCCCATGAGACTTTGAGTTGGATCTTTGCCAAGGCCATGGGTCACTTGATTGCATCCAGAAGTTTACTCTAAACTTAGCTGGTGATGTGTCGATGTGCTGAGGTCTCAGCACATGATACTTCATAGTGACCAAAGCTGGTTCCCATGGTTTTTTAATTCAGTTGGGGAATAGGAGTACACAAAATCCGAATATAATTCTCAGGTTTTTATTTCATGTTATGTTTTTCCAGAAACCCAAGCATTTATGAGGACCTTTGATTTCTCACTTCTATTTGCAGGCCATAGAGTTATTCATGCTAACGAAAAATAAAACTGCCATGCAGATGCACTGCTGTGAAAAAAAAAAAATTATTGCTAATTAAATATGGAGCAAGTGACTATGATAAAACCTCTTGGTAATACGCCTGGCCACTGTGGGACAAGAGGTCACGCTTCACGTGCCAAGAATGACAGCGTGATGCTACAGGGGTTTGAGAAGCAGCCGGAGAGTCGGTTCTCTAGTTCAGTGACCTCACTTCAGTGGGAACTGCATAAACACAGAAGTCGACCAAATAAATTTAGATGTATTTATAACTCTCTTGTGTAGCGAAGTACACTGAAGACAAGGGATGTAGAAATTACAGATTGGCAGTAATGGTAAATGCAAACAACAACAAACACAACTTTAAATATACATTATATAGAGCAGCCAAGAAAAAAAAACAACCCAAACTTTCCAGAGAAGACTGCCAATAGCTCGGTGACACTCAGCTTTTCCATACCAGGATCCTTTTCCTATCTGGTTTGCCTCTAAGAGGAGCCTCCAGCTCATTTAAGAGTCTGGGCAGAACAGATTGGCTGGGGTCCTCCGAGGAACCTTGCAATAACATTAAGGCTTTCTCGCCTCGGTGCCTCACCGGAAAAGGAGAATATCGTTTTCTTGCTCACTGGGTATCATACAGAGAAAGTATTTGAATTATTTCTTTAAAATGAAAGAAAGGAAATACTAAGGAAGAACTGCTTTAAGAGGTATGAAAGAACTATTTTAAATTTCTTGAGGTTAAAATGAAGAAAATGCTTCGCAGTCCACTCTCCCACACATCCCGTTCCCACACATTTTGCAGAGACCTCTAGGATGATGTAAAAGAAGTCCCAGAGCAACACAGGAGACTGCAATTTTCATTAAAACCATTGGTTTACCTTGTGATTCAAGAGCAATTCTCTCACCCTCAGCTCTGCAGCTCTGCTAGACGGTGCTGCATGTTTGCCGCCTCTGCACTCCCAGTACGTCCTGTGCAAACTGTGTTCCAGGAGGATCATCCGTGAGAAGTGAAGACCCAACGAGTGAGCCCCCTGCATTACGAAACCGAAACAGAGATACACATCCTTCCATTACAGCACAGACATATTGCAAAAACACATGCAAATGAAGATTTTTATGAGAATGTGTAATAAACCTTCCAGAAAGCTGGTAGTGTATCCCTGCCACGGACCATTAGGTGTTTAAAGGAGGGCTATCTGTGCAGGATGCCTGCTCCAGTCACTGCCTTGAAGGCCCTCTCTGTGAGCTGTAATCTTCATTCAAAGGTTTATTTTTATGAAGCATCTCTTCATCATCAGCGTAATGGCTTCATGAACTAACTCAAAATTCTAAGCAAAAATAATTCAGTGCTTCAGTCTCCAAAGCACAGCATCATCTATTGCTATACAGCATTTCTAAAATATAGTGGGAAAGTATTATTTCCGGCATTGCAGTTACAAAGGGCATTCCATGCTTTCTTTGGAAAAAGAGACCATATTTGAATTTTTTCAGTCTTCTAGTATTTGTCCCTCTTTTCAGGCTTCATTGACAATGCTACAGGAAGCTTCATAGCAAATACCTTTTATCCCCTAGGATGCGTAGCAGCTGGGCTGGCTGACGGACTTACAACTCTGCACATTTTTCAAATGTTTCCTTAACTGCTTTTTAGGGACAGCTATTTTTATAAACCTTTTGTTACTTCTAAGTTGTCCAACCTTTATGGAAATTTCTTTCCAAACAAATACAAAATGATCTCTTCACTACTTCTGATTCATTCATTTCTGTCCTTCCCATTCAAACATGCGCTTACTTTCAGTTTCCCTTCCCCCTCTTTATTCTGTTCGCAAAAGCTTAATTATCCCGTATTTTTAAGTATAATTTTTTTTCTATCCTCCCATTTAAAAAATATTTTTATTTATGTACTTATATCTCTTATCTTTCCATTTCCAAAAAGTTCTGGTTTTTCGCTTTGCTTTGTTTTGTTTTGTTCTCTTCCCATTGCTCTAGTTCTTTGTAGAGGCTTTTTAGTCCACAGCACTAGTAAAAAGCATTTCGTGATGCCGAGAGAAGTGAGTTTACTTCTTCCTGCTTGCAAGCCTGCAGGTTTCCTCTCAGTCATGCCAGCTTCCTTGGCTTCTCATTAAGAAAAACAAAAAAAGAGACAAGAACTATGTGTTCTTGGCTTGTCACAGTATTTTATTACCTTGAAGGCCAGAGATCAACTTGTGGGGCATCAAATGAAAACTTTAGAAAAAGCAGCTTGTTTTTTTTTTTTAAATAAATTTTATTTGGCATCACTAGCCAAGCCTTTCATGTTGCTGAAATCTATTGCTGTCTTTGAAAAATCAGTCATCCTAAGGTGGTACAAAATCAGTTCAAAGAGAGATTTTTCTTACTTTATGATTTCTGAGATGCTTTTGAAAGTGTCACCTCAAAAGAAGGATAATAAATACTTAAAATATGTTCCTACTCTCTTCTATGAAGCAATAATAATAGATATAAATTCTGGCCTTCCACACATCACAACACAAAAGCTGTGTTGAAAGAATATTAGGAGGTTGAGAAATCATCCTGAGAAGTTAGGAAATGCCAACCAGCATTATTTTGGCTTCTGTGCACTTACACATGATGATACAGTTCTTAGTTATGCGTCTCCACCTTTTATTTAAAAACAGAACACAAGGTTCACTAAATGAGCAATTACTGTGTATTTGCTTTCTCTTTATGGCTGGGTGGGTGATCCACCATACAGACATCTGTTGGTTTGGCTACTGGGCTAACTACTAGCAATGATGGATTCTCACCTTCCGTGCAAATGAAGTTATATGTTTTTGACCTTTAGTCTTCAAATATATGTTATTGTAACGGGAAATACGAAAACTAAGCACCTTGGATCCATTCCAGGATTTGGAATGGGATGTGTTCTTGTGTGCAACACTTCTGCTTGTCATCCCTAAATGTGAACCTTCCTCCTTCTACCTACTCATGCAAGTCTATTTTCTCCCACTTCAGCACACTGAAGTCTATCATCCACCTCACTTACGGACCTTTGGCCAGTCTCAGCCTTCTTGTGCAGTCGGTTTTAAGATCAGATCAAAATTGTTATCTGAAAACTTTAATTTCAACCATGCTCTAACTCTGGAGGTACCTGAACTCTGAAGAGGTTGGATTCAACTATTTGAGGTAGTTCCCATAGGCTCCTCTTGGTCAGAGGAGAAGAAACAGGGACTTACAGGGCACCATTGATACATTTGAGACTTTAGGAGACAAATTGCTGCCCAGACTTGTCTGACACATTAACACTCATCAAATCTGAATTTAATGCAAAGGTGTTTCTTACTAATGCACTAACTGACCTTCCAATTGCTGGCAGCATTTGTTTCAGATTTTCTTCTAATTTTTCTGAGTTGTATCTTTTCAGATCTGCTCTGTTCCTTGGATTTTTCCTCCATATTTATTTTACTTGCTTGTTCTGCTTAGTTGATCTGGATCTTGGCTTCTTTATTATCTTAATTGGCATTTCTGCTTTTTTTTTTTCTAAAAGCAGTGTTTCAGTATTTAAAGGTTTGACAGGTTAATGATGACAAAAAGGAATATACTTAAACCTCATTATATTTTTTCAACTTCAAAGAGTTTTCCTCATATTTATTAATGTATCTTTACAATATTTAAGTCAGAATTATCACTGCTGTTTCAAAGCTAGGGGAACGGAGGTGCAGACATTAAAGCCTAACCGTCTTATACATTTAACAGGTACAAATAGCCAGCAGGAGGCCTAATCTGTGGGAAGCAGGAGAAGTCTGGTACTTAGAGGTTTTTCAAAGCTCATGTTTGGTGTTTTCCAAGTTTCTCAAACTCTTTGAGTCTGTGCTTTAGTGCAGTGAATTTAAATACCTTAATCGTCTTTAAAAAAACCGTAGTATTCTCAAAGGCTGCTGTAGTACTCCAAACTTCACTATCTAAACCAAAACTAACCTAAACCATTCTCTATCTGGTCTAAATCAATCTAGTACTATGCAGTAACACCTTACTGCATGTGGGTGGATTTTCTCTAAATGTGATGTAAAATTCCTAAATGTGATGTAAAGTGCAAGAGAAAAGAGCAGACTAACGATTAATGTTCTAAAACTTCATGGATGATGGGAGGGAGGGAAGCATTACAGTTGTCTGTTCAAGCTGCTCTCCCCATAAAGGCTTCAGTTCAAAGCGCCACAGAAGACAGTGGTTCACCCCTTTATTACCATGTATTAGCATTCCACTTGTGCTGATATACGGCAAAAGCACTACTGTGTAAGCATCTCTATTGATTTAATTCTGAAAATACACCACATATTGCTAAATATGAAACAATTAACGTGGGCTTTAAGACTATGAAATTTTTTTAGCCAGTTTATTACCCTAAACTACTAATACTCCTGTAAGTAGTGCATGTAAATACTGTACGTCATAAAATTCTTAATCATGCAGGTGTACTCTTCAGTTTATTCTATGTGATGACCCACTACCACTCTCATAATTTACAGATGATGGAGGAACAATGTTCTCTACATATTTATTTTAATTCATTGCCAATGCAATCTTTAAAACAGTATCACTTTGTCCATTGTAGGCTGTAAAAAGAGAAATTAATATCTTCATCAGGTATCATAGCTTGCTTTTTTTCTATGATATTGATTGTTCATTGGTTACTAACTTCTGTTTACTTTCAATTCTAAGTATAAACTCATTCTATCACATTGTTTTAAGAAAAACATTCACAAAAGCCTGTAAAAATACAATTGAGATGACTGATACATTTTCCCATAAAATATTCAAGAAACAGTACTTCAGAATGTCACCACCTAGGATGCTGAGGTGCTACTCCACAGAAAATATTATCTTCAACAAGTTACAATGAATTATTTTTCCCAGTATTGTTTTAAAACTTGATATTCCAGATTGACATTCATTTCAGCTGCTACAGTTTCTGTAGTTTATCGTGAATGAGGTTTGAGGAAAATTAATATACTCTCTATTAGAAATAACTGATCTTTTCTGTGAATACTGAAAACAGTCTATAATGGAACTTTATACTGTCATCTGATCTCTTTTCTTTTTCACCTGCAACAGACAAATCCATCGTCGTATTTTATTACATTTTTAAATGAAAACTAATAGCCGGTAAAGGCACAAACATATTTGCACATCAGAATGAATATTTTGCGTCTCTCCGAGTGACAGGTAATGTATCAAGAACCATTGTATGCTAATTGTGCCTCATTTGTGGTTCAGAAAGGCAGTACACATACTGAATGCAGTAACGGTTTTGCTTAAGCAACAGTTAAGACTTGGACGACTTCAAAAGGAATTATAATTTAAGAACACCTGGAGGAGTCACCTTCAAATTAATTGTATTTTATAGGTTCTGTAACTGCAAAACGCTTCAGCTTTAGTAGGCACAAAAAGGTGAGGAATAAGTATGTTTATTTTTAAACTTCAGTTCCTGCTGAAATTGTAAATGACTTTTAAATGAAGTCTTCTGAAGCACAGGAAGAGTTATTTCAGTTACAGAGCCTCCAAGTGGAACAAGCGACTGAAGGACAGTATCGTATCATAAATGTACCTTGGTTCTGAAATGACTTTGAGCCAGTCTGCCGTTTTATCACCTCACATTTCATTTCCCAAGACGAAGTTACTGTATTCATAAAATTCCGTTTCTGTTCAAAATAACTAATTCTAATTCACATATATTTTCATGAAATCTGAGTAAGAAAAACAGCCTAAACTTTCAATTCCTTTTTATTTTTTTGACTACACAGGAAAAATAGTTTTCAGGACCAAAGACTCAGGATATCTGCTTCCTTAGCTGTCACTTTGCAGTGAGCTGCAGAAACCTGCACATATATTTTAAACATATTTGTAATGGTTAGCACACTGTGTAAACCTACACAGTTCAAATTTCAGTCTTAGGTACACGTAGAGAAATGCGGATATTTGGAAGGCATTCCATATTCCCTGCATCTTCTCCCACACTGGCCTGGGTTGGTTTATTTTTGCCATTTTTAGTGCTTTTGCACTTAATACCACAGCAGCAGCATGATTCTAAGCACATGATAGCAAAAGACATCAGAATTAAATGCTTAGCCTAACCACCTTTTCCCCCTTTCCCTTGCTCCTACCTCCCAGGAGCTGTGCCAATGCTACTTCACAGATTCTTTGTTCCAGCAGTGGCTGGAGGTTCCCTGTCGTCCCCTTTTTTCCAGCAAAGGGCTACGGCACAACGGAACAGCTGTGCTGAGCACGGGCTTACAGGACGTGGGGGTGTCCTGGCAAAGCACATGCGAGAGATGAGGTTGTGACAGGTTGTGACATGCGAGAGATGAGGGATGAGACAGTCCTGCATCACAGGATGATACTGGGAAAGGAGGTGGCCCCAATGCCCATTAATCTTTGAAGTCCTGCAGGCAGAAGGCTCTTCCTTCCCCACAAGGATCAGCTTTGTTGAAGAACAGATGGTGAGAAGGAATAAAAAAAAATGTTCCTTTTTTTCTCCTGAATGTTGTTTCCCTTCTCTTTTCTCACCTATGTATTCCATGCTTCCCTTCTTTCTTCTGCACCTTCTCACCTCCCTCCTTCCCAACGTGCTTCTCCATTCAGTCTTCCCTTAAATCCCATATTATCCTATTTCTGTCACATTTTCATTTTTTCTCTTTTGTATAATAACAGAATCATTTAGATTGGAAAAGACCCTTAAGATAATCAAGTGCAACCGTCAACCTGACACTGCCAAGTCCACCACTAAACCATGTCCCTACGCACTGCATCTACACACCTTTTAAATACCTGCAGCCACGGTGACTCTATCACTTCCCTGGGCAGCCTGTTCCAGTGCTTGATAACCCTTTTGGTGAGGAAATTTTTCCTAATATTCAACCTAAAACTCCCCTAGCACAACTTGAGGCTGTTTCCTCTTGTACTGTCACTTGTTACTTGGGAAAAGAGACCGACACTCCCCTGGGCACTCTGCTGGCTCATATGCAGCTGGCTGTGAACCAACACCCCCACGTCCTTTTCCACCGGGCACTTTTCCAGCCACTCCTCCCCAAGCCTGTAGGGCTGCACGGGGTTGTTGTGACCCAAGTGCAAGACCCAGCACTTGGCCTTGTTGAACCTCATGCCGCTGGCCTTGGCCCATCGATCCAGCCTGTCCAGATCCCTCTGTAGAACCTTCCTGCCCTCAGGCAGATGAACACTCCCACCCAACTTGGTGTCATCTGCAAACTGACTGAGGGTGCACTCGATCCCCTTGTCCAGGTTGTTGATAAAGATTTTAAGGAGAACAGGCCCCAATACTGAGCCCTGGGGAACACCACTTGTGACCAGATTTAACTCCATTCACCACAACTCTATGGGCCCTGCCGAACACCACTTGTGACCAGATTTAACTCCATTCACCACAACTCTATGGGCCCTGCCACCCAGCCAGTTTTTACCCAGTGAAGGGTTTGCCTGTCCGAGCCATGGGCAGCCTGTTTCTCCAGGATAATGCTGTGGGAAACGGTGTCAAAGGCTTTTGTAAAGTCTAGATAGACAACATCCACAGCCTTTCCCTCATTCACTAATGGGTCACCTTGTCACAGAAGGAGATCAGGTTTGTCAAGCAGGACCTGCCTTTCATAAACTCATGCTGACTGGGCCTGATGACCTGTATGTGCTCCGTGAGGGCACTCAAGATGATCTGCTCTGTAAGATCCAATCTAACTTCCCCTGGTGCAACTTGAGGCTGTTTCCTCTCATTCCACCACTTGTCACTTGGGAAGAAGAGACCGACCCTCACCTCTCTACACCCTCCTTTCAGGTAGCTGTAGAGAGCGATAAGGTCTCCCCTCAGCCCCCTTTTCTCCAGGCTAAACAACCCCAGCTCCCTCAGCCGCTCCTCATAACACTTGTTTCCCAGACCCCTCACCAGCTTCATTGCCCTTTTCTGGACGCGCTCCAGCACCTCAATCTTTTTGTTGTAGTGAGGGGCCCAAAACTGGACACAGTATTCAAGATGGGGCCTCACCAGTGCTGAGTACAGGGGGAAAATCACTTCCCTATTCCTGCTGGCCACACTATTTCTGATAAGAGCCAGGATGCTACCGGCTGCCTTGGCCCCCTGGGCACATGCTGGCTCACGTTCAGCCATTTCCCAGACCAGCTCCTGTATTTCCAGACTCCTTTTTCCAACCAGCCTCACGGAAAACCCCAATCCTGACCCGCAGCGCGGTGACACTCTGCTCTGGGGCCGGCTGGGAGCCCGGCTCCCCCCACACCACCGGCCGCCTGGGAAGGGAAGGCCTCACTCAGGCACGGCGGTGCCCGGGGAGGTGGCCACGTAACCCCGCGCCCCAAACCAGCCCCTGGCCCGGTGGCGGCACTGCGCCTGCGCGGTGCGGTGGTGACGCGGGATGGGGGAAGGCCGCCCACACGCAACACGTCCTTCCCGCGGAGTGTGACGCCACACTGCGACGTCGCCGTGACGTGGCGTGACGCAGGCACGCAGAGGGGCGCGTGTGTAAGTTCCCTTCCCCCCGCGGCGGCGGGGGCCGCGTCCCGGGGTTGACGGTGACGGCGGGCGGGCGGCGCCGGGGACGGGCTGCGCCCGCTCCCTCCCCCCGGGCCCAGCAGCCGGGCGGCGGCCGGGAAGGAGGAGGCGGCGGCGGGGCAGCGGCTCCCGGCGGCAGCGCCGTGCGGAGGTGGGCGCCTTCCCCGGCCCGGCCCCGGCGAGCCCCAGGGGTCCCTCGTCGGGCCTCCGAGGCCTTTGGCCAGCCCAGTCAGGGGAAAGAGGGTCCCGAGCCCGCGGTTCCGCCGAGCCTCCGCAGGGAGGGCCTGGGCCCGCTGGCAGGGCGCCCGCCAGGGTGTCTGCGGGGCCCGCCGGCCTCCCAGCGCCGGCGGCCGGGAGCGCGCGGCCTGCGGGGCGGCTGCCGCGCTGGGCCCGGGAGGCCGCGGGGGCCCGGCCCGGCGCTGCGGGAGCTCCCGGCCAACGCGGCCACCCGTGACGGCGCTGCCAGGGGGTGTCCGCCCCCCGCCAGCACAGAGGAATGCAGTGGGTGTGACTGTAGCTGTCAGGTGTGGAGTTACAATAAAGATCTGCAGAAAGGTGTCTACAAGTCGCAAAACTTCCTTCCACACTTCGCTTACACTTTTTTTTTTTTTTTTTTTTAAAGTACACGTGGCCATAAAACGTTGCATGCAGGAGGGATGGCAGTAGGTGTCCTCAGGTTTGGTGAGGCTGGGACGTGGAAGCGTTTGGCTGGTATGAGATGCCCCTGACAGCCGGGGTCAGAGCTGCGCATGGAGCTCTCAGCTCTTCGACCTGAGCATTGTTTCATAAACCTCCCTAATGCTTCCATAAAAGTACAGATGCTACACGCAGTCCTCTCGGCTCCTCAGGTTTTGGAAGGATCCTGAGAGCCAGAGGGTTTTTGTTTGTTCTGTGGCTGCGGAAGTGAGTGCATCGAGTGGGTGTAGTGTTTGTGCATAGCTGGTGCTGAGGCTTACTGGCTTGTGCATCCATTAGAACTTTTTATATTGGTAATAATGAAATAAAGAATACATTCCAAGTTCTAAGTGATCTGATGTGGCTGGCATTGGCAAAATAAGGAGGGAATTGTTTGAAAGCAGCGTATGAGAGTTTTGGAAGGACTGCAGTAATGTCTGCTGTGTGGCAGATTTGAAACAACGTGAGGCATTGGCTTGTGTAAATTTGTTATGTCCAAAAGTCATGCTTTGTTAAAAGACTTACCTAGTTCTATGCCTGAATTAAAATTTGTCATATATCTTACCTTTTATTGGCAGTCTTTTGCTCTTTGATTCGTACTGCCTTGTGCTCAGTTCCTTTCTCCAGGTTCACTATATCTTTCTAGCCCTTAAATCTGTGTAGTTTAGCTGCCTTAGTTTAGAAATTACAGTCTTGAATTTGCTTGTATTGATTTATTTGAACCTGTAACATGCCATTAAAAATGATCTTTCATATTATTATTCCGTAATAAAAAGGAAAACGGAGGATAACAGCTCTTTTAGATCACAGTAGTTTCTGTGTGCAGAATTTGTTTTTTTGCAGGACTATTCAGCAACCAAAACACTGAGGTGCTTTTCTTTTTTTGTGTCTAACCTTATTGTAGTTATTTTTTTTTTTTAGTATTATTTTAAGTTATTTTTTTTAAAAGTTATTTTTATGCAAAACGAAATAAATATTTCAGGGATGAGTACATATTTTTTTCTGCTTCAGTAGCTAGAAGAATTGGATTTGTTTCAAATTTAAAGTTTGTGAAAAAGATAGGAAAAGGAAGGGTAAATGCTTATCACAGTTATGGTGTATGTTTAAAATATTTTTTTGGTGATCTGATATAATGTTCTCAGTGTTTAATTAAAAACTATTCTTCGGTAATGATAACTGGGGGATCAGAAGAAAACTAGCACTATGGTATGGTTCAAATGTTTTTAACTTTTTGGCTGTTGAAGTAATTGATTTTGGGGTAACTAAAATTTTTTCAAAGCATTCATGAAGGAAATACTAGTTTCCTGTGTATCCTCTACATCCCATTTGTGAGACTATCAGAACTAGCAATGATAGTGACAATGTGTCATGAGGTGTTTCTGACCTTCTCACATGAAATTTTAGGTATATGCAGTGATTGTCATATATGTTTTTGATGTACAGGTTCAATGATTATGCTGCATTAGATGGAAGGAGTGTTCTGTGACCTGGGGTGTTTCGAGGATGTTTATGTGCAGAGGTAATATGTTATTTATGGAAGTGGTTTAATGTTTTAAATGTCTATATGAAACTGGTGATGGTTTCATTTATTTATTTGCACCTAATGAGAGAGATTTTGTCAGGTCAAAGTGAAATGGTCAAGTGATCAAAGTACAACTTTGATGTGAAGTTTGGCTGAAAGTATTACTGCAGTTACAATTATAGAAGCGTACAGAGTTTTGAAAGTATGTGGTCAAATTGGTAATTTGTGAACTTGATCAGTTACTTCAGCAATATTTATTCAAATAGTTATTATTGCAATTTTGAATCGGAAATATTTTTAATATATGGTAAGCCTCAGAGGAGATGGAATTGTATTTGATCTGTTGAGAGCAAACATTTTTCAGTAGAATTCTTGTTTATTTACCACTTTCTGAAATGTATGCCTCTGTTTTTTATTTAATATGATTTCTGTCCTTTGCTAAATACATTTCCTGAGATATTGGAACTTTCTGTTTTTTGTTTTCCTTGAAACAGGAATTAAGATGGATGAAATACTTTATTGGCCATAGCAGCAGCAGGATGCGTAAGGTGGGTATGTTGAAAGAATATGGTTAATGTCCTTGCAGAATATTTTAATTTTAGATTCTAAGTCTGTCTGAACACAAAGAGATGACATACGATAAGCTAGGCTTCTTTCCAGTGGTAGACGTATGTAGGTTACCTGCTTTCGATTGTGGTAAGCTACTGCATGTTTAGCACAGGTTACATGAGTAGATGCAGACAGCCTTAGGTAGCTGATGCATTTTAATTTTGCATCCTTTAGTGGAGATTTTTCAGTGTGTCCTTTCTGTAGAGTTCATATGCTTTTTCTGAGAAAACACCACAGAGTTTTTCGGAATCTGCTTTTCAGTGTTCTGGTTAAATGTGATCAATGAAGAAAAAGATTTATTTGCAATCTGTGTACTTTCCTTCTTACGTAGACAGGTTTTATTTCTATGTTTGAGTTGCTGTTTGTTGGTTTATTTTAAAATTCTTTCACGTCATTGGGAACGTACTCCAGTGGGAGTGTATTCCAATGAAACTAATTGTTTGCAGAATTTCCATAAAAAATATTAGTGATTCAGCAACAGTAAAAGATGTTTTGATGTTCATCCTCATCTGCAGTCAAGTTAAGATTTTGTCTTTATTTGCTTAGACTTAGTGCTTCATGTTTATCATTATAATTCACTTACGGAGATCCAGAACATGTTTTTACTTAAAAAGACTTTTTAAAACAAAATTTAAACCATGAACGTATATTTTTACAAGACTAACATTGGCAAATAAGAGAACAGCAATGCTTGAATAATAGTTGAGCACTTTCTCATGAAGCGTACTTGCATGTTGTTGTTATGAAAGTTGAATGAAATGCAAACTTCTTCACAGTGTAACAATTAAAAATAATATGTTGTTGATATTTAATGATTTTTTTGTTGTTGATTTGAAAATAAAAAGTTGTGATAACTTTTTGATTCCCTGCTTTCTTTTGCTAGTGTAACAGATTCTTACTTTCAGCTTAAAATGGCATTTGGAGAATGCTGTCTTCTTTGTATTGTATTTGCTCTGCATTGCTGTTCATCTTGTCACCCTTCATGAAAACACACAGAACAGCTGGGTAGAAACGATGCAGTTCTTCATGTGATATTTTTTAATTAAGTGTGTCTTTGGCTTATTATAGTACTATATTTGCAGGTATTGGTTTGTCCTTAGTAAGCTGATTCAACCTAGTGTAAGTAATATACAAGCATTATTTTTTTTTTAAAGGACTTATGCCATGGGTATTTATAGCCTAATTAAATGTTGTAGGAAATGTTTTCATGGTCTGTGGAGCAACATGTCTTAATCACAGAATGGTAGGGGTTGGAAGGGACCTCTGGAGATCGTCTAGTCCAACCCGCCTGCCAAGGCAGGTTCACCTAGAGCAGGTTGCACAGGAACGCATCCAGGTGGGTTTTGAATGTCTCCAGAGAAGGAGACTCCGCAGCCTCTCTGGGCAGCCTGTTCCAGTGCTCTGCCGCCCTCAAAAGAAAGAAGTTTTTCTTTATGTTCAGACAGAATTTACAGTGTTGCAATTTGTGCCTGTTGCCTCTTGTCCTGTCACTCGGCACCACTAAAGGAGTCTGGCCCCATACTCTTGATACCTGCCCTTTAGATATTTATAAGGATTGATGAGATCCCCTCTCAGTCTTCTCCAGGCTACACAGACCCAGATCTCTCAGCTTTTCCTTGTAAGAGAGGTGCTCCGTTCCCTTGTTCATCTTTGTAGCCCTTCGTTGGACTCTCTCCAGTAGTTCCTTGTCTTTCTTGAACTGGAGAGCCCAGAACTGGACACAGTACTCCAGGTGTGGCCTCACCAGAGCAGAGCAGAGGGGGAGGATGACTCCCCTCGACCTGCTGGTCACACTCTTTTTATTGCAGCCCAGGAGACCATTGGCCTTGGCCACAAGGGCGCATTGCTGGTTCATGGTCAACTTGTTGTCCACCAGGACTCTCAGGTCTCCCTCTGCAGAGCTGCTCTCCAGCAGGTCAGCCCCTAACCTGTACTGGTGCATGGGGTTATTCCTCCCCAGGTGCAGGACCCTACATTGGCCCTTGTCGAACCTCATTAGGTTCCTCTCTGCCCAGCTCTCCAGCCTGTCCAGGTCTCGATGAATGGCAGCACAGCCTTCTGGTGTGTCAGCCACCCCCCCTGCTTTGTGTCATCAGCAAACTTGTTGAGAATACAGTCTGTTCCCTCATCCATGTCATTGATGAATATGTTGAATAAGACTGGACCCAGTACTAACCCCTTGGGGGGCATTGCTCCTAATTAATGTCGAAAATGTAATCAAAACACCATAGAACTAACTGTGGTAGAACTGTACTGTGTATTAAATAAAGATGCAAAAGTGCATAGATTAAGGAAAGACTTATCTTTTGTTTGTCACTTCAGTCTTTTACCATTTTAGGAAAGGACTATTTCCTCACCTAAACTGTGAACTATTCTTTTTATCATTGGTTCCTTCTTGCATCTTTTTGAAGGGTGTACAGTACAGAAAGCCTTGCCTGAAGGGAGGCTCCCTGGTGTCCTGATACCAGAACAGGCTTAGTACTGAGCCGTTAGTATACTTTCAGCTATTGCACAAATGAAAAGATTGCAATATGTAACTCAGTGCATCTCTCAGAGTTGTAATGTATTGTGGTCACTTCGTTTGTGGTTAATTTTTTGGCAGATTGATGAGGGTTTTTTTTTCATGGGAGCATATAAAGGTAAAATTATGCCATATTAAGTAATGAACATACATATTTTTTGAACTTTTAGAGGCTGCTATAGGATATTAATTTCTGTGTATGTGTCCAGTAGTTTCATTCCGTGGCTTAGCCCTTTATTTTTCAGAAAAGTCTTAAGCCCACGATTGTTGGTTTAGAAAAAGTATCATGGTTAATGCCAAGAAGGGGTTATGTGCAGAGATGAGCTTCAGAGCCGGGCTATCCTGGCCCTGCTGAAATGCCTCTCTCGCAGCAAATCCCTGGGGAGGCAGAGAGATGGGATTATTCTTGTGGCTTGCTTGGGTATTTGCCAGGAGAGGCAGGTGCAAAAGAGAGGGAAAAGCAGCTTGGAAAATTTGTTTGGTAGCTATAGGAGTTGTGGTGGAAAGAAGCTGCTCCTGGCAGACTTACTAGACCCTATCAGGGAAATTGGTTTGGGATATTAGGTGGCTTCTAAGTTATAGTTTCATGGAAAATTTTTGCTGTGTGTTTGATCTTGGCTGGCAGATCAGTCAGAGCAACGTTTCCATACTCAGTCTTCCACGTGAAATCCTATGTTATCTGTAACTGGCGTCTGAAATGTCTGTAGGAAGTATTTAATGGTTTTACCTAACCCAAAAGCAGAAACCAAAACAAGCAAACACCTAAAGGTGTGTTGTCTTAGTTTTTGGTGCATTATTCATCTGTTGTAAGGACAATTGCAAGGGACTCTTTCTTCTCTTTTAAGGACCTTTAGCTAGGGACAACATTCTGAAAATGGCGCGTGGTGACAAATTACAGCTTAGACCAATGTCATTTCTGTTGTACCTATGCTTCTTTGCCACTTTACTTTTCTTACATATATGTTTGTGGTTCTTTTGGATGAACCATAGAAAATCGGTATGTTCCTGTTACTGATTTGTGTAGTTTTGAGCACAGTTCAGTCTTCTGCATGTCATTGGTTTTAAATAGTAATGATACAAAACTTAATTTTGGTAGGTTTTTTGGCCATCCTTGACTGGTTAGCCTCCCTAAGGGAGGTTACAGTCTGCCAATTTTCTGTGAGCGCCTGTAATCTCAGATTTGTATCAGGCTGCTGTTTCAATGAAATAGTGCTACGTGCACCAAGACGCGAGCTTCTGACAGTTCTTGGTCTTGCTCAGCTCAGTCAGAACAGGTGGTGAAGAAATAAGGTAGATCCGTGTTTTTAGGAAGCAAGGCAGTAAAGTTTAAATATCGGCATTCAGTCCAACACCAGTCAACCCTCATGATATGCACTGTCCTAAAGGTAAAAGTATATGAACCCCCAAAATACTGCTAGGGAATCAAAAAGGATCAGTCTATAAAAGCGTGCATAGTTCTGTTGTGTATATGACAGTGCTCTGTGTATGATGAACCAAGCTCTTTTAAGTTGTCAGTTTACTAGTAAAATGTTCTAAATTAATAATATGTATGTTCAGTGGGTTTTATTGCTTTTGTCATCAACACATTTTGAGGCATTACTGAAGAAGGAAAACAAACTGGTATTGGATTTAGAAAGAAGGGACTGTTCTGTATTACAGGACTGAAACTGAGACCACCCAAATGCTTTCAGCTGGTTTTTGTTATTTTCACAAATAGTTTGTTCTTTTAGCAGAGTGTTTAAGAACAGAGAGTGGAGTCAATCACTCTATTATGTTTTTCCCTAAATGGCAATATTAAAGAAACTTTACAATACCATTCGTGATGGAGAAAAAAAATCTTAGACTTTTGATTCGCTTGGTTTTTTCCATTTCCAGAAGGCAGATGTGATTGCAGATCTTCAAATGCACCTTTTTCTTAGAAACCTTTGTCTTTTTTTTTCTGGTTATGTACCCCTTAAGGATCAATACATTATCTATCATATTTTCTGATATTTTAGTAAGTTAATTCGGGATGGTATGTTTTCCGTAGTTTCTGTAGGGTAAGTGGTATGTAGAATGATCTTGTTTTCCATATATACATGTGTTATGTTTTCTATTAAAGTCTTAATTTTTCAAAGGGCAGGTCTGTATTACATTACAGACTTGTTGTTATGCTGAAGCATACTTGGTGCCTTATTGAAGACCTGAAGGTGAAAAGTCTACGTCTGCAGTTTAGGGCAATTACCTTTGCTTAGTCTGTGTTTATGGTCTCTTGTAAACCAGTGATATTCTTTCTGGGAAGATATTCTGATGGGTGTATCACAAAGATTTGTGGACTGTAATGAGTGAAATATGTGCAAGAAATTATGCTGAAGGACAAAAAAGCAAAGACTACCTGTCCTGAAATGATAAGTCTTCACGCATTCATAGTGTCACATATTCAAAGTTGGGGTCTGTGTGTTAAGAATCTTCTTTCTGAGAGCTCTGTTACCTTCTGGTATCTGTGTTTGTACTTGAAATCAGAGTAAACAGAGTATGATGGAGAATAGCATGGGGAATAAAATGGTATGGTAAAAATCAATATCTTACTGTCAGATAGCATGCCATCACACTGTATGTGGTGCTGGATGCCTCCTCTAAAAAAGAAGGTGTAGAGGAGAGGAGATGCAGAGGAAAGGCTAAAAGAGTGATCTACAGGGATGGAAATTTGCTTGTATGAAGATAAATTGAAAAAAAAATTGTTTAGCCTTTGAAAGGCAATGAATATGATGAAGTGTAACACAAGTGCACAGAATGATGAATGGTTTGAGAAAAGTAATTCAAGAGCTTTTGTTCTGTTGGTTCATGCTATAAGAGTAAGGGGACATTCTGTGAAATTAAGGTGGCAAATTGAGAAAGGAAACTTGAGAAAGGATTTATTTTTTTTATTAAATTGATAAGACAGTGAGCTCTGCAGTCTAGGGATAATTTGAATTTAGGAAAATTCTAATAGAAATAGGATAATTTAGAGTGCAAGAATATTTACACAGGCTCAGGTACCTTTTTTCCTGAAAGAACATAACCCCTCAGCTTTTTGTCATTTATAAGATTATTTTTACCATTACGATTTTTTCTAAAGCTCATCTGAAAACTGTGTATTGATGGTGGGAGTAAAGGAATTACGTTTGTTTACAGGAGAAATGGTTATATCATCTCACTAATTTGTTTACTCCCTTATCCCTGTGTTAGATTATATCTAGGTGAAATGCCCACTAGGTACTATGTCTAGTTCTCTTGGGAGTATCCACTGATATACTTTGTTTTCCTTGTAAGTGGGGACATTGATGAAGAAGTTTTGGGGAGTAACGTCTAGATCCTCACAAACTTGAAGAGAAATTGTGTAGGGCCGTTGTTTTTGTGACTTTCCACTCAGGAGACACTGTTCTGTTCAGCTTCGATTTTTCTGTTGCCTGGGATGATGCGTTACGTAGGTGTTCCTGCAGTAATTTAATCCAAGTCAGTACACAAGTTTGTTCTGTACCTAAAGTGATAGAGTATTTAAAGAGGGTGAGATGAGCTAACGCTGGCCTTCTGTGTCTTCCAGCCAACTTCCAGCAAGTATGTAAAAAGTCATAAAAAATAGCAGTGGGGGTATCTTAATTAAATGAGCATGCTTGTCGCTCTGCCAGTCTTTTCTCTTGGCATGGTTCGACTCCTAGAAACTATGTTTGCTTTCAGTCTCTATCAAACTCAAATACAAAAGTCTGTGATAAATGCATCAAAAGCAGTGTTCAGCAGGAAAAGACTACAGAATCAGCTTTTGCTCCTTCCCACTGAAATGTCCTTTTCACTCCATTTAATGGAGGCTGCAGTTTTTACTTTTGGTGTGTTTAGCAACAGATTGACTTAAATTTGTTGTATTTGGCTCTAGAGCAGCAAAGAGCAGATGTCAGGGAGGTGCCGTGACAGGAATAAAAAGATTCAGGAGGCTTGTGGGAATCTGGGGGGTGAGAGGGAAATCTTCCTCCTATTTTTCTCTCTGCTAGAATCCATATTATAACATTTAGAGTTGGCATTCAGTTCAAAACTTGCCGTGCTGCAAGGGTTGGTGCATTGACGCAGGCATTCTTTCCCACAGCTCAGATTGTGGAAACGGAGTTTATTTATAAAATAAAATATGCCTGTGAAATTATAATTGATACCTTAATTATGGAGAACTCGCCTGAAAGATGGTAGCTTAGTGACCTGTGGGACATTTTCCTGGCTTAGAATAGCCATGATTTATACCGAAACATTTTCTCTGTATGAATCTTAAAAATGGAATTCCCCTGTCAAGGCAGAAAAACTTCAGTAACTGAGAAGTACTCTGTCAGGGATGATAAGCGTAAAATAATGGTCAACTTTCAAACATTATTTAGGGTTGGAACATCTAAATAGTAAGCTTTGCTATTTGGGGATTGTTGCTATTTCAAAAATATGCATTTTAAAGCCACCACTGCGTGTTGCCAGTCTTTGCATAAGCAGGTGGGTGCCAGATGTATGTGAGATCCTGCAGAAGTTTGTTGCTTTGATTATTTCTCTTCACTTTTGTAATGAGCAGAATGCTTCAAAAGTTAGTGGGTGCTTTTTGGTTGGTTAGTTTGTTTGTTTGGGTTTTTTGTGTTTTGCTTTTTTTTTTTTTTCTTTTAAGGCTGGAAGCATTTTATCTTTGCCTTGATTAAGGGGCCATTTCTGAAAACAACTTGTGTAATTTGTTAGTTAGTAGAACGATTACTTGTTTATCTTTCTCACATCTCTTTTTTTCACTCATCATCTACCTGTACTTCAAGAGCATGCATTGCCAGAATATAGTTTATAGATTAGAAAAACATAAATGTGATGTAATTTTCACTGATTTTGATTGCAGGTTGCTATATTTGAAAGTCATACCAATTCTCTGTTGCCTTATATGTATGATGATGTGTTTAATACTTTGTGGAGCCTGAGGAATATTCTTTTTTCCTGTGATGTGAAAGTGTTACTTATACAGTAATCTGGAGGGGAAGATAGTAATAAATCTTCTGATTTTCCTTGAGATGATGCTCCTTAATCTTGTGTTAGTGTTTTAGAAAACCATGTTGCCTCCTGCTTTGGGTCTTCGTATTCTAGTGGTGATTGTAGTAGCTCTTTCCATTTTCTAGAGAGATGGGATTTGAAACAGAAGGAATCTATCTTATTGTGCACTTAATCGGAATATAATGAAAAAGCAGTTAGTATAGTGGGGTGAGTTGTCAAAAGCATCGTATGTATGTGCTCTATTCTCCTTAGGACTTACCAGGTCATGATTGGAGCATGCTGTTCAGGTTTGAGAACAAATCTTCCTGTATTTTTTGCTGATGAACAGTGTACATGCACAGCTTGCCTGTTAGCTGGGACATGTTGAGTTTCTTGGTTCGGTAGCTAATCTCAGCGGCTTGAAAGTGACAAGCCTGGAAATAATTGTGGTCAGAGCTGCTCCAAGAGGATTGAGTGAAGCCTTTTTGATGGGCTAAGTATAAAGGAAGCCAGGTTTGATCAACAGCTGCTGTGAGGGTTATTCATACTGTGAGTAAGTCCAGTCCAGTGCAGGATTTTGCATTTCTCACCAGCTTAGGGCATGTTCTTTTGCTTTAGGTGAGATGTTGGAACTGTAATGGTTTGGTGTGTTCGATTAGCGTCATTTATGTCTGTCCTGTACTTAATTTCTTCCAGGTATTTTTCACCTGTCTGTCAAATTTCTTTGTTTACTACAGTGAGATTTTGGTGATGGGAGAAATAATCATCTTAGGTGGTATAAGCCTTTTTATGTCTAAGTGGTATTATATTTTAAAGTGTGTGCTGTTCAATAATGAAAACAGTTTACTTGAGTTCTCACTTCATAATATTTCATACATGAAACACTAGAAAGACCATTTCTAAAATGTTTAATAATAATTAAAAGTTAATAGATAAACTTCAAAAATTTGTGTAAGTTAGTACTGGTTGGCACAAAATAGCCATGCATGCTTTCTTGGATGGTATTTTCAAAGATGAGTTTCAGGTTTTCTTGTATCAGCCTTTCCCTCCAATACTCATCTGTGAATGGTGTAGTTAAGAGATCTCTTAACTCAGTCTTTGGAAATTATATCTAGAACCTGCTTTATATTGTGAAGGAGAAAATGTTTAGCATATGTACTTGCAGTTAGGAAGAAACTGGGGGGGAATATTAACATACGTGTTCAGTTGACTGACTGTATATGCCCTCAAAAGGGGAAGTTTTAAATTTCTGTTGAAATCTAGTTGTATTGCAAATAATTGTATTTAGAAGCTGCTTCCTTTTCAAAACTAGTATCTTTGGAATTCGCTTTTTCATTCTAAAGTGAGTTTACAGGCCCAGAACATGACATTCTTTACTTTCAGGTTTTTTAAGTTAATTGTATTTCTTTCTGTAAATAAGATCAATGCTAGTAACCTCTCCATTAAAAAACATTGCTAGTACTGGCATTACATTACTAGTTTTCAGTTATAAATTTTAAAGAGATTTTGTAAAGAGCAGATGTGGTCAGGTGGAAAATGTTGTTGATGTGCAAAGGAATCTTGTATTAGTGGGGCACACTGTGAGCCACAGTGCTGCTTCAGGGTCCGGCAGGTGAATCAGTTACGAATGTATGTGTTGAAGGGAATGCACAGCTTCCACGTGTTGCCTACATTTGGGAGGTACAGGAAACACTTCCCAGTGCTGTTGCTATCAATTCATTTGTATAGTAAGAGTCCCTGTAGTTAACTGGTGGCTTCTAACAGACTTCACACCGGTCAGTTCACCTTGCTGAAAGGAAGGCTGTGGGTTTATGCACATTGGAAGTCTCGTAGCTCACTGAGAAAGCAATATCAGTATCACGGGAAGTATTTTTGCTTTACACGTACAAGCGCTTTGAAGGCAGAATATCTTGCAACAATATGGAAATATTTTTCTGACCGATCAGCAAACAGTGCTATGTACTGTGGATAGATTTGCGTTGAGTTAATAGCCATAGAAAATTTAGTGGCTCATCTACTATTGCGTTTTTTTTGGCTAACATCTTGTATGGATATTGTACTGCTGAATATTTAATCTGCTGTGGAGACAGACAAATTTAGGAGAAGTGACTTTAATCTCAGAGGAACGTGTATTGACTGGGAGAGTTAGTTCAGTTTGTTTTTGCAAATCACCAACCCTTAGAAGTGGGATTAAGTTTAGTGCAGGAGAAAATGGAACTTTTTGCTTTGTCTCCAGAATGAGGTCACTGTGCTTGTCTCTTTTCAGCCTCCATCTTGGTACAATAATAGAAAATATAATTGTTTCGTATTTCAGTTTTACCTCCTGAAGAATGGGAGTTAACAGTTACTTGTGCAGGCCATAATGTCAGCAATGACTTTTTGACCTTCTTGATTCTTTCTTCTTTACTGCACCACATCTGCCCTGTTTGCATGCCCATGCTCGAAATTCTCATGTGTTTCTTTTGTATTTTAATTCCTTTTTTATTTTCCCCTCAATTTTATTTATTTAGTGATTCCACTGAGCAGATAGCTGAGTAGACTTCAGTCATGCAGGAGTTGGTTGTGCATGTGACATTAGTGACGGCAAAGGCCCGCCTTGGATGTGAAGGCAAGGAAAAAGAAAAAACGGTAAGCCGACAGAACAGATGAAAAAATGAAAACTTTGGTTGTAAAGGAGGGTAGAGAGGAACACCTGACTGACAAGGTGGAAAAAAAGAAGATAAAGTGCTCATGTGGAGATGCACTGCAAATGCAACGCGTGATGACACTGTTCTCATTTGCAGTTTTAAGAACAACTAAAGAAGTGTGTTGTTTAAATAAATAAGATAATGTATTGATTTTTTAAATCATAAAATATCTTTCATTTTTGCGTAGATCATATATACACTAATACTCATTTTATGGGAGCTTATTATTTTTGTTTACTGCAATAAGAATATATTTGTCATAGTTTCAACAAATTAATAAAAACACTAGTGTTTGGTTGCTTTATTGCTCATCTCTTGTCTGCTTGGGGTTATGTGCTGATACTTTGCAGCATTATCTGTTGGTGGATATAAAGGAATACAATTTTCCTTAGTGGGGAGCTTGAAAAAATTCTCTTGCTTCATTAAAATGGTTCCCAGCTCTGTGTGAAGAGCATGCAGATATGATCAATTTCCAAAATGGCACTTGGAGGCTTTGTAGCTAGATTGAACTACAGTCAGATTACTCAAATTCCCTCGTGTTCCTAGGTAATAGAAATTACTTCACCAACAAATGCATAGGGTAGCTTGTGCCCATTCTGTTGAGCTATGGGGTTTATTCAGAATTTGGGAGGTTCATTTTTCTGGAATAGATAACTGAGAGAGTTAGCATTCTTGCTTGGATAATGTACTATTTGTTTTGGAAGGAAGTTTCCCATGACTAAATAAGAACAAGATGTTTGACCACCTTCTAGGGAGGCAACTGTTTGGTCAGCATAAAATGAAAAAATTCAGAAGAGACAACTGACCATTCTTACGTGGTGTTTGAAATGTTTTCACATTTCTTCTGGGCTTCAATTATACTGCATATACATTGCAAGAAGAAAGACCAGAGGTTTTGTTCTTTTCTTGGAAGTATAACTTTATCACATCGTTGGGAATTTATAGCCTAGTAATATATAGTGTTTTTTCCATTCCTGCGTTTTGCAATTGGTTTGTACAGCCTCATAGTTTGGCAGCCAGGAGCTCACTTTTTCATGATTTTTTTGGCATGAAAGGGTTACTGTTCACATTTCCTGTGTAATTCCTTCTGATCTTTCTGGGCTGTAATTACTTTCTTGATGTTAAACATTCCCAGGCTCCTATAACCTTCTAGCCTGCTTGCACTGGCCAAGTTTGTCCCAGGTGATCATGTGGGCGAACCTCCTGTTTTTAAGGATAAAAATCTCTCCTTCCTGTGTAAGATAGGCTACATATTCATTCCTTTGCTGTGCAGTCCCAAGAGAAATCTTCTTAAAAATAATAATAAGGTAACACATCACTCTTTCAGAGTCAGATTTAGCAGCCAAATAGATGACAAATCAACTGCGTGGGTTTAGAATTTGCTGAATCTTGGTTGAAGGACTGAGCTCGCATTAAAGATTATTTTTTTCTTAATACATTTGGAAAATAGGTTATGGTATAAAAAAAGACAGATTTTGACTGTAGCTTCTTACTTTTGACCATATAATTGGCAAATCATTTTAAGCTTGCTTGAATGTAGAACTACTTAGTTTAACCTTCAGAATTTTTTTTTCTTTTGCATTCTTTGCAGTAGCTGCATATCTTACAAAAAATGAGAGGATATTACTCAATTCTGTCTTTCCCACGTAGTTCAGTTATCCTGTATTTCTTCTGATTTTCAGTTTGTGGTATATAAGCCATAAACACAAGGTATTATTTTGTTTTTAAATAGAAGTGACTGCATACTGCTGAAAAATGTTGGCTTCAGAGGTGTGGGAACTGAAGTGTTCTGTTCTGCAAAGGCACTGAAAGGTCCTTCGTGCCACCGCTCAGCTGCTCTTCAGCTTTAATCTGAAGGAGCCACCTGTAAGAATGCCAGTGAAGGTTGCTTTCCATGACCTTTATGCGGTTTTCTCACAGTGCCAAAAAAGATGCAAGATGGTGATGGCAGGCTTTTTTTTTTTAGAGTGTGAGGAGTTGTAATGTGCTGATATATTGACATTGGTGGGTGGGGTTTTTTTTAGTTACTGACAATGTCAGAGAAAGTAGCTGGAGGTTCTGTGCACCGTTGGTTCACAAAGTAGCCCAAATTTTGATACTTCATTCAAGACCCATCTCATTATCTTATTATCCTATAACAGATAAATTTTTTTGGTCATAATCCTAGTCTTATTACCTTGTGCATTTAATTAGCTGCTGTGTGAAATTCTGAGGCTGTAATTCTATTTTGTTTAGCCATGGTATTGTGTTTGCAACTCAGATAGTCAGAAGTCTTCCTAGTGACTGAGGTCTTGTGAATGCGTAACTGTGCTTGAGCTCAGTGGGATTATGCTTGGAAGAAAATGTTATGTAGGTAATAAATCATAGTGGTTCGAGCCCTTTTCTTAGTTTAATTCTCATGCATACCAATGCCTGTGCTTTACTGTATAAATAGAAGTTAGAGCAGTTGGTGTGCATGTTGTTAACTGTGCTGCCATGCTAGTGAAGGATAAGAAGAATATATTTTAATGAAAATGTCTTTTTAATTTTTATCAGGAAGTCTTCTTGAATTTGATGGCTTAGTTATAATTGGAATGCAGTCAGTATGCTGCCCAGTTCTTAATTGCATACTCTATCGTATAATTGGGAACATGGCTGTCAGATAGGCCTATTTTTGTTGTTGAACCCAGACGTTCTTCCTAGCATATTATTCAACACACAGAAAACCAGTCCTGGCATAAAGTTTTTATACAGTAGTCACATGAAAAAAAAAAACCCATGAAGCACCAAGTGAGTATAACTGAACAGACAGAGTAAGATACTGCTGATATCTTGAAATTAGACTGTTCCCTTGTCATTTTATCATGGCCTGTATGTGATCTCCAGGTACCTGAGATTTTGTATCCCCTTGGGTATGCATCAGACACATTGCAAGCACTCTGGGCTTCCTGTGCATTGAAGTGCAACAGAGTAGTGCTTTGGTTAAAGCTTTTTGCAAAACAGTTTACTTTTGACTTCATATTATGAAAAAACCGATGAATTTAGAAGTAGTTGAAAGTGAGTACAATTGTATTGAAGTATGCTTTATGTCTACGAGGATGTATAGATTGTCTTTCCTTTCTCTTCTGTTTAATTTTGCTCCTGCTCAGATGAAGACAGTGAGGAATTGCACGTTATATTGTAATTAAAGGTAACCTGGTCTGAATTTACTTTGTAAAGTGCTTAGAATGTAACTGACCTGACTCATCATTATAAATTTCACCTTTGCTGTGGAAAATACCCTGAGTGGTAATGAATTTTCCTCAATGAAAAATATGTGGTTTCAGAGTCCTGTGCAGATTACCTCCTGCTTTTTGTGTGGAAGGCAGGCTACAGGATGTAAGCTGGTGCTGTTGATCTTGTGTGTGTACGTGTTGATCTTCTAGTGGTTTAACTTAAAGCTCTTTTGGATTTAGATGTCTCAAATGTACTGGAGGCAAGGTGATGTGTGTAGCTGTGATGCAGGGAAGAACTGGACCTAATCTTAAGTGTATGTAATGCAGAGAAAGAAGCTGTTTGGTTTTAACAAGTTATTGTGGAATTAAGGAATAATACGAATTAGATGAACTTTTAAGCTCTCAGACAATGTAGTCAACTGTATTTTTATATTCAGAGTTCTACAAGTTCTCTCCTTGAGAAGACATGTAAATTACTGTTATGACAAAATGCATAAATATGTCTAGGATTTGATAGTAATTAATTAATTTCACTTACCTAAGGCAAGATTAAGTGCCTCAGTTTGTAACTGGCTATAAAAAGTAACATGTAAACAAATTTAACGCACATCAGGTGTAATAGCATATTTCGTAGAACTGCAGACACTTTGTTTTGAAATGCAGTGGTTTCTCACTTTCAACGTTCACAAACTGAAGTTTAGTCACAGAGCGCCTCTTGGCTGGATTTTTAAGTGCAATTTTTATGTCCTTGGCTTTCTTGAGTGACTTGAACTACATATAACAAAGTGTTAAGTGCTGCTAAAATGTTTATTAGCACTCTGATAGAATTACGTTATTTTCTACTGATGTGCAAAAAGAATGATTGACTCTGAGTTTTCTTGAATTTGGCCTGGTTCAGAAGATGCCATGTACCCACTGATGGGAGAATCTCAGAACATGCGTTCTTTGTGCAACTGTCTTTGAGGATCTTTTTGCTAGATTTGATGGGCTACTTACATGAGAGTTCCACAACATTGACTCCAAAATAGGTTTGTGTTGCACATCAGCTTTTTTGTGGTCTACATTTCATCATCTGTTCTTTGTATTTACACACAGGGGTCACACCAACTAGCTTTCTGAACCAACAGAAATGTTTCCTCAAGTGCAGGACTGTGATTTTGCTATTAGTCTTGATTGCTGTTCTCAGGATCATAAGATTCACCATCTCCTGCAGCTAGGGCTGCCATTGACTTTCACATTCCTGACCAATTCTTTCTTTAGCTTCCCCCTGTAACTTTGTAAGACTGTGTTAAATCATCACTGTATTTTCCTTCTAAAAATGTTTAAGCCTTATTATAAAGTACTGGCAGCGTACAGTAGGATAGAATGTTGAAAAGTTAGGCAATGCAGTTACAGTTTCCTGTTCTTGGTAGGAAATAAGGTTTTTACAACCCAAATGTTAGAAGAATTAAATGTTCTCCTACCTGTTTTTGCCTGAAAATGAAAATGTTTGGCATAAAAACTTGAAAATGTTCTTGAAATCTTAATGGAAACAGATTTCTTAGTTTGTCAAAAATGTGTATGAGGAAGAAAAGAGTTTGTCAGACTGTATAGTTGCTACTTGAGACAAAAATCTCTCTTCTGTTACTCTGCCCACTCAGAATTTCTTGGTTTGAGCACTGCTTATAAGGAGAAAAAAAGAGGTATCCTGGGTAGAACTGCCATCTTTCATTTAAAACCTGAAATGGGCATGATTTCTGTAACTTAAAATTAGATAACACTCAGTTCACAAAAGCAACTGTGCATTGAAGACTTGGCACTGAAAATAGTAATTTCAGGCTAGATGAGAGTCTCTACCAGTGTAGTAAATTAGTTGCTGGACTGTTGTATCGGACCTGGTTTTCTGCACAAACTCTTTTGGTTTCTGAATCATACCCATTGAGAAAAAAATAACTTGTTTATCTGAAATAGTTGAAACCAGTGTGTGTGTTCATATTTGTTAGTGAATTTCAGGTGGCATTGTTTTGTTGTGCAATGGGAAACAAAAAGATTGGGGTACTGGGGTGATAATTTTCCCACTTACACCTAATATTTAACAGGTCAGTTTTTTGTTTCTGGACGATTCATATGTTTTTGAAAGTATCTCTTTTCAAAGTTCACAAAGCATGCATCCAGTTTATACTTATTCACTGGATTTTTACTAAATAAAACAGGCAGTGATTTTTGAAGGGAAAAAAGCTGTAAACACCTTTGCTTTCTGCAATTTATTGATGTTTACAGTAGTGTAACAAGCAAGATCCCAGGTGGCTGTTATTTCTGAGCATTTACAGAAAGCGTGCAAGTTCATGGATGAAAGTAGCTTATTTGCAGCTCTTACTGACTAGTTGAAAGATTTTCTGTCCCCCATAGATAAGTATGACCAAAAGATGCCTGATAGGCTTGGCTAATTTTAAGTTTTACTGCCCAGTTTACCACGTTTAGAGACTACTATTTAGCAAATGAAGAAAACTGGATTAAGTGTAGTGATAGAAATGCTGGCATTTTTCTTTTCTGTGCCAAGAGAAAATGAAACATTGTGACATTTTTGACATTTGAGATGAAGTACCCCTCAGAATTTTTTGAATTAGATATTTTGCAATTTGAAAGAGGTTAGGAAACAGGAATACACTGCATCTTTATTATACGTGTGTTTCTCCTGTGTAGAAAGAGTTCTATTCTTGCCAACTGGTCAGATGCCCAAAGTAGTTTTATGTTTTCTATATGATCTGTTAAATGTACATATATTGTCTAAATCTGTTACTTACTGGAGGCTTCTTTTAAAAGTCCTATCCAAAAACTTTGCATTTCAGAAACTTAAAGCTCATTCTTCCATCTGTATAAAATGCATTTTGTTGCCAGTCTGTGGATTTTCATCGTCTTTAAATACAGTGGTTGTTACAGCTATTGCAGTGGACAGTTTTGCAAATACTTACAAATTTATATACTTAAAAATATATCTAGCCTGAAAGGTTGAAAAAATACGTCACCTATTTAACTTTAAAGATAACTGTCATCAACAGAAACACCAATTTTTTTTAGATTATTCAAAGGACTGTGGGTTTGAATTGAATTCTTTGTCATTGCCATTGCATGTTTCTTTTTTAAGGTTAATTCAGTTCAAACTTGTAGTATGATCATTGACATTTACATGCTATGGATCGTGAGGCCTGCATGCAGTAAGTGAAGTCACACAGATCAGAAATATCTGTAGAAGAAAAGTAGGAAATGTCTTCAGCAGTTATCACCGTTGTTTCTTCTCTCCCCTCCTCCCTTCCAGTGCTCTAAAATAAAGTAGTTGGGCTGGATGGATGAATGTTTGATGCAGAAGATGATGCAGGTTGTTGGCATGTGCCCAGCACACATTTAAAAAATACAAAGTTTACAACACAGACCTTAAGTTATTTCACTTCTAGTGAAAGGTGAATGGACTTTACAGAGAGAAAATGAATGTGATAGAAATAATGTGCAGGGCTTTCTGCTTTGCTGCAAGGGAAGCATTGATCTTTATTTCATAGAAATACATTTGCTAATGTTCTTTCCATATTAAATCTTTACAGGATATCGTGGTCTTTGTCCAGACTTGTATATTTATGATATTTAGTGCTATTTTTATGAGATAAAGCAAAATAATAAATTAAAAAAAACCAAATCACAGCTTTGTAATGAAAAGGATGGTGGACCCAAATAACTTGCATGTTAAGACATTTCAAAGAGCATTTACTGGAAAACCTCTGTGAAAACTAAAATGTCACAACAAAACCTTATAGACTTTTCTGTGGTCTTGTATATTAAACATTTTGTTGCCTACTTTAACAGTTCTCACAATTCGGAAGACAAGTAGAGCAGTACTGTGCCAGTGTTTTAACTGACAAAAATATATTGGAGGGTTTTTTATAAATGTAATTCAGATCCTATAGAAACATGAGTAGTTCCTTAAAACTCATTCTGTATTCAATAAAGGAAAATTATGAGAATTCATCCTTTTGCATGTATGGGGAGTTTGTGCTGATAAATCAAGTGGCTGCTGATCAATTTCTGAAGCTTCTAAAATACTTATTCATACATATATTTATATGTATATGACAGTTTTCTAACAAATAAAAGCCACATTATTCTGGTTAAATCTGTACAGGTTTTCTTTCTAATGGATGTAGAATAAATAGTGCACATGTGTTAGAAACTGTGACCTAACTTTGCATGTTAGGAGCCAAGAACAAGTTCTGCGTGCACATATCTCCTACTTTAATCTTGAAAACAAGAGCAAGCTTTAAAAGCAAGGAATACTTGAGCATAAGAATCTGACTAACTTGACAATTGCTTGCTCATTTAGATACTCCCAGAGAATTCTGGTCTTAGGAAACATGATTTGTTTGGTTAAAACAAAGTAAGAAGGGGAGTGAAGTTAGCAATACAGTTTAAAGAATGGGGAGCTGATGGTGGCACTATATGGCTCAGAGACAGTTGGTTAAGGAGGTAAAGATATTAATAAAAATCTGTGGGCAGTAAAGTACAATAGAGTTGTTTAAATATAGAGGGTGTTCTTGAAGGATACAAAAGCTTAGTAATGATAGAAGCCCAATAATGGGCAAGGATGATAAATTTCTGCTGTGCAGAAAAAGGCATAAATATTCAATAAATATTATGTTCTGTATTCAGAAAGAGGCTGGATTATGCTTTTACATCTCACCTCCTCCATCATTAGTGATGGAAAGAATGTATTATCACTGTACCAGCAACTATTAATGTTAAATGTTTTTAAATCTGCTGCACTGACACCTACAGATTCTAAAAAAAAAAAAAAAAAAGCTTAGAAGCTATATGAATTATTAATTTTGAATTTTAACAAATCATGGAACAGTGGAGGAGTTCTAGAAGGCTGGAGGGGAAGGGGAACTAATGTACCCAAATTTAGAAAGTATAATATGAGCACCTTGAAAAGGCGTAGCATGCCATCAGTGTAGATTCAAAGAAGAATTGCATAATTAATGCTGATCAGAATGGGCATGTCAGCCCCTGCCTTGTACTGCTGCATGCGGTTACTCCATGGGAAGGCACTTGCATTTACCTTTACCCTTGTTGAATTTCGCAGATTCCTGATGGCTCTTTCCTCCAGCCTGTCTGGGTCGTTCTGAATAAAGGCCCTGCCCTCCAGCTCCCAATTTCATATTAGTTGCAAACATGAGGAGTGCACTCTATTGCATTATCCAGCTCATTAATAAAGATGTTAAACAGTGTTGGCTCCAGGATTGATCCCAGAGGCATGCCACTGGTAAATAGTTGCTAGTTGAACTTTATACCACTGATCACCACCACCCATTAGCCTGACAGTCCAGCCACTTTTCCACTTCCAATACATATCTCATCCACTTCCAATACATATCTCATCCGCTTCCAATACATATCTCATCCACTTCCAATACATATCTCATCCGCTTCCAATACATATCTCATCCGCTTCCAATACATCTCTCACCAGTTTGGCTGTGAGGATACTGTGGATGACCATGTCAAAGGCCTTCATGAAGTCAAGGTGAACAACACCCACAGCCCTCACTTTATCCACATCTCATCAGTAGTTAGGTTACTTGGGTATGATTTACTGTTGGTAAATCTGATGGCTGTTCCGAGCCTCCTCCCAGTCCCTCACATGGCTGAAAATGGCTTTAGGGAGGCTTTGCTCCATAACTTTTTCTGTGGACTGAGATTAAGCTGACTGGCCTGTAGTTCCCCAGATCCTCTTTCTTGCCTGTCTTGAAGGTGGGTGTGCTATGTGCCAGTTTCCAGTCTTTGGGAATCTTCGTCGATGCCATGACTTTTAAAAGATGATAGAGTGCATCCTTGCAATGACACCGATCAGCTCCCTCAGCGCGCTTGGATACATCCTTCTGATCCTACAGGTTTCCACATGTCCAGTTGTATTCTCTTTACTGAGCCACATCTTCACCTACTGTTGGTAACGTTATGTTACTGCTGCAGCCTTTTCCATGCCTTCTGTCACTTGATCCCCTTTTCCATTAAGCATTAGGCCCACATTTACCTTAGCCTTTCTTTTGTTGCCAGTGTACCTGCAGCAGTCTTGTCACCTTTCCCATCCCTGCTAATTGCAGCTCCAGGTGAGCTGTGCCTTCCCTAACTCTCTCTGTGCATGCTCAAGCAGTGTCTCAAATAGTTAAAACTCTACTGAAATTTAGAGACACTGAATACGACTACCAGAGTTCGACTTTGTCCATAATGTAGGAATTAGTACCACTATTAAAAAAAAAATAGGGTTTTGGTTATTTAATTACACAAAGTGAGTGGAACTTCAGCGTTAGAGTTGGAAGACTTAACATGACTCAAGCAGTGTAGGTGTCCCACAGCATGGTTTTCGTGGGAAATTAATGAAAAGGTAGTGTGTGTCAAACCACAAAAGCCTAGTTGCTTTAAAAGCTTGGTCATGCTTAATTGTTTTTCTCTTGAAGTACTAATTCAGTTTGGTCTTGCTTAGTTTGAGATTTAACTGAATGAATTAAGAATACAAATATCCTTAGGAACAGAAGGCAAAGCTGGAGGCCCATAGAGAAAGAAGAATGTTCCCAGGGTTAGCATAGTGTGTGCACCACAGCTGGTTGCTGGACGGTGGCCAGGAATAATTTTGACATGTTTATTTCACATTTTTTCTCCATGAACATGTTTTGAGGACACTTCATTAAGTATGTCCGATAGTCTTTGAAGCTCTATGCCTTTAACGTTTTTCAAACAACAAACAGGGTGGTAGATACAAAAATGAAAATTGTGTTGGCAAGGAGTATTTGCACAATGAAAACAACACAAGATAAGTGAGTGAAGGCAGTGAACTAGGACAGGTTAGACTTCGATTTATTCTTTTTTGTATGTTTATCTGTGTGAAGGTTTTTGTAATAAGACATGTTTCATCAGTAACATTGTGCAGACAGACTAATAAATCCTATGAAAAAGAGATCATTTAAGTAAATGATAGAATATGGATATACACTTTGCCTTGCAAATGTTGTCCTGTGTACTGCATGGTGAATGGCGTACCACTTTGAACAACAGCCGCTATTTTATGTTGCTTCTGGATGCTAAACAATCAAGCAATGTCACCAAAGCTAGATAAGCCTGTGGAATATTTTTGTCCATCTGAATTTTACGATGGGTAATAAGAAACGTGTTAATACCAGATTGACTAGAAAATGTACTCTGATATGTTTTGGTTGCTCTTAAAATAAATGATATATCAGTCACTTGGGCCCAGCAGTTGCTTTGTCAGTTGGGTCAGACCTCTGTGAGCTCCCAGCCGGGGAATTGGGGCATTCCGTGCAGGAGAATCCATTGAAGCGCTGACAGTCCTTTCTCAGAGAACGAGAGGGATATGACTGTTTGCGCAAAGAATGCGGGTGAACAGCTGAACTTCTCTGCCGGGGTTGGTATGAAATAGTTTGGGCGCAGCAGCAGCAGGGAGGGAGGATGCTGCGTCCTCTGCGCGCTCAGCACGCAGCTGGGCGATTCCTTCTCGTGCTGCAGTTTTCACAAGGGTTCTGCAGCTGTAGTCCACTTCTGCTGCTGTGAAAGTTGAACTGCCCTTAATTTTGCAAGATAATTTTGACTAAAGCAGTGGTGTGTTGGCAGTTCTTTTTATCTACAACTGTGAACTTTATGCAGTATTCTTTAACACTGAAGGTACTTACTGTCACAGAACTTACATAAAATGTGACCTTTTAATTTTTTGTGATAAACTTCGAACTCTTTGAGTTTTATGGGGGTGTTTCAGTAAGACTATGTCCTAATTTGCAAATTTAATATTTGTTGATTCTTCCAATGTAGAACAGTTTACTAAATGCTTAGGAGGCTGTAAAGGTGGAATTCATATAGGATTTAAGTTGCTTATGCCAGTCATTATGTTTTTATGATTTTTTTTAAAGTGTGATCTATTAGGTACATATTCCTTTCAGGTGAGTAGGATCATGTTTGGGAAACATAGGATATAATTAATAGTTGGACAATGTTTTTAATGTTTAGCATCATTAAGAAAATCCATTATTATATATAGCTATTATATTTACATAACTGGTTTTAAAAGTATATGTGTTCTTAAAGTGTACTGAGCACTTGGCTAAAAAGATCCTTAGCCCTGAAACACAGTCTAGGTTAGCAATGTTAGAGCCGAAGTTTGGGGGTAGAATCAGTGTAGCACAAAAATGTCAAAACAGTTCTTAGTACAACATCTGATTAGTTATCTGGTATATTTTTCAGTACAGGGCAGTTTGCAAGGAGCAGCTGTGCCTCACAGCAGTTACACATTCTCAAGTGAATTCTTCTTCTTTTGTAGAATTTGGAAGTTATTTTTGAGTTCAGCTAAAGAAAACAGGCCTTTTCATTCATCGTAAGAATCTAAATATTTCAGTGTATAATGCTTATTTAGAGCTTTTTTGGTTGAGAGAAATTAGGCCTTAGAATCCAGTATGCTTTGATTGGTCTTAGGCATTGGGCAATGTCACTTTTTAATTTTTTTGGCTCTAATACCGTTTTTTCTTTGTTTCTTTAACTTCTGCCTTAGAAATGTGTATGTTACAGGTGAGCCCTTTTTCGGGGGGGGGACAATGGACTTTCTCTTAAAAGTCATTAGTTGTTAGACAATTTGAATTTTAACATCCTGGAAATCCATACTGTCTTTGCCAGGCTCATTAATTGCTTGATCAAGCACAGTCATAGGTTTGCCTTCCCACTTTGCCCACTGTGGCATGTAATAGTAAGCTCCTTTTATTTTTTATAATTTTTTTTCAGTTCTTGAACGCTTGTTTTGCTTGAGTCTATGAATAAGACACATTGAAGTTACTTTTTAAAATGCAGTGTATTTTTTGTATGGAGGATATTGCTGCACAAACATTATAAATGTCAGAATGTAGCGTTCTGACTGAAAGCTGTCTAGCTGACTTTATAAGAAACTCCATAATGGAAATTCTTATAAAAACAATAGATGATGCTCACTTTACTTATTTAGTACCGTGGCAAAATTTAGTACTATGCTCAAGTTTGAAGCTGTAAAGTCAGAAAGAATTCCATTATTTGAGTCAGAATTTCAAAGGCAATTCACCTTGGAAAGTTTAAAATGTTTTTTTGCTTTTTGCCAGCTGTTGGTTACCTTTCTTCCAAGTAGAACATTAACAACACGTTCTGACTTTATTAAAATAGCAAAAACGTTTGACAAAATCCTTTCTGAATGACACAATAAGTTTTATCTTATTTTTGTTCCCTGAGGGGTTCAGGTTCGTGTCCAAGTAACCCAAAATACCATAGTCAAAGTAAAAGAAGTGATTAGGGATTGATTGTTTCTTGTTTAGCCTTTACATAACTTAAGGGCCAGCTGGGATTCTGTGAAGACTTTAGTGCCATGTTTCAAACTCAAGTCAGTCAGATTGTGCTGGTGAATGTGTCGTACTCTTGTCTTAATCCTTAAATTATTAATGGAATTTTTAGGGCTGTGTTATCTGAGACATTCAAATATGTTTTGACTATGTGTGAGTAAGTTCTGAGGTATCAAGTATCTCTAAAATATGTAAGGACTACCGAATTAAGAAAACAGAACAGTTGCTCTCCTTCTAGCATTGCAGTCCTGTCTGGTTATTTCTGTAGTCTAAACTGATAATTAACAGAATCCTAAAACTTCATTTTCACTGGAAAATTGTTGTTACGCTACCAGTAATAGCTTATTCTTCAAATGTCGAAGTTGAGGAAGATAGAAAAAAGCAAGCAAAATACAAGTAAAGTGGGTTTTTTTGTCTTTCCTGTAGTCATCTTTAATTGTTTTGGTTGGTACCTTTGTATGTTAACCTTATTCTACTCTTTGAAATAACTTGTTTATCTGTAGTCTAAGAGCAAGTAAATAAAAAGTATATATGGCAATTTATTATAAAATATCTTTGTTCTCTGCCACACAGTCAAATTCTCTTTAATTCTTCAGCATAGCATGAAATACGGGAAGGTTTTCTGGAGTACCTTTTTAGCTAATTTTGAAGTGTAGTAAGAGCAGTAACAGGAATTGCTGGAACAATCTGTCCTATGTACATCGACCCAATGTTACGGTGATTTTCAGGCTATCCTTTATCGTCAAGTGGTAAGTATAATTAGATTTCTGAAAGGCATTTGCTGAGGTTGGAGGCTTTAAAGACCCATCTGGACAAAGCTCTAAGGCCAGTGTTGACCCCGCTTTAAGCAGGGGAGTTGGACGGGATGACCTAGCACGGTCCCTGCCAACCTGAATGATCATGTGAGTACCTCTGTGCACAATTGCAGATGTTTGTCTAAAGCTATGTAAGTTTTATTATAACTGCAATGAAATCACTGTTTAGTATTTGAGATATTGTTTATCCAAAAAGAAAGCTAATGTACTGCAGCAGATAGATAGGGAAAGATAAATCATGTATTCTGTCCTTATTAGACCAAAGCAGTCATTAATTATGAAGAACAGCAAAGTCAAAAAGTCTCACAATTTAATCAAGCATTGCAAACTGCAGACCATAATGGTGTACTGCAATTCCACTGTGAATGACATTACATATTGCTAACAGAGTTGTAAGATAGATAGATTATATTTTATAAAACTACATTGTTGAGAATCCTGGCTAAACTTCTTAGCAGGTTGGACCCAAACAATAAATTAATGCTCAGTTTAGGATAACATGGGGGAAGCAGGAGTAGAAGGAATTGCAGTTTGAATTTTAAAGTAAATTCTAGAGTAGTCATTGCCAAGTAAGAGTGCTAGATGTTTCTGTTTCTTGATTTTTTACAAATACTAAATTAATTTGAATTCATATTGTAAAAACTATTGACAGCATAGATTTCATATGGTGTCTTATAAAATTGAAATGAGTAGTTTGTATTTTCCATAATTATTGTTCCCAGGTACCCTCAGAATCAAGAACAATTTGTACACATTCGTCATTTCACAGTTACTTTCATAACAGTAAGATCCAAGACTGTAGTTTAAAATCAGAAGCTTTGACCTTTTAATACACGATAATGGCAAAGATGTCTAATACAGATGTAGAACTTGTACAGGATTCCAGTTCACAGCATTCAAAGCAGTACTACTGAGAACGTATTTACTAAGGAAAGTATAAAAAGGCAATCTGTCATTTTAAATTGAAAATTTGGAAAAAAAATGTTATTTTTTGGCATTCTAGTAATTGTCTAATATTAGGCATAATAAGCAACCATGCTGTTCCTTGCTCTTCTTTTTTAGTCTTTCAGAATGGATTTTTTTCTCAAATGGAAAATAGTTGAGGTTATTTACAGTTGTAAAAACTGTTCAACCACAATTTATTTAATACACATACATTTCATAAAATGAAGAATCGATACTGTTCCTTCTTTAGCCTTTTCTTCTCCTGGACATCCTTTTGAGAAACTTAACTTCCATAAATTTTTTCTCAGGTCCTTGAATTTGTTCTCTTGGAGGCAGTTATAGTTGTAAAATAAGAATTACTAAGATTGTATGCTGCACTGCAGTAGTAAAAAAATGTGTGTAACATCCTCATTTCTTGCAGTGTATGTGGTAGTCCTTATTCATACAATTGAAAAACCTTAGAAGTTGATGTCAAAAGATTTATCACCTCAAGAAAAGCAATCACTTTTCATTTGTTTTTTATTTTAAGCCAAACGTTGGAGTTGCCCTATGTTGTTTCATAAATAAGCTTGTATTATCAGCAACATGTTATTGAAAGTAGCATAGAACCTGTCGTGTAGGCACAGTTCCACTCTGACAGATGGGCATGGTGTAGGCTTGCCAGCCAACCCTTCCATACATCACCCAACAGAGTATGAAGGAAGAATTTTTGTCCAGGATTGCCACTGTGGCATTCAGTGCATGTAAGGCTTGAAGTTCAGGAAATGCAATTGGACTGGTCCATCTCATAGGATGACCAAAAATTTAAAAATAGCCTGGCTTTTAGGTTCTGCTGGGTTTCTACTGGGAAAAGTGTCCAGTTGCAATGAGGCTTCTGTTCCTTTTTGGCTCTCTGCTGAAGTCACCTAATGGGCTCAGCCAAAAAGAATTCTGCCGTGGACACACATTTCTCTCTGATTAATTACCAAAGTACAGAAGCATAAGCAGTGTGTAATTTCTCTTGTAAGAAAGCTGTTGTTTGTGACTACATGCATATCTCTTTGGATATAGCATAGGAGGATGAGGATCTACTGATGTCGGATGAAATCCTAATGTGAAAATACGATTTAAAATAGAAAATTTTGAATAAGAATAAATCAGACTTCTGCGACTGAAGATGTGTATAGTGAAATGCAGAATATTTTTGTAGGTTTTCAGAAATGCAGATCAGGTATTGCTTGGTTATTGGGGTTTGGGAGTTTTTTATTTTTTAAATGAATTGGCTTAATGCCTTATGCGTGATTTTATAAAGTAGCCAAGCACTGCAGGCTTTTGGCAAATCTACTTGCTTGAACACGTGCTTTTGTGTGTTACACCAGTCAATCTTTGTCTGTCATTTTTAGCTTCCTCAATATTTTTGCATAGCTTCAATGTTTTAATGGTTTATTTCAAGTCTAACTCAACTTTAAAAACAGATTTTGCTAACTTTCCTGGAAGTTATGCTGATATGATTCATTCATGCTTTTTGGAGAACTTGGTTTCTGTTGAAAAGTTTCTAAATTTTGGGAAATAATAGTTGCATGGCACTATCATTGACAAGATGGCACAGTATGTGAAAGAACAGGTGTGAAAAATGAATAAAACTGCTTTTGAAATATAAATTGACATTTCATGGGCTTCTGTTAGAACGTCTTTTCTAAACTGTACTAAGTATTTAATTTTTCTTTTTAGCTGAATGTTTTCCTTCTGAGATGAAATTACATAATAATATTTAAGTAACACTTCTTTACATGCCTAGTTTTAAATTAGAATTCATAATGAAGCTTAATATGAAAGTATAAGATTTGATTTAATGCTTTCTTCCAGTACCTGAACTAATGTTCACTGCATTAGAAGGTGCAGTCGTCACTGAGAAGCTTTGTTCTTTTAACAAAAGGTACCAAAAATAAATTCAGTTAGGGTCATAGTGGTTTAGTTTAATACTGTTATGATAATGACTACTATAATTACCTTCAGATAGTTCTTCCGTCCCAGAGGATGAGGTTTTTAGTTTTGATGCCTGCTTAAAGCATGAGAATGACAGTAAAATTAATGTCATAACCTTTACAGCCTATTTATCGTTTTCTGTGTAGTATCCTAAAGGATTTTATGTAACATCTAAAATAAATGTCTTAGTATGGGCAAGCATCAAATTAGGTTAATTGGGTTCACCTGATATTCAGATTCAGTCTGTCTATCAGGACACCAGTATCATATAAAAGACCTGTGGGTATCTTTCTGTGAAAATTGCTTTTAAATTATTACATGTATATGCTCCACTTACTTTGATTGTTAAAGACCAATTTACAGTGTAGTTTTTTTCCAGTTTATTTGATATTTTTGCTTCTTCTGGTTGAAAATTCATTTATCCTTTCATTCTGTGGTAACATAAGGAGTAGTATAGGCATGATAGAGTTTATTTTGTGACATTAAGATAAATTTTACTTTTTAATTCTGTCCAACCGCAACTCCACTTCACTTGAAATTCTTGTAATATATTTCTTTTCCTCTCTAGCCAGTCAGCAGCACATTTCAAGAGAACTGTTTTTAGTTCTGGAGTACTGGGACTTAACTGATTTTATTTGTTGTCCTGTGATAGAGTTACTAACTGAGCAAAACAGATTTTAAGATTATATAGAATTTTAAAAGTTTTATTGTTGCGATAGGCTATCAGGTGGAGAAAAATTGGTGATAATGCCAGATAGAAACAATCAATATAATCTTCTGTATTTGGAAAGAGTTGGTCCAATATTGGACTCAAATATAACCAAGGAAGACTGTAAGAATGCCTCCTCAGTGTTCAGTAGAAACAACAGGACATCCTGAATTATTAGTGTTGTCCAACATAACATTTGTTCTGGACATAAGAGTGTAAAACAGGTACAAAATTTAGATAATAATTTTATTTCTAAGGTTGGCTCTTTTTTTAACATCAACATGTTTTTTTATGGGAAGTAGTGATGCCAAGCCAGGTATATAGTCAAATGGAAAAAAAAAAATCAGTTCTGCTGAGGGCAGGTATAGGTGGCTGTATGAATGTTACATCCGTCAACTTCTGTACTGTGCATTTATTCAGAATTTCAGAACTTTTTGATAAGACTGCAGTTTATGTTTAGGATATGCATCACATGTGTAGATATTAAATATCTGTTAAACATGTTACAAGTTGACTGAAAGATGTCAGAAACTTTCAGTGAGAAAGCAATGTGAATCATTATACTTGTACTAAAATTGTGGTGGGACTGGTTCCAAGAGTAGCACTAGGCAGTGGTCAAAAAGACAGTATCATTGTTGATAAATTTGAAAATAGCGTAAAGTGCAGACCGGACAGTCATACAAAGTTACATGGTTTGCTTTGGTATTTTTATTCAAAGAAAACATGCTGTAATACAGTCATACATATAACAATGGATAGAAAAATTTGAAGGGATGATAAGCAGCAGCTTGCGCTGACTTCAAGATCTTGAGCTGTTCAATTTTTCCGAAAAGGAAGGTTATTTGATCAAATATCTGGAAAAGTAAAGAGCAGTGAAAGATTCTTCAACCAGTATAACAACAATTAAAAAAATTCATAATGGCTATAAGATGAAAAGTTAATTTAAGAATTTTTATTTTTTTTTTATTCACAATAGCTGATCAATGTACTAGTCTGTCAAATAAGCAGCGAATTTTCTAGATCAGGACCATTATCTTATTGCAGTTAGAGTTGAATTCAAATCAGAGATGTCGGTACAAAATGTTTGAATTATATGGTCCAGTTTTCTGCCCTAGCATTAGGGTTTGTGAATGCTTGGAAGAAGATGTGGAGCTTATGATTCCACATGGTATTCTAAGAATTATTTATGTGTATCCTGAAGTCTGGTTTGTTTGCTGTAATTCTAAGAGGAAGTAGTAACAATAAGTGAGGCACCCTTTTAAATTATTTAATGCTCCTTACAACTGGGAGGGACCATAAAAACATATAAAAATGTTGTGACTTCAGATTAATAATTTTGAGAACCTTCATTTGAACATCATTTCTTACATTGTTTTTTACAAGAATATGCATTGCCGTAAGTATGCTTTCGATTGTTGGAAATGCTAAAGTGGAATAAAAACTTCTGACTTTGTGTAAAATAGATCTTGTTGAGCAATATGGCCTTAAAGAAGGATGTCTTACGACTGTGGGTGACAAGCTGAAAATCCACGCTGGTTCCTAGAAGTGTTTTGCCATTCCAAAATTACATCAATGTGGTCTGTTCCATTCTTGTAGGTTAAGAGTGAGTTGCCTGTATGTTACCATGACGTGAAACTACATTTCGATGAGCCGACGTATGTTTGTGTATTGGGTCTGGCAGACCAGGGGTTGACAGCTTAAGGACCACGGACAGAGGCTCTTGGAGGCAGCCTGGGATCTGCTGATGCGCCTCGGCAACCCTGTGCCAGGAGGTGCTGGTTGACATACAAGAGCTTCTTATTATCTATGTCTCAGCACAGCACCTCTTTGCTGGGTGAGAGGTCTCCTCACAGCAGCCACACTCCATTTTCTTTTATGCTTTGGTATTGAACTTCCTGGAAATGGAATTGGTTTTGCCTCTTCTCTACTGCTGCCCACAGAACCATCTCCTTCCTGGAACCTCTCCATTGCTTTTTGAGAGTCAATTGCATTGTAGTGAAGAAATATATTCAAGACTTATTTTTGTGTTCGATAATTGCATCAGAATTTGTCATTGTATTTATCCAAAACCAGTTTTTTGGTACTTCATGTGCTCAGAAGGAGGCTCTCGAGTGCATGTCTGGAATGTTCTTTATGTCAGATTCTACTGGCTGTTAAACTGGCCAGGAAAGTAAGCAAACTCCACATCCGCACAGCTGGCTCTGCTCGTGGGAAATGTTATAGATACGCACTGCTATGAAAGCCTAGATCCAAGTAAACCCCCAAGTAGTTCCATCTGTGTCGGTCAATGGGCTTGTCTGTTACCTTCCCAAAGCCTCCAACTGCATCAGGAGAACAACAGTTTTATACTCTGTATGACTTCTAACATGTTAGTGGTGTTCAGCTGAACCAAACTATTATGCAGTCATTTCAAAAGTGAGACCATTTTATGGTAAAGAAAATCTAAGTGGATAATAACACGATTTTATGTTGTTGTTATGTTAAACTAGGTCTTTCTTACTTGACTGTTGAATCACACTTAACCAAAGCTTAAGCAACACACTGACTGCGCTGGAAAGAAATAGCCCAATCTTAAGTTACTGTGTGGCTGCTTGATGTAATGCTGTTTTATGTCAAGCATTAAGCATCAAATTTTGTGATAAGTACCAACGTGAAATTCAGGAGAGGTGGCAGTGTAATGTTTGCCTCACAAATGCAAGCAAATATCTTCATTGTAGCATCCATGGAAGATTCTGCTTGTCAGTCAGTTATGTGGTATCCATGCAGTCAGATGTTTGAAGGAAAACGATTCCTTAACCCTACATTGGCTGTGATTCTTCAGCACGCATTGTCGCATTGGAATTCGTGACAAGTCCTCTTTTCTGGCTTTAATGGAGGTTTTCAATTACAAGAAGCCTAAGTTGGTTGTACCCAGTGTTGAAATATGGAGAGTGCATGTTAGGGTGTGTGTGACTCGGAGGAACACTTGGTTTAAAACTCCGATGGTGTTTTGCATGAGGTATGGGTATACCAGGATCCATTCTGAAATATAATTTCGGAAAACTATTGCCATTGTGCCATATTTTTTTTTAGTTTATGAAAAATTATCAGAACTTCTAAGTATCTGTATTTCTTCTTTCCAGGAACGTTGTCGTAACTATTAAAGGGCATAATGCAGAATCCTTTAACTTTTTCTGCAGGTATAGTATACTTTCTGTACTTTTTTTTGTGATTCAAAATGTGTAAGAAATATCATAATCTTTAATAAATCACTGTATAACTCATGTCTACTATTCTACTCTAATATGGTTTTTAAAAAAGAAGCCATAATACTGCAGCATTTATCACTTCAAACAATTACAATAGCAAAGATTATTTTCTTCTTTATGACATTGCTAATTACTGTTACCACCTATGGTTGAAACTTGAAACACATAAGTCTACTTCTTGTTTGATTCAGCAGAATTAAGTGTTCAGGGTTTATTCCAATTTTCTAATACTCATATATTTGAAACTCATTGTCATATTTGACCCCCAAATAATTGGTGGTCAAATCTATTTGCAAGCTATGCTGCAAGACTAGCAAAAACAACAAAATAAATATTTAGGAAGAAATATTAGGAAGAAATTCTTTACTCTGAGCATGGTGAGACACTGGAACAGGTTACCCAGAGAAGTTGTGGTGCCCCATCCCTGGAACTGTTCAAGACCAGGCTGGATGAGGCTTTGAGCAACCTGGTCTAGTGGAAGGTGTCCCTGCCCATGACAGGGGGATTGGAACTAGATGATCTTCAAGGTCCCTTCCAACTCTAACCATTCTGTGATTTTCTAAATACAAACTTAGATTTTTATATTTTAAGTGCCTTTTCTCCAGCATTCCTATCCTTACTAACATGTTTTGTGTTTATCTTTCTTTTATGTTTTGTCTCTTCAGAAGTCATCTTTTGTTGATTTGTTTTTCAGTAGGGTTAGCCTCTAGATTTTTTCCCTCTGTTACTAGTAAGGGTATTTGTGCTGCAGCTGTGTATTCCCAAGCCTCTAAATGTGCAGACGTAACTTTAGTTTCCTTTCCCTTTTGATCTGTGTCACAATGCTAATGTTTAAATATGATTGTTAACTTGAATGTCATTTTTAATAATACTTCTTAAATGTGAATGAATGGTTGATGGATATGACATAAGCTCTAATGGACCTCTCTGAACCATTGCAGGTTGTCAGTTAAGTTTCCATTGTTAGTACTTATGTTAATTAAGAAAAGCACTATATATTACTTAACTTGAAGCCTTGAGCTTTTACTGTCATGTAAGTTTATACTTTACCTGTATTGTGAAGAGTGAGTATTTTTATGATACTGTAATAATTCTGAGGAAGCTCTTCCAGGAGGATGTCATGCAGATCGATCTTGGTTGATGAGTTCTGTGTCTAATGGGACTATTATTTCAAGGGAGACAGTACTCACTGTTGTGTAAAGCTATCCACCCTGCAGTGTGCTCTGCGTCTGTATGCTTATGACTAGAATCCTTAATTCTAATACTTAAAAGCCTTCTTTTAATTTTTCCTTTAAATAACAGGAATTTGACCACTGTTGTTGTAGTCAAACTGGATGTGTTATCTTTATGTTAAAGCCATTTATGAATAACAGGAATAGAATATAGACAGTGAAGCTGTTTGCAAACTTGAAACTGATGAATCATTTGCTTTGAGATTTTTTTGATGACATTTTTTTTCTAAACAAAAATCCATTCCAATCAATATCCTATTATCAGCTTGCAGCCAGAATGAATTATAAGAGCCAGGTTGTAAACTTTGAAAGTGAGGGTTCATGTTAGAAATCATAACCAGATCCTGACCAAGAGCTATACCTGTATGAAATCATTACATTCTACAAATATACTAGTCTTGGTATAGTTTTTTGTATTCTTTTACTATCAACCTTTTTTCCTCATATCACGCATCACTTTTGTTTCTTAAATGTGTTATGGCACTTGGAAAATGTTGAGACTATTAGCAATTCATAATGATTTATGTACAACTGTAACATTGGAACATTTCTTACAAATAAAAGGTTTGAAAATAAACGGTATTGGAAGTAGAACCTATCCATCAATTACATTCACTATAGCATTTTTGTCAGTCTTTCTATACTTTGAAAATGCTTGTTATTTTTCAGTTGAGTGTGGAAGTAATGGTTAGTGCAAGTTCTTTGAGTGACAATATAAACCCTTCACTGCTACCATTTGTCATGTCATAGCAGAAGTTCTGTAATTTGGAGTTGGACTAGATGATCTCTAGAGATCCCTTCCAACTCTGAAAAATTCCGTGATTCCGTGAATTTGATATGTACTCCTTCGCGGTGGCTATATTTTTCTGAATTTAGAATATTTGATAAGAATGGTGACTATCATTTATATAACAAGCAATTGTAACTGCATGTTCAAACAGATGCACTTTTCTGAATAATTATAAATATATAACTTTTAATATTTTCATTTTTTTTTCCTAGGAATTATCATTGAGTCATCATGTTCTGTCGTTCACACCCATGTTAATATTTACTGTTGAGCGAGTGCTGAGGTTTTTTATAGTGCTCCATAATGACATAAAATACCAGTGTGCCTTAGAGAACTGAAATACCTTTGGATGAGTGGCACTGTCAGATGTATAAAATGTTTTTGATAAATGACACTAACATGAAAAAGTTGTGCAAAATATAAGACTGTCCCGGTTTATCTAGGAATTTATTTAATACCTTTTTGTCTTTTTACAATCTACATTGGAAAAGTATATCACAGGCTGAAATCACAATTTTGCTCGTTGGGTATGTTTAATTTTTTTTTTTAAAGTATAGCTTTTTAAAAAGCCATTATGTAGTTTGATGCATTTTGTATCCATGTTAGTATGGTCATTTGGTGCTGGGAGATCTCAAACTTCAATTAGCCATGTAAATGTGTTTCTTAGCATCAGCTCTCACTTTGCTGGAACCCCTGCTGCCTTTATATCATTAACATAAATGCAGGTGCAAATAGCATTTATGTACTTTGATAGAAAGCAGTTGGAGACATTTCACTGTGGGACGCGACACTTTCAGATTGTGTACATCTGTTCAAATAATGTATCCAAGCCAGTGACATGAATGCAAGGATAAAAACATCTGCCCCTGAGACCGTTTGCCATCCAGCAGATGCTTACATCTTTATTTATGCAGATGGTTTGTGTGATGAGCTGAGCAACGATGAAAGCAAGAAAGTTTGACAAAGATTTCAGGGTATTGCTCGGGATGGGAAAATATGTTGGTAACAGGGCTTCGTTTTCAGATGTCAACCAAAAGAAGAACATCTGTTAGAAATACTGATGGTTTTAGTAACATGGATGTATTATTGGGGACATTAACTAGATTAACACAAAATCCATAAAGGATTATTTTTTTAAAAAAAATCTCTTGCACAAAAACTGTACTGCAGTTACAGAAGATACTAAATAGTTTAATAGAAGTAATTACTTTTAACAGGAAGGCTCAGCTGCCTTGTGTCAAGGTGTTCTCGAGTTTATACAAAATATTGAATTCATCGAAAAGTTTGCAAAGGTAGAGTATTTTGAAGGAATAACACAACTTGTTCAGAGGTTGTGTGCAGTGCTGTAAAATAGTTGATGACTTCGGGGATTTTTCATTAGAAGTCGTATTTAGTATTAGAAAATTATTAAGACAAGTAGTTTAGCCTTTCTGTTGGTTGAAGGTGGCTGTAGGGTAAGTCGATGTGAGTCGCGGATCTAAACGGAGCTGGCACTTAAAAGGCAGCACAGCAAGTGCCCCGGTGTGGCTCTCCCGGCCGCAGCCAGGCTGGCCCGGCCCCGGCGGCGGCCGGAGGCAGCGGTGACGGGCGCCCGACTCCCCCTGCTGGACTCTGCGCCAAGGGGCTCCTTCGTCTGCCAGCAGGCGCCAGATACACGTGAATTTAATTAGAAGCGCGCTGATATTTCTGCACACGGCAAGTTAAGGATATCATCTTTGGCCTACATTCCTGTGGACTGCATTCCTGTTTTCATTCCTTCGTATGCTGGCACCCATTACAAGCGTTCACCGATATATTATCACTTATCAGCAGTATCTTCAACCAATTCCTTTACACCACATCCAGTACCCTCTTGTGAGAACCAGGGCTGCCTTTAAACAGTACAGTGCCTAGCATGGGTGAGCTTAGCAATGTCAATAAGCACTGCAAATAATTGTAATTATGCACAGGAGGGAGAAAAGCATTCAGATGCTGTAATTTAAATTATTTCCTGCCACATCCTGCTGCCCGAAAGGCCTACCTACATTCAGGTTCAGCAGCAAGTGATGATTTTATATGTTCTGAAAACTAATGTCTTTCTGTAGATGTTTTAGTTTTCCTATGCTCTACAGGTCTGTGTCTGTCTTTGAAAAAATATGCATTTCTACTTGAAGTACTGTGGAGATCCTCTAATCTTTAGTTTTGTTTTAATCCTTAGTGGAAGTGACTACAGGTGGCAATGTTTTGCATATCTCAGACAGAGCTGTATAGTCTTTTTCTGAAGAAATTTGGGTCATGACGAAAGCTAGAGCAAACAAAAACCCTGGCTAGAGATTCCCCATTCAAAAGTTAGATCGCTTAGGTCATTTTCAAAGGAAATAAGCTATTTGCGAAATCCCTCAGAAAATACTCTCCAACAATTACCGAAGTTTAACAATGTGTTCTGACCCTTTCATTGGGGAATGATAAACCTGTGTATAGTTCATACTGGAAGACACAAAATAGACCAGGCTAGGTCTGGCAGTTTTCTGATCCTCCCTCCATCTTTACTGAGGGAGCACTTTCCAAGGTTTGTAGTACAGAAGTCACCATGCAGGTGCTTTTAATGCCTTCAGTAAAAGATATTTGCTCCATTGAGCCAAAGTGGTGAATAAATTATTTTCTCATGCATGCGGGATGTGTTCAGAAAGAGCTGCTCTGGTCATCACAAAGAAGCAATACTCTATAACATGAAAAAAAATTTTGCTCTTCTGTTGTGCTCTCTTTTTGCACATTGGTATTTGCAAAAAATAAATTTTGGGAGTAAGAGGCATAATTCCCTTACTGCAATCAGACGTATGTCCCTTTCTGTCCCATGGAGGGAAGGGTGGGGGGTTGAACTTTCAGTAAGATGAAGATAGATTCTTTTCTCAGCTTATTCGAAAGGTGAACATGAGTCTAGTTATAAAATGCTTCATGATTTATTTATAAAATGGTTCTACTTGACCTTTTTGTGCTGCAGAGTTTCTGAAGAATTCTGCCTTCGATTCTGTAGCAGACCTGGTCATTATTGTTTCCTGCACTTATGGAAAAAATAAGTCTATTAATTACCACTTATATTAGGCATATCAGGATTTTGTCCAGGTTGATGTGATCTTGATAGACCTTTTAAAAAGGACTTTACATTGACATCAACTTTACAGTGAATGAATTACTGTTCAGGTCCATATCTTTCTTGAAGCTCACTAAAAGAAATTTCAACTGGCAGGTGTCCCAGAAAATAGTTTTTAAAAATCCAATTACAGTCTTTTCTTTTGAATCTTTTGTTTGTCCCCACCTTCTAAAGTACCTAATTCCCATTCGCAATGCCACTGAAGGTTTATGAATTATGAGTTTATGACCAGTGCTTGCTTCACCTCCCTTCAGCTGTTTTCTGAACAATTAGTTCCCCCAAGTGGCTGCGTCACTGAAGCCTTCCTTTGTAAATGGCCAGGGATGGTGTCCTCTGCAGAACGGAATGACTGGGCAAAACTGACAAAGATAAACCCCTGGATTTGCAGTGATACCAAAATTTCCTTTCTATGCAACCAAGTCCTGTCGGACAACATGGTTTCTAGATAACACCCACTTGAAGTTTGACGTGGTTGGTTGCCGAAACTAGCAGAGGCATATAGAAGCTGAAACACACTGTCTCTGGTGACATATCTAACAGTCTTTCTCAGACAGAAGTTCCATGCTTCAACAGAAAAGAACCCATGTTTTCATCTTTAATAGTGATACGTGTGGTCGCAGAGGCCAGGCACCATCTTAAACCCATAGATTTATCCACATAAACCTTATTCTCAAGTTCTCTTATTGCCATAGTGAGAAAAATCTGTGTGTGATTTCTTCAGCTGTAAAGGTGGAAAAAGTTATTAATAATTACAGATGCTTTATGTCTAGCTCTATGTCAGTTTTCATATCTTGATATGAAAGTATTTTGATCTGCTTAAAACCTATTAATTATGTTAACCTTAATATGAAATGAGTAGCTTAAAACTTGAAAGACTGTGCCTTCAAAAAAATGGAAAGCTTTTAAAGTTCACAAACACTTCATGAGAGGTGTTAAGAAAACATGTGGATCTGCTAATAAATGTATTTTAAATTCATTGAAAAAGAGTGTTTAAAAACCTCTTATGTATGTGTGTTCTGACTTTTAGGAAAGATTTCCAAGACTTTCTTCCTTTATACAGTAGCACAGAATGGCTTTTTTTACAGGAGGTTGTGTTAAGCCTTGCATTGCCCACATTTTATGTAAGATGTTGCTTTTGAATATTGATTTGCCCACATGGGGCTAATACATTTGATATTACAGCTCAGAAAGGTTACCTCAAAGCTGCTGTTGTTATCCCCTTGTTATCCCCTATAGAAATAGGCTTCCATAGACATTTTAAAAGTTACTTATGCTGGGACAATACAGAGAGGTAAATCTTCAGTACTGCTAAAGAGTTCATTTAAAATCTATGACGAGAAATCTAAATCTATGAGAAATCCAAAATGATGTCTTAGATTATTACTGCTGAAAATGCAGCATCTAGATGTAATGATTTCTGGGTGTGTTAACTTTTGATTAACAGATCTGGTTTTGCCTGGCTATTGTTTTATGTTGCACTTTTCTCTGAGGACTGAAATGCTGCTGAGATTGTGTAGGCAGAAAGGAGCCTTAATTGCAGAAAGAAACCTTAAATAGAATCATAGGATGGTTTGGGTTGAAAGGGACCTTTAAAGGCTATCTAGTCCAACCCTCCCTGCAATGAGCAGGTACACTTTCGACTAGATCAGGTTGCTCAGTGCCCTGACCAACCTGACCTTGAATGTTTCCAGGGATGGGGCATCTTCCACCTCTGGGCAACCTGTTCCAGTGTTTCACCACCCTCATCATAAAAAATGTCTTCCTTATATCTAAGTCTGAATCTACCCGCTTTTTAATTTAAAGCCGTTACCCCTTGTCTTATTGCTACAGGCCCTGCTAGAAAGTCTTTCTTATAAGCCCCCTATAGGTACTGGAAGGCTGCTGTAAGGCCTCCCCAGAGCCTTCTCTTCTCCAGGCTGAACAACCCCAACTCTCCCAGGCTTTGCTTGTAGGAGAGATGTTCCAGCCCTCTGATCATTTTTGTGGCCCTCCTCTGGACCTGCTCCAGCAGGTCCATGTCTTTCCTGTGCTGAGGGCTCCAGAGCTGGTCACCGTACTCCAGGTGGGGTCTCACTGGAGTGGAGTAGAGGGGCAGAATCACCTCCCTCAACCTGGTGACCACGCTTCTTTTGATGCAGCCCAGGATACAGTTGGCCTTCTGGGCTGTGAGTGCACATTGCCGGCTCACGTCCAGCTTTTCATCCACCAGTACCCTCAGGTCCTTCTTGGCACGACTGCTCTCAATCCCTTCATCCCCCCGGCCTGTATTGATACTGTGGGTTGCCCCGACCCAGGTGCAGGACCCTGCACTTGGGCTTGTGGAACTTCATGAGGTTCACATGGGCCCACTTCTCGAGCTTGTCCAGGTCCCTCTGGATGGCATCACATCTGTCAGGCGTGTCAGCTGCACCAGTCCGCTTGATGTTGTCCGCAGACTTGCTGAGGGTGCGCTCAATCCCACTGTCTCTGTCATTGATGAAGGTATTGAACAGTACTGGTGGTCCCAATACAGACCCCTGAAGGACACCACTCATCACTGAACTTCATCCCGGCATTGAGCTGTTGACCACTACCATCTGGATGCAACCATCCAACCAATTCCTTATCCACCAGATAGTCCATCTATCAAATATATATTTCTCTAATATAGAGAGAAGGATGTTGTGGGGGACCGTGTCAAAGGCCTTACAGAAGTCCGGATAGAGGTCAGTATGATAATGAAGTAACTCCTATGTATACTTTCAAACAACAGAGGAAAGCAATTCTGGAAGTTGAGGAAGTGTACTCACCTAACAGCAGGGATTATTAATATTTTTTTTCTCCATCCTTTCTTTTTTGCATAAGTTACGTTAGATACTATTTTTACCACGAGTAGATCTGTATAAACTTTGGCATATATCAATATATGGTTGATAGTGCAACAAGGATGTTTTGGGAAAAAAACAAAGGACTGAATTAGACAGGAGACTGAAGAACTTCCCTAAATATGAACTATGTACCCATGATCTTGGATTACTGTATGAGTTATCTCTCCAAAATGACCCTTTGTGCCAAAAATAGTTTTAACTTATTCCCACACTGAAAAATGTCACTAGAAATTTTAAGGCCGAATGTCTGCTTTAACAGAGTCCAGTTAATGTCAAAAAAGCATTTTTATTGTGTAGCTTTGTTGTTGTAATGTTCTCTTCAGCTAAGAAGAGTCTTTTGGGGACTATTTAAGGAATCCAGGAGGTATCCCACTGCTCACAGAATTCCTTGAAATAGACTATAATCCTAATTCCTTAAAATAATGAACTTGTACAGACTTGAAAGCAAAGATGACCTTTCTAAATTATAAAATGCTTAATGCATAACTAGCAAATCATATTGATGCTCAAATCAGAATTGATTATCTATAGCTTTAAAGAGGTTTAATTTTCCCTTTTAGAATTTTAACAAACTATTTGGATCTTGTTCCACCCATGATATACCAGAACATGTTTTCTCAGCCTAATTGTACATTCTGTTCCTCAGTGTTTGTGTGAATGATGTACTGTGATTTTTCAGTCTTGCATTAGAGCAATTCATTATATTTTTTATTTTTTGAATCTATTTTAAATTGCACAAAAGGACTCCTATGTAGACGTAATTATATTCCTCTTACAAAAATCAAGTACTAAAAAGGTAAGAAATGCAAGATACGAGATTATCCCTGTGGCTGAAATGCTCTCCTTTCCAAACTACGTGTAATAGTAATGTTCATTACCCATCTTAATCCTGTGTTTAATTCCCGTATCCCACCCTGACGCTTTGGCCTAGCTACTTTCCGAGTCTTATTTGTAGTTCTCGTGTCCTTTTCCTGCTTGCCCTGTATATATCCGAGTTTCTCTTCCACACTGTCAGCTCGGCAGTTAAGAGATAAGGAGAGGCCATTTCCTCGTTCCAGCTTGGGTGTTTGGACCTAAAGCTGTAGTTTTAGGAAAAATCCAGCTCCCTGAGGCAGCAGCGTGTTCAATAGCTGCTTAAAGTGTCTATTGAACACAAGCCAAGAGCTTACAACTTTGCCAGATTTGGGCAGCTTTTCACAGACAAAAGAGACATTGCTGTGTCAAACATCAAGGTCTTTGTCTAATGCACAGATGCGTTACTAGATTCTTCTTCTTTTTTTTTTTTTTTTCTTTTTTTTAAATGCAGACATACGTTGGGGTGCCCAGCATTTTCTGTTGAAATTAATTTTAGAAAATTATCTGAGGCAAATAGCCAGAACAGAACGTTTTACTCAAAGTTATTATTAGGCAAAGATAGGAACAACTGCAAATTAATCGTATAGAATTGGGCACTCCTGATTTGTAGGCTTTATTACCAACCTTACTTCATATAGGTGTGTGGCAAAAGTAGTTTTGAACATAGAAGGCCAAATTCTATGTTCTAGAATATCTGCAGTTCCACTGGGATTACGGAAAATGTAAATCAGCATAGAATTTAGCCCTGTATTTAAAAGCTTCACTGAAGCTACTGAACCTTCATTTTTCTGAGCTTTTTGTTGTGGTGCGGTTGACTGTCTGCCATGACACTGAAGCTAAAGCATCCCATCTGTTTACCATATTAACCAGCTTTACTCAATTATTAAGCTATCACTTTGCATTTGGCATGTAATATATTAGATTTTAAAATGCTTTTTGAGGAGAGAAAAATGGCAAAGAGCAAGAAGCAGTAGCTTTCCTAATGCATTAACTGGAAGTTAAAGTTTTATATTGTCTTTTTCTGGGTTTTGTTGGTTTTGGGGGTTGTTTGGGTTGGTTTTTTTTTTTTTTTTTGTCCGGGGATCTATTTATAACTGACTGAAGCACTTTTGCAGGTGGTGTTTTTTTGCATGCTAATCCTGCAGAGAAACATTGTGTCCAACAAAGTATGCTGGGTCAGCAAAACCAAGAAACTTGTGCTGGAAAGCCAGTATCCACAGGTATTTAGTGCGTATGGAGATTTGGTAAAATGAATCGTTAACTATCATTGACAGAAATAAATCTAGTATTGTCTGTTAGGATGTTGTGCGTTTTTTTCTTTCCCAAATAACAGATATTCTTCCTTTCAAAGTCAGCAAAAGACTCAGCAAAGTAAATGTGCAGTTAATAAAATATTTCATTAATCTTTTTCATCTATATTCTGCTTTTCCCTTCCAACCAAGATGATCCTTTTTTTGTGTGTGTTATGTTCTATCACTTGTCCAATCATACACAAATTAAATACATACCTACACAAGTGAGGTGGTCCTGCAAGGATTATTTTAAAAACTAACACACAGTCGTTTCTCACATTTTGGTGGTTTATTTTAATGTTCAAAATAGACCAGATTAGTGGGGAAAATTAAATTTCTTCTGATGGCTTTCTACAGTGTCTGAGTTCAGCAGTGTTACGTGCTTTACATAGAGAACAAACTGGAGGAGGTACAAAAAGAAGGCAGAACAGGCTGGAGTAGACCAGACTTGAATGATGGAGGAAGGAAGGGGAGCCATGAATGAACAGCAGACCCGTGGAGGACTTTCATTCCTCCAGAGGACTCTTCCCAGCATGGCTGAATCAGAGACTTTGGTGCATCATTGGTTTTTTTATTGGTGTATCACTGTCCAGTCCTATACAATTTTAAGGTTATTTAGAAGGGGTGAAAGCTTATGACATCCTGCAGGTTTCTGAGTGATTTGATATTTGCAAGTACTAGCATGGTAGCCATTAATCTTTTAACAGAGACTTTTGAAGTAAATGGATTGAATTGCATTTGATTTAACCTTGTGCTTAATTATTTAAAAGTGTCTACCTGTTGCCCCAACTGCATGCCTATTTGAAAGACTGAGAACACAGCAGTTAAAAATGAGCTTCACGTCATTCAGATATTAAATCTAATGCTTTCATTCATTTCCTTTATTCTTAATGAAAATTTTAGAGAAAGTATAAAAATTGTTGCCTTCCAATGAAGGACCCGTAGACTGACTTGTAGAAAGAACATTGTCTAAAACCAAGGGCCATCCTCAAAAATGCCATTGCTAATCCTCCCTTAACTCAAATTTCCCCTTCTTAGATGCAAGACTTCATTGGTTTGCATAGGCATGAAGGCTTTTCCTCAGGTCACAACTGACAAGTCAAAAGGAGTCCTTTGAATCCGAGACAGAAATAATTTGGAAGAAGGTGTGGAATAGAAGTGGAATGTCCCTGAAAGATGCATGTTAAGTTTCCAAGTGGCCTTCTGGTAGCCAGACAGCCAGAGCATATTCACGTCCTTCAGGGTCAGGGTGGCAAAGACATGAATTACTGTGGTGATCTCTGTGTACAAAGGAAATTGTTGAACCTTTTCGCCAAATATAAATGGAAAAAAATATTTTGGTCACCGATGATACTTGCGCACTCTGGGTGGGATCAGTAGGACCTCTGGTCTGTGAATTGACGGGTTGCTTTTTCCTGATCCAAGATGCTAAACAGTCTTCCACCAGTTCTTCCAATTAGCTTTCCCAGTCCACAAGTACAGTCTTACCCGAGGCTGGAGGATCGTCAAACAGCTAGTCTGCATCTAGCCCATCTCTATATTTAGACGCTGGCTAAGCTGCTTAACTCCAGCAGCTGCGTTGGATGAGGGGGAAATACTGACTGGAGTTTCCTTTGCTTACCAGAGGCACTGCACCGAATATTTCTGCACTGAACTGTCTAATGTAAACTTGGGGGGGGGGAAAAAGTGGTACTAGAGGCTGATACCTAACATAGCTTGCCTGGAGGATGTATTTATGATAAAATTATGCTAGTATAAAAATCCCTTTTCAAACAGTTATATCAGTGTTTAGTATTGTGTTAACTGCATAAGAAGAATATTGATCTAAACAGACTGTTTCAAAGAGCATTTTGTGGTTAATATTCATGAAGGGCTTGGCTTTTAGAATGATACTTCCTTGTGGAATGCTGAGAAAATATGTGGAGAGGCTTTCTTTAAAGAAAAGTGATTTTACTGCCTAATTTTTTAGTAGTCAGGTCAATGTATTTGACAAGTGTATGCTTATTTTTAAAGCTAGTGTCATGCACTATTTCTACAAATATTTCCTCCTAACCTCAAATTTACCTTTCTTTTGTGGTGCTTTGGCAACCATTTCTGCACTTCTGTCCACAGCAAAACTTCCATCTTTTCCTGAACTCATATCATATTTTTTACTGTTGGTTGGAGAGCAGTGCCTTATAAATAGGAGCGTAAAGCAGCACAGGTGGCAGTCTGCTGAAGTGCTGGCTTTACTAAAAATTTTGTATAAATCAATGAATGAGGTTCTGAAACAAAAAGGGAGAGTTGGAAGCCAAACATGAAGAGAGAATGGAAATTGCTTCGTGTTGAATATTGTGGCAAGCTGAATAACTGCTGATTTGGAAAAAGTCTTTAATGTCATTATGTGGCAAGCATAATCTGCAAAATAAGAGCAGACTTTGGCCCCTAAAAGAAAACCACACTTTTTCTGTCATCTACCGTATTTAAGCTGTACGCTTTGACCTGTAACTGGCATTGAAGTTCAGGTCTGGTTTGGTTAATGATTACAATATTTTACATCATTTTATTGTACTTCTCAGAAGCTCTTAAAAGTGTTTCCTCAAAAGCAGCAACAAGAAGTTACCATGCAGGAAAGAAAAAATAAACTGACTATTGTTAGCAATCACAGCAATTGAGAACACAGAATTTTCTATATATGTAATGATTGTAGATTGGCAAAAATGGAAGCTCTTAGTGAGAAATAGTACATGCTTCTAGCTTTTGGAGAATAAGAAGGGCTGCAGGGAAACAGAATTTTAAAGTTACCATGTTTATGCTTTTTCCAGGTTAGACAAACTTTGTAGGCCTGGACTTATCCCTATCTATAGGGATCTCTATTTTAGAGCAGGATTTCCATACGTATGCTAAGTCCACTCTGCCCAGAATATGTAGAAATTCTGGACATCTCTACAAACATTGAGCAGGAAGTAAGTTATGGTGGTGCCCAGTGGTTTCACTTACTTGGGGGATCAAGAAGGTACATAATAGACTTGGGGTTTGATGCTGTAGATGGCAATACAAGGATTAAAGTTTTATGCCCTGCATAGTTCCTCTATGAACCTACTGTAGGTCAGAGAGTTTTGAGAAGCATCAGACTATGCAGTTTATATGTGGTTGCTCAGTGAATCTAGCATGTCCTGAGGGCAGTAGATTTACTGCACATGTGCATACCATGCGTATGTACATAAATCTGGCCCCGAGTTCTGGCCATGAAATGTGATAGCTCTGTCACTTACTGTGCATGTTGCAAAGTGTGTAACATCTGAAAAGAACATCCAGGATTAAGATAAACTTACTAGAGTTTCCAGTGTTGGTAGTAATTCACAGTTACCTCTTTAAGTTCATAACCATGTATAAATGCATTTGTAATACAAGGCTTTAAAATGATAAGGAATGGAAACTTCCCTATGGAATTACCTTATTGCAGTATTTCAAGGTCCCAGCATTTATTTTTACATATTGTATTCAAATGTGATTCCTCTTTCAAAACGATTTTTTCTTACACTGTTGCCTTCACAAATTGCCTTACTTGGGATCTTTGTAGTTGAATTTTCAGTGACTGAGATTGTTGGAATTACTATTTTTTCCTTCAGAAAACCTATCCCAGTTTTTGAGAACTGGAAGCATCAGTAGTTGAATTTGAGAGTGGATAATGGGGCTGTTATATGAAATGGTAGTGGTACAATTAACTATATATCAAATCCTTTTTATGGAGTGTCTGAAAGGTCAGCGTGTATCTCTGCTGCTCAATTTTATCTTACACATTTTACCTTTTTCCTTTTATTTGTTTGACTTAATTATCCTCACATTCTTCTTTACTGAAATTGTGACATTTACCAACACAAGTAGAAATGGGAAGGAACTGTGATATGACCTTGATAAATTACATCCTTCAAGAAAATATTTGAATAACTTGCTACAGTAGTTCTAATATGCATTAAAGGCACAAAAGCACCGTGCGTGATCAGGTATTTGACAATGGTACAACTTCTCTCAAGTCCTCTTTGGTTTTATTACACATTATTTGCATGTTTTGTAGAAGTAATTTTTTAAAGACTTCATCAGGTAAGCTTTGGTCTGTATCTGAGAAACCCTCCAAATTCTAAATGTTACAGAAACTCTGAAAGATAGCGTGACTCTGGTTGAGAGATATGATCAGAGCAGGCGCTCAGAGAAGTTCTGCATCATGGAGTTTAAATGCTGCCCCTGGCTGAATTTTGCCAGCATGCTAGTGCAGCTTTTTCAGGGCAGAAAGAGCTTATAAATGTATTTGTTCTTAAATGCCATGTCTTTTCTAACCTAGAATGAAGCATCCATTTAAGATTAGATTAAAAGGGAGGGGGTTTGCATTTATATTCAAGCACATTGCTTCAGGGAGTATTTTTGGTTTTTTTCATTAAACTTTTGCAATTCAAAACTTAATTTAGTGGACATTCATATACCTAAATATTTTTAATAAGTTTTTGTGTAATAGTATCCTTTGTATGCAGTTTTATTTTCAATACAGTAATTTTTAAAAAAGAAGTACTATATATTATATTACATCTCTGTTATGTTATTATTACAGATAAACACAAATCCCCTTCGGATATAATACGAAGTTTTCAGAAGAAAAGTCAGTTTAGGACCATTGCTCCAAAAATGGTACCAAAAATTTTAACATCTGGAGTGGTTTCTTGTCTTCAGTCATCTTTGCCTGAGCAAAATGCATCGATTTCGGCTGCAGGTTCTAAACCACTGGTGGTGCCAACTCAAAACTATGCTGTCATGCAGGTGGCTGGGCATGAGGGGACTTTTTCTCTGTTGGCCTTGCCATATGTTGCCCCTGCCCTAACACAGCAAGTCCAGCAGCCAAATGCGGCCCCTTCTGAAAACCTAAAGCTGCCTATCCCTAGGTACCAATCTGTAAGAAATAAATTGCTGAGTGACAAAAAAAGGGCACAAATCTCTGTTTTGGGTGCATATAACGAGATTCCTACCAAAGCGTCGATCTCATCACAGACTTCCTCCGTGACTACATTAACTGAAGACTGTTCGGAAACTCATGCTAGTTCAGATTCAGCTGAGCAAGTGATGCTAACAGACCGTGACTCAGCTGAAATTACAGTTGCCACATTAGTGAATAAGAGCAATTGTGTGGAGTCTGGATCTCCTTTAGTGAACAAAACTGAAATTGCTACCGGTAATGTGTCTGGACCATCGGTAGTTAAAGACTCGTTATCCAAGCTGGCCAGTACAATTAATCCCATGAAACTAAGTCTACGCTCTGTGAAGACAGCATCTGAAACCACAAGAGAGTCATTCATAACATCTGAGAAACTAAAGGAAAAACCGACAAATTCTGCAAATTCTGTTGCTGTCCTGTCACCGGCAGTTTTTGGCAGTACAATACAGATGACTCCATCGGCACCAAAAGGAAAACTTCCTATTTTGCCTTACTCAAGGATGAAAAATTCAGTGTTCTGTAAATCTAAGCCGAATACTAATATTACAGATGTATCTGGTCCTTCACTAAGATCTGAATGTGAAAAGATACCAGCTTTGGTAAAGCCCTTTCATGTTCCTTCTAAAGCATCTGATAAACGACCAGCTGTATCATGTACACAAGTCCCCAAACAAACCATTCAAGAAAATACCCTCTCTCCATCCAGTAAAGTGGATGTCGACAGTCTTAAAAAATTGAACGGTGCAGCTTCTAAAAGAAGAGGCAGGAAAAGAAGAGCCACAGATGATTTATTGGCTTTTCAGACCAAGCGAAGGAAATGCGTCATTAATAAGTTTAGAGAAGGGAGAGAGAGGGTGAAAGTTGATCTTCAGCCACCTGAAGAGAAAAGAGCAGAAGCGGTGAAAAAATACCGTAGCATTAGACCAAAACCAGTGGTGGTTGTGCAGGCTTTTGCACCGCTGACTTCTGCAGCAATAGTAGAGTCACCATCTCCTGACCATTTAGACCAAGATATTTTTTTAAGTGGTTCACTTCCCAACAAATATTTAAGTTACAAGCATAGTGATGCTACATCAGCTAAATCAAGTGATTTAAATAGAAATGTATGCTCAACTGTACCTAAGCCATCACATAAATGTCATGTTTGTAACCATATCTTCCAGTTCAAACACCATCTTCAGGACCATATGAACACACACACAAACAAACGGCCTTATAGCTGTCGAATTTGCCGGAAAGCATATATTCACTCCGGAAGCCTGAGCACGCATATGAAACTTCATCACAACGAAGGCAAACCCAAAAAACTTGTGTGTTGTGAGTTCTGTGCTAAAGTTTTTGGCCATGCAAAAGTGTATTTTGGTCACCTAAGAGAAGTGCACAGGGTTGTTATCAGCACAGAGCCCTCTACTAACGAGCAACAGCTGCAAGATGCTTTAAAGAAGAGGGACACAAATATAAAAGAAGCAGAAGAAGCAACGGAGAGGTGAGTGTTTTCACTAATTAAATGCTAATGAAAACAGGATTTCAGGTTGTCAGTGGAAGTTCATAAACACCACCATTATGAAAATGATTGCTTTTTCCTCATCTTTTTTTCCCCCGAAGTGAGATTCCTAGTGGTTTAAGTATTTTGTTAAGGATTCTAGTCAATCCAGTAGACCATCTGGTATATTTTAGCCAATTTATTGAATATAAATTATCACTGATGCTTGAATATCCAAAGTAATTTTGCGTGTATTCTAGTAATACTCAGTATACTGCCAGCAGAGCTATTTTGATCAGTCGATTTCTCACAGCTAATGCTTTTTCTGTTAATCTGCACTGTCTTCTGTGTTCTACCCATTTTGGGTTTTCTCCAGAAGATAAATGAACCAACTGCAATAAGTGCAAAGCAATTCATATTTCAGTATTAGCTTGTAGTTTGTTTACCCTATTAAATATCATTATCCCATTTCCTTCTCTGGGGTGCTGTGAGCTAATCTGTCTTGTGTGTTGATTACTGCTGCTCTTGCGATCACTTAGACAAGTAGAAAAGTTAACATTTACCATATTAAGATGGATAGAGCATTCTTTTTTCTCTGCTTTGTGATTTTGAGGTGAAATTTCTTGACACGGTATAAATGTTGCCGTTTTTGTTTGTTCTGCTGTGCATTTACTTCCATTGAAGTACGCTTTAATAAGCTCAGGGCTTTAACCTGACGCCTGACTACGATGCTACGGTTCAATTTTGAATGTTTTGCTTTGCATAGCTCCACTCTGTGGGGCATCAGTTAGAAATTTTTCAGCTATTAAACCTAAGGAACACCGGCGCTTTTCTTTCAGCCTTGCCAGCCTTCTTACAATGAATCATTTAGTTTATTTTTATGTTGGGTGATCTGTCTAATGTGCATAAATGCACAGTATTACGTGGTCCCTCTTGTAGACATCGTGAGAAGGATTCTGCGGAGGGCTTCTTTTGGTTGGCTTAACTTAAACCAGGGACTTGCTAGCTCCAGTTGTATCTGTTTCCTTCATGCTGCAGAGCTGTCCTAAATCAGTGAGATGGGCTGCCCAGTTGTAAATTAGGTATTTAAACTGTTTAAAACTGTTCTACAAACTTTTAGGGAAAAAAAAAAAAAAGAAACTTTGAAGTTCCATTGTTTCCATCTTGGAGTGGGAGGTGGCACATGTGGTTTTGCCTTAAATTGACCTTAGATCACTCAGTATAAACGAGTTAGTTTCTCTTAGTAGTATGGTACATGTAATACTCATTTTCACTCTTTTAGCACAGAGCTAGAAGTATTTGGATTGACCTCACTAAATCAGGAACGTAAAAAAAAAACGTTATTAACCTTTTATTCAAAGGTTAGTGTTGTTAATGGATTATTTCTACCAAGGCTAATTTTGGAGGCGGTTCTTAAACTCAACAGTGTCGAATAACATTTGGTTTTAGTTTTTTTCTAATCAGCCTGATTATTATTTTATTTCTCTTTATTTTTCTGTTTCAAATAAATTAGATACTGTAGCAACAGTGCCTGTTCTTAATTAAAAGAATGTTTCATGGATGTCATCTCTTCTTGGAACTTATAAGGACAGAAATTGCCATCTCTATTCTGTGCAAGGCTAATACTGAAATAGTTCCTATGTCCTTTTTTTAACAGGGGAAATAAGTGCAATCTTGAGGACCTATTCCATAACCCAGGAGAAGTGAAATTACAGATCAAATGTGGTCGATGCCAGTTTATTGCACAGTCTTTTGGTGAAATGAAGTTTCACTTATTGTGCTCTCATGGAGAAGAGATCCAGGGAAGAGTAAAGGAAGGAGCTTTGCAAGGAAACAGAGGAGCTAAGGGGGAACTGATCAAACACACAACCCACTTCTGGAAACAGCACAATGAGAGAAGACATTTAGCAAAATGCAGTGCCCACGAGGAGGAGTTTTATACTTTTTCAAAACTGAAAAGACAGATACACTTTCACCATCAAAATAATGTCGATATGTTATTTAAAAGTGAACTGAGTCAGTCAGGAAGCGGTGAAGCAGCCAAGATGCAAAATGTAGGTTTTGGTACACCAAACAAAAAAACAGAGATCTGGTCAAAAGTGGGCTATAACTGCATTTTATGCAAACAGTTATTTGAAAGAAAAGAGGATCTTTGTAATCATTGGCAGAGTCATCATAACTGTGAAGACCCTTCCACTTTATGGACAATTTTTAGTTTGTTATCAAAACAAGGAATTATTGAACTTTCAAATAATGGTGACTATTGAAGCTCTATTCTACAATGATATGAAAAACATCAACTACCTTACCAAACTGTTTATGGTTTTTTGCTGTGTTGCTAAACTAACTCAAGAGATGTATCACTTCAGAGGTTTTCTTCGTGGGTTTGTTAGGTTTATTTTAAGTTATGCTAACCTTTATTTTTTTAAATAGAAAATGTATTTATCCAGTATCCTTCCAGATGGGTACATGCAAGCCAATTATGAAACACTGTACTTAAAATTCATGCTTAAGGAACATAGCAGCAGCAAATACTCAATATGAATGGTTAACATCAAGAAAAAGATTCTCAAATTATACTATACACACAGAAATGAATCCGTTTATATGAAGTAATCTCAATCTTGAATGGAATAACAAACCAGACTAAAGTGTAATTTCAGTTTCAACTGTGCTTCCAGATTTTATGGCAAATATATAATTCCATGCAGTTCTCTGAATCATTTGAATGTGCATACATGCAAGCGGCATTCAGGAGCTTTGTAACCTACAATTCAAGAGTTTTAATTCTTGTTTTCTTGATTTCAGTGTCTTCAGCCATATTCATTGCTTGCAGGTTTGTTATTGCCAGGTATTTTAAGTGTTATATTCTGTCCTGGTAACAGCGAAAGTGAAAAATCTATATGGTTTTTTTGCCTGTAGTCTTTGGGTTGAAGATGAGTTAGTTGCCACCCATGAAGACGGAACCCTCAAAGCTTGACTGCTTTATGAAAAAAACCAACAAGTTTATTTTAAAAATAGTAGTTGAGTTGGTTACTCCTGGGAAGTTTGACATTCTGCAATAGACTGCATGATTCACAGTGAACTTTCAGCATATTCCTTGCACCGCCTGTGACAGCAGCACTACTGCTGCCAGCACCGTTAGCACTCTGCCTTTCACACTCTGGGCGTACAGCTTTTGTACCTCTGCAGGTGACCCAGTCTGTGGCTTTAAAGGGAAATTGTGCCTGTACTTCTGAGTCTATGGTACGCATAATAAGTTTTTTTCACTTGTGTTGCCAGATATACTGTGCTAGAGGAATTGCATGTGGCACCATAACCTTCCGATGTCAGGAGCCGGTGACAGTTGCCTTACCAGGATGCAAAGCAGGCTGTAGCGCAGGAGTAGCGCGTGCTGCGTCCCCTGCTGCGGAGCAGGCACGGCAAGTCACCATTTCACCACATCTCCAAGGGGGCAAGTCAGTTCAGGCTGTAAGGAGATGGAGTTCTGGAGCTCAGTTTTGATGAAAGGTCATTGAACCATTGAATCTAGTTTGAAATTGGTGTTAAACTGCTGTTACTTAAAGCCTTATGTACCTCTGAATTATTTTGGGAGCAATAATGGAGATAGTGTAAGAAGCCACTATATCACCATTCAGCAGAAGTCAGAGCACATCAGAAGGCAAACTGAAAAATCCAGCAGTACTGTCGCTACAGTACTACTGCATTCATTCCTTCTTGTGGTCAAACTGTAATTGAGGGATTGCAACGATGAAAGAGTCATTCCTAAAATCTAAAATGCCCTGTGTGGCCTCTCACTGTTTTGCAAAAGTTGTGGTGGAACGTGAGAAGAGATCTAAAAATGTTGGGTTTTCTGAGTGGGATTCCAGGAGCTGTTGCAATATTTTGTGTCTGTCTTTTGTTTTTAAATATTAAAGGCTGTTTTGATGAGCTGATAGTTTTGACTGTCATTTCTTCTTGTATGGTGCTTTGCCTTGGAGTTGAACTATAGGATCAGAGACAAAAAAAAATAAAAGACAAAAGGAATATACTCATAGAACTGTACAGGTGCTTGGTAAGGTGGGAGAATCCCTGTGGATTTTCACAGCTTCCTTCCTACGATCTGTTGCTATAAATACGTATTTGTGGTTGTTTCTTTGCTTTCATGTATTACTTTTGTATGTTGAACTATTTTAAAAATACTGCTTATTCTTGGGTATGACACACCCATCTTTTAATGGCTACAATATATTTGTATTTGTTTTCACTGGGTACATGGAGGAGAATGTATGGCATATTTGGAAAGGTATAGCTAATTTTGAAGTCATATCAAACAAAGATTAGATTTAATGTAGTAGAGTATGTTTGCATTTAGAAGCATTTTTTTCCCCCCAACTTAATCCTTGTAACTTTCAAAATCAAACAGCTTGGTGTTTTCTCTGAAACGGAAATGTGAGAACAATCCCTCCTTCACATAGTTATAATATATCAAAGGGAAGTTCATTCCCAGCATAAAGCACACATTTTAAGAGTTGAGCAAAAAACATTCAAAGGTTTGATCACGTTCACTATTTAGAACAGACATTAATTCACGTTTTTTTGCATATATATAGTTTAAAATGAGCTGAAATGAATGCAGCTCTGAGTCCCTCCTGTTGAGGAAAAGCACCAATGATGGCAGAGTTGTCCTTTAAAAATATTTTCAAATAGTATTTGTTAAAAATGGTGGTGCACCAGAGGCAGTGATGTAGATGAGGTGTTCGGGGGTGGTTATCAGGCAAGAAGAGTCACTCCCTTTCGTTTCGTGTAAAAGGGGGGAGTTTCAGTCATGGGAGGAAGGAGGTTTGGGACAAGGGAGTGGGTTGCGTTTCTTTTTTACATGGAAATTTTCATGTACAGTCTTTTCATCATATTTTTGTGCTTCTCTCCCTTTCTCTAGTCCAGGCCAAGTGGGTAAAGAGGTCTCAGCTTTCAGCGATTTAAAGCCTGAAAACGTTTTAAAGCATGGTTCTAAGGCACTTCTCAGTGTCCTTGTAAATGTTTAAAATTAGAAGCCTTTTTTTCTGAGGCTGAAAGCATTCTTATGTTTCAGGCTATTACGATTATGGTAGATTATGAAAGGTTGTGATTTTCGAAAATAGCTTTGCATTAAATACAGATGTGTACTTTGTTTAAAGTATGTTTGTTTTGCATTTGTGTTCATTTTGATAACATTTGGAGGTATAAAGTGAGCCTTATTCACAGCAACATTAAATAGCGTGTGTTTGCTGTTCAGCAGAAGGGTTGTTATGAATACAGTTTGCTGTTTACCTTGAAGCTGGACAAGTTAACATCTGGTTTTGCGCATAAATTATACTTTTAAACTGGTAAAACGAATGTTACTGTTTTTGTAGCTGTAGTTCCCCTCTGATTTTTCATTAAATCTCTGTTTCAGCTTCACTGTTCAACTTTAAAGCTGTTCCTCACATGGAAAGCTGTTCCTTCATCATCACACCATAAATAATCAAAGCTGGAGGAGTTCCATCGCTTCTCTGGCTTGCAGAATATTGCCCTTCTCCAGCTGCAGAGCTACAGTTTCCTATGGCTAACTTGACATAGTTGCTGGCAGTAAATGTTTTACTTCATTTATTTATTAGAATTTAGATCTCTGCTGTTTAGCTCCGTCAGAGTTTCTGTCATACCTCATTAGATACTTATTTTATCTACTATTCACTGAGCTCTTTAGAGAAAGTGTCATAAGAAGGATGAACAGGTATTTAAGAGAGCAGATTTCAGCCCTAACTTTGTGCAGATGATGCTGACGTTAGAGAATCACCAGCTTATCTAGGCTCAGCCATGTAGTATATTATATTTCTGCAACACATCCACCTACATGCGCATCTATTTTGGACCAAAAATGTATACTTCAAATTCAGCTGTCAGTTATTATTATCTAACCTGTACAATGTAAGTTTGTGATTCTTATGCATAAAGATTAAAATGCTATTAACTGTATTAGGTTTACTTGTCAAATTCCTTATAGCTCTGAAGAATGAAAATCTGCCTGCTGAGTATGACACAGAAAAAATCTGGTCTCATGACGAAAATTCTGATGGCTTAAAGGTTGTCCTCATTTCAGTGTGTGCTTTTATAGCTGATCTGTCACATTGTAGGATTTTCTTCATGTTTTATTAAATTGCCGTAATTTTTCTTGGGTAGGAATACTGAAGAAGACCTGAGCTTGCAAGCAAGTTTCAGGAAAAAATGTGTTTACTTTCTTTCTCCATACAGATGGACACGTCTGTGAATTTAAAATAGTCTTGGTGGCCTTAAGTATATGCATGCACAATGTGGGGCGACGTGCAAGATTTGGGACTTCAGCGTATGACTTCATGTGGCTGCCCATTCTGCAGTTCCAGAATAGAAACCGCAAATTTGAGTGTAAAAATAACTTGGTTTTCAGACTTGAGTGGATTTCTAATACCTTATTGACAAACCTTCAAGACATCCTAAAAAATGACAATAGCATAGTTCTCTACTTGTGCTTTGTTTAACAATTTTATTGATGTAGTAGTACCGGGACTGTTCTAAAATATGGTAGGTCTGGTGCTATCAAGTACAAAGGAAGCTTTCTCCCTTCCATTTTTGTCACATTTTATTGACTTTTTCCCTGTAAGCATTAGAAATGATGGGATGAATTATGATTTCTGCTGCCCAGAAACATTATTCTGAAGTTATTTGGCAGAAATTTCCAATTTAATGTAGAATAACAGATGAAACCAGTGAAAAGAAAATTCTATTGGAAAGAGATATGTAAGCAAACTGTCCCATACGTGGATTTCTCTGCACAATTACACCACTGTAACTGTGGTGTTATAGATGATACATCTTCTACTAGTAGATACAAACAGTTTGTTCTTATACACAGTTTTTTAGAGTGGTCAAGGGAAGTAAGAATTAAAAAATGTCCATATCTTCTCTTTGACTTGAATTTTGTTAAATATTTCTACTGCTGTGCCAGTCCAGATCATGGTCCAAGGCATGTAGATACTCAAACACTTTCAAGGGGACTGATAGCATAATTCAGTGGAAGAAAGGGGAACAAATATGCGAAGGAAGTAGCGATGATGAAGGCTGGCACAACGTATTGAATATAAGGTCAAGTTTCAGTATGACTAGCCTTTGAGGGTCTGTATATTATGTGGAAGTGTCCTGAGGCCTTAGTCTGAACTTCTTCCTTCCACCCCCTGTGGTTATATGGTTCCAGAGTCTGCTTCCACTTGAGGTAAGTCAGTCTGGAGCATCCTTGGCTTCCTTGGGCATGAGCTCTTCCAAACGGCATAGCTGACTGTGAATATTGTCTTCTTTTGGTGTCTCAGTTACAGGGCTGTAGTTAGGTGAACTACATGCTGGCTGCTGAGACCGGCTGCTGCCAGACTTGAAATGCGGTCTTTCAGTTTACTATGGAAAGCATCTTTTAGCTTTAGTCCATAAAAGTGAAATCAAGTGCTGCATCAGTTCTTGCCAAAATAAGAAAATGTCTCGCTCAGTTTCCTGCATATACGACGCTGATAAGTAGAAGGAAAAAAAGTGAATGGCTGCTATGAGAAAAAGAAGCTGCTAAATGCGATTTGGGGTCTTTATGTGCTGTTGGAAAAGACTAGAATGTCCCATCACCAAGTTAGAATTGTAAACTGGAATCAGGGAAGTTCCATAGAAATGTCTCATGCAGCTCTGATGGTGTAAAGCAGCGATTCAGAGACACCATGACCGAGACTTTTCTTTTTCCCTCTTTTCCCTCTTTTCCCTCTTGTCCCTCTCTCCCTTTTCTCCCCTCTGTTCCCTTCTCTTTTTGCTATTTTTGCTTTTTCTCTTTCCATTTCCCGTAGCCACGCTACCTTTTCAGCATCCTCTGTGAGCTGTTCTGGCTGAACGCAATTTATAAATGTCTGATTCAACAAAGTCAGCATTGCGTCTGGCGTCTTTGCCACTAGCCAAAAGCCTGGGATCGAGTAGTTGTGAGCGCTATTTCGCAGAATGTTTCACAAGAAAGCGTTGGTTGCAGGGGAGCGGGTCGGTAGCCGGGCCAGCCTGCCCCCGGAGCGGGGCTTAGCACCAGCCGGGGAGCAGGGCAACGCTTGGCCTTTTGGAAACCATTTCGGTTGCCGTTCCCACTGGTCCATCTCCGGTGATGGAGTTGTGAGTGTAAACAAGGTTTTACTAGGATAGCGGATACTTTATAAACACTCTTAAGCAATTTTGCGACATTTGTAACAGAAGCACAAATCTTGGGACAAGAAAATTCCCCCCAAACCAAAGCAAGCTACAGTTTCAGCTGGTGATCCTTCAGGAGTGAGAACTTCTTTTGGCACAAAACCCCATTGGTTTTGTCATTGCAGGCCATGGCCAAGCCTCTTGTCTACCTGCGCGAAGCAGCTCACGCTCCTTCGACTACTCTGCTTTTCCCGGGACTTCAGGCTCTCTGCCTTTCACATGCAATGAATACACTACTTTTTTCCTACAGTTGATTTAGGACAAAAATAAAGCGTTTTATTTCCTGTGTGCGAAGTAATTTTGTGCAGCTTCAGGTTTAATCTGACTCTTGAACATACACCCGATCAAGGAGATCCATCTACCTTCCTATTGCTAGGAGCAATAAATGACACGGCGAGGGAGGAAAGCAATAAATATCCCCGTGACCGTACCTTTGAAGCAATGCGGTTGCTTTCCACTGGAAGTTTAATTTCTTCATGTTTTTAGTTAAAAGCTTTTATTAATTTTAACTGAAGTAAATAGACTGCTGTACTTTGCTAGTCAAATAAATCCTTTTTCAGCTCGGAGTCCTTGGAGTTTGAATCCTGTCCAGCCGTTTTCTGCTATCTGCCAGTTCCTTGCTAAGTGCAAACCTGACACTCTTGCCAATGAATCCACCTTCATGCCATTTAAAGTCATCTGCCGTCTTCTCTCTGGAGCTAATCAAAGTTTGCGTGAAGACTTTTTTGTAAAGGGAACCGGCTCTAGAATTCGGGCCATTTGAATGACGCAAGTTAATTAAAAGCAATTGCGGCGAACTATAAAATAGAGAAGCAGTACAGATTGTTTCAAAGCGCGCTTATTTTTATTCTCTTTCGTGAGTATTCGGAGGGGAAGTTTTCCAGGGAAGAATTTGGTTTTTTCATGCTGTTTTATGTGCCGCTCTCCTAATCCACTTTTTCCACTCTCGCGAGGACAGGAGAGCGGAGCCCGGCCACGCTTCCTAAGCCGATTGCATCCTGTTAAACCCAGAGCACCATTTTATTTGTAGCTGGTGAGGCAGCCGGGCTGATAAGCGGATGGGATAACGGCACTCCAGGAGACAACCACGATGTCTGCACAGGTTAATAGTCTCATGTCGTTCAAGAGCAGCGTTTCCAGTGTCTTTACGCAGGCACAGACACGCCATCGCACACAGAATTATAAATGGATTCAGTCTGTGGAACGTTTTCAACTTGTGTCTTACTGTCACACTGTACAGTGTATTCCAGTAATTTTTCTTCTATTAAAATGTGGTAACAGTGTCATTATTGTATTGCTAATACATCTATGGCTGATCTGAACCCTGAAATACACAGTGGCCACCTGTGTTCTTCCAGGAAATTGGATTAATTGTTGAATTGTTGGAATTTCTTTTAAAAAGCGTGCTACTCCTGCTGGTTAACACCACATGTAGGGTTGAAACGATATTTCTGAGAGTGATTTATTGGTCCAGCAGAAAAGTCTGGGCTAAACCGTTCCACTGGGATTTGCTTGCATTAGGAAGCAATGCAGGTGGCAGTCTATTTCAACATGGAATGGATTTTTTCCCCTTCCTTTTTGATAAATGAAGTGCTTATGTAAGGTGAGAGACTGAAAAAAATGAGCAGCCTGAAGCCCTTAGAGGATCCGTCTGAAAGCTCCACACGCGGGCCGAGGGACGTGGGGTAAATCCGATGCGGTTTCCATCCCTGCCGACCTCAAGTGCGATGGGAACCCCGGAAAAGCTCCTCATGGCAGCCCAGAGTTCCTGTTTGGAAACATTCAGCATCGTGAGCAGCACAAAAGGGTATTTTGACACCCAACTCATTTTGTCCATCGCTTGATAATAAATCGTTCCCATACCTTCATGATAAGCATCCTTTATTTGTTGAGCTTTTGTCTCGTGTTTTCATTTTGTGCATAATAGATAGGCTCTGGGCTTAAATTAGTGCTCAACAAATTGTCTGTTCCGGAGCTTCATTGTCTGCGGGGCCGCTCCCTTTGGCTACCGCTAATACCTATCGTCTTGCTCCCAAGTGATTCATTCGGTGTCACGTAATGACAAACATTTGATAGTTTTTACTGTCAAATATTATATGTAAATCTCCTAACAGCATCACATTCTTAAATTATTGTAGCGCTTGATTAAATTAGCCCTTTTAAAAGGGATCCAGGTTCACTAATAGTGTTTCCTGCACCGCGCATCTCTAGAGAAAACCAAGATCTGACTTTTATAGTCAGAACCAATTAGGCTCATCCTTTTCCCCCCCTTCTCTCTGCAGCGTTCAGATGAACGGCATTTTGCAGGCACAGTTCGAGCAGACTGTCAGGTCTCCAGGGCTCGCTGCCTCCTGGGCTCCGCATTCCCACTGTCAGCCGTGAAAAATAATTCCCCTTTTTGCAGTTGTGTCCAAGGAAAGTAAGACGATAAATCCACAAGTTAGATTGAAGAGGGGGGAAGTACATTATTGTTTACTCAGCACTGAATGAGGTTTTGTTCTAGGAGATGCAGCAAGGCCTTCTCAGGTTTAAAGCGTTCTAGCTCATGAAGTTAAGATGCATTTGCACTTAAAGTCCAGGGGTTTGTTCTCAGTCACAATCCTTCTGGAGTACCTAAAATGTGGCAGTGGTTTTGAAAAACACCAGGCTGGGAAAAAAAAAAATTAAAAAAAAAAGAGTAAACGCATCGTCATAAAGCCTTGAGAAAAAAATCAACTAAAAAAATCCCCAACGTGTGCAGGCTATCTGAGTGTAAATAACATTTCGGATAAAATTCACGACAGAGTAGACTCGCTGTTCAACTGCTCTGATGAAACTGCAATATAATTAAGAACTCCTTTCAAACCAGAAGAAAACAATAGGTCTTTCAGCTTTGGGGAACTGAGTAGGTAACTTCTCCCTGCAGCAGGAGAAAGGTGCAGGTAGGGAGTTTGCCACTTCGACTCGTTGCTCAGTTCTCTGTGCAGCATTTGTTTGCAATATTCTGCTCTTTGCCGTAATGCCATAGTGGTGCTTTGCTGTGGAGAATAGACACTAGAACTTTAAACACTGCTAAGTCTGCAAAGCCATTAAGTCTTCCGTTTACAGTGGCAGAACTCTCTGTTTAAAAAAAAAAAAAATTTTTTTAAAAAAAAAAAGAGCCATTATAATGAAGCCTGAAGTCTCTTGTCATTCACCTTTGAACCTTTCAAGTTTCCTGCCCCTCATTATATCAGTGTTAGATTTAATACACATCAGTATCAATTCAGCACAGCCCTCCAGCATCCTTGCTGTGTACAGGCAAGCCCTTTCACTATTCTAATAAACCTTTAAATGTACCCAAATCCTTCTCAAGGCTTTCAGACCACACAGCAAACAGCGCTTTGCTCGCTGTCAAATTGAAGTGATTAGTTTATTTCTAAATGCCACGCTTCTGAGAAATAAAGCAGCATGGTGAATGCAGCCACCTTCCTTTTTTAACTTGGTTTTAACAGCTTGCTGCACTAATGGCCAGAACTGGAATTGGGTGGGAGAACTTCGAGCTGCTCCGTATTTCGACTGGTGGAATATTAATATTATCTATTGGAAACATTTTCATAGACCGCAAAGGGCTGACGCGTCTCAGGAGGGGCCAAGGTCGCCGTGCGCCTGGGCTTGCCTGCCCCCGGGTGAGCCCCCCGCAGAGCCCGGCGGTCCCGTCCCAGCCTGCGCCTGCCCCCCGTAGCGGGGAGGGGAGCTGTAGCTGCAGGGGGCTCGATCCGCTCTGCCCCATTTGCTCAGCCGGCACCTGGGTCGCAGCGTGGCGCTGCCTCCGGCCGCGGACCCTCCGGGAGGAGCTGCCTACGGAGGGGAGCGCTGCAGCAGGCGATTCGAGCAGATCCTGCAAAGACTTCGTTTTTATAGGCACTTTGGGTATTTCTGTGGCAGCCAATGGTGTTCTTATTGCAAGCCTCCACAGGACTGACGCCCGTGGTGTGACTCTGTGGCACCCGGCCCCTTCTGGCCTGTGGTGGTTGCCCGTGAGCCAACAGCTGCTGGGTGACTGTAGGTGAGCGTAGGATAGAAAGGGAGAATTGATTTGAATTACGGAGCAGTGTATCTTATCTATTTTAATTAATTTGTGAGAAAATTGTGTGTGTAACAAGAAAATTCCTGTTCCTTACGCTGATTACAGCGATCGGAACAACAGGTCAAGAAATCCCAGTGCAAGAACCTTACTTGGACTTCAGTGAACAGCCTCACTGGCTGGTTATTATCCTGTGAGCGTTAGTAATAATGGGATGAAGAATGAAGTTCTGTCAAGAAGCCTAAACTGAGACAGAGGAAAACCAAGGAGTAGTCTTACTTACATAGTTACGGAGAAAGAAGTTAATTGCTGTATGCAATTATGATACAAGTTAGAATAAATGGGTCTGAACTCACCCACCAAATTGCTGTTTGCAGAAAGTACCGAACCAGGGTAAAAGCTAGACAGGAGTTGAAGAAATTCAAAAGTATTTCCAGAGGGGGATATTTGGTAAGAATGAAGGCAAATAAAGATAACTGAAAAAATATGGTTTTGGTTTTTTTCTTTTTTATATCTGCCAAAGTCACTGCAAAGGATTAAAAGGAATGAGTATTTGGTGCCTCACCTGGGGTTAAATTCGCTGGGGAGCTTTCCCCCCCCACCCCTGTTTGCTCTTTTGCACATGATTGTATCCCACCTGCAAAGACTCTGCGGGGGTACGCAGCGCACAGGCTCGTCCGGCTGCAGCAGGGGGTTTGGGTGTTCTAGGTACAGAGCAGAAAAAAATCCCTTATTATCATTTTCTTTACTGTAGCCTGTAAAAAATCTCAGATAGTCTCTGCAAAGAACAGCAGTACCTGATGCTAAGTAGAAATTACTGATTGAAGAATGACTGGCCATGGATGGCCACAGAGTGATTTCTTTTTTGTGGACTTAAAAAATACATTGTTTGCTTGAGATTTTTCTCCCTTGCAGAGTTTTGCTACCTGTAGCATTGGTTATTGACTGATGTTTTATAGACAGTCTGGGAAAAGTAATGAAGACAAGCAGGTCTGGAAGTATTTTCAAGGTTTTCAAATAGAGAAAGACTGAAATACGCTTGGAGAAATAGCCTTGAAAATGTCATAGCAGCTTGGGTTTCAGATGTGCTGTGGCAGACAGTATTTTTTGTTGTCCTTCTAGCTGTATCCCCCTCCTGCCTGCGTGCAGCAGCCCTTTCCAGCAAAATCCCTTCTAGTCATTCAATGTGTAAGAAACTTTGGGCAAAAGTATTAGAAATGAACAAGCTAAAACCCTGGTGGTTTTTTACCAGGTGGTAAAGCTGAGCATCAAAGTTGACTGGAGTGCGCCCATGTACTGGAATCCCTTTTCCTTTGGGGAAATGTGTCCAGGAAAAGGGAGAGGTATGAACACACCGAATCTACCGCTGTTACTGCACCGTTTCCCATCGCTGCGGAGCCACGGCCTTCCCAGGCCCAGCGTTACCACCACCGGAGCTGTTTGCAGGCTCCATCCATCTCCGAATAAGAAAAAAGTGACTCGTTGCTGGGAACAGAATCCTTTTTATCCTATATGAAATGCTTTGCTAGTGAAATCTGATAGAGGCCTCATGGTAAAATAATTGCTGTAAAGTTGTTTGCTGCACTTTGATAGTTGAGCGCCCGAGGCGCTGTGGTTAATGAGCCTCTCCTTCCCCCCTGAGCCCTGGGGTGCCGGGGGCAAAGGTGGGCAGGATTTTGGAGACGGTGACATGTTGGGAAGAGCAGCCCATCACTTTGACTGCCATGCTGGGAGGATGGCTTACAGGCTCAGCCGAGCTTCCGAGGCAGTTCACGTGGTTTTATTTTGTTGTCTCTCATTCTCTGCATTGTCTCTCATTCTCAGGTGCCAGTGGCCTGAGCTGGAGCTGGAGGAGAGACCGGCTCCCTCTGCAAACAGCCCCGGGAGCTCTGCCGCTGCCGGACGGGGGGGTTACGGCAGCTCCCATGGGAGCTGCAGGCAGTGGGGAAAAATGGGGCCATTTCAGCGCCTGGTAGAAGAAAGCCTGAGTGATCATGGGTGAGGCTCACAGCAATAGGAATAAACTTCTTAGGTCATAAAGTTTGATCTCCTTCCTTACTGCCTCATTGCTCTGGTAGCTCATAATCATCTTGTAGGCTAATAGCCCTCCTCATTCGCTGCCAAAGCCAAATAACAAGTCCCTTTGTGAAAGCTACAGTTCCGCTTAGGTGTCTCCAGATGGATGACGTGGAGTTGGTGCAATCAAATTTAATCCATTTCTAATATTCCAACCCACAGAGCCATCTAAGTCTCATACACAATATTCTGGTATTCTCATCACCCTTACAATAACAATTAACTCTGCCAGATCCACAGATTTCATTACGATTCTCCTACCTAGTTAATAAAAAATATAAATTAAAATAACTTGAAATGCTGAGCCTTCAGGAATGGTGGTACCTGTCTTTACCTGATGGCTCCCATCTCAGCACAGCCCATGGTCATCTTCTTGGCCAGCTTCTGCCCACAGCAAAAGTGTTTGGTTAAATAAGTAGTTTCTGTATGGCACCTCTTAACTGATGTGCAAGCAGTTTACACCCAACACACCTCACTGGGCAAGAGGTCGCCCATCTTACTGAAGAATGGTGTGAGATTAGTTTGAGGGTAGGCAACTTTGGGGAGTACATACAGGCCTTCATGTCTTTCATTACCTTTTGACATCATAAATGTTTCCAAATCATAGTTCAATATTGAGGACGGACTAAAATGGCTACAATTGTTGAAATTGCTTGGTTTTCCCTCTTTATGATATATTGTTGGCTCACTTATTGGTGCTTTTAGTTTGATAGATGTTTTGCATTAGAAACGCTGACGGTTCCCAGTTTCTGCACAACAAAGTCTTTTTCAGGTGGGATATGGGCACTTCCAGTTTTATATTCACATTCACATTTAATTTCCTTTTCAGGGTCCAGCCGGGTTTTTCCACATCCCTGCACCTTCTTATGTGTAAGAATTAACTTTACTTTGCCAATCAGTTTGGTATTCAGTGCTTACTCCTGCTACCCTCTCTGAGGAGACAGGATAAGGCATCTTCCTTACAAGCTTTTTCTCCCTCTTTGAGATGCTGGTTTTTAAATAGCATTTTTATGTTTATGGAGAGAAATGTCATGCTTGTCCCACACTCAAATTCTTCAGCTCAGCTAATTTCATTAACCTGTTTCGCTAATAATCTGTTTCACTATTAATCTGTTTCACTGATTTCTTAAAGCTTGACATTAGAAATGAAAAATCTGACTCAAATATTTAATTGGTTTCTTTTTTTTTTTTCCCCTTTAAATTTAAAATAAATGAAGTCATAAGGAAACACTGATGTCTTACCTAGACGGACATCAGCTAAGACAATTTAGCTCAATTCCATCTTGGGTTTCGGCATATGGAGCAATACTCGACCAGGCTCAGTATCAGGTGGATGCAGAGATCCCCACCGTGGGCAGGGAAACCGCAGAGCAGAAGGAAAACATTAAGTGTTTTGAAACAGTTGTGAGAGGCTGTGCAGGATTTATGGCCTTCGGGGGCCCGTGAGAGGTTTACGAGGCCGGAAGGTTTCTGGGGAGTACTTTTGTGTGGGCTTTTGCAGGTGGCTCCCCGAAATCATACGTCTCCACTTGCTGGAATCGCCTCCTTGCTCAGGCTGGTGCTGCAGACATGAAGGCACCAGAAGGAGGATGAACTGTCTTTCAGGGTGGTGTGTCTGTGCTTCCTCTGAAAGGTTCCTCAGCCATGCTTCGGCTTTCTGAACGGCTGGTCGCATCTTGCTGGGAAATGGGCAACTTTGCTGCAGAGCGTGGTCACGTTCTCGGATCCTCTGCATCACCGGGAGGATGAGCAGGCTCCTGGCATGTAGCATGAGTATCAGTAACTGGTGAAGATCGATATACTGTTCTGGAAAACAGTTGTTTGTAAAATGTCTGTGCAAGGCCAGAAGGAAAAAAAAACTTGTATTCAGGTCAGCCTTAACTGCACAAATGTATTCCTCCAGGTGGTTTTATTTTTCAGTGAAACTTCATGCAACAATACAGGAGATAGATAGAGTGATGTGCTACAAAAATCTAGTTTTATGTATATTCTCTCTGACTTTTCATCAGAGGCCTATTAGATGTTTTCTGATGATCAATTGTTATAATCCCTTTAAAAAGCAACAGAATAATTTTAAGGGGCTTATTTAGTGTAACGCACAAAGATTTTAATGAGCCAGAGACCTCTTCAGGAACGGTGGCCACATCAGCGCTTCCTTTCCTGAGATTACCTTTCTAGTCATTAGGAGCCCACAAAAGCTATCGAGCACAGCTGGAAAGAGGTGTCCTTGCCAATATTTCCCATGTTTTTCATCCAGTGACCACAAAGGCTTCATTTGCCCATCCACCCCGACCCACTCTGTGACGCTGGTGGGAAGCAAGCACACGAGTTTGCAGCTCCACGCTTCTCTCCACAAGTGCCTGCAGCGTTCCTTCCGTGGGTGACCTGGGCAACACGGGGGGAACTGCAGCCACCCAAGTACCTGGCTGGTGTTACAAATTCATGACAAATTAATTCTTCTCAGAATTAACCTGGGTCTCCCCCTCATGGGCTTTGAGGCAATGCTTCCAGCAAGAGTGAAGTGCGGGGCTTCCCCACCCAGCCTGGCTCGGCCACGGCAGGTCCCAGCGCTGTGTCCCAGCCCATGCTGGAGAAGTTGGGAAGCTCCCACTCTGGTCCTGGAAGATGGAGGTTTCTCCGATTTCCCCAGGCGTGCCTCAGTGGCCACTCCTGCCTCCCAGACATATTGGTGTTCTGCTGCCTTTCTTGTCCTTATTTAACATCTTTTGTCTTAAATCCCATTTTTTTTGGCTTTGGCTGGAAAGGAAAATGATGGAGAGGGAGGCTTCTGCCATGTGCTGCTATGCTAGAGGCTGCGTGGGGGTTCCCTGATGCTTCCCAGGCCAGAGCATGTCCTATTGCATGTCCCAGCTGCAAGCTGCACGCTGGTGAGGCGAGCTCCAGCATTTACGCAGCTTCCAAAAACATCCCTGAGAGCCACGAGTATTGATAGCATTTCACTGAAGCCTTTCTTTACATAAGTGGCGCAAGTATCACGGAAAGGTTATTACAGAGGAGTGGATGTGGGTTGTTTAAAGTGGATTTCAGAAAGAATACAGGAATTGATAATTCAGTTTTACGAATCACAAAACTGAGCAGCTAAACTTGAACAAGGAGCTATTTGCTGACTTGTAGCATAACCTGCCCACCACATAAAGGTATTATCCATCCTTGAAGAGGTTGCTTTAGCTGTATTTTAAGGGATATACCTGAATGTAGTTATTTCTCTTGGGTTTTGCTCTCCTGTAGGGCTAGCAGCTGCAAAGCATGCTTTCTGATCATATTTTGGTCTTATTTTTAATTCATTTCCCCCACCTTGAAGTATTCATCAGCTGCTGTAACCTGATGTTTCAGGCAGCTGCTAGATCCTGGCTGATGGAGTTTATTGATTTCTGACTCTGATCTTGCGAATCTTATTTCAAATTCATCACCTGCCAGGGCTGTACTGGGAGCCTGAGCTGAACCGCAGCACATTAGGGATGAGAGAGCTCTCTCCTGGGCTTCCTAGTGCCACCAGCTGCAAAGCCCCTCTCCATCCCCTGCTCTGGAGCAGCCCACCCTGATGCTCTGAGAGGTCTCAGAGCAAACCCTGACCCCTTCTCCTCACACACACGGCTGTGCCCGGCACCGTGTTGCACCACCGGAGAGGGGAGACGAGGAGTTGTGCACAGCAGACCTCAGGCAGTGGCTTGGTGGCAGTGGCTTGGTGGCCCCAGCTTGGCGGGTGGCAAGGCCCCCTGTCCCAGCCCAACATGAATTATGGTCCCCGTCCTCTCCACTGCAACAGAAAGGCTGAAAACCTGAACCAGATGCACGGTTTCACCTGAGTTTACAGACAGCCTGGAAGCAATAACTCTGGGAGGTATAAACTGCTCCTTTCGTCGTAATAAGATGTTAACGGGGGGAAAGCCCCGCTGCTCCAGGTGGTCCTCTATTAACGCCACCGCAGCAGCTGGGAGAGGGGGATCTGCTGGATTGGTTTCCGCAAGGCTCACCCCCCCCGTGCCTGTGGCTCAGGGTCTCCAATTCGCACATCCCCCTGCAGTGTGGTCCCGCTCCGGGTGGCAGAGGGCACCTGGCCGTTCCCCCTGCCCAGCTGAGGGTCCCAGAGGTCTCAAGCTCTTCGGTGGGGGCTGTGGGCAGCATCACACCGTGCTTCTCAGAGAGCCTGGGCTGCCACCAAACAAAACATCTGTTTGCCATCGCTTTGGGTTGTTTATAGCATTTTGGTGCTCTCTCCTGCAACATTTTATTTTAAGGAGCCTGGTGGTACTCCCATGCAGAGTCAACCGAAGTGCAGCTTGCTCCTGGTTTATGTATTTCAGCTAAGGTTGCCTAACAGTTTGTGAAGTTCACAGAGCATTCGCCTCTCTCATGCAAGGCCGTACACAAGAGCATCATTCCCAGCCCTGCCAGCTGCATGCCAAGCCGCTCCGCTCTCCCCTTCGCTTTCTGTGGGAAGGGATGTTTGGGCAAAACCAAACTGGCCCTTCTTCGACTTGAAGTAAAAAAATGACATTACCCCTTTGGAAGCCAGGCTGCCGTTTCTCATCATACAGCGTGGGATTGGAGGAGCAACACCAGCCAGTGCCCTCCTCCGCAGGGCTCTCTACCTGTTTGCTTTGCTGTCGTGGAAAGTCCATACAGGCGGCACGTGGCTCGGGCAGCGCTGAGGTAAGGAGGAAGAGCGAGGTAATGTATTTTCTGCTGGGCAACCTTATCTGCTCTGATGGTGCTGGATTTTCAGCTAAGTGTGACTGTGAAGGATAATTACCATCATGTGTTACCTGAGATTACAGGGTTGCTTTCCAACTAATGACACCAGGAGAACCAAGCAGTTGTTAATATTTAATCAGACTCTTGGCTTAACAATTGGATAAATGAGGTGTGTAATTACACAATTATAGAAGACATTTCAGATAGGAACTGTGCTGTTATTAATAGTGAAGGTGAAAGCTGGTGAACATACACTGTTCAGTCCCATCAAGCACGTCATTAAAAAAGATCTTCAGCACGAGAGTCTAACAGCATGTCCTATGAGATGGTAAACAAAGGTTTCAGCTGCTTTTGAGATAAAAATTCCTGCTTGGCCAAGAGGTTTCAATGTAAGAAAAATAACAGACCAGATGTTTTGTTGATGTGGCAAGCTGTAATCAGAGGTAACTAGGGAACATTTAAATACGTACACAGAGTATACCACGCATTTATGGCCGTGCTTTATGTATCATTTCTCAGCAGTCAGGCAATTATTTTCCCTAGGTTATTCATTTTAAATTTTATAGGAAACAGAGAGGTACCTTTTAATTCAGTGTAGTGCTTACCTGCCCAGTGGAACTTCTCTTTAAAATAAATGTTTGTTGTATAGCACGTGCAAGGTGTTGTGTTTGATCACAAAGTACCCGTCAGAATGAAATGGAGATGCTGTCTATAATAATTTCATTAGTCTGTTCTTTTAATCCTGTGCTTTATCTCAGGTCCTTAAAAACATTTCATTTTTTTGAGTGATCTTGATTTGAAAAGATTGCAATAGCTGCAGTTCTTCAGTGCTTCGCTACAGTGAGCACTAAGTGTAATTCTCTCGAGAGTTAATTAGTGGGATAGTACAAAGTTAACATCAAAATCAAAGAACTTATTGACCAGCATGATTGCAGGTTAGTGATATGAATCTGAATAATGCATGAAATTAAATCTTAGAAATGCTTTGCACAATGCAATGGGGCAGCATTCAGCTGTTAATGTGGTTTCCCAAATTAGAGCTTGTGAAACCAAGAAGCATGTTTTGTTAGCAGATGCTATGGGCAATAGTGTTTTGATCCCCTCCTCTTCCCAACTAGCATTCCTGAAAAGTTTGCAGTGATCTAGATCTGGATGCACAGACGTTGCTGAATTTCTCAGTGTCTGGTTCTAACTGTGACCAGATGCCACCACGAGATACCAGTGTGCTTTGAGATCAGGGGAAGAAATGTCTTGTCGAAGTCAGATTAATGTTTTTCTTCTGGAGATGTTTGTATTAAGAAATCATGCAATCAGAGAAACGCCACGTGTGCTCCCTGCTCGGCTGAGCGCTGGTTCTGTGCCAGCGGCTGGGCGGCACCATGAGCTGTCAGTTCCTCCTCCTGGCACGTGCTTGCGCATCGGCTCCTCTTTCACAATTTGTACTTGGTGTTGAGCTCATGCTGTGAAAAGAGCAGAACCTTCAATTATAGTGATGCAGAGCCAACAGAGATAATTAGGAAAATCAGCTCTCAGCCCCAACGAGGTTAAGATTTACCTATACGACGTGTTGGCATAGAATTGTAAAGGAGATACAAAGAAATGCACAACCAGAATCCTTTCCTATGGCATGTTACCTTGTGGTGCAGTTCAGTGCAACCTGTTTCTTCAGTCTCTTTCTTCTCTGCCTCACCTTGAGTCCGACAATTCTGTCGTACCCAAACTGGTCCAAATTAAATCATTTTCCTCTGTTCTGACTTTGTCATGCGCCTTCCTCATTCTGCGTCTCCCAGCCTCACTTCTGAGTTCTGTATAGCCAGGGACTGCGCCTTCCAACCTCCTTGGCAAACCTCGCTTGCTCGTATGTGATACTCACCTCCTTGTGCTCCCCATTCCTTATTTTACTTTCATCAGGTTGCCACCAAGAACATCTTTGATAAACAAGGAGAGTTGCAGCTCTCTTTCCTTTTAAAGACATGATTCCTCTGTTTTACTTTCCCCATGGGCTACTTCCAAATCCCTGGATGAAACTAGTTTAAAAACCAAGGAAGCTTGGAGCTGTAACATTGAACGTTGCCCAACCTAAATATATTGAAGCTGTTTAGTTAAAACTCATCTTTCCTTTTCTGTTGAGAACCCACACTCATGGCAACTCCAACCATGAATTGCCCAGGCTGTACATTCTCCGAGGAAGGACCATCTCTGGCACGTGTTTGTGAAATATGTCACGTGTTTGTGAAACATGTCATGTCTTTTTATCCCTGCATAAAGAGATTGGGGACAGTGAAATAAGCAGCACACAAGGCTTTCCGCTCCCACGCTACAGACCCAGACAAGCCTGCCCTCTGAGGGGCGAGTGACAAAGTAGTGGAATCTCTTTTGGCCGATTCGACACACAGTTTTTCAGTCAGCAGCAAGGAAACTGTGGCTGGATGGTGGGTTTGTGGTGGGGTGAAGAGAGAGCTGTCTACAAGGTCCGGCCTGCCGGCAGCACGGGCAGCGTGATTTCCTGTAATGGAGTCCTGCCTCCGCTCAATGCACTACTTTTAAGAGATGGTTTTATTATCTCTAAAGCTTTTCATTGGATCACATCCCGTTAGTCAAGGCATGATCTGTGCCCAGTGCCACTCCAGCAGTTATGATAAAGGCCTTTGCTGTTGGCTTTTGGGGGAAAGTCCAAGACTGACGGCGAGTTTTCTAGCTAAGGCAAGCAGGATTAGTTAATTAACACTTGTGGCACCTTGGAAACAGCAAATGCTGTGTATGTACTCAATGTATCTTTGTAATGCCGAAGTGGCTTGCATTTAAACCTTTTGAAGCCCTAGCGACTTGGTCTGTGAATTCCTGATCTCCTCTATCTGTAGAATTAAAAATAAAACAGGAAGATATTGAGTCCTGGCATCTGAAGAAGACTCCTCTTCTCCCATGTGTGGGGTATTCCCTTTTGTACTTTCTTGGTTTGGGCAAAAAAGGACAGTACCTCTTGGAGGTTTTAAGTCCAGAAGACTGCAGAGTTGGTGACCATAAAGTACATAGGGCATGAAGGCATAAAACATGTATTAAATTAAAAAGTTAGAATATGTAGAATGTTTCAAGGATGATGCTTTGTAGATTTCTGCAGATTGGGCACATCAGCAATTTATGCACAGTCTGGCTTCGCATGTTGTGCTGGGCTGTTTACTCTTGTCCTCAACCGAAACAGGGCCCATGGCAGCCCTGCCACCCCGTGCACCGCCCCGGTGAGACGGGTGCTTTGCAAAGGGAACACACAGTGACAAATGCCGTGTCGTGAACATTTGAAGCAGCGCACACACAGATACACACAGACAAGCAGTTCTCAAAGACAGACCAGCCGCTGTTATTGTGGAGTCTGGGAGCAAATTTAGCTTTCTGCCAAAGCGGTACTTCCATTTCTTTCGTTGTGATTTGCAAAGGCGGCTTTCATGGGTTTCATAAAATCAGTTTGTTTCCGTCTTTTCCTTTGAAGAAAGTCAGTGTCACCCAGACCTCACAGAGCTCTCAGCTGGATGCACGTCGGCTGCCCTGTTTGATCCCCACTGAGCTAAATGGGTTTGTTTGCATTTAACCTCCTTTGAAGGGACTGAGAATCCAGCAACGCATCGTCTCTCTGTGCCGAGCCGGGGGGACCCTTCCATGGGTTTATCCCACAGCCCCCAGAGGTGGTATTCGGGGCACTTTATAATAACTTACAGACACCAACTATTCCTCTGTGTAATAACTCTCAAAAGAAAGAAATAAAAAGAGGTTGCACAGGGTGTGGATAAACTTCAGGGCACATCTTACCTTTTAATGTAACTCTAAATATCAAAAGTAAATCTGGTGATGTGGGTGACGCTAGTCGACGGAGAGTAATCAAAAGGCTTACTGAACTTGCTTTGAAGGTTTGAATAAAGAAGGCTTTCTTTCGGTGCTTCAAATTCTGGTCAATGGGCACGTTAAGCCCAATGCAGTCAGTGAAGTGCAGAGACACAGAATGGCTGGGGAAGCCCAGGGAGAGGGAAGATGAGCAATGAGCTCGTATTTTGGCAGGGAGGTGACTTCAGCACAAAGAGACAAGTGAAATAAGGCAGTATTGGGTTCTGCAGGACCCACTTATCTTTTATCTGTAGATTTTAATTTCTATTTGTAAGAGAATGGGCGGATGTTATGCAACATTTTTCTAATACTCCAGCTGTGGAAAACAAACCACATCTGGCACATAAAACAACAATGAAATTATCTGAAAGCTGTACTGTTTTTAAAAGCAGCTACAAGTACGTGTTCAAATAACTTGCTGGAAAAGAATAGATCCAATTTGTCAGACGATAATACATAAGCTTAGAAGGAGGGAAAAATTAAGCCAAGAGAAATATTGCACTTCAGAGAGTTCAAATAAAGAAGAGGTTCCTTTCCACCAAACTTCTGTGGGCTTGCAAGGCATAAATTACACAAACAGCATTTAAAAACAGGAATGCAAAATTCAAAGAGCGAAATTAAAAGCTCTGTTCGTGTTCCAGCCATGCAACAAGTGTGCAGCAGATGTTGGAGGCCTACGGTTAAGAAATCCCCTGGTCTGGGGGCACAGTTTCCAGCGTGGCCTGTCGGCACGTATCTGAAGGTAGGTTTGTACCAAACACACTGTCAACTACGGAAAATACACAGTCCGTGAGAAGAGGAAATACTGCAGAACTGAGCATGACGCTTTCCCTTGTGTGTTCTCTAACGAAGCGTTCCTGAACGAGGCGGCACCGGTGGCCCGAGCGCTGTCACACTCCATCTCGGTGAAGAGCCACCTCCTTCCCTGGTTCCCCTCTCACGCTGGTGCTGAGGTTTCCAGTGAAGCACGAGGAAACTTGCTGCCTCTTAAACTGGAGCAGCGCACCTTAACTGCAGCTGACGTGTGGTTTTGGAGGATGTATATCCCACTTTCATGGTCCATTATACCCTATTATTTGAGTGAAAAGGCCTGCACTGCCATGTGTCCCCATCCTCCCTGGGACCCAAAGGCAGAAAGGAGTAATAAAAGTAAAAAGAGCATATTGAAAGAGCTTAGCTGAGGGAAATTGTCGAAAGACTATTGATTTGTTTATTTGTTTCTATGTTTAAGGTGATTTCTAAAGCCACAGTTTGATAATCTTAAAATATGTCAGACTTTACACGTTAAGTGGTAGAAAAATACCATGCCTCCTACGCTCACAGCAGCGGGAGGAGCATGTTGGGATGACTCTATAAAGCCCTTCCTGCAACTGAGTTGTTCTCCATTTAAATGTTTCTTATCTACCAAACAATAATAACACATCAGTCACCACCACACACCGATCCCAGATGAATGCAAGACCGAATGCAAATTACAGGCTTTGCCGACAGCATGAACAAGAGGGGCTTTCACGCGGGTCTGCGGGTTTAACGTTAAGGACGGGGGGTTCGTTTAAACAAACTCCCCTTTACCTCACCTCCGCAGCTGCACTGGACCTTACCGTGGGAGTAAATTACACGCCTGCTTAATCTGAGAGGGTTTAGACTAAATGCAAAGTGTCATCCCCGGGGTGGAGGGGATGGGCCGGCTGGGGAGAGGGAGATGGCGGGGGGAGATGCTGCATACGAGCCTGACGTGGAATCAAATTAACTAGTTCTGCTCTGTGTACATTTTATTCCTCAGAATAATTGTGAGTCTGAGCTCAGAATAATTGTAAGCTGAATCCTGCGATAGGAAATGCTGATTGTCCACACCTTCTCCCTCCTGTTACTGAAAAGATTAAGAAGTATGTTCACATACATATTTCCAATATGTTTATTAGTATCAAAAGTATACATTTTTGGAGTCTGACAGTGCAAAAGCAAAGTATGGGAAGGTAGGTGTAAGATGTACTGTTTCATGTCAGTGGCAGCTGCAGTTTAATTTCTGTGGCAGAGTGATAAATGACAGGAATTCACAATTTTCTCCGCACTCCCTTGGAAGGTGTATTCTATAGAATGAAAATAGAAGCACTGAATTATTAAGAATCATCCCCTTTACATATGAAAATGGTACGGTGTCATGTTAAATACACTGTATTAAGAGGTCAATTAGAGACGTATTTTGAGTTAATGGAATTAGTTCTTTTCTTTATTTTACATTTTAAATGCAATCTTTCAAGGTGTACTGGAGATCGAAGGCATAGAAAATTCAGTAATCCCCTGATAAAGGCAGTTAATGCTTGCAGAATGCCTGAGAGTAATGCTGGCGGGTGAGAGGGTGCAGCGGGGCAAGCACTGAGCCCTTTTCTTCCCATCTATATCAACTGCCCTGCGCGTATGAGTGAGAATTTTTTTTTTTTTTTTAGTACTTTCCCTATATCTGAATAGACGATAAAACAAGGGAACATTTGCTTGGGCCCTGGCTCCCAAGCACAGCCCCCATTTCACTAAATCTTACAGCGCTTTCCTTAAATCCTATTTGGTTCAGTGAAAATTGAGTATATACAAAAGTCCTGAGTGCAATATTGCAACTGGTCAAGGTACAATTGTTGCATTAGTCACTGGACAGTTGTTCAGCCGCGGATTTGCCTTGGAATCGGCTCCGAAGGGAAATAGCTAGAAAGAGCTTCTCTACTCTTCAAAGGATTTGCTGCTCCCGTGATGCCCCTGGAATATTAATGCACATGGAAATTGCCCCCTCCCCCCATGTTACAGAAGAGGAGATGGCTGCAAAAGGGGAAGCCTCTGGACCAAAGGATAAGTCAATAAATGAGGCACTAGGAGTATTTTGACATCCAAGGACAATGCTGCCCACACATCCCTGGGTCCCTTGCAAACCCTCTCAATCCCCCCTGCCCCAGCACATGTCCATTTGTGCACTTGCACTGGGGACCTGCAAAGGGGGATGGATTCAGCAGGAAAATGAATTTGAGGGAAAAAAAAAAGGAAGGCTGGTTTTCTTCAAGTTTACTTATTCTTGCCCATGTGGGATAAGCCACTGCGAAAGTAAATATATATCTACACCCTCATTTTTGTCTGGTCTCTAGGGTAGGTGCACCCAGCACTTTCATATTAGGAACATGGTGAGACATGCAGGATGGCATATTCTGTCTTAGAGTTACTGCTTAGCTATAGAGATGGTATGTACACGTAAGGGGACACATTTTTGCTGTAGAGAAGAGCCTGGCGGTAGTTTAGGTGACACCCGTCCCTGTGCACACACACTGCCGCTGCGGTGTCTGATTGAAGAGACTCACCCACTCTCTGAACAGTACCGCTGTGTGAGTGCGGTCCCCATGGCTCCACTTCTGTAGCAGACCAGGCATGAATTCCACGTGATTCATCTTGTCTGGTCACAGTTCAGGCTCCCAAAATGTTTTGGTCTGAGAAGTTCTTTTATTTTGGTGATTTGCTCCCTGCAGAGCCGACTATTGGTACCTAACAAAGAAAATCACCAAATCCTAAACAACTCCAATGCTCATATGATGGTAATTCGAAAACTATATTGGGTGGGAGATTAAGAATCTTGCATTTCCAGTTGCTTGAACCGGGTAACTGGGTGGAGATCTTCTCTCTGCATCTGCTGGGACTAAAGGGTGGATGCCGATGTTAACGTCAGGAGGAGACTTGTCGCCCAGGGCTTTTCTGCAGAGCCTGCATCACTCAGCCTGCGAGTCCCACCGGTGGCCAGCCCAGCACTCTGCGTCGCTACCTCCTGCTACTGCTGTCGCCAGATCCTGCGCCGCAGAGATGCTGGCAACCAAGCCAGCCCTCCTGGCGTGGGAATACGAGCCCCTCGCTTTCCTGTAAGCTGGGCCACAACACCACTCGCTTCCTGGCACTTTCTGACTCTTGATCTTGTTCCACTGATTTTTTTCCTTTACAAACAACAGGGGAAAAGCTGGGAAAGCTGTGGAAAACTGAAAGGAGAAATAGGTCACACTAGAAATTCTGAAACCTCAGCAAAGCTCTTGTTTAAAGTGATTAATTCAGTGACCTCTGACCACAAGGCAGACCTTCAATTTGCCAGCAGAGGATAAAAGGGTCAAGATCTGAATGAGTAAAGAAGGGATGAAGGGTGAGTTAATCCAGTAACTGTGAAGGAACATTGGAAATAAAAATACTCAACATATATTCTTCCTTTTAGTCCTTCTATCACATGTGGTTTATTTCTGGATATGCTGGAATATCAGGTACATTTATATTCTTTTTGATCTCCACTGTTTGATCCAGATCCAGCCAGCAGAGCAGACTGATGCTCTTAATGCTATTAAGTAGCACAGTCTGCATTTATTTATTTTTTAGAAAGGGAACTAAAAAAGTGCCTGTAAAATGGCACAGGGTTAAAAGAAAATTAGGTATTCCAACAGCTTGAAAAACTTCTGTCTTTATTTGTTGAGGTTTCTCATCCTAAAATATACACTTTTTTTGTGATGGAAAGTGACAAACTGTTTAGTGACACTGAACACTTTTGCCTGAGTTGCCTGCAAAACTCCCATGCAGAATATAATCTTTCATCTATAGTTATAAGCCTTTAAGCTGCTTATACTATTTTTACTCTAAAGTCACCTTTCATTTGCTTAGTCTCCAGCAATTCAGACCAAATTTACACTTGGAAGTTCCCCAGTAATTTCCAGTTAACACCATTAAAAAGTGAGAAAGGAATCTTGAAATAAATTGTCTCAGTAATGCCCATATTTTTGCTGCTGGAAAGTAAGCAGATACCTCATTTGTAGTACCTGATGTCCTTCATACGATAGCTTTGATCATACCATTTTCTTCCAAGCAGAAAAGAAGACTTATGGGAAACCCATTTTGAAAATGCTACTGTCCAACGATGCTAATGGTGTGAAGACTTCTCCGTACTTGTTTATGCCAGTAACACTTTAAAATGAGAGAAACAGACCTTGGAGTAACATAAAACGTCTGATCGGTACCTCCTATAGTCCATTACTTAGTTAAGGTTCAATCACTAAAGGTTCACATGTTACTTGAACAATTTTCCACTTTCATGGGTTGTTTAGGATCCATTTTACAGCAGCAAAATACCAGGCTATTACTGATTATTTGATTTTACTGTAAGGAATAAATGAAGAAGTGAAGATAAAATGTATAATAAAAACCTTGTCTTCACAACATCATTAATGTTTTAAGATTCAACCAATAATGTATTAGACTTCAATCCTTTCCTCAAATAGAAAAACACTTCTTAAAAGTGTGTATTAACTCTTACTTTTTAAGTGCGGTATTTTTTTTGTGGTTCTTAAAAAGGAATCCCGAGACAACCCATAATTCTGTTTATGTCTGCACAGCAAAACTACTGTTTGCGTTGTCTTTGATTAAATCACTATCGTCTTTCTTTTGCTTTATTCCCTCTGGAGATATAAGAAGACATTAGTAGCAGAGATCAAGCTGTTGAGAGTCCAAGGAACAAAAATGGGAGATTATTTATATTCAGCTGTCCGGTAAAAGATTGGAAAACCGAGTAATTATTTTATAATATAATAGTAAAGAATGAGGTAAAGTTTTGGCTTTTGACAGGTATGGTGTGATAAAACCAGAACTGCCTATAATTAATATTTATTGTTATCATTTACTGAGCTCAAGTGCGTACTGATTTACAGGGAAATATACAGACAAAATCCCCCAGACAGGAACTTTATGTAACAAAATAAATCATAACAGAACCGATGACGACAAGGAGGGTCCGTATGCTTCCCTCCCTTCCCAAGGAAGAGCCCTGCAAACTCCTTGGAGGGGAAAGTTTCTCACCTTGTGCTAATTAAGCCCATTGCTGATGTAATGTTTACTATGCTAGATATGGATCACCGCTACTGCATTATAGTTGCAAGGAATATTCCGCTTAAATCCAATATTTGGTGCAATATAGAACACCCTCCAAACACGGTAGCAGGGATCACACCAACAATAGCTGCAAGCGCAAGTAACAGAAAAACACAGACACTATCAATCACAACCCAGCCTCAGCGGCCGCTAAGATTTATGATGTCAACCCTATAATATAGAGCTGTTAATGAAAATAGAAGATTGAAACAATACTGATTTATTGGGTCAGGCACATGAGGACTTTAATAAGAGCATCCTTCCATTGAATGGCTACTTGGGGCTGTCCCAGTATTGCAGGACCCTCGGTAGTTACAGTCCGTACACATTGCCACCACTGGAATTTTAAATGGAGTTTTGAAAAGTTCAGGTTTTTCTCAAAAAAGGACTGTGGATGTGAGGCTGCTGATCTTCAAATATTAGCTTTGTGGGGTTAAGATTAATAAAAAAAATTACAGCTAAGAGGCAGAAAAGGCCCAACAATGCCTAAAATGTGTGGCGTTCAGAATGAAATCTAGTAGAGAAAAAAAACGGGGAAAAAATCATCTAACTATGCAGAAGCCTGATGGGTTGTAGGGGCTTGTATTTTCAGAAGGCCTCTGAAGTCCCTTATTGCACAGCACCTGTCCCATCTCAGCTGAGCCTAATTCAGGAAAGGTTTGATTTGATATTCAGATCTCATTGGCACTCACTGCCAACATTAAATTCAGTAGAGCAGTAATGGTCCCTGCCTTAAAAAAAAATGCCGAAAACCAGAAAAAACCCCAACAGAGGCAGATGCCTCTTCCCTGCTGCCCTCGCAGCTCACGTGCTCTCACTGGAAGGCCAAGGCAGAGCAAATGGCTGTGATTGCTTTCAAATGAATAACTTTTTTTAAAAAAACCTCAAAATACCAGAACAAATTTCTCAGTGTAACCTGATACTCTGTGAAGCTGTTTTTTTATCTGAACTATTATATTCCTAGTGTCAAAGTCTGGTAAATAGGGAAGACACATCCTGGTTTTGAGTGTCTAATTGTAAGTAGTGATAAAGAAATACACCTGTCTACCTATTCCCCCAGAATTCATTACATGTATTAAGTAGAGTATGTCTGCGCGTGTGCAAACAGCTTCTCAAAATAAGACTCATAATAAACCACGTCTGCCTACTTTTGCATTCCCTCCAAGGTCATGTAGGCATATAATGGATACACTGCTATAGCTAAGCGCACATGCACGTCTACGAGTAGACATCAAAAGCAGAGCCAAATGTGCGTGCTGTGATCCAACTCAGTAAAGTGTTGTTAGCAGCCTTAAGGTGAAACTTTTCTGAAGACTTAATGTGTTGTGAAAGAGCTGGACATCCTCCATTAGTTTTGGATTACTCCAGCTTGTGAAAGATGCACTCTTCTGTTAATTCAGGGTGAGGAGGATTGTTATCCTTGGTGGTTCTTGCTCCCATCAGGTGGCTGCATTAGCCTTCAGGCCCCTGACTCTGCAAAATAACCAGCAGCAGCTCAGGTGATGCTGGCAACACCCAGAGCTCTTTCCCTGCTTTTGTGGGGGGAGATGCACTGGGCTCAGGTTTACGTAGCTCAGCAGGGGTTGTTGTCTTGGGATCATGAGGACTGCTGTGTTTGTTGGCAGCATCTCCATTTAGCTGGATTTCCCCCCAGCTGGGAAGGGAAGTCCTGGTCCTGCTTCTGTTGCTGGCCAAGGGGCTGGAGAGCAGCTGGGCTTTCCCCAAGCAGAGGTGACCCCCTGCCTTCCTGCATTGAGAGTTTCACCAAGTTTTGCCTCTGCTATTGGCTCTAGAAAGGCTTTGTGCTGTCCCTGTCACTCAAACCCACCATCAGAAGGACAAAGGCACACTGCCAGCAGCTCACCACTGACCAGCTGACCTGCGCCCTGTCGGGGAGAGCCCACGTCTCACCAAGCACGTATTGATCAGGCAAGAGCTGGTCACAAACCTCAGGTTTCCTCATTTCTACAGCTTCATGCGGAGTGGCACACAGCTTTGGGTGCCCCACACAGCCCCGCTGCTCCCCAGTGCGCCGTGGCTCCAGCTCACGTTACAGCCCTGGCATGGAGGAGTGTCGCTCCAGGGAGCTGTGGTGCTGGCAGAAAGGTTTAGTGCTAAGATGTCATGATTTTCAAGGATAATATATACAGCCCATGCTAACAGGATTAAACTGTGATTGAAAGCAGGAGGAACTGTGCTTGTCCTCCTCCTGCAGATCAGCATCATGAGGAGACAGATGTCTCAGGCCACAGGTCCGGGGTCCAAAGAAGAAGAGGAAAGCAAGGCCACTGCAGGAGCAGACCCTCTCTCCTCTGCTCTGCTATCAGTGGTTTATCACTTGTCCTTGCCTGCGATAGTGTCACTAATGTCTCTCATCACATGGGTGCCCCATCCCCTTCCTTATCCTTAATGAAGGAACAGAAGTCGCTAGAGGCCATAGTACCCCAATGTCCATCATCTTTCTTAAAATCTGTCCCAGCTCTGATACCTCTAGGAAGCTCATGAGCTGTGAAGACGACTGCCTGTCATGCAGATCACAGTGCCCTGGCCATCTCCCAGACTGGTCTTTCAAGTCCAAGGGAGCCTGCTGGCCAGCACGTGCCTTGGTGCCCCAGGTACCCCTCGACCACTGCCAAGGACCAAGGAACTGCCTGCTGGAAGGGGCTGGGTGGTGGTGGGAGGGTATCACACACCCCAAAGCCTTGTGCTCAAAAGATGATTTTTAAAGGAAGCCCTCTCTGCATCAAGGTGAGGACTGAAATTTTCCTTATTCCTCCCATGTCAGCACAGCAATGGCACGCAGTAGACTGGACCCCGTTATGCTTGACACCCTGCACATCAATAACCCACCCCCTGGCCCCCACCTCAGGTTTGATATATTTCTTCATGACTGCTTTCCTACCTTGAGGAGTGTGGTTAATCCCAAAGCACTTTTCTGGTGTTGGCTGTAACTGTATTTGAAATGTGATGCTAACCTTGTAAGTACATACAACACAGTTAATGACTCCTTGCAAAACTGGTGTGCCATACAGGCATCAGTGGTATTATCTGCATTTAACAGCTACAAAGGTCAAAGCTACAAAGGAAGCTGCAAAAACTTGTGTAAAGGACACAGAGAAACATGTAGCTGGGATTAGACTTCAGGAATTCCTTCTTTACCAGCCTTCTTATTAATTGCTGGACCAAGTCCTACTCTCCAACATGGCTTTTACATGCTTGGTAAACACATGAATTTTCCCATTGATCAGCCAATAATTTGTCCTCTAAGATTTGTGCACAAGTCAAGTCAGCATGACTTGGGGGTGGGGGTGGATTGATTCCTCTTCGTTAGCAGTATTTACAAACCTGACTTCAGTTTCAAGACACACACCTAGTAACAGTGAAGTCAAAGGGTGGTCATGGCTAGGAAAAAAGTGTTTGACATTTCGCTGCCGTAAGTTCTTCTATTTTAGTTATAGCTTAGTTTGTTTTTTCAAATTCTCTTTATGTTAATATAAAAAGGAATTCAAGCTGAAATAGTTACCATCTGCCTGAAAGAGGACAGGAAAATGTGGTTATAAAAGAATGTCTAAAGTGTGGAGCAAAATACAGTCCCGCTAATGGTAACATTTCTGTCATTAACATTAAAGATTAAAGCCTATAATATACAGGAAAATATATTGCATGGCTTATCACATTTTTAATGAAGGCTTCAGCGTTGTAGCAGGCAAGCGCTGAGAAGAAAAATGTACCTCTCGGATTTTATTTGCTCTCTTGGGAAACTATCCTATCATGATTGTAGCCCGTAGGATCAGCCAAATGAACACCAGGCAGTAAGTCAGCAGTCCCCAAAAGGTTAACAGAGCTTCTTCCTAATGTTACAGCAATGATTAAAAAAATTAGCTCACGTTAACCTTTCACCTTGCAGTGGATGGTTCAAATCTGGAGTGGGTTGGTAGTGATTGAGAATGGTTACTATACGTTTAATGGTTTTTTGGTGGCTTACGCAATGCCAGCAGGTGGTCTCACGCTGCTTCCCAGGGGAGGTGTGTCTGCCCGATTAAAACCCCAAAATAACTTGCCTCAATTGGTGCTAATTGGAAACCTCCCTGGCAATTTCAGCGGAGACCCCTGGGTGGGCACAGGCATCGAACAAGCTGCTGTAAACCACGACTGCAGCAAGGGTCTCCCTCAGACACTCTGGCTTCCCATCAAGGTTTTGAACTCCTGAATTTTTAATTAAAGCAGGTTTGCCCATCTTTGGTGCTAAGTCTCCCCAGGGCCTTGCTCTAGCTCTAGCCCCTTCTCCCTGCCCCTTTCCCACATTCCCCAGGTCCTCCAAGGGTGTTCCCTAATTCCTCATGCCCACGCGCAGGTCAGACCAGACCTTCACGCATGGGTCTCACTGGACAAAGTATGGGAAGCAGGCCTGGCCATGTGAGATTAGGGGTCTGCTCTCTTCAGGTACTGTAATTTAGGGTGGAGGTGACTTTTGCCCTGTAATCACTGGCAATGAATGCAGCTGCAGCAACCCATTTACCCCCTGCATCCACCTCCAGCCCGGGCCCCTTGCCCATGCCCCCAGACCAAGATCCACGGTGTAAGCACATCCATAAGTTGAGAGACTGCAATCAAGCATTTGCCATAAGGTAACAGGCACAGTATGGCCCAAGAGCATGGAATTCTGGCCCAATGACGTGGACTCAGAAATAAAAGGTCCGATGCACTCCCCAAGGTTCACCATGATGACTGAGGCAACATTAGCACAACCCCAGGACGTCCTGGTTCCCCGCGTGCCTTCAAATCTTGGACCAATTGTAAACATTTAATCAGTGACACATGCACAAACACGAGCTCTCTGCAAATCCTGCTTGCTTGCTGTGGAAAATCCTTTACCTGGTCTAACAAACTACTCCCTTTCCTCTTCTGTTGTATTTTGCAGCTAGAAAAAATTATCAGGCTCTGGCCGCGTGTATTTCTTGCTTCTTGCGTGAGAAAGAAAGTAATCAGCACTCAGGGTTTTTTTCTTTCTTGGGTAAATAGTTCTTGTTAAACCAACCTAAGTAAGGTGATTTGCAGTATGGATTTTTCCCATCTAAGTTATCAGAATAAGTTCAGTCAGCACATTCAGCCCTAGTCTCTAGTGGTACATAAATTTAACGCAACACTCAACTCTCCTTCAGTATTTTTGGTGTATACTCGGGTTTTTCTTGGCACAGAGAGAAGTGGCAGGTGGAGTGATCAGAGAATTTTTTCCTTCAAAGTGGGATTATGGTTTTTTTAGGTTCCTTTGTTCTGTAAAAGCTTTGGTCTAATTCACTACAAGCTATCTAGGACTGAGAATGCCATTTCTTTACTAATTTATATGTTTGGTTTAAAGCTGTGCACTGATCTCAGTGGAGTTTCTCTATTTTTAGTATCCTGCTAAGAATTTTTAACCAAAGGGTTTTATGCACAAGAAGGGCAGGTTTTGTTGGGATTTCTTTATTTTTGCATTACACTATCAAAGGCAAATAGTTTCCTCTTTCTTCCCCCTGCTAACTTCTTATCTCAGCAAGAGAAAGGGGGACACCCAGGCTTGCTCAAGGCAATGGAAACCCACCAGCATCTGTTCAGGACAACACTGATTGACTCGAGCCCAGGCTGAGCTGGGTATCTTAAAGTTAAAATCCCTCCGTGCGTGTGAGGAAGTGTGCTTGGGAAGGAGAAATATGAGAAGGAGAAATAGGATTTGCAATGAGCTGTCTTCTCCAGGAATATACTAAATAGAATTCACCTGGTAAAGAAAATCGGAGAATGCATGCAGCTTTCTTGGCAGGTGCAGAGAAGGCCTTTGACATGATTTAATGGTATTTTAAAAGGCAAGCACTAGGAACAAATGGGAGTGTGCTGGGATGAATTAGATGGATTAAGATTCAATGCGATAACCTAACAACCTCAGGAATAACTAATGACCTACCCTAACAGAAATATCTGCTGGGTAGGGAACAAGGCAAAGCTGTTCACTTTAATGATTTTGCTGGCACTGAAGCCTCTCATTTGGGACGTTCAGCAAGAAGAGCTTATAACAAGTATTGGCTGAAGTCCTCCTTTTGTGCAAATTGTCTCAGTTCCTTTGGCATCGGACCTGTGACCCTCTGCCCCACTGGAGCATCTGCCTCATTCTGGTAACAAGACAGAAATCAATGCAGGCCTAAATGCGCATGATATATTGATGGCTGAGATACTCTTGTTTATAGAAATGCTTTCATAATACCAGGAACAGGACAGCCTAGAATTTAACATCCAGAGGTGCTAGGGACTGCCCCAAATGTTTTACGTGTGAAGAAGTGACAGCAACGGCTGAAACATCTGAAAGGGTGACTGTGGTGTACAGGCATCGGTCTGACACCCAGCAAGACTCCCTTCCATGGTTAGAGTGATGCTTTGCTCCTGTGACATTTGAAATAAGAAATGAAGGTGCACCCAAGAACTGTCCTTAAAATGAGTACTTTGCCTCAACTTTTTTTTTTTCAGTCTGATAACTGTTCACTGCATCAGTTCAAAAGGAAAATTTTCATGACCTTGGCTGAACAAACTAAAAAACCTCCTAGTGTATCAATTAACAAATTGTGTAAGAGCATTGCAATTAATTTGTTTAATTGAAGTCCCTATTTCTTAGCAGTGCCAGGCTGATTTAGTGCCTTGAAGGACACAGATACTCTGCAGAGACGAAGAGAATATGCTGGTCACAGGAATGAAAATCCCGTTTCTGCAGTCATTTACGGGATGAGAACACCGGGACAAGTGTCCATAAATCTCAGCTTGGCCACTTGACTTGCCAGCAAGCCAGAGCTACCGAGAATCCACCTGAAAGGCGAAGGGCTGTTAGCTACACGGTGCGTTCATGGCAGCTATGAGGGGCTGTGGGTGCTCTCTGTCAAAGGACCGATGGGGAAAACATGGAGATCTCCTGTACATTCAGACTGCACGGTGCATGTCAGAGTAGCATGCAAACGTGGCTTCAATCTCTCCCACAGCTTTCTGTGGGATTAGAGCAGCCCTCAGGCTCTAAGAGCAGTAGACAGCACCACTGCCAAAGGACCAAGCATATATCCCAAATTCAGGTGGGATGGGTGAGATCGGTTCCTGCCTTTTCCTACGTCCTAGCAATGTATATGCTGTGTACCAGCACTGGCTCGTGTTCCCTTGCACAACTCTTTATTTCTTATGGCAAAAACCATGTTACTGAGCAATGAAGAGCTGCACAGCCATTAAGCCCTTGATGGTAAAACAGCATGTACATGTGCAGATGTGGGTGTGTGGCCACCTAATTGCAAACCGTGACTGTGTACGGCACACGCAATTTAATACAGTTGAAAGTTCAGAGCCTGACCTTCACGACGGCTACATCAAAATACTTCCCTTGATCAACATCAGCTCATGATTTCGGCTGTGGCACCTCTGAGGCACTGCCCTGGGTGTGGAAGGTGTCTGCGTCCCGCAGTGGGGCCCTGGGTGACATTGCGCTCTATCAGCTGTTATCAGCTCCTTTAATTACTAACAGGTATGCTAGAAAGCATCCAAACTGTAATCAGACTGAAACGGAGTTATAATGATATCTGATCTGGGAATTTAGTCCAAAGCTTTCCTTTTCCATGATGGTTTTCATTTCCTGTAATTTAGAGCTGGAAGCATTTATGGAATATCACATGGTTTTAGTTTACACAGGAAATCAGCTGCAGTTGCGGGAAGATACTGACTTACGGGTTTTAGGGTTTGTTTTGTTGTGTTTTTTTTAAAGAAACAAAGATTGCTTCAGAGGAAAACATTGCAGATTTCTACCTCTGCTGTTTGAAGCCTGCATTCTGCAAAGCGATCTATGATTATATAGGAACAAGCAGTTTATTTCTGTTACATGATAATCACTTAATGTGAATGAAGTAATAAATGCCTTTCCTCTTTACAGTGAAGAGATAAACCAAGTGCAGGAAAAGATGTGGAGGAGGGTGAGGGGAAGGGATGCCGGGCAGCTGCCGCAAGAAAAACCTCTGAAGCAGGAAGTATCAAATAGAGTGTGCATGAAAAGCCTGAGATGACCAAATCAGATTAAAATGGGAAAAGGTGGTTATGTTTCTTGAGTCACAGCCTGCTATTTTAATTACTCTCCTGGGGAGGGGATGGTGTACGTCAGGGCTAACACTGCATGATGCTGCACCACCCAGACCAAAGGCAAAGAAGGCAAAAGCCTTCTCCATTCCCAGGGGTGAAAAGCTGCTCCTCCCGATGGGTGCCAGGCGCGTTTCTCTTTTGGGTTGGGGTGCAAATGCTGAAGTTTTAGTCTTGCAGGGGGGAAGCACTTTTGGACTGCACTCCCACTGGTAACGTTTCTTCTCAACAAATTACTCCTCTGAAAGTGCCAGCAGAGCAGCTCGGTGCGCTCTGGCTGGAGGGCCGGGGCAGGGCAGGCTGGCATCCCTCGGGAGGCAGGCTGCGAAATGCCAGTCGGGAGATATCAAAGAGCAAGAAGGGCAGCAGGAAGGGGGGTGGAAGCCATCAAACTGCAATAAGAATTCATCTCTTCCCAAAGGCAGCCCTGCCCACTCCAGGGGTCTCTCTGGTGCCAGAGCCGAGGGAGATGGCAGGCTGTGAGAAGAAAGAGATGGACCGCGTAAGTCAATAGCAACTAATGAACCGTGTTGGAAACACCGTCAAAAGCAAAGGTCTGGATTTGCAGGACGGTGAGAGCAGAGGAGTGCTGGCTGCTCGCTTTCTGCACACAGAGGTACATTATGATTTTAAATGAATCCAGAACAGCTGAGGCATTTGTGGACTAAAAGCCAACATAACCATGACCATCTTAATCATCCCCTTGTAAAATGAGCAGCCATATGCGTGAAATCAGCCCATACATTTTATGGAATATCTGTTGTATGCTGGACAAGTACTTGGACCGAGGTTTATTTTCTCAGGACTTCAACTCCTGAAATATAAACCATGTAACCTTTCTCTTCATAAAACCAGAGTTTAGAGAAGGGAGGGGGAATTCCCCCAAGCTTTGCACTGTATGGCTTTGCCCCTCACATGTCGCTGCACTTGACAAAAGTCTAGTGCTATAGTGGCCGCTATAAACAATGATTCCTTTACCATCCTGCATCAACAGCCCTCGTCACGATGGGGAAGGGCATTTAAACAAAGGTGGCATGGCTTATAATATTTGTTAGCGAGATATCAAAATATTTATGTGCACAGGATTTCTTTGCTATACTTCTCAAAAGGCTGAGGTTAATCAAAAGGAGCCTGTTCGTCGTCTTAAACAAAATCTTGTCCCAAGATGCCTGCTCCTTAATCCCCAGAAAGCAATATCGTATTTCCTTACTGGTTGCTTCTCAGCTAATTGTTTCAATATCAGAGGCAGTGTTAGGCTGTGTCAGGATTTCTCAGGGCGGGAGGGCTCCTCCTCGACCATACCTCTCCTGGGCTCTGGCTCTGCAAGGTTTTGTGCATGTGTTCAACCATCTGCGCCGGAGTAATTCCTCAGGCCTCAGCAGGACCGCTCATGTGCGCTGTTACGCACACGCACGGGTCTGTGCAGGACCGTGGTCTGATTGTATTTTATGTTGTACCTTATCCTGTAATATATCACATTGTCACTGGCTTACATGTCACGAGTTCCTCCAGCTCCCGGAGCAAACTGTTGGAAGTGTGGTGGCTCATGACAGCCAGAGAGCATTCCTTGAACTTGTGGTCTCACCGTGGGCTTTGCCGCTTGCTCCACTTTTCATCTTCTTCCATTTTGGTTCTTCAGACATCTTCTTCTGAAGACTTCAGGCTCATTTTTCCCTCCTCCTCTCTTACTGAGGTCCATATAAAACCACCAGGGAAAATGTCATAGCCTGTCCGACCATGTCCCAGTTGCTGTGTTTCTACTACCTGGCACCAAAAGCAGCCTACGCCTTCCCATGAATAGTACTGGAAGGGAAACAAGTCCAGAGGAGAAGATCACACTGCCTGCGTGGGAGAAGATGGGGTTTAGCACTGCCTACTTGCAGAAAAGGTTGTTTTTGTTAGGGAAGGTGTGAGCAACTATCTACATGGGAACAGGACTAGGGGAAGCAGACTGATTTAGGAGAACAGATACTGACTTTGGAAATGGGAAGAGGAATGATTTTGCCTGGGCAGTGCTTGTGGACAGTGAAGGGGGGCAGCCAGGAAGGTGAGGAAGCCGCTGATGGACCTTCCCCTTCCAGAGAGGAGATCTCTTCCTAGGGGGATCAGCAAAAAAATCCTGCTGAAACAAAGATTTGCTTTTGGGAAATGAGCAGAAAATTCTTTGAGCAACAGAGAGGAGCTGATCCGGAAGATACCATGCAACTTATTTGCTGGGGGAAGATGTTGGGGCCTCCAGAGCATCCCTCACCATCCTCACGTGCTGGACGCGGGTTTGTGGCACTGGGTGCCGCTGCCCTGCATCAGCCCAGGGGCAGAGCCTGAGGGCAGAGACTCCTGCCTGGGCACAGACAGCGAATGCTGGGGAATAGGTGCAGACCTGTGACAGAGATCAATATTATTTCGTGGTTGATCTCAATTTCAGTTTTTCTTCATCTGAGGGAGATTTCCTAGATGCTGCAAATGAAGATAGACTTGCGGGAAGTTTAATCACAACTTCTCAAAATGTGAATTAGCCTCCCCTTTGCTCCTTCCCTTCCCCTCCTCTTGGGAGCAGCCTCAACGCTGGAGCCAGGAGTCCAGGCAGGACCACCACACTCGGGCCTTTCTCCAAGTCCTGTTGAAGCGCCTTATCTTTAAGTAGTCTCTGTGCAAACAGCATCTGTTGGAACACGATGAATTTGTGCAGATGTATTTACCATCCTGAACTAGATTTTAAACAAATTGACATTTTAATATGCATTTATTCCTGTCGCATTAAAAAAAACCCTGCTGGTATTATGCCAGAATGTGATATATAATGATGTTGTTTAGCGGCAACTCTGTCATTTGGTGTTGTTGACAGTAAAATAAATTAACATAATAAACATAATTTGTTCAAAAACAGCTAAGTAAAAACAGATGGTTAAAATATTTTGGCAGGACCCATTAGTCCAGGTTTACATGTGTGTTTAGACATTAGTTCTGTTTGCAACATATGTTACATATTTTCTTGATCCCGTTTAATATGCAAATACACACCCTCTTCCACAGTTGTATAAACAGGTCCTTTACAGTGTGAGCGATGGGGAGGGTGGGGGGAACAGGATTTTTTTCCTTGCTTTTCTGAGTCAGGACCAGTTCTCGGCTACATAAATGGGAGGGGAAAGTAGCCATAGTACTGTAAGAAACAAATAGGACGGAAGGTGGAGCATAACAACATATTTGTGTACTGACACAATGGATCTATTACTGGCTGCTGATACCTACTTGTGCGAGGCGCCGGTTTGCTGCTCGCTCTCCCGACCACGCCAGAACGCGCTGTCCCCACCGGGCTCCCCAGCCTCCCGCTTACCTAATTCTCACCGCACTGGCCTGAGCCCCGGTAGGATTAATGGTCACATCTAGTCTCGTCCCTCCCTCCCTCCTGCTTGTGAGGCCTAATGTGAAAAAAAAAATAAAGGAAAAAAAAAAAAGTGAGAAAGCAAACTGCTCTTTTAAGAAAACCTGACATTGGAATGGAGCAAACTGGGATTAAGTTCTTTTTGACTATTTCTAAGCTGTGGCTGCACTGATATAGGCACATGAATACTATGAAATTCATGTTAATGTTTCAAGGTTACGTGTCTGTCAGTCATTTTCAAGGGACATGGTTTAGTGGTGGACTTAGCAGTGTTAGGTTAACGGTTAGACTTGACAATCTTAAAGGTCTTTTCCAACTTAAATGATTCTATGGTTCTATAGCAGATGAAAGTAAACTTTGTGCATCAGACCTGGGCATATTTTTAACAAGCTGTATATTTTATATAAATCATATATACATGTATACATATACTTCACATGTACGTAAGATGCACCTTTTAAACCACAACTCCAGAAGAGAAAGAGCACACATGGGCATCACATGGGCCGTTGGTGCCTCTCAGCACAACGCTGCTTATGGAGAGCTTTCAGCCAGAAGGTAAAGGTGATCTTCAGTGCCCTCCTGAGAGAGCCCGGGATGTGCTTATCCCAGACTGCACCAACCACACAGGGCGAGGTTTCTTGATATGTGGACTGGAGAAAAAGATGGTACGGTGGGTAGTACCAGTGGTGTGAGCTCTTTTCTATGAGTCAGTAGTAAAATGTGCACACTTCAGGGCTTAGTGCACATGCAAACTTCAGTACTAGGTGGCCTCAGGTTGTCCCTCTGCCCAACTTCATAACCCTCTTTCTCACTCACTTCACACTTGCAGAGGGAGAATGGCTGTTCATATCTCCTTCTCCACTGATCCATCCCAAAACCCTCTGCACCCTCCTTGGAGATCTTCTCCTGCCTGAACCCTCCAAATGCCAGCAAATGTCACTGCCTGTTTGTCTCTCCCCACGCTGTGGCTCTCCCCTCCCACCCCACATCCCTCCTGGCAGCCTGGAGGGCAACACTGGGGAAGGGCCTGGGACACATTTCTGCCTCCGGAGCAGAAGGGGATGAGGGAGAGAGGGGATAATGCCATTACCCCACATTCCATCCATGCTGGTCCTTAAAGCAGTGACTGACACCATCCACATCACGAGCGGCCAGGGTCTCATCTGTCAGGGAGGGCTCTGGATGCCCCGAAAGCGCGGGCTGCTCTCTGGGGAGGTACGCAGTCCGTCATTGCAGAAATATGTGACACAAGGGAGCGTTTTCAGAGGTTCCTCAAAATGTCACTGTCCCTTCCTTGCTTGGCTCTGTGACATATCTAATATAAAATATTATTTGTGAAACTTCCTTTTAATTGCTGTTTAATGGCTCCTAATATATTTCAAATAGGCATCTGCAAGTTCATTTTGACATTTATTAGAAGCCATTAGATACCAATTTAATGGTGATTTTATGACAAATGTCTGACATCATTAAAAATGTGATGGTTGATAAATTATAATGTGATGTGCTTTTGAGCATCAGGGAATTAGACTGTTTCCAAATGCGACTGTTTTTGATGTTGTAAATTAAATTTTATTTCTAATTGATTTATGTTTGTGGGCTCTCAATGTGAAGAGTATCAGAAGTCAAAGAGTTAGTGGGGAAGCAGGTTCTTATGAGGGCAAACATGGTCAGTCAAACTGGCGTAGGTCCTGATGACTCGGTTTGGGTGAAGGAAGACGGTATTTGGAATAACTTGCTTTTTAGAGGAATTGCTTGATCTCTCCTACCAGTGTTCCACTAAGTACTTTCCCTTGCATTAGTCTGATTATTTGTTTACCACTTTTATTATTGTACCACAGAGCATCACTTACCCTGGACCATCTTCCCCTTGTGCCAAAGAAAGTTCAAGGCAGTTTACAGTATAGGCAAGTCTGGGGCTGAGGGAACAGGGAGACAGAATTAACATCATAAATAGCAAACACTGGTCCTGAGAAAGCTTTTCATAGATATCATGCAGAAGAGAGTTTTAGAGATAATTGGTAAATGTTTATAGGAAGCTCCTTGCAGGCACGGGAGAGTAAATGGTAGAGGAGAGAGCTGTGCAAGCTAAAAATGGGTGACAGAGGCCGCCAAGGGATCCCTAAGCTACAGGGTTCAGGCAGATCATGGATGTGGTTACCAAAGGAAATCTCTGTCTCAAGTTGCATGGAAATCCCACATTCGCATTAATGTGTGCACAAAGCAATGGAGCAGAACCATAAGTATATCTCAGATTTCAAAGTGAGTATGAGACCTGCAGATGTGGGAAAAGATGCTTTCTCACAGAGGGCCCTTGGCTTTATGGAAAGCAAATTGCTAAGGCCACTGCATATGCCTTAATAGAAAACAGGACTTGGAGACAAAGGTGCAAGTCAAAGGACATGGTGTCAGGGAGGCAAGGTCATCTGGGCATCCAGAGACAATAAAGAATCTGGATGTGGTGGAGGAGAGGATGTCTTTGGGGGTTTGGTGTTTAAGATGAAAGAGCTGAAGCAGCCCTGGGCTCTGATGCAGCTCTGGGCAATGCTGGCCTCCCCCATCTCCAAACGTAGAGGCAGGTGCTGACAGCCCTGAGCTGCTCTGCTGATGGAGGGCTGAACCATCTCTGTCCAGTGGCCTTGTACCTAAAGCACTCATCCTGCCTGTCCAATGACTTTCCCCACCGCCAGGTTCATTAGACCCTCATGGAGTGGCACGGGAACACGGCCTAGAAAAAAGTACCTGAAAACTTAAGGACTACATTTCCCAGTCTGTGTTTGTGAGGAATGCCCTGAAGAGCCACTCTTTTGGGGTTCAAAATTCACGGAGAACTTCATTTCTGCCCTCCTTCATGGTCCAATGGCTTGGCAGTCTGGCAGGACTGGCACAGGCAGGCATGCCTGAGCGAGCAAAAATGCTGACAGGGTGGCAGCATCTGGTTTGGCATGTGTGTCTGCAACCCACCGGGGATGCTGGGTATGATCCTGGGTAGCTTGATCTTATGGATGGCCATAGCACCATTGGTGTCTGTAACTGTGTCTGCTAGATCAAAGCTATTGTTTCTCAATCCCACCGTTGCACCACCGTCTGTCTGACAGCTCTGCGTGGAACACTGCACAGCCTCCATTGAGACATCCGCCATGGCTTCTTCATTTAATTCCCTGTGTGTCGCTGAAGTTAGCGGAAGGAAGCAGGAGGAAGAAGGGGTTGTCAGGTACACTGTTCATAAACCAGCCATGGCACAGGCTTGTATGCTGCCTGCTCCTCTGCAGGCTCACCATTGTCTGGAGGACACAGTGCTGCAGCCAGTTTGGGCGAGGAGGTCCATTGGGTCCTTCTCCACACTGCCGAGGCAGTCTTTGTCCTCCAAGCCTGGGCTGTGAGCCTTGCTCAGCTACCTTGCAGCACAGCATGCAATGTACATGCATTTTTGTGACTCTTACACAGACCTGGAGTAAAAAACAGTGTCCTCAGTAAAACTGTGCATCTTCCCAACTCTAATGTTGAGCCATGTGGCTTTCTAAAAATGAAGATTTTTGTTAAACAGGATGCCCTTTTTTGTTGCCTGCAAGGATAAACTGGAAGAGCTCTACAAAGTAGTTATACAGTGTCAAAAGCTCTGTTAAAGAAAGAAAATTTTTTTCAAATCCTTCTGGGAGGTGTTTCCCTAAGACATCGAAGAGTCTATTTTGTCCCCATTAACTTATTTTCTTGTCTATTTTTCAAGTCTTTGAAGGTTTTCTTCTTTTTCCTTTGGATAAATGTTTTACCATTGCATAGTTAAGTGTGGGGGTACTTGAGACAGATCATGCTGGAACAATAAAGGTTTGCATTTCTGTCACTGCTGTGTATCTGAGGGTCTTCAGTTTTGATGAAGTTGAGCTTTGCTCTTCTGGACTAAGGGCTTATCTCTGCTAGGAACATTGCACACAGTACTTAGGTGGGACTTCACAGCACATTCTTTGTAGAATCATAGAATCATTTCTGTTGGAAAAGACACTTGAGATCATTGAGTTCAACTGTAAACCTAGCACTAAACCACATCTACATGTCTTTTAAATACCTCCAGGGATGGTGACTCCATCACTTCCCTGGGCAGCCTGTTTCAATGCATGATGACCCTTTCAGTGAAGAAATTTTTCCTAATATCCAATCCAAACCTCCCCTGGCGCAACTTGAGGCCGTTTCCTCTCTTGTTACTTGTGAGAAGAGACCGACCTGCACCTTGCTACACCCTCCTTTCAGGTAGCTGTAGAGAGCGATAAGGTCTCCCATCAGCCTCCTTTTCTCTAGGCCAAACAATCCCAGTTCCCTCAGCCGCTCCTCATAACACTTGTTCTCCAGACCCCTCACCAGCTTCGTTGCCCTTCTCTGGACACGCTCCAGCACCTCAATGTCTTTCTTGTAGTGAGGGGCCCAAAACTGGACACAGTATTCGAGGTGGGGCCTCACCAGTGCCAAGTACAGGGGGACGATCGCTTCCTCAGTCCTGCTGACCACGCTATTTCTGATACAAGCCAGGATGCTGTTGGCCTTCTTGGCCACCTGGGCACACTGCTGGCTCATATTCAGCCAACTGTCGACCATCACTCCCAGGTCCTTTTCCTCTGGGCAGCTTTCCAGCCACTCCTCCCCAAGATTGTAGTGCTGCATGGGGTTGTTGTGACCGAAATGCAGGACCCGGCACTTGGCCTTGTTGGACCTCATACCATTGATCTCGGCCCATCGATCCAGCCTGTCCAGATCCCCCTGTAGAACCTTCCTGCCCTCAAGCAGGTCAACACTCCCACTCTACTTGGTGTCACCTGCAAACCTCTTGAATGCAGGCAGTTTGTGCGCAGTGCCGTGGGCATACCTGTCATGATGTGTGCCCATGGTACTGTGCACAGACGGCCTGCATTCAAGATGTCTAAGAACGCCTTAGGGAGCAGAAAATGCCTTGGGGTAAATAAACCCCAAAGTGTTAAACGGCTTTTTCCAGGATACGTGGGAAAACCAGAAACAGCTCCAGGGCTGAGCCTGAATTCCCTGATGCCGAGCACTGGTACCCTGTGGCTGGCTGAAGCCCAGCCCATGCCACCAGCTCGCTGGTCTGCCCAGGGCTCCCCCAGGCACGGAGCACCTCGCAGTCCTCCGCGCGCTCCTGCGTGTCTTCCTCGCCTTGTATGGAGGTCCTCTGCACAACGGTAATTGTTTTGGTTGTGCTTCTCTGGCCTTTTTCTCCCTCTCTCCCTCTGACTTTTCAAGAGAGAGAGAGAGGTGCTGGCCAAAGCTGAAAGCACCATTCCAGGAGAGGAAATACCATTATACTGGCATCATGAACGAGAGGGATCCTAGTGCTGTATTTAAAGCAAAGCATGAGCCCAGGGTACATCTGGGTTCTGTTCTCAGTCGTGCTCCAGGTTTTCTCTGAAGTTTGCCCTACTCACTCCGAGTCTCTATGCCATGGCCTCTTTCCCTGTGAAAACAGGACTGTAATATTTTTCCTGCATCTTAAAAGTACTGGGATTGTGAAAGACTCGGATACTTGAGTGGAGATGTAATTAAAAATGCAAGATAGGGTGGATTAATTATACCCCAGGCCTCTGGTAACAGAAGCCAAATGTCTTGTTCTGTGGTTTTATAAGGAAGAAATATGTGTTTGGACCATGCATGGGGGTTGAAGCAGAGCTGGGAGCTGGGAAAGCTGCGGTGGGGAGAGCAAGGACAGGAGCTCCCCCCAGATCTGCACTGGGGTTGCTGGTGCTGCTGCTGGGATTTACTTAAGCGCAGAGAGGGCACAGATTTGGCGAGTTGCTGAATACATCGTGAGTTGCTGAGAAAGCCGGGTGCTGACTGCAGCCTGGCTTTATAACCACCTCAGCAACAAACAGCCCCGTTTTGGTGCCTGGGGCAGGTTTGGGGGTTTTTTGGTACATGGTCATGCATGGGCATTGTGCTGTTTGCCCCCTCTGTGTGTGTGTGTGTGTGCGTGCGTGCGTGTGTGCGCGTGTGTGTGTGTGCGCGCGCGACTGCAGCACACACGCCCTTCTTGGCCAATATGCCTGGTGGTCAAGGATGAACCCAACGGCAGATTCGGCATGCCGGGGTTAACCTCTGACCTGCTGGCAGCCGATGCAGCTCCAGCCCTGTTTCTTGTTTTGAGAAAAGGAAAAAAAAAAACCCCAACCCTCTTTGATTCGTTCTTGTAACAGCAGCTGATCTGGATTGGACTTTGTCCAAGTCTTTGTGTGATTATATGGCCCAATCCCCACAGTATGTACACAAAGCTATTAAAAAAAGATGAGACATTATAAAATACAGTCAGGCTTTAAAAAGGCCTGCTTAAATTGTAAGAAATACTGAACTTCTGCCAGGGATTTTGATATTTGGTTGAAAATTGAAATCCCCTTACAAGATTTGTTACATTATTGAGCAATAAGTATCCCTAGTTAAATAATGAAAAAAACCCCAGTTTTACTGGTGTTCTGCTAGTGAGTTGTCAAGCGAAAATAAAATAAAATATGCCAGTGTATGAGCACTGAAGCAGAATTCCTGCAGGAGGGGAAAAGCCCACAAGCAGATTGATGGCCGTGGCGCGTCTCCCTCTTGTAGAAACATGACAACTTAGAGAAAAGAGAGGATGGGGGAGCTCACTTGTGGCGTGCGTAAGAATTGGCTGAGCAGCAAAACCCTTATTTTCTCTGGATAATTTTTTCCTAAGTGAGCAAATGCCTGCTATAGAAATGGCAAACATTTTCCAAGCAAGGTTCCAGGTAGAGAGTGTTGACTTGCGTATCTGAGAAATCACTTAAACCGCAAACTTCATGAGCAGATGTCAGTGTTTTGAAGCTGTTTGACATTATTAAAGATGCAGGTGGCACGTTGGCACTACTGACTCAGCTCTGGGCAGCGATGGGCATTGCCTGGGAGACTCAGTATCACATCACTCTTCCCGAAACTCTGGTCACGCTCAATGAGGAAAGCCAGGCAAAGATGAACTATAAATCTCAAAATACATATTTGTAGTTAAAATTACGTGTGAAGTCCAATTTTAAAAAATTATAATAATATTGATGTTACTGGTGTGTATGTCATTTTTCACGTGTAACAGGAAACACACCAGATCTTTCATGTCAGCTTAGGCCAAACCTAGTAGACTGTGAAACTCTAGAGAAGAAAGGGATTTAAAAATTGGAGTTTTGTCTCCAACCTCCTGTTTTCTTGCTGCTCCCAGATTTCCCCAGGTGCCTTCTCATTTTCATCAGCTCCCAGCAGCCAGGACCTTGTCATCTAATATGTTTTTAGAGTGTATTGAGTCCAAATGGCCAGTACTCAATGACCAAAACACACCTAGTCAAGGCTGCCTTGCAAGGTCTTGACTGCAATGTGCCCAGCACCCTCAGCTCCCCCCTTGCTGGCACTCATCTGCAGGTGGCTCTTAGAATCATAGCATGGTTTGGGTTGGAAGGGACCTTTGAAGATCACCGAGCCCAACCCCTCTGCCATGGGCAGGGACACCTCCCACTAGACCTGGTTGCTCAAAGCCCCATCCAGCCTGGGTGATGGGGCTGGAACACTTTCAGTGATGGGGCTTCCACAACTTCTCTGGGAAAACTGTTCCAGTGTCTCACCACACCCATGGTAAAAAATTTCATCTTTATGTCCAGTCTAAACCTACCCTCTTTCCATTTAAAACCATTGCCCCTTGTCCTGTTACTACAGGTCCCTCTTCTCCTCTGACAGCAGCTTTTCTTTTGGCTACCTCTCCACAATAATGGGGAAGGGAGTGTGGCAGGGTGTAATGCCCAAAGGAGTATTAATTCCCTCTCCACGTGGCTCCGGAGCACCTACCAGCAAGTCTGTGCTCCTGATCCTCCTAACCAGTGACCATCTAACTGGAGGAGCAGCACTTTGCAATTCCTAGACCCATGGTTTGAATGTCGATGCTACTCCTTATGCTTAAAACAGCACAGAATATCTCCAAAATATAGCTTGGTGGGGGGCTCATGGGTTTGGGTTTCTTTTTTTATTTGTGGGGTTTTTATGGTTTGGGTTTTTTTTAAAGTGTGAGCACTTTATGTCCCAGGTACTAATGTTTGCAGGGCAACAGAGGCTGCAGTGGGACCATGCCTGTTTCTAACCAACGCCGGGTGAGATACCTGCTTGCCCTCTGCTGCCTGCACAGGACACTGCTGCTTGGCAGTGAAAATGGCCCAAACGGGAGAAGACTGCGCGTGCGATGGGCCAACTTCATGCCAGGTGACGGCTAAAGGACTGGGACTGAGGTGTATTGCTCAGGATCTTTTGTGTCAGGCCCTCAGGCCAACGGAGCTGGAAGGAATTGCTAGAGGAAGAATGCGAGGTGAAAGCTCTGGAAAGCACAGTAAGGTCCCATAGGTTTAATCTGAACCTTCTCAAACCACGTGAATTTGGCAGGTTGTGTTTCCAAGTTCATCTGGCCGAGACACCGAGGAATCAAAGAGAAAGAAATCTCCTCTTCACTTGGTTCCAGGTGGAGCAAGATAACTTGTTCTGGCTGCCTTTCAGTGTCCCAGAAATGTGTAATGTATGCCGAAGTGTGTGCCCCCACCCTCTCAGGGAGAGTTCAGCATCTGCAAAGCCTAAACCATGCCCAGAACACGGGGATGCTTTTCCAAAGAAGCTGGCGAGTTCTCACCATTGCCTTCAGCAGTTGCAGTTCAGCCTGCTGATTAAATAAGGGACTTCAATGTATGTTCTGCTTCCAAAAAAACCATATTCCTCTTTACTATTCAAAAGGCAACAATCAACTTAGGGGGAAAAAAAAAATGTTTGCAAATATGATTGTTTCTTTCACCCTGGGAGTTACGCTGCTTTCCTGCTCAGCTGGCACTGTTTTGACACATACATGTGAGTATTTAACATGCTAATTAAATGCCTTGTGCCACACAGGCACTGTCCCCTTTTAGCACTTACTTGAAAATTCCCCGAGGAGCCGGTGCCGTGCCCGTGCTGGAGCAGCAGAGCTGCCCGCTGCTGCCTCGCACCGGGACCGAACCTCCGTCAACGCGCACCGAGCTCGAACCACGGCTGCTGCCGGGTCCCCTCGGCTTCCTGAAGAAACGTCTGGTGCAGCAGAAAATGAGACCTGAAGCAGAAGCATTAACTCTTTGCTTTTCTTTGGGGAAACCCATGGAAAGAATAATTTCTCAGTAATATCCTGGAAGAACAGTTCACGTATGGGATGTTTAGCAGTACTGACGATCACCTATGCTTTCATACATGATAAAATATTATGATGATTTATTAAATGATAAACCTTTCGATTAGATTTAACGAGCTTCCATTGTATCGGTTTATTAGAAGAGAGACAGTGCTCATTAAAATAATTTCCAGAGTCAAACTGGAAACATTATTAGACATATTTGGGGATATAAAAGTCCCATCTATGGGGAAGGCATGTATTTGTCTGAATGTGAAAGCAGAGAGATCCTTATAAACGTGAGGAAGGTGACAGACAGCAATAGTTCAGTTTTCCAAAGTGAAATTTTAGCTCTGGTCAATGCTTATTTTCAGGTTCTCAATTATTTCTGTGAGCAGTCTTGTTTTCCCATTAAGAAACACGTTAGATAAGGTTTGCAAGAAAAAGATCTGGGTTGCAACTAGGTAAAGAACAACCGAGTCTGCGGTAGCTGCTAACTCAATTCTGTAGTCGGAAAATAAGGGATGGAAGGGTTTTGTCCCAGAGAAGCAGAGTGACAGCTTTGTGCTCAGCTTTCAGAGCACCTCAGGCTTCTCTCAAAATGATTTATTTTCCACTTTACTCTGTATTTATTAAACCGTTTGTGTGATGCATTATAAAAGCTGGAAACACAGCAGAAAAAATCCATTTTCCTCATGTACTGCCAATCACCAGCGACATGAAAGCCTTGGCACAGCCCGTCACCAGAGCGCGGGTGAGTGTCAGACACACGTTTCTGTCCCGAGTCACACAAGCAGGGAAAACTTATTGAAATTGTGTGTTTGTGTTGGGCCAGACAGCCTAAAAACTCTGCTTAATGACACGAGAGGAGTTTAACGTAATTTAAAGCTAGTCTGATCACTAATCTCATCATAAATAAAGTCGTGGGCTTTTTCTACTTCCCCAGCTCCCACCAATTTCATTGTCCGCTGATGTTAATAGGAATGAGCACCCTGGGTCTGCAGTGGTAAGTCTGACATTTTAATGAGCCACAGGACAGGATCTGAGCAGCACTGAATACCCTGGCCTCTATAGATTACACAGATTTAGGAGAGTGGGAGAGGAAGAGAGAGGCAGAGAAGAAAAAAAACCCCTATTTTTGCCTAGCTTTACCCCAACTGAAGTGGAGGGAGCCATCAGCAGGTGATAGGATTGGATCCGAGTCTTGAATCTTTCCTTCAAAATGCCAGAGCCTGCAAAGGGTCTGAATAAAACATGAGGCCAATAACTGTGTCTCACTTCTACTGTGAAGAAAATTTAGCAGTGGAACGGGAGCGCCCCTTCCCCAGTTCGACTGTAGCTGCAATCCCAGGAATTAATTGCAATTTGGCCACTGGGTATCTGGCCAACAAAGATTCGTATCGTATGGAAAATTTATTTCTAGATTTAATTGTCTCACACCTTTTTTTTCCTAACAAAAGACCTGTTCTACTTAAATCACAGAGTCCCTGGCCATTGGCTTTATTTGGAAAACAAATAAATACAGTGGATGTTTGTACTATACTTGTTTGAGAGTCACCTTGCTGTACAGCTCAGGGCACCTGAAGCTGAGCACCTGAGTTGCCTCTGTGATCACAGGACCACAAATGACACCCAAAGGGTGACCCAGGACATCCAAGACAGGTGTTGAAAGGCAGGTGTGACTTCAACTGTGTCCATTCAAGTGGGAGGTGAAAGGACCTATGCTTCTCTCATGAGCCACCTCACAGTTTGTAAGATGAAGCAGATCTCTCTGAAACTGGTTGGTTTTGGTTTTTACTTTTCTTTTTTTCTCTTTTTGTTCACTGTGCTGGCCAGAGATGACCTGCCACCGCTGGGGCCTGCAGTGCTAGGACATCTTACATCTGACAGCACAGTGCAAGGTGGGCTGGCAGCCATGTAGGATGGACCTCTCAATAGAGGGCTGTATGTGCCTCCTGCCTCTCTAAAGTTGTCCAGACACTGCTGGGAAAAGCTTCGGTATGAGGATCTCTTTCCCTCCATGAATGGGAAGGGGTCCAACCAGCCCTTGGTCTCTGCTGAGACCAGGAACAAGACTGCAAACTCAATTTTTATGCCACTGCCCCCAGCATGGAAGTTCCTTTTGAAAATGTGCAAAGCCTATTCACCTCATTTCTCAGAGTGTAATCAACTGCCACGGGACAGGAGAAACATTTTGTCACTATCACCCTGACTTAATTTGAATTTCATTTCCAGGAAGAATGCAGCGTGTGATGAAATCACCTCGCCACTGCTGGCGTGCTGCCAGTGATGCAGATGATAGGTGGCTGCAGCTAACTGTCCCTTTTTATGTCCTCTTGGACATCCTCAGCAAAGCCCATGTAAAGCAGGACATAGCACCTCCTTCGTTGCACAAGCAGGGAAAGTTACAGGTTATGATAAGCAATGTCCTTCACCAGTCTAGGCTACAAAGATGATTAGGGGACTGGAACATCTCTCTTATGAAGAAAGGCTGAAGGACTTGGATCTTTTCAGTATGGAAAAAAAATAACTGAGGGGGAATCTTATCAATGCTTATAAATACTTAAAGGGGGGGTGTAAGGAAGATGGGGCCAGGCTCTTTTCAGTGGTGCCCAGCAACAGGACAAGAGGTAACGGGCACAAACTTGAGCATAGGAAGTTCCACCTAAACATGAGGAGGAACTTCTTTACTTTGAGGGTGGCAGAGCACTGGCACAGGCTGCCCAGAGAGGTGGTGGAGTCTCCGCCTCTGGAGATATTCAAAACCCATCTGGACGCGTTTCTGTGCAACCTGCTCTAGGTGACCCTTCTCTGGCAGGGGGGTTGGACTAGATGATCTCCAGAGGTCCCTTCCAACCCCTACCATTCTGTGATTCTGTAACCTGGGAAGAGTCTTGGCACCTACTTTTGTACTCAGCTTGCTTCTGGTGGGAATTTTAAGCAAGGCAATGAATATATGTTTTTATTTTCTACAGAACAGCAAGCCTCACAGAAAAAGACCTGAAGGTAGAGGAGTTACCTCATCTACTTCTCCTATGCTGGACTGCTCTGACAGCACATGGCCTTGTTTACTTTCCATACCCAGAGCAGTTTTGTATACACCAAGGGGACTTCCAGTGCTACTTTGGGAAACTCCACCAACTTCTGTTACTTTGTACCTGTGTCCTTGCATAAAACACATTTTTTCCTGTCTGTAAATTCATCCCATTACATCTAATCCTATCCCAAATGAGCCACCCTTGGTGTTTATAGCCTTCGAATACTTGCAGAGGGTTATCATATCCTCCTCCTTTAGTCATCACTTGGAAAAGTTGTTTATGCTGAATTCTTTCAGGCTTTCCTCATCCAGCCATTCCCTCCCACCTCTCATCTGTGGTAGCGCTCTTTGAAAGCCCTCCAGCCTGGCTGCATCACCCCGGGCCCGAGGTGCACAGCACCGATTGCAACAGCCCAGGTGCAGAGCCCTTCTTGCAGCCCCAGCACATCCTTGCTCTGCAATGTGATACCTCGATTTGGGCAATTTGGGCAACCCCAAATCACAAAGGCTTGGCCCGTCCCACGTTGCAGCAACGGCTGCTCACTGATGTGCCTGCTTTCCAGGTTCCTCTGTCCTATTGACTTGCGGTATTTCACATTATTTCCCCCAAATGTATTAACTTCAGTTTTCCCAGGCGCAGTCTAATTTGGTTATTTCCTGCTCATAGTTCTAACCTCCCCAGCTTCCCCCGTATTATTGCTACATCCTCCCTCATTTGCTTTTGACTGTTTGGGCCAAATTACAGAGAAAGCAGAGATGAGCCAGGATGTGTATCCAGGCTCTCTGCCAGCCATTTTTGCAAAGAAATCACCCAGGCCCCAAGATCCCACCTCTCGCAAGTTGCAGTGATGGACTGTGAGTTAGCAAACGGCCTTTCTTTTTCCAGCCTACCTGCTTACACGGGCAGGATCGGTACCGGTCACCAGCTGACCCGCGTGGTCACAGGGACTTGAAGGTTTCCAGCTCCTACAATGACCTGCATGCAAGGTGCCCCTGGGTCCTCAGGGGAGATCATCAGGTATTATTTCCAAGTAGTTTTTTGATGTTAGACACAAAAATGAGCGTGTTCTGATTTTCAGATGCCAAGTGCTTGTAGTTTCCATCAGTGACTTTGGACATCGTGCTACTTAAAGAATAGAGCTCTGGATGTGATTTGATAGGGAGCAGAAAGGTTCACCACCTTTGAATTTCACCTCTGAAATTGCTTTTGTGTAGGTGAATGAATTTCAGTAATTTTGGAATTGTTTGCCTCCCTGTGTGTGCATGTGTGTGTGTGCTGGTTTTGGAACCAGAGACCAGGCAGAGGGACATTAGTACTCCCCGAGAGCACTGGGACTGACAGGGTGATGACAAGGGTCACTGGAAGTCTGTGGCCTTACTTGGGAGTGGGGTGGCCTGTGCTTTAGCCAGCAAGCTGTTGCATATTTTCCATCTTCAGAAATAGCCTGAATCGCCTCACACCTACATAAGCCGCTTTCCAGGAGGTGACCTGCTTTCCTGAGTCCAACCATTTAATCAAACTGGGCTTTATTTTTGTTTTAGTCCTTTATGTAAAGTTACTCCTGGTTCATGAACACTTTCAGCAGCTGTTCACGGCCTTTCATCATTGCACCTCTCACTTCCTTGGGGCTTTTTCTCACTTGACGACTGAGGCACCACGTCTGCCGACGCCAAGTAAGCATCCCTAACTTCACCGCCTTCAGCTTTTAGAAAAATGGCTCTTTAGCAGGAAATGGCTTACATTTCACTAGACTGCAAATGATCCTGCAAACTAGTATTTACTAAGTTGGACTCAACCCGTGGACCATTCCTGGTACCTGTCTGCCTGGCATCTGGGCAGGCAGGGCCAGCTCCATGGAGCAGCTGACCTGATGTGGCCCCCAGGCCCTTAATACCCTTAATGACACAGAGCCACCACCTGGCAAAGCCCTCCCCTGCGGTAGCCCAGTCCCCCAGGAGCTGCTCCCTCCCTGCCCCAGCAGGCTGACATTGGATGGGCAGGAAGGTGACCCGCAGCCCCTCAGGCCAGATGTCAAATCCAAATCTCTCAAGAACTCCAACTACATGTTACGAGATAAAGGCAAGGTAGTGCTGCCTCCACCAGCCTCGCAGCAGCCAGGGCTGGTGTGCCTTGCATAGAGATCATTAGTGGAGACCCCTGTGCCTCGGAGTCCCTCAGGCAGGGGAGGAGGACCCCGAGCTCCTGCACATCTCTAGGTGAGAAGGTGAGGAGTCCTGCTGCAAAGGCAAGGGCTCGGGCAGACCTCCAGCACAGAGACACAGATTACTGGGAAAACTTAAGCACCTCCAGACTCCAACATGGGATTCCTCTCTCCCCACTCTACAGTGGGGCCATACAGCCCAGGCTCCTTTACAGGCACTGGGGAGAGGGAAACCCCTTTTGGATACCATTCACCTGCCTTGATATACCTGCCTACTTTTGGTTGAGGTGACTCCAATCCTAGAATCCAGCAACTGAACCAAGTAGAGCTCTGCTGACTACAGAACTAGGCAGTGGTGATTGCTTCCCCAAAACCTCCTCTTAGCCCCTGTGTGGACTCATGAGGTGAACTGAGGTGCAAGATGCTCTGCAAGTCTGAAGGCTGGAAATGGACAAAAGGAAGAGTGGGTAGGCAGGGCATTGCAGTGGTCGCAGTGACAGAGCCATTTAGAGTTGCTTCCATGCCCTCCCTTAGGTTACCCATTCCCAGCCATCTCCTCTTGTAGGCAAGAGCAAAAGCTGAGGAACTACTGGGCCTTCAGCTTTAGTAAGTGCTGCAAAAAGTGAGGAAGGGAGACTTTGAATAAGGCAGCTGTCCTGGCCCTCAAATGTCCTGGTCCTCAAATGCCCTGGCCCTCAAATGCCCTCAAATGTCCTGGCCCTCAAGTTTTCTGTGCTTACCCAGACACAGAATCGGGGGAAACAGCCCAGAGGGATCCCGGTTGGTGGGCTGGGAGCCAGCGCAGGGCCCCTGATGTCAGCGCAGTGCTGTGCCCAAGCGAACAGACCCAGGGCTTATTAGCTCAGGTGCGATGCCAGGTGAATGCATCAGTGCTGCCGTCAGACCCACTGCTACGCCTGCGTGACACCGGGCTGCACCTCGTGTCGTTACCAGCTCTCTGTGCATGGGCAGCCCTGGGCTGCTGCCTGGTTCGGAGCGTACAAGGCTCATAACCACTACTTGCTTCAGGTCAAATGTGCAAGGCCCATCTCCCTCCTGTTCTGCATATACAGTAATAAACTCCATGAAAAAGTCACAGCAAGTGAGAGAGAAGAATGTCCAAGCCTGGTTTTGGTCATTCATTTGGATCTATGCCTTGGAAAAGAACAAACTGCCAACAACCCTCTGGCATGAGTAGTTTAACCTCACTCTGTTAGTTCTCACATCCTGGACAAATGCCCTTCACTTCTCACTTGATGTTAGAGACCTCCTGTCTCCTCCTAGCTATTAAAATGTGTCTTACAAGTTGAAATTGTTGTGGTCCCAAAATGCTTTCCAGAAACATGATGTATTCAGGTGCCAATACACAATGTCACCACTGTAAAGGGGCGAGAAGGCTGCTGTTGGTTACTGCGTTTAGCCCTTCCTAACAGTTTTCCCACTGCAAGGTAAAAAATACTTGAGTATTCAGCACATTAAGTGCTTAAAAATAATAGTTTTGGGGGGTGGGGGTGTTTTTTCTGCAAACCACAATCACAATCTGGCTGAATATTTCAGGAGCGGAATAAAAGCCCCTCTCCAACTCGTCTGGCGCTGAACGCTGCAATAAGGGTGTATGTATTCAGCACAGCACCGCTCTCAACCCAAGCCCCAAACGCCAGCAGGTGCTTCTCCCTCTCTTTTCATCATCTGGGCGTCGCTGGTGTCTCCTGCCAGTTTCAAAGGCGGGCAAACACAATGGTGACGGGGGTGTGAAGCAGCTGGGGGGGTGGCAAGGAGGGGGCACGGAGGGGGTCCTGCTTGGCAAGGTGAGCGGTGCCCGCCGGGCCAGCGGCCGGCCCTGCCAGCTCTCTTTGTGCAGCCCTGGGAGGGAAGGGGGGAAGGAAGAGGCGACAGCAAGAGAGTGAAGCGCCTGGGGCCAGCCAGCCGTGGCTGATCTGTGCCAGCTGCGAGCCACTGCTCCTCTCGTCAATGTGACAATTATTTTGCTGGAGTAGGGAAGAAGGAGCCACCAGATATGTGCATTGATGGCCGATGGGGGCTGGAAGACAGCGGTGTGGATCTACAGCAGGACTCTACCCATGTGCACCCCGCTGACCCACAGCCATCACGGATTCCCTGACGCCTGGCATTCGGGGTGTGCTCCACGCACAGCCGTAGCCTGGCCAGCCAAAACTCCTGGGTCCCAAGGGAGAGGGAAAGGGCGGCCATGCTCTCCATGCCTGTCCCAGAGAAGGGAATGCCCAAAACCAAGCCTGTGTCTGCCAGGGAGCCGTTCCCTGAGCTGCTGCAGGGATGGGACATCAACACTGGCTTGCTTAGATCAGTTACCAGATCATCAGCTGTCAGGGAGAATGTTCCACCCCAAAGCTGCCCCTGCTGAAGTGCTGGTGCCAGCGCGGAGGGCAGTCCCCTCCCCTCTCCTCTGTCCCCTGGGCCACATTCCCGAAGGGACACTCCTCATGGCCAAAGGATGTTTTTTCCCCGTTTGCGTGCTTCTGGATGGAGGAACACGGTTCATGTAAGCCACAGCTACTGTCCCCAAGCTGGGATTAGTGCCACCTGTGTGGGAAGAGGGTTGGGTCAGGACAGCTCTAACACCCACGGCGGGACACTATGGGGGCGATGGCACGGCTGTGGCTGCTAAACACTTTTGAGAAGGGACTTGTGTGGCCGGGTAATGCCGTTTCACGGTGGAGCACCACAGGCACGTGGAGGCTTGTGTCGGACCATGGGACTCTCGGTAGCCCCCCAGCCGGGTGGTGTCAGCCAAGCACAGCACCCACAGGGCAGGTGGGCCCCTTGGGAAGGCAGCACCGGCTGGTGGCCCCGGGAGCACTTTCTGGGCACTCGGCTTTCTGTACCCTGAGGTCTTGACGCCCAGCCTGCGCCGCTGTGCCGCCCTGCCACAAGCCCTCCCTGACCACAATAAACTCCTCTGAAGCCGTATAGGGAAACGTTACGGCCTTCGCTGCGGCGAACGGTCACCAGGCCCGCCCGGCCCCGCCGCCCCGGGCCGAGCAAAGCCGGCGCCATCAGCGCGGCGCCCCCCCGCCACTGGCAGCCCCGTCTCGGCCCGCCGGGCCCCGGCCTTGCTGGGCGGGCAGCCCGGGCCCGCGGGCGGCGGCGCGGCGGCGGTGCCACCTGCCGGCGGCGGGGCTCCACCGCGGGGAGGGAGCGGCCGGGCCCGCGGGCGAGGGGAGCCGAGGGTTCACCCCCCGGGTGGGGGCGAGGCGGGCTTTCGGGGTGCCTCCCGCCGCCGGGCTGGGCGCTGTGGAGGGGCCCCCGATGGGCCGGCCGGAGGGCGGGGTGAGGAGAAGCGAAGCGCCCCAGGCCCGCGGCCGTTAATGGCAGCCCGGCATGGAGAGGGACCACAGAGTCATAGTTTGGGTTGGAAGGGACCTTTAAAGGCCATCTAGTCCAACCCCCCTGCCATGGGCAGGGACATCTTCAACTAGATCAGGTTACTCAGAGCCCCATCCAACCTGGCCTTGAATGTTTCCAGGGATGGGGCATCTACCACCTCTCTGGGCAACCTGGGCCAGTGTTTCACCACCCTCTGCATAAAAAATTTCTTCTTAACTATAGTCTAAATCTTCCCTCTTTTAGTTTAAAACCATTACTCCTTGTCCTATTGCAACAGGCCCTGCTAGAAAGTCTGTCCCCATCTTTCTTCTAAGTCCCCCTTAAGTACCTCCTTAAGGTCTCCCCAGAGCCTTCTCTTCTCCAGGCTGAACAACCCCAACTCTCTCAGTCTGTCTTGATAGGAGAGGTGCTCCAGCCTTCAGATCATCTTTGTAGCCCTCCTGGACCCGCTCCAACAGGTCCATGTCCTTCCTGTTCTGAGGGTCCCAGAGATGGAGGCAGTACTCCAGGTGGGGTCTCGCCACAGCGGAGCAAAGGGGCAGAATCACCTCCCTCGATCTGCTGGCCACGCTGCTTTTGATGCAGCCCGGGATACGGTTGGCACTCAGGGCTGTGAGCACACATTGCTGAGTCACGTCCAGCTTTTCATCCACCAGTACCCCCAAGTCCTTCTCGTCAGGGCTACTCTCAGTCCCTTCAAGGATGAAGGACGGCTTCAAAGCGGTGTGAGGGCAGGAGAGGTGACAGCCGGGCAGCAACGCTCTCCTGCTCTGCGTCACAGTTCTCCTGTGGCCATAGCTTAATGCTCACCTCGCAATTAATTACAGGCGCCACGGACCAGCTACAGAGGGAAATGCAGGCTGGCAGCGCTGAGCCTGAGCAAGCGGCTGCTCAGCCCTGCAAACACTGACCCCCTGGTGCTGTGGTGAGGGTGCTCGGTCTGCCCCAGGGATGGGCAGCTCTCGTGTCCCCTGCCCTCACCTCTCACCCTGGGATTTTTAAACTTTCACCAGGAGAAGGGCACCAGGTGAAGTCCCCCAAGGCAATACAATCGCCTGCGTCCAGCTCAGGCTTAGCCAGAGGAAGGACATGAGCCTCTACGTGCCTGATGTCCTCACGGCAAGCAAGGGGCATGAAGCCAGTCCAGCGTGAGCAGGCTGTCCATCCCAGCTAGCAACAGTGGTAGCGAGGCAGGAGCACAGCGATGCACCCACATTACCTACATTACTCATGGTGAATAGAAGGCACAGTGTTTGCCAGCCATGTTTTGTGTAGTGCAATAGCCAGTCATCTGCCCAGTCATCTGCCCTTGCTAGGTCCTATGGCCGTGGTTCACATGACGCGGCGTGAACACAGGACAAGGACATGCTGCTATGAAATTCAAACAAGGCTGGCAGCCTTCATCCACTTCTAAATATAAATGAAAAGACATTTTAATCACTCACTGCTGGCATTTTTCCAACAGTTTTTCCTCATCTCTTCCTTTCCAAGAAGGCTCAATCATTATCCCATCTACCAGGGGCGCCTTCTCATCATCAAACATCCTCTGCCTGTGTTCCCTGGGCTCTGCCTGCCTCCCCACACACGGCTCAGTCCCTTCTTTGGAAAATGCTGCTTTACGGGTTTTCTGACTTTTCATAATAAGTTTGGCTAAGATAGGGGAACGTTTGGTGTATATCTTTCAGGAAGAAACAAGCCCATAAGAGATCCCTCAGAGGACAGAGTGAGGAGGCTGCACTTGCAGGTGTGTTTCCAGAAGCTCCACTTTCACACTCGTTTGTGTCTGATGAGGGCCATCGTGCTCTAGAGAGATAACCTGGAAGCGAATCTGCTGCTACCAGGCTCTCACAGACCATTGCCTGTTCTGTGTCATCAGAAGTGAGGCAGCTGCAGTAAGTTCCTCAAATACAAACCCATATAACCTCCTATTACTTGGTCTTATGGTCTATGGACATCAAGAAGTGAGGTGTGTTGGGAAAGGTGGTACCTTACTTGACCAACCAATATGTGCTCCTTATAAACCTCACCTTATAGAGGCTTTGCACATATTTTAAGGACAAACTGTAGATTTTCTTCTGTGATATCTACTCTGTCCAAACTGGTACCAAGACCAGTGGTGGTTCCAGAGGATCTCATCTTCACAGGTCATTCTTGAAAGGCTCTGACTTGTCCCTCTGTTGCTCAGATTCTGGGCTCCCAAAGTTCATTCCTGTTGCTGCCCTGGGTAATTTTGGCCGGTCCTTCTGTGCCTCACATCACTCCCAGCCTTGAGTGCTGCATCTGCTTCTGCAAAGTCCGTCTTGTAAGTCTTTGCTCATCCAGCAGTCATGTGTTGGCAGAATGCATGGCTCTATCTCAATCAAAAAGCATTGCAAAAATTAAGTCTGTTTTGCTGGAAATTTTGATACTAAAGTAAACCAGAGTCTTCTGGATAAAGTCAAAACCTCAGACTATTTCTGGTAGTTTTCCTTTTGTGAAGTGCTCTATGTATTTATTCCACTGGTGTGGTGTGGTACGGTGCGGTACGGTTCCACTTCTGGTCTGCAGCCAAATTTTGAAAATCTTTTCTGAAATAGAGAACCATCTTTCCCAGATCACTAATTAAGCACTTGGAAACAATTGGGGAGGAAAAAATCCCCTACCCTCAACTGTGCAGTAAAGCACCAGCAATCATATTCCTGAAATACAAAAGTTAGCATTGTTAATATTAATAATATTTAAATTGCAAGACTTCAGTGAAATGAAGGTAGCAGAGTTGGAAAAAGAAAAAAAACATTAGAACTAGCTGAGATTTTACTTGGAAACTACTTACATAAATGACTTAAGTTCAAAAAAAGCTATAGAAGTAAAATGATAAAAGATTGCCTGGGCCCCCATAAATAAACCAACAGAAATCAATTACTCTTCTGTCTATAAGTCATAAACAATTTATAAAACAGAGAATGAACAACAATTTCTGTGACAACAGAGGCACTTCAATAATAAAGTGTTACCACTTCAACAACATTATTATATACAGCACCCAATTTCTGGAAGCAGGTGCCTTTCTTCACAGCAAGTCGCCATTACTAAGAGTAGCAATCAAATTGAGGCTACTATATGTTTACTGGCTGCGTAAAGGCAATTAGTAGCCCCACAAGTAAACAGTCACCCGTTTATACAGCATATTTCTAAATTAAAGGGATTAAATATCAGAGCGCTGCTCTCATGGCACAAGTGGCTCAGCAACTGCCACTGGAAAAAAAATGTGCTGGTTAGCACAGCCTGGAACCCACAGGCTGCAGAGGGGCAGCCTGAGCGAACACCACCATTTAGGGGGGGTGTAAAATTGAAGCTGAACAGGTATCAGATAGTAATATGGAAAATGGGGACACTACAGGTTGCTTTCTTCTGCCTCCCCTTGCTCTTCCAGCAGCGCATGTGCTCTAGGACTTTTCTCTGGTTCAGTAACTTGGTGGGTAGTTCCATGGACAAGTCCCTGCAGAGGCAAGAGCAGAAGTTTGGGGCAATTTAGGTCAAGTTTGCAGCCATGGTGTAGGTGGCCAGGATAGATAACCTCTCAAGGCCCCTTCCAGCTTGGTTGGATTGGTAGAGCCACAAGTGTGGAAATCCATGACTGCAAGGGTTTGCCAGCACAGGGCCTGGATTGTGTGTGTGCAGACACACATAGTAGAGACAGGGACCTCAGATACATTCAGTGGCTTTTACCATGAATCTCTACAAACGACTCTACCTTCTATTTGAGAAGGTGAAGTTTTCTTCAATGCCCTGGCTGCTTATTGTGATGACAGAGCAGAAAAAAAAAGCTAGTTTTTTTGAGTAAATATTGTATCTTTTAGCAACAGGATGTAAGAAATTTGTCCACGGTCTGGTACTTGCTGTGAACCTGCGCTAGACTGAGAGCGACACTGAGCAGGAGTGATTTACAAAGCTCTGTACAAGCAGCACTTTATGGTCTTGCCAAGAGAGCAACTGGTGCTTTCTGCTTTGTCAGTGCATCAGGACCGCACATGGACCTCAAGTCATGGGGCTGCCCTTATGAGTGTGGCTGTAGAAACAGGATGGGGTTGTCTTTGCTGCTTGGGCTGCACATCATTATGCATGCCCTTGTAAAAAGTCCCTCTCCATCTTTCTTGTAGGCCCGCTTCAGATTCTGGAAAGCTGCTATAAGGTCTCCCCGGAGCCTTCTCTTCTCCAGGCTGAACAGCCCCGACTCTCTCAACCTGTCTTCATAGGAGAGGTGCTTCAGCCCTTTGATCGTCTTTGTGGCCCTCCTCTGGACCCGCTCCAACAGGTCAATGTCTTTCCTGTGCTGAGGACTCCAGAGCTGGACGCAGTACTCCAGGTGGGGTCTCACCAGGGTGGAGTAGAGGGGCAGAATCACCTCCCTCGCCCTGCTGGCCACGCAGCTTTTGATGCAGCCAAGGATGAGGTTGGCCTTCTGGGCTGTAAGTGCACTACTCCCAAGTCTCACAAAAACAAATGGGAAAATCCCCCACAAAACATTCCTGATACAGAGCAGGTCCTGGGGCTGCCAAACGGAGAGTTTAAGACACCTGCGAGTCACAGAGCAGGTGGGATGCCTTGCAGCCAGCCCCTCTGCTAAACCAGGAGATGCTGATGTTGAAGGGGAGAGGCACTGTGGGCAGGTACCAGGTGTGTGAGCAGTGGATTCCCTCACAGGTAGGGCAGTGGCTGACCAGCACTGTCTCTGGGATTGCCCTCCTGCCTGCCAGCAGGAAGAACTGCTGCTTCACCCTTTTCTTTCTGGTATGACCGGCCATACTTAATGCTCGGTATTTGGGCCATGCCTCTATCCTTGGAGAGGTTTCACACTTGTTTACCTCCAAGTTCAGAAGTCAGTGCCCAGAAAAATACTGCTAGCAAGAAGCCAGCACATCTCACGTGCTAAGGCTTTCTGTGAAGGGAAAAATATTATTAAAATATTTTAGCTGGTTTTTTTTTGTATTATTATAGGACCAGGGTAGTTGGATTAGATAGAGAAAAACTAACACCGTGACACTACTACCCCAGAGTCATAGGTTTTAACAAAACTTGGCCACAGAGCCAGCATGAATCGGGAACCTGCACTGACTCTCCAGACTGTTCTCCACGCAGTTTCAGCTACCAACTCCCCAGGACAGCAGCATGCCATGGTTTAACCCCCACCACGCAGACGCTCCCTCACCTCCCTCTTCCCCTGGCAAGGGAGAAAAAGAGGGGAAAGGAAAAAAGCTCATGGGTTGAGATAAAGACAGCTTAATGGAAAAATAGCAGAAAAGGAAAAATAACACTAATAATAACAACAATAACACCAGACGCTTTCACTGCGTCCCAAGTAGTGATCACGGATTCCCCCGCCCCAGCTAAGCCCCATTTAAATACTGAGCATGATGTTTATGGTATGGAATATTTCACTGGCCATTCCATCCTTCTGTCTATTCTTCTATGGGGAGCTGAAAAAAAGTCCTTAAATAATGTAAACATCACTTAGCAACAAATGAAAACAACAAGTATTATTGACATTCCTTTCACAGCAATCACTAGAAAGAGGAATTAACTTTTTCCCAGCTGAAACCAGGACACAGCGGAAAGAGGAGTTGCTCACAGCGAGCGGTTCTTCCAGGCGCTTGTCTTACTCCACTGATCAAATCACAGTAAACCAACATAGAATCAGCATTAACCTTACAGGGCATATAAATACAAGACCAGAGGAGGGAGAACCAACCTGGCATTTCAAACACTACCCCAACCTCCTTCATCCCCATCAAAGGTCAATTCACACATTCAGTCTCAGGAGGAAGGTTAAAAGTGTTCATCTACCCATGACAGCATCTCAAGCTTGTGTGATCAACCCCATGCTGTTGCCCTGTGAGGACCAAAGTACTGACTGCATAAGCACGATCCTCACCCAGTGCCCAAAAGAAATTTCCTTGCAGCATCATCTCCCAGCAACATACTGGGTGAGTGCATCAGATGAACAGGGGCTTCACATGTTTGAGCGGTGACTTAGGTGTATGGGCTGCTTTCTGCTACTTCTGGGCACCAATGACATATTATTGCAAACCTGCTTTAGTTTCCAGACAAGAGGATGTGGAAAGCAGGCACACTGGAGAACATTATTATTTGAGCTGTTTCTCCTCATCTGCTACTTTATCTGAAAGGCAAAAGGGAAATTTAGGCTGAGAGCTAGCAGCAGAGATCGGTCCCAGAGGGCTCTCCAGCACGTGGGCTCCACCGCAGCAACCTCAGAGCCCCACTGCGCAGGAGCTTACTCTGTGCCTGCCACCGCCCCCTCCCATGACAGCACCAGGGGCTTTCAGAGAAGCTCAGAATCAGCTTTTACCCGTTGTGCACATGGGTCCACAACTCCTGCTCAGCTGAATACCCATTTGGGAGACTGGTGGCCAGTGGTGGACAGAAACAAGCTCTCCCAAACTGTTAAAGATTAGGTTTGGGTTTTGTTCCCCTACCTACCTTCTATTTCCCCTCCTCTTCTGGCTGAAGCATACGGGCTGCAGATTTTTCAGACATGATGTTTCAGTTGCTGTTTTGGCATAGTAATGTATTCCTGTTTCCAGCCCATTTCACTGCTAACAAATCCTTACATGTGCAGGAACGTTTGTGTAATCAAAGAGCAACATTTTTAAGAGTCAGGATTGAGCAGTTTAAAACCATAGGAGATAAGAATCATGGCTCAAGGCCTGGAGGCTGGGAGACTGGCAGAAAATGCCGAATGCCACGGTCAAGGTACTGCCTTTTTCCCATACAGAGTCCCTGTACCAGATACTTTGACTTTGAATTCACCCAAGATGTTAAGTGTGTTCTTGGGGGTCTATTTGAAACAAGCAAACAACATTAGATAAAATCCAAGCAAGTAAACAAGCCCCTGCCCGTAACCCAGACAAACCCCTTTTCCAGCTGTATTTGCCGTGCAGGGCTGTAAAAACAGCTCAAGGAAAGGGGCCCTTTCCAACTTCCAACCATAAATAGCATCTCCACAGTGGAGAGGTGCAGAAAATTAAAACATAACCCCCTCTGTCTGAGGCCTTACACTGACTTGCTTTCTGTTGTCAGCTTCACACTTGAGGGGAGCATTTTCATAAATAACAAGTATATTAAAGACCAAAAAAATTACTTTATTTTCTGAGAAACCTTGAAGCTTTCCTAGGCAATGTTAGAACAAAATAGGAAGTTGGGTTCTGGGCTATGGTTCCTGGAACTGAGACTCAAGATATCACATTGTGTAAAAATTACAGTACCTGAGCGAGCTGACAGCACTGAATTATGTTTCACTGCCTGCAGGTCCCCATGCTGGCTTGGCTTGTCTTTTAGCTAAGATTCTAAAGGCTTTAAAGGTGGGTTGATGTTGCCCTTCAGCAGCACTTGGAGGACTGACGGTGTTTTCAACAAACAAAAGCAAATGATACCACCCTGCCAGAGGGAAAAACAAGGTCAATCATGCTATGCAAATTAGCTCTCTGTTGGAGAGAAAAATCAAAACAGAGGAACCTGGTACCCCCACGGTACAGATTGAACATGAATAAACAAAACTTAATTCCTGCTTGATTTTATCACCAGAGAAGGTGAAAGAGGAAAATACATGGGTGCAAAAATACTTAGATGAATACAGCAGTGACTTTGGAAACCTCTCAGTGCTTGAAAAATAAACTTGTTGCTGTAAGAATGTCCCCCATGCAGAAGACACAGCTGAGGACCTCTGAGGAGCTATCAGACATCTAAACATCTTGCTTTTTGCTGGAGGCTATGTTAGGAGTATCCTGGCTCTGAATACTGGTGCTACCCTTCTCTTGGGTTATTTAATTTCAGTTCTTGACAGAAACCAGTCATGAAAGGAAATACACCAGTGCTGAAAATTCACCTGTAATATCTCAGATCAGGTGAATAGTACTTGTGTATTTCTAGACTTTTAGTTTATTTACTTAAAGGCTAGCTTACAAATTATTAAGCAATCTGTCAAAACAAGACTAATTTTAACTATGGAGTAATATTTACTGCAGATCTTGATGAAATCTACACCTTACACATCCAAAGATCCTCCTTCACTTCCCTGGGCCTAGGAGGATGACAAGAGCAGCAACAGGCACCACCGCAGGAGATCACTTTTTACTGAGGCAGGAGGAGCCCTGAACAGCAGAAGGAAACTTATGCTGGCAGGAATGAGAATGTGAAATCCACTGGGCTACCACAGGGGAACCACACAAATTGTTACAGAAATGCCAAATGCCTGAAAAACATTTCAAACAATAACAAATGTTTACTTGATTACTCTATTCAATATTTTAATTAGCTGGATGAAAATGATTTCAACTCGGGTGCTTATGGAAAGAATGGACACGATGCCATACTCATTTTCAGTTCAAGTTTTACTCTCAATTGCACAAAGGTTGAAAAGATCTTTTTTCAAAGTTTGAAAATCAGCATAATAATTTTGGTTTCATGTATAAAACCCAAGGGATACAGGAGATGTGTGACTGTTCCAATGTTCAGCATTAAAGTGTTGCACAACCTAATTTTATCTCATACATTGATTTTTTTGTACATTATCTGCTTCTCAATTTATAACTCCGTACAACACCCGCAGATATCTAAGGTTAAAATATTTTGATAAAATACCATGTTATGGAAGATTCCAATGACTTAGTACAGATTACAGTACAAAATAATGACAAGTCAGAGCATTGCTAGGAGTTTATTCAGAAGCTTTTACTTTCAGTTCTTATATCACAAAAGACGTTTAATGTTTACAACAAGTATTAGAAACTGAGATGTTTTTATTTCTACTATTATAAAAGTAACGTAGGAGACCGTTCTAAGCCATCTTCAAAATGCAGACCAATCTTTTTTTTGTATATAAACTGTACACAAAAACCAAGGCACTATACATTTTTGGATAATAAAGTATAAAGGTCGATTCGCATAGTTTCTCAAGAAATCCATGCTATAAATACAAACGCTTTGTTCAGTTTAGCACCTGAAGCAGCACTGAGAACAATTCATTACCTATTGCAAAGAGAAACTTCAGAATGCTAAGAGATACATATTGGTGGTATAGCTAATTCAGTACAAGCAACTGCCATCCAGCTACTTTTCTGTAGTTTTGACATGAAAGTCTTGAAAGTGAATATATATATATATTGCATTGTTAAATACATACTTGTTCTATGTGTTTATATAAATATAAAGTCTTTGTAATCCACAAACTAACAAAATAACACTTTACAAAGAGAACTTCTTCAAAACAAAAATGGCAAGTATTGTATGTAGCCAAAGGACACCTGCTGCAGTAGCTCAAGAAACTACTGTTTAAGTGCATAGGAGAGCAGAGCTTAAACACATTACCTTTTAAGAGTCAAAACTGAATTCCATTTCCAAAGAGTTCTCTTGACCGTTTATAATATTACACACCTCCAGATAGGTAGTCGCTAATAACTTCAGATTATTTCTATTTATTCTGTAAATGTGGGGTACAATTCTTCTAAAGGGCATAGAAAGTGAAAATGGACATCCCTTTAGCGCTCACTACAATAAACACAACTTAGAAAAGTCCTTTTGCCTTCTTCAGATTAACCTGCTTCCAAGATGGCAGTGCATTGTACTCTTCTCTCGTCATCTCTAATGCAACCTGCATTTAAAATGAGAGGATATGCCATCAGTAAAAACACTTACAAGTAGGCTAAATTGTCAAACAACTTCACAGTACAGTTAGACACACATCCAGAGCGTAACAGTGTGCCCGTTCTCTCCTTACCTCGAAGTCCTCATCTGAAAGATAAATTTCAAGCTTCAGTGGATCAACTCCTTCGGGCAGAGGTCTAGCTAAGAGATCTGCTAGTGGATACACCGTTTTACACAGCTTGGCCAGCACGTCCTCTACAAGGATTATCTGATTAGAAACATCAGCATCCTGTAGGGAGAAAAGGAAAACAGAGAACACAGGATCACAACGCTGAAACCACCAACTGCTCCCACTGCAGATGGCAGGGGATCAACCTGCACTGCCTGGCCCACAGAGCACAAAGCCAGACATCCAGGTTGCACATAGGCCAACAGACCTGCCCCACAACAATTTCACAGCTAAAAAAAAGGTCTACGCTTAGCAGAAGGACATCCTGTACTCTCAGAATCTCAGTTTAAGACCGAATTCTGTGTTTAGTCACGAAGCCAGCATTTTCCACCAAGGATGGCTGCAGGAGACTTACAAAGCAGAAAGTGTCATTGGCCTTGAGATGCCCCTTCACTGAAGGCTTTTAAAGCTGTCACATGTAATTCAGCTGTGACTCTGCTGGAGTTCCTGGAACCAGCTGATACTTTGCGGGGCATCTTGCTCCCCTGCACTTTGAGCCTGGAGGACAGACCAGAACCGCGTGTTGCCGCCTGTTTCACACAACTGAAACAGTTGTTCTACTAAACTCTAGCACATCTCTTTTAACAGATGATTAAGGTAACACTTTCCTCCTGTTTTTAACAAAAAGGAATATGAGAAGTTATATGAAAAAACAACTAGGAATGCCTGTAACATCCACGCTCCCAGTCAGACTTTAGCTGTGTTATTTTTTTCCTGTGCAGACTCCTGAACTGGACTTCGTAAATTCATCCTCTGGATTTTGGGGACTGACAACACAAACAAGCAATGTTACTGAGAACACAAGACACAATTACTAGCAACAGGAAACTGTGCAATGAAGATTTACCATTTCTGTGATCTCTGCGATGTCTTCCCTGTGTTCCCAACTTGGGAACATATTAGTGAAGGTCAGAGGCTCTAGGCCAGCATGAATTAGATAGGATTTTGGGGGCTTCTTTACATTTTTTCCTAAAAACAGTCAAAATACAAGAAAAAGAGAGAAATTACAAACAGTACCATGTTTTGCAATGTGGTTAGTTGCAATGTAACTAGTGAAATCTACCTCATTAGCACATTTAATTGATTCTTTCCTGAAAAGCTGAAGAAATTTAAGGCAGTAGGAATAAATTTCACCAGGATTTTTTTTAATGTAGTATGGCATCTTTTAACATGTTTTTCAGTATTCTTAAGTCTGCTTTTACTCTGTCTGATCACAAAGATCAAACCATGTATGCTGACAATCCCTCATAATTACTTCCTTAATCCAATATATTTCTTGTCTTACAAAAAGAGAGTTAGAATAGGGTAAGCAGAGTGTGATGGTCTGAAATTAGCCAAATCCAGGTAAACGAAACCTTCTGGTATGCTCAGCAGAAGTGTCCCGCCAGCAGCAAATACAGATTAACCTTGGAGGCTTAAGTGAGAATATTGAAATTGTTCTTAACTTGGGATACTGAGGTCTAATACAATCATTTTGTTATTACAAATTCAAAGGAATGGGATCTGGAAGTTAACAGAGGTATAGCAATAGCTGGATGGTAATTACTCATGATTTTCAAAGACAGTTGTTCTTCTTTAAAACATGTATGTGTGCACACTGTATATGACATGGACATAACCCACCTCTGAGTGATGCCGTATCAGATTAAGTGGTTAGTCATTATACCAAGTACCGGTGAAAAAAGGCCCTATGGGTTGAATGATTTAATTCCCCAAAGATTCAAAAGCACCGATAAACTCCAAGGCAGTCAGGGACTGGTAAGAACCATGATTCCAAAAAAATATTGTACCTTCATCTTACTTGGATTGAAACAACTCAGTCTAATCAAATCTTTCTTCCAGATAAGCAATGGAAAAGCTGAAGATGTTGCAAAGTCCAGAATCAGGTGAAACTAACAGAGCAACATGACACCACCTCAATTCAGAGGGCTGTAGCTTCCCTAAAAACTGCTTCTTGCAAAGTTCTGTTATTGCCTACGTTCAATCTCAGAGCATCTTTAATGGACTAAGATTTCCTCCAGAGCATGTAAATCCACTACAGAAGGCCCTGTTTTTTACTGTAGTCCCTTCCTGCACTTCATGCGTGCGGGCTGTCAGGCAGGAGAGCCTAAAAGAACACAGCCCCCTCCTCCCCATTGCCGAGGAGCACCCCAGGGAAGCGATGCAACACCTGTGCTGAATGCAAATGGAGAGCCTGGCTGGACATCGTTGTCCCATTCGGTTTGCAAAAGCTGAACGTTACAGGTTTGGCTTTACACCAAATGTTGGGAGCAAACTGATTAGAGAGAATACCTTCACATGAAACTCTGAATAGTAGAGGTAAAAGCTCTGTGGAGTAGTCTAACAAACATATTAGAATGTGAGTGCTTTAACTGTACAATTTATACAGGAGATTTATCGTTTGAATACTTGATTTTAAGCCTTCTCTTCCACATATTTTCACTGTGGTTTATTTGTTTGTTCTACCATGAATGAAAAACTTTGCATTTAAAAAGTATGTGTGAATCTGCTCTAGTTACGCTGCTCCACTCTCAGTAATTCAGTCAAGAGATAAAAGCAGAGTAGTGTTTGCTAATGTTCCCGTATAGGTAAGATGATTTTGTATGTAAGTGGAGAAACGTTTTCATTGCATGAACTCTGCCCTCAGCACAAGCTGATCTCCTTGTTAAGAATCACTGAAGGGTAAACCAGATTCTTCCCTCTCCTGGCGGTCTGCAGCTCAGCTCTCCAGACTGCTGATTTAGCAGATAAAACCACAGAAAAACTTTCAAGACATTTTGACAAGTTAAGTAAGATTTATGCACAAGGAGAACTGCTAGGTATATTCAAGGGGTATCCAGAGTTTCTACGCAATCTCTTTCATACCATCATGTAGTTAAGCATTGCAAACCAGGAAAAGAAAAAAAAAAAATGGGGGTGGGGGGAGGGAGGGAAGGAGAGAGGGACATAGATAAGGAAAGAAATGGAGACACAAAAATAAGAGAAAAGTGTTTTAGTGCTTCTGATCACCCAGCTATATTCTGGTTGTCAAAATAACTGCAGCAGCATTGGTATCTCCTGAAATTCAATTTCCCCACCTTGATAAGTAACAACACAGAAGAGCTAGTCAGCCCTGACAGCTTGATGCAATGAAATTTTGAACTGGTTGATAGAATCCCAGATCATGAAAGCGACAGACCACCGAAACAGCTTAGTTTGAACAGTAAAAAAACTGCTAAAGAAGTTCACATCAGCTTTAGCATAGAAATAGTATAAGTAGAATCAGTCTTTAACAGTAACAAACTTGCTCCGTACCTATCCAACCACACAGCCCAATGCTTTTGAGAACTACCCCATGCCAAAGAGGGTAATGCCACAACTGCTGCAAAATTGCGGCCAGTGCTAAAGAAGTGAGCACCCAGCAAAAGTACTTGTTCTATGATACATATGCTAAACCTCAGGCCCATGAGGAGTCACTGAAAAGCTTTCCACTGTGCATCAAACTCAGACGCAGCAAATTCACTCCAGTGCAGAAGGTAGTAATCCCTTTTCCCATCAAACTCGATGAAGTTCAAGAAATCTGGAAAAGTATCCAAACCTCAGCATGTGTATCTGATTCCATCTCTGTTGGGGCCAGAAAACATGATTTTCATTACCAGAAGATTACAGCACTGCACCAGGAACACTGAGACCAGGATCTTACTTCCATCTCTCTCACTAGCCTGCTGAGCAACTCTGGGCACTTCATTGCATGGGGCTTGGTTCCTCTATGCTGATATTCATGTCTGCTGTGAAGCAGACATTGTACAAAATGATTTCAAAGAAATGCAGCTCATCACTCCTTCTGACTTGCAAAAATTGGGGATGGGGGAGAACAAGTAACTGCCGCCTTCTTTAGGAATTCAGCAGTCACTGCCAAAGACTCTTCCAATTACTGCCCTGTCTTTAGCTGCTGTTTGGCAGGGCAGTGCTAGGGACACCGAAGATGAACCACATAGAGCAATAATGCAGTCCAACAAAGGTCACATTTCAGTGTCTCCAGTACTGATTTTCAGCTGTCTCCTGCAGGTGTTACCACCTCCCCTCAGTGACATGAGACAGCTGAGTAGAAATGGAACACTTGCACCTACTCCTGTTTGACCTGCAGATTGGGAAGGAGACTGGCTTATCCTCATAAGGGTGGAATCCAACAACAGTATTGCTTTCCCTCGTAAGATATACAAATGTCTATAGGAGATGATGACAGATGCCACCAGCTGTGTCACAAGTTGTAAAGTTTATTTGCTACAGAAGAAATCAATGGCATCATGAGGTCTGAAGGTCTGTAAGTGATCTGGCTTTCCTTGCAAGAGGGCATAGTTTGCACCAGTTAAGCCCTGGTGACTTATTCACAGTGGGAAATTGCTCTGAACCAACAGAACACGGCTGTTACTTATGCCCTCTTTCCTGGATGATAACCACACACCTTTCTTTATGCATCCTTCATCAGAAGATGCAAGGTCTGTTGCCAGCCTCACGTAACCTTAGATGAAGTGCGAGTAAAGCATTACAGTGCCTTAAGAAAACTCTGTGCAGAAAAAAAATCTGGTCAGTGTACTTTTACATGATCATCAGTTGCAGCCTGACTCACTGCACACTGAGTGGCAATAACTGTCTTGCAGAAATGAGCTCCAGCATTTCCAGTGGCCACCTGTTTCCATGTGGGACTTGTTCACTATCTTCAGTCTTTCCACCTCCCCCACTAAATCCAAACCCAGTTACATCAGCAAACAGTATCTTCACTCAGTCTTTTGATACACAGAAGCTTATGAAATATAAAAGGAGCTAGGCAGAAAGCCTGAACCACTCTCCCACAGTGGGTGCACAGAAAAGAAATAAAGCCTTTCCTCTGACAATTGAGTCAGCAGAGTATCTCGGCAATTTGGGAACAACGCCATCACTGCACAAATGGTTTGCCAAGAAAGAGTGGAGAATGTATCTTCAAATACACTGATATTTATCAGTGCCATTGGGGAAGCACCCAAGTGCCTTTCAGCTCAGGACAGTAAGGCATGGCAAGGCATGACGTACTCAGAACAGCCAGCACAGCAATCTGTTACCTTTGCAGTACTGGAGCACTGTCTCCATGGCGCATTTCCTGTCCGTAGCCCACCTGATTCGAGCTGATCCAGCGATTTTGTTTTCCACAGGCCACCAGCCTTGCCACAGGTATACTTCGTGGTGATTGTCAACAAGAAACAGTGCTGCACAGCCAAAAAGTAACAAATCCATCATCAGCCACTTATTAATTCTCGGAATCCCCTAAATAATTCCAGTCTTACATGTTTATCAGCATCAAGACAGGATAATTTCAAAGCTTTTTGTTATTCATCCAGCTGAGCCTCAGCTGAACTCAGATTCTCAGATACAAACAATGTATTTTTATAGCAAGCTTTTGGGATTCATGTACATTTGATTAGTTCTCAGCATCTTTATCACGGGAAAATTACTGTTACTGCTTAATGCTGTATAAGCATCACGTGCACACATCTTCCTGCGATAAATCAAGTCAAAAGTGATTACAGTCACGGAATCACTGCCCAATGTAGGATACAGTTATCTTTTTTCTTGTTGCTTAGGTATTTTAAAGCATATACCTGGCTGTGGGGCAGTGTAAAGATCTTCTTGCAAGAATGGCATGGAATTGATGACCGCAGGGTCTCTTGAAGGGTAAACATACTCTGTGGCTGAGAATTCTCCTGATGAACTACTGAGGCTGAACAGGCGGGGGGTGAAATTAAACTTTCCGGGATCTTTAAAGAACAAAAATTAAGAAGATTTCCTATAGAAAATGTCAGAAATGAATGTAAAAAAATAAAAACAAACAAAAAAAAAGAAATCAACTTTTAGAGCGACTATAAATTCTCTGATTTTTTAAAAATCAAGAGATGACCAGATGTCTTGGGGGACTAGCAACAGCTGTGAAGAACTTGAGCTAAAAGGTTGGCTGCCATCAGTTTGAATCTGATCCTAGCTAGTTACTATCAGCCGTTTCGTAACTGGCTGTTTTGCCGCTTAAGTGAAGCAAGCCCGTCTCAGAGTTTACTTTTTAGCTGAAAAATTTTCCACTTGGTAAATCAATCCCCTTGCTACCTTTGTTGGCAGTCTCAAAGCAAAGACGGGACAAGAATGTGTGCAGAACTGCCTCCTAAATCCCTTCAGAAGAGAAGCAAAATGTGTTGGTAACAGTGTTAACTGTTGCTCTGTGCTGCATGAATATAGAGGGGCTGCAGAAGGGGGAGAGAACAAAACGAAACACTTTGTTTTTCAGCAATTTCCTTATAGAACAGTATTAGTGGATTTTTGGAAACATCTCTCTGAAGGGATCATCTCAACTACCAAGTTCTTCAAAAGCTTTACATTAAATCTCACAGTACCATAGACCAGTAGAGTAAAATGTGAGTGCCAAATCCAGGAATGCAGGTCTACCTTGCAACATACAATCGTAGGCCTTTCGATCTCTCCTTCCTAATGCGTCCCAGAATCCCAAGGGCTCTGACCCTTCATCACATTCATGTATTGTCACCTTGCTGCTGCTGTGCAGCCCTGCCTCCAGCGGACACCTACAAAACACAACGAAAGAGAGTAAATCCAGCTTTCCTGCCCCGAACACAGCTAACACAAACCTGCTGGCCACTTGCATTATTAGAAACCAAAAGCACGCTATAGGCTTGTTGCATGCTTCATGTCAACACAGGCTTTCTGAAAATTATGTCAAAAATTATCAATAAACAAGATATGGAATTTCAACAAAGATTCTCATACCATTTCTGATCACATACCCAGGGTGGAGGAGCTGCTCGCATAAGCTCTCAAGTAGGGATTCTCACTGCCTGTTTTTGTAACTACTGCTGTCTTCTCGCATGCTTTCCCAAATTCATTTCCTCTTTCTTATTCACAAGGCTTGATTCTAATCCTCCTATCAACTGGGATTTAATTTGCTATTCAGATATTGAGCATCTCCCTCCAAATGGAAAAAGACTGTTTTTTTTTTTTTTTTGCAACTGTAATTAGTACATTAGGAAGAGTTAAGTGTATTTGACCTTAAGTGAAAGTGATTACAGAACATGTGTTTTCCCTACTCCACCAAATCAACTACCTGTCATTCCTCCTCCTTACCAAGCATGCACGTTGCAGTTGTACTCAGAGGAGAGCTTATTTATTTCAACACTTCTTTGAGACAGATTATTTTAAGTAAATTGGTAGTCTGTATAAACATCTCCAAAATGTAGGTCAGACACTCACTGTTCTTTTATTTTATTGGCTGCTGTTCTTCCTACATCCTTGGTGTGAGATTGTGCTTTGCAGCCATGCCACAGGTAGATAAGAGCTTTATTTATATTAAGGACAATCATGGATGTCCGGGAACGCAGGCTGCTGCAATGACATGCTACTTCAAGCAAGTTTCCTTCATTGGGAACTTCTCCTCGCACGCAATATAGCCTCCAGTCACCTGCAGCAAACAGGAACAGTGCAGCAGTATTATACAGTCGCACGGTATTGAAAATTCAAGACCTCTGCTCTGGAACAGCTGTTCTCTTTCTGGATGAATTTCACATATTGCATGCCTATAATGTCACAGATTAAACTAGCTAAGCATCAGGTGTGGCTAACACCACTTGAGAAACCCCATTGCCGAAAAAATGCCTTATGAAACCTTGCTACAAAAGTGACCTGAAGAGTCAGGTCTACTGTGTTAAGAGCTGAAGAGCTTAACAGAGCAGAAGAGTCAAGTTTCTGCTCTGTTTCATGCAGGGGAAAAAAAAAAGTAAACAAATACAGTAGTCTTCTATTCAGCTCCTCTTCCCCTGTGCACTTTAGGCACAGGAGGTCACATCCAGATGTGAACTGGGACATTTTCAAGTTACACCTGCATTGAAATTCCCCTACTTTAACTGCAGCATTCAAGGAGTATGTTGCAAAAAGTAATGAATGGATAACAAAAGCCTAGAGTTCTCCTTGGAGCAGGAGAACTGCTCATAAAAATAGTCTTTTGTCCAGACTATGTAGAAAATAACATATTTTAAAGCAAACAGGCACTTTGCATAATTAAAAACCAATTAAAACAATTTACGTGTGTATCAATACAATAAAGTCAGCTTGCTCTAGGGTGACAAAATCCATTCTAAGCTCAAAGAAGAAACAAACTACCTTAGAACAAGGCACTGCAAAGCTGTGCAATGGGTTTCATGGCATTCATTTCCCTTTTTTTACAGAGTATGGTAGTTGAGACTGAACTCAAAGTGCTTCACAATAGTTAGAAAAGGATTTTGGGGCAGAAGCTCTAAACTAACAGTAATTTACTTTGTGCATTTTCTTCTTCCTCTTCCCTTCTTCCAGCATGCACAATCATCCCTCCTTGGAAGCACTGCAGGAAGCATGGTGGTTCTTTCCCTTGAAGCACTTGTACCTGGAAATTGAAAGCGCCACTCTTCATTAAAAAAACGAAGCAAGTACACAGACTTAGGAAAGCTAATCTCTATGGATTATTAAAAATTATATAGTTGTGGCCACCCACGAAGCTGGCTTTCCTTGTACTTCACAACTGCTGACTATTGGTTAAATTAGCATATGTATCAGCATGCAATGGGTTTCATATGTGACCTGCATATTAAAAGAAACCTCTAGCTGGAATCCAACAATTAAGAGTTTCAGAGGGAAAAGAATACCAAATAAAATTTAATTTCAATTATTTTAAACTAACCATTATTTGAATTCTTTACAGGACTGGGCCATCTTGCCTGATATTCTTTGAAATTATTATGAGATGCTGTAGGAAGTGAAGTAGGTTCACAATTTGCTGTAAACTGGTTTATGTGACAATATGCATGTCCTGTGCTCATTAAACATTGTATTTTGATTATGAAACTGATATAATCAATTGTTAAATCAGCTATGATGCATAACATCCCACACTCTGGGTCAAGTGTATTTGTGTATCTCCTCTGTCAACTCCTGCCTTACTGGTCACGTCTACACTGCTATTAAAAGACTAATTACAGCATTATTAAGGTACAGAAACTTTAAACCTCCCTTCTTGTGTGCTGGTAACACTTAAGCCACAGCAAAGCCTAACTCTGCCTAAAGACAAAGCAAGCTAACCTGTCCTCTGAGCTGTCTCTGCAGTTGCTAGAATCTCTGCAAAACGAGGTGATCTACTCCAGAATTACAGAGTAAAAAAATTGAAAATTTCAAATTTTCATGCCTTGGCCTGGCAGAAAGCACTTCTCCTGTTCTCAGCACTAGGAAGACAGTCCTGTTATCTGAACATGTATGGAAAGGAAGGCACAAATTTGTTTAACTGTGCTTCACCTATATCTGCAGGGAGAGGAAAGAAGATTCTTCTTCAGCCATTCTCAGAAATATCATCTTTAGAAAGGGAATTTGGGAATGACAATCCATAAAGGAGTTTATGTGTCTCTGGAAGCTGGAATAAAGGGAAAAGTAATTTTGAGGTCTGGCTATTTGTACTGGCAAGAACACCCTTACAGAAAGAAAGGAGGCAAAAAAGATAATCTGCATTTACTGTTAGTGGCTACTTGGGCAGGTAAGTCTTACCAGGACTGCTGCCTACATCTGCAGGAAGCTCACCTGTGCTCCTCTCTCTTCATCAAGTTCCACCGTCATCAGTGCTGAGGTCCCTTTCTCACTCACTGTGGAGTGCCTTCCTTGCCAAAAGAAATACACGCATTTCTCTTTTCCAACAGCCCTTACTTGTTGCTCTCCTTTTTGCCTGCTTCCAACTGCAAAACAGAAAGCACATGCTGAAGATTAAGTAGTCTGGCTATAGGTTTAAACAGCACGTGGTTTAATCTCATCTGCCAGCTCAGCACTATCCCATCCAGAACAGGAAAGATAAAATGTCCCATTGGAGGAACATTAGGTCTCCAAGCCAGTATGTCCCCGGGGCAAAGTTGGCATTGTCTCAGCTGGTGGATGCAAGCCCACAGGCAGAGATGCCTGTGTTGGCCAGAGAAAGAGAAGTGCAAAGAACTGGTGCTATCTGGAGAAAAATAACTGACATCACTTGAGCCAATTTGCATGTGAAATGGTATGTCCAGCCATATTACCAGAAGAGTGCATTATGGATCATTTTCCACATTACACACTGTTCTTTGGCAGCAGGAGAGTAGCTGGCTGCTGAGTGATACTGGAAACAGCAACAGTCGAGAAAGCTACAGGCATAAAAGAAAAATCTCTCTCGGTAAAGTGATATTAGAAAGGAAAACTACACAACAAAAGAACACCAAAAGCAGTATTTCGCAGTCCTAAAAAGTCAGGATTGGGCAAGTTTTATTTAGTTTTTTTTTTTTTTTAAATTAACTCACTATTTCATGTTGGTCTGGAAAGTGGGTTAGCAGCAACTTTTTTTTTTGTTTGTTTAAAGGTTCAGTGTTTAGTTGTTACGATAAGCAAATAATGTTCACAGCAAGGGAAGTTCAACAATACAACCAGTTCTGGAATATTTTACTCTTTCCAATGAATACTGAATAAACAGATATTATTAAATCAAAGATTTAAAAAAACTTCCAAGAGTTTTAAACCAGATTCTTGAAAAAATATTAGAACTTCTGCCTTGATTTCAGCAGTGCTGAGCAGCATCCAGCTGAAATACTTAGGAGAAAGCATCCTGGTTTTTCCAGTTGGGATATTCAAACCATTAGCCACTTCTAAAATCTACGGTTTGCATTCTTACCTGTAAGTTCAGCCTATAGAAGTACTGCTTCCTAAATAAAAACTTATTCTGTTTTGGAGTGATGGAAAATATTTTCATCTATTGGGATTAGGAGTCTGTTTACAGTTCAGTATTAGTGTTACCCACTTCTCCCAAGGCTTACAAGCTTTTGTATTTTTCTTGGACTTGCCAGTATCTGAACTCTATGATCCTGAATAAGACCTACCTACAATTTTGGCTAAAAGCCTGAAGCTGTATGGCTGTTGTACTGCTTTCAACAAATTTTAATATTTTGCTATTTGGAACAATAATTTTTAGACTATTTTACTTACCACAAAAGCCACCTATTCTTATTTTAATGGCAAAAAGAAGAGTTCCAACGAGCACACTGAGCTGACTGATTCTCAACATTTACCTGCTGCTCTCAGGCTCTTTGTCAGAACACTGCTCAAGGTTTCCACTCGAGACTGAATCCTACCGCAAACGGTTTCCAGAAACAGCAAAAAGGACAGCAAGGGGAATGAGATGGCAAGAGCTTTTCCTGTCATTGTTACTGTTCTCTATTACCCAGCAAAGGCTTTCCTTGTTGCTAAGCCTATCTCTCTTGCAAGACATTCAGTCTGCTGTCATTAGTCCCGCAGTTATTTTGGTGTTAAGCTGTGGGCACAATTCTGGCTTAATGAGCTGTCCTGTGAACACATACAACACCGCTGTTGGGTAAAAGGAGAAATGCTTTCTTTTAAACAAAATAAAATAATAAGCTCTGCTGCTTAATGGCCTAGGAAGGTTAAATTAGCATTTCTAACCTTTAAAACAGTTTCACATCCAAGGAAGTCTAGGTCTGTATCTCACCACTAACAGAAGCAGTTTTAGCTGCAATTCTCCAAGCTTCAGCAGGATGAAATGGAATTGTTCACTAACCTGTAGTGCTCACCATGTACTTCCACTTCACCACATATGTGTCTCCCTCATGGAACTGCCCTATGCTTTGCTTAGGCAGTCTACTATAATCGAATTCCAGGATGTGCCAGACATCCACAGAAGCAGTGATAATTTCAAACTGCCTCCCATCTTCTCCTTCTACAAGTCCATAGCCCCGGCCAATATTCATTCCATCCAAGACTGTGCCTACAGTTGTTTGGGGCACAGCCACCATTAGCATGACATCATATGGTTTAGTCTCAGATCTGGGTTCTTCCTGTCAAAAAAAACACAGGAGAGATTTCTTTGAGCATAGCTTTTTTTTCTTCTTACCCCACAGTTCTACTCAAAACAGTTTGACTCCTGCATATTTCAGTACTTTGGTATCTTGTCATCATTTGATGCCTTGTCAAAGCCACCTTGGCAGTATTCATTGAGCTGCACAGCACTCATATAAAGCAGCTCTGTGGGCTCACTATAGCTGGTCATGTTCTGACCCGCTAGGTCAAAGCCCGCAAGATAAAGAAAGTGCTCTGGATCCTTGAGAGCAAGCTTCTCTGGCTTTCATCCCAGCTAGGTCATCTAGTTTGAAATACCCAGCATGCTTATATGCACCTTCTGATGAAGAGATTCACTAGAATTCTTCTCATTGAGTTTCTTCAGCTCTGTCCAATCAAGAAATTTTTCTTTGAACAGTATGGTCTCGTTATGTTCTGTGAGTCTGCCAAACACAGCCCAGTCTGGGCGGCCTTGTCCCTTTCTGTACAAGGGAATAAAAGAAATAGAATGAAATTAAACACTGTGAAATAAGGGCAAGAAAACTAAGTTTCCACAATGAGACTAAACTCGAGTTTTGATACCTGGGTATGAGGGGATTGCATTCTCCTGGGTCCAGAGGATTTATGTCACAATTGGAATAATCAAAGGTGCCATTCCACAGGTGTTTTGCCAACTGGAATGCCACTTTTCTTTGTGCTAAAGTAACTTCCTTTCCATGCCATACATATACTTCACTGCCAAAATCAAACACCAGCACCTACAAAAAAAACAACCTACCATTAGGATAGGTGATACCCTGATCCTCCAGTTTCCTAGCGCTGCAAGCTGGCAGTGCGTTGAACACAGATTCCTCCAAATATCTGAGTTTCTGCAGTGACACTAACAACTAGCACTGCGATGCAAGTAAGGCCAGGGCAGTCATGTCTAATTGTTGAGGATGACTGGAATGCTATGAGGTGTATCTTTAGGCGGTAGCTAAGTCACTAGCAGATTAGAGAGCTCTTATTACTGAAAACTTGATTCTGTTGCATGACTGACTACTGCCCGGTTACAGCAGCTTTCACTGACACTTAGACCTAAGCTTCGTCCTGCAGCCGGGCAAGGCTGACAGAACTCACAGCGTGGGTAACTGGCTCAGCAAACAGGCAGCAACTTGAGTACTTTCAAGAAAATGCATCCTGTCTTTATTTTGAAAATCTCCTCTCATTCCTACTTAGATGGGTGAAGTGGTTGTTTGAAAGGGAAGAATCTGCTAAGGCTAGAAATAAAAATGCTTGAAAGGGAAAATAAGTTTTTCTTTTGTTTTGTTTTTCCAAAGTGCTACCTGTTTCTCACTTCATGATGTTGGAGTGAGCCACTGTTGACAAAAGATTTACACTTCCTAAAATAGTATTTCACTTTAAAGGTAACAGGATCTAATTTCTTGAGATCTGCAGCACGCTAGACAGCAAAGTGCTCAGAAGCTTTTCAGAAACACAGAGGACCCAATTTTCAGTAAGCTTCTCCATGAGTATTTGCAGTTACTGACAGTTGTTACCAGCTGTACGTTCCTGCACTTGCCACAGGAGCAGTAAGTGGCACCATACCTCTTTTGGTTGTAGCAGGGTACATTTTGGCACCTTTCCCCAGTAGTCATCCTCAGGAATGAGTTTATCTTCTACGAGACGGTAAATGCAATTTGTTTCTATTATTGCAGCTTCATACATTTCATCCTCTTCAGGACTTCCAGCACCTTAAGAAAGAGATTGTCAAAAATAATAAAAAATTGTAACATCCAACTATCTTTACTAAAGAGAACCTACTCAACTATTTTACTGTGATAAAACATCAGATACTGTAAGAATGCTTACACTGGTAATTTGTCTGTCCACCAAGGAGTTTCCAGAAGTCTTTGGCTGCATGCGTATGGGTATTTATTCCTTCTTCTATAGTCTGTATATAAGAAGCTCTACAACCAAGTTCCCTCTTTGTCTGAATTAAAGTTGCAAGTTCTGAAGCCTAAGAGATTAATAGTTACCTGAACAGGATTGCTTAAGTCTTTGGAACACTTGTGCATATCTTGTTCAGGGAAAAGGCAAAAGTAGATAGGATATAATAGAGCAAATAGCAGGAGAAATGGTTATTATTTGTTGCATTAAACAAACAGACACTAGAGAAAATGTTACAGAAATACATTCATTCTTTCATTTGCCTTAAAACAAGACTTGATCTTCAAGAACATGGGAATAAAAAGGACATCCTGCAATTCAGACTATTTTTTGTTTGAGTGCAAATCTGTTTCCTGAGGATATCCTCTTTTCTCTTGCAGCTTCACAACCTACACACTCCTATATCAGCTTTCATTCACTGCACAGCCTAAAACATGTTTACAGGAATCCTGTAGATCTACCTGTCACTGACTATCAGTTAAATGCCACTTTTCAAGACAACTGGCACCAAGGCTCAATTACATCAAAGACACATGCTGTGACAGTTCTAAAAATAAATAAGAAAAAAACCCAACTAGTACTAACCTTTGCTTTTTCTATGACATTTGCAAACTCTCCTACCCATAAGAAACATAAATGTGGAGTTAACAACAGGAAACAGTCTCCACTGTTCAGTGACGAGGCCCGTGGTTCAACTAATCTTGTTTGAACGTGTCTTCTTCCTAAGGAGAAAACAAAGCTAATTATATTCCTTTGGCTACTGCTATCAAATGCCAAGATCTAATTTGTTTTGAATGAAATACAAACAATCCCAGCACATTTAGCAAAATACATGGAAACAGACTGTTAAGGAAAAGTTAAAAGACTACTATTGTGGGAAAAGGATTTACTCACAGGAAGCAAAAAACCCATTGCCTCCTATCAACTAATATTTCTATTATTTACTGTTCTTGCTTTAACAACTTTTTGTCCTTCTGGAAAGAAACGAATTAAGTAAATGGCAGACAACAGCCAAATTCCAGAATCCTTTACATTTGCTTAAGGGAAGCTATTGCACAGTTTCTGTAGGCAGTAAAAAGTTTTAAGAATTTACTTTGCAAAAAAGGTAGCTATTATTTTGCAGAATCAGATGCATTACTACGCACTGTAAGGGGAAGTGGAGCAAGAACACTGTCATGTCACTTCCAAGTTATACTTGGAATAGGACAGTTCAAAAGATTCCACAGGGGATGGATAGAATTCCTGAAATATTCTGTTTTCTCCTTGGAAAGCACACAGCAGTGGCCACAATGCAGACCTATTTGTAAGGTTTTGCATTTGTCACAGAGTTCTCACTTATTCTTTTCGGTTTTGGATATAAACCTTGAGCTGGAGATCTAGAACAAGCTAAGCATCCAACTGTGGTAGCAACTCCCATATGTTACAATCTGCCTATTACGTATGGAAAGTAAAAGCACTTGCAGCATACCTTTAATTTGCAGCAGCATTAGCTTCTTGTATGGCACAGCACTGTTGTTAGAGTTTTGCTCTGTTAAATTAACACTCCGCAGGCTAACATTGCTGAAGTTCTCTTTGCTTGCCAAGCCAGCAAGTGCTACTTCTGAGAAATTTGAGTTTGTAGACACTTGTACATAAGTAGTAGGAGAAAAAACACACACACGCAAAAAGAAAAACAACAAAGAAAGGACAAAATTATGAAAGAATTGGTTGTTGTATTAAAAAAAAAAAAATTACCCCCATCATTATTTCCTGTTTTTCCTCTTTCTCAATAGCAAGAGCAAATCAGTTTGAACTCAGATTAACTACTAGCCCAAAAGCTTTGTGGGTTTAGTAGTACCTAAGTTTCTAGATATCATCCAAAAGTAAACTGTCAGAATTATGTTATTTGGCAGAAATACAAACTTTGCTAGGAAACATGTCTTACCCAATGTTTTTTGAAGTAGCGTGTAGATCTTCAATGCCGTATAATTGATTAATGATAAAAGACAGCAGAGTAGCCAAGGTTAATTACCTGAAATTCCTTTCAAATTTGTCTCAGCCACTGTGACGCAGCAGTCATTTATATTTCAAAGTATTAGTCATGTTTTACTGTAAGCTTAAAGCCTAAATTCTTGGCTACTTCTGCTTATTTCTCAACTAAAGACAAAGCACTTTATGAATTTATAACTCAGGGAAATGCTTTTCATCAAATGGCAACAACGTACTATACATATAATTAGTGTTTCATCAATACAGGCAATGTTTAAAGCTGATCTCCCTTTATTCCAATGTAATAAGGAAAACTTGTACCCAAAATAGTAAAAGTGACTTGAAAAACCTTTGAATAAATTTTACAGTAATGTCTCCTGCTGTCCGTCTGGTTGTCAGGAGAAACAACGTTACAAGTAAAACACAAAGCCTTGCCACAGAGCACTGATCCTTTATGGAAATTAATCTTTTGGAGTCAAGAAAGCTAATCCCAGTTTCTGAGAAAAAACTAGGACCCAAAATTGATGCCAGTGTACCTGAACAAAACTTTATCTATTCTTGCCAGCTCCCCCCTCCAGCATAACATAACACTAGATCTGCTTTCCTTGATCTTCTCATCCTGCAGGTGCAGTGGCACTCTCCCTCTGCACAAGGTGACTGTGCTAAATATAAATAATTAAACCTATGCACAGGAGGCTGCTGTAGGTGGCTTTCCTTGAGGAATTCACACATGCCCTTCCCTCCAGGCCTCCTAGACAGTCTATATTCAACCTTATACCTGAATCAATTTATTGCCTCTCAGAGAATATGTTCCGTTCCTTCAGTTGTGGTTTTGTGTTGGGATTTTTTGTTTTGAATTAAAATAGCAAGACAGCGTCTTGTACAAATCATACTGTTAGCTTACTTTTTTCTACTTTCATTCTCTTTGACTCCATGAAGGCAACATTCAGTCTTTGTTCAGTATATTCATGAAGAATATCTTCTCTTGCTGCCAGCATTTTCAGGGGGTTTCTTGAGGATTGGACTCTGCGTGTAGGCCTAACTGCACGTTTGTGCTCTGCTACAGAAGATATTAACCTGAAAAACAAGCAGAGTTAATAATCATCAGTTAATTTTCCTAGTCAGAATCATCTAATGACAAGAGATTTGCTTTGATTTCGGGTACGACATTTGTTAGGAAATCAGGATCAGCTCCTTGATTCAGGCAGAAGAGTGATTTCAGAAATGTGTAGAAGAAATGGACAAGCCCAGTAATAAGGTATCTACAAGATGACTTAAAGTTGAGCATTTTGATCACTGCCCCTACGTCTGCATTCAAAACACTGGGGAAATAAAAAAAAAAAAAAAAAAATTTCTTACTTTGGTGCATAAGGATCAAAGATGGCATCAAAGTCCTCATCAAGGTCCAAAGGCACTGAGGAGGAAGGGAAATCCACATGGCGATAAAATTTGGAAAACGTTTCGTCATCATCCAGCTTCATCACCTCTTTCACAGATTTTCCTGTAACTGTCAGCACTGTCTCTTGCATCCCAGCAACTGTAGGAAAAAGAAAACATCGTGCCCAATAAATAATACCAGATTCCAACTCTAGAACAGGGAAACATGGCTTGCTTGGTAGTTGTTGGGGTGGGCTTTTTTTGGGGTGGTGGTTTTTTTTTTTTGTGTGTGTTGTTTGTTGTTTGCTTTTTTCAAAATGGAATTTGAAGGAGAGATGGTAGAAAAGTCTGTTGGAAAAGAATGATAAAAACTGACTGTAACTGCTTTATTGCAAAATGGTCGGGAAACATGTCTGAATAAAAAGTTGGGCACTATCAAAAATGAGTTGTTCTGATGGATGATATAAGCATTTTATGGTGCTGTATATTCCATCTTGCCTCCAACCACATAATTCCTTCCTTTGAAAAGATCTACTAGAACTACAAGTGGAAAAGTCACTGCTTCAGACTAGTGAGTTTGGCACAATCATTATCCTATGCCAGTCCCTCCTCTGCTGAAATGTGAATATGTTTGTTTATGATATTTGACACTCTACAAATTACAAAAGGATTTTTGTCTTACAAATGGAGGACAGACGTATGAGATGGAGACACCAGAGAACTCCAGACAGCTTCATAAGTAGCCAACAAGCTGTACAAGGAAGCTGCATGAGCTGCTACAGGGAGTTTTCAAAAACGCAGGAAGCTGAATGAATTGTGCTTGGGAGCAGCTTAGTGTCCTATCTTGACCTTAATAAGATTAAACTACATTTAAAGCTGTTTCACTGTATATGACAATATGGTTCAGACTGGCTGTGTGGTTTTAAGAAATTTTCCTCTCAAGAAGAACATGTACATCGTGTGTAGAGATGGAAGAAAGTTATTTTGGCATTTGTGATTTACTCTATTGTACATTTGTAATACAATAGCAGAAGGCTTTTTTGTTAAAATTTAGCAAAGATTGAATCACAAAAATAAACAGTGTGACCAATACATGTGTTCTGAACAAAGACATACTTAGCTTCTGTTACTAGGTATTTTAACTAAGAGGTACTCTAAGTAATTTACTGAAGTTGAAGAGTGGATACTTTGTCACCCTCGGTAACTCTACCAACCTTTGTTATTCAGCCTTCCCAAGAACGACTCCAGCTTGTCAAGTTTCATATCTGATTCCAATTGCATATCAGGCCTGGCTTCAATTTCTAAGCGAACCAGAAAGTAAAACTTGTTAATTGACAGGAAGTAAAAAAGCCTGAACATATTTCAGTTATTTTTATTCCTTACCTTCTAAGGGCTTGGTAGACTTCTGCCGGTTACTGAAAGGGGATGCTACTGGTGTTAGTGCACTTGGAGAGGCCAGGCCTGCAGAAGAACAGAGAACACAGAAAATGCAGTCCTGCATCAGCCCACATTTCCAATGATGATAGGGGAAGCTATTTAGGGAAAGCAGATGAGCCTGACCACTTCCTATAGTCCCTCATACTTTCCCAGCCTCCGCAACTGTTGTATTATTAGGGATGGCAGAGCATACTGCCTCATGTGCTCCTGAAATCAACAGCAGCCTGGGAAACTGTCCCGTTCACAAGAACAAAGCTTTGTTTCCAGTGTCCGTAAGCAAGCTAACACAAGATACATGCTTTCTCTTGAATACAGCCATTTTGCTTGTTTTCAAGGTAGCAGCAGTTCACTTGGTCTACATTTTGGACTCCAGTTCTACCACGAGCCACATTTTAAAAACATGCAACTGTTCTGAAGCAGTTAGCAGGGATACAGTTAAAAAAGATACAGTTAGCAGGGAAACTACCAAGATCTTGCTTGGCACCTTCACAACCACCACCCCCTCACCCCCCTTTTTTAACTGAAACCCATTTCTATTGATACACATAGCAGGATGCATCTGACCTGTGAAAGCTGTCCCTGGATTAAGGGGTAATTCTTGGGCCCTGTTATATTTTTAAGAACATGTGGAAATGGAAGTAGAAATGGAAGTCAGGGTTGCCACCATATCAAGCACCACTCCCTCCCCTTTTCTTGTACTCTCCTCCCTCCTTTTTCAGTAACTATCACAAAGAAAATCATTCTGGATCCAGTGGATAAAATAAAATGATTTCTGTTTAGTTCTTTTCACATGAATCTAAGTCGCTACATTAAGAGAAATGGCACTCTATAGGTTTCATGTTTTTTATTAGGTAGAAAAGCATACTGAAGCAAAGAATTGCATCTATTACCTCTTGTTGCCTAGACTTTCAGTAAATGGAAAAAATTACATTTAAACTTTTCTTTAATATCTATTTGCCACTTAGCCATAGCTTACTAATTACTGAGCCACGTAAGTTTAAGCCCTTAGTTATTTTTATCAGATTAAACTGATACCGTGCTAGGAGAATATATACTAATCACATTTCTGCTATCTTTCCTGCAACTCCTAGCAAGTCATAATTGTCAAACACCAAGATAGATTTAGAATACAATTGAGTAGTTTTTCCAATAGCAATTTTTTTCCCTGTTACTTAAGCGACTCAAAATTCCAGAAGGTTTTAAGTCAACTGGTAAAGCCTTCATCAGGACGTATTTGAGAGGACACAGCTCTTAAGCAGCTCTCCCAGGACTTAATCCACAAGACCACATTGAGAACCGCTTCAGATGTTAGTAAAGGGTCACCTTCCAATTAGGACTGAAAATTTTTCAGTCATAAGAAGCAATTAAAATACAGCATCTGTGCACATGTATATAACAAGGATTTAATTCTGTATTGCTTTCTCATCATCTCTTAAATTAAAAACTCATCATGATAATTCATTCTTTTAGGCAACAAAAATAGCACACATCTGAATAAAATCCCACTTAGGCGACTTTTATTGATGCCACTGCCACTGGATTACCTTGCTTCTCCAAAAGAATGATTGCAACAACTAAAGAGATCCTTTACAGGTATTTTTCTTTTCCCATTAAGAAGAGCAAATGCTGTCACCTTCTATTCCTTTCCAAAGACCAATCTATTTGGCAAAAAAAAAAAAAAAACAAACCAAAAAAACCCAAAAAAACCAAAAACCAACCAAAAAAACCCACAAACCAAAAAAACCCCAAACCATCTCAAAAAGCAGTCTGTGGACAACTGAACCGTTTTTCTTGGTGATCCTCCAAAATATGTTAGTCTTTAAACACTGACCACTGGCATTGCTAGCAGCAAAACAATGTAGGCAGCAGCTAAAATCTGTAAATGATACACCCCACAATGATTTTATTTTTGGTGGTTGCCATTTAACGCAAGATTCGTTTTTGCGTTCAATAATGAAGTTCTTGTAACCAAACAAAATTTAGTATCCATTAACCACAAGATATCAGTTTAGCTGCCTTCTTCCCAAAGCCACCATCATCCCAGGCACACTGCATGAACACATGTATTTCTACCACGTACAGCCTTCAGAGACTCCTGTCCACTTCAGAAGAACGATTGCATCTGGAAACAGTGACTGAATTCAAGAGATCCCAAAAATGTCAACATAGCTCCCTTGTCATTTCTACTCCCTGTTCTATGCAGAAATCTGCTCAGTGATTTCTGCAGCCAAATACTACACTTCCAGGTTGTTGTCCAAAACAGCATCCATAAAAATAACATGTGTTTGCTAAATATTCCCAGTGACCCTAGGAGTCGGGGAAGTGCTAGCAATAGCAACAACAACAACTAGATTTCACAACTTTTCTCTACACAGTGCACCTGGGTTTTCAAAGGAAGAATAAATAAGAAATAATAATCCAACTGTACCCTCTGGGTTGTATTAGAAGGAAAAATGAAACGTATGACTATGGAAGTGATTGACTACCACCAGTCAGACAGAGCCCAGTAACAAATGGATGGTAGTGCAACAGCGCAGAACAAAATGGATCAATACCAGTGGCCACAAGTAGCTAGAGTGAACAGCCTCGTGACATGATATTCAGTTGAAAATAAACAGTCCTCCTCTTCCTAAACATGGATACCACTTCTGCATAGCTTTAGCTTGACTTTATTTTGACTAGACAGATAAGCAGTGGCTTATTTATATTGGGATCATTTCATCACTGACCTTTCTTTACCATTCGGCCAGCTACAGTGAACTGTGTGGAGTCATTGGCTGCTCCTTTACCCTTGGACTTCCAGGCTTCTTCTCGAGCTGTAATCAGGTGTTTCCTTTCTTCAATGGTCATCTGACTCTCCTGGTTATCTGCCACTCTCTGCTTTTTGGGGGGGAAGAGAGAGATATGTTTAAAAATAGATAAACTGACCAGGATTCAGCAAAAGACTGGCTGAACATTTCAACTGCCAGCTGCAGAAGGAAGAGAACAGGAGAACAAGCTACTGAGGTAAAGTCACAGACACATCTTAGTGACCCTGACCCTGAGAAGCTTCATTGTCTTGTTGACCCATTATACTGTGAAGATAAGATTTTGGTCTATGCTCTTTGAACTTTTCTTGAAACTATCAGCCAAGGCAAAGAGCATCCCTCTAAGCAAAGCAAACCATTTACTCTGTGTATGATGTAATTTTCCAGACCTTGTTCTTTTGAAGCATGGCTTGCTACACTAGTGAGATCACTAAACTGACTTTCAGCAGATGTTTTCAAGCGCACAGATCTGCAGGTGGCACAGGGAATAACAATGAAGTAATGAAGAAGTATGACTTCAGTTGGTGATTTCTGAATCAGTCTCTTACACTAACTCAATACTCCAGGCAGGATTAGTGGCTTTATGTCTCCAGAGGCTGCTTACTTTAGCTCCTAGGTCAGCTTGCTCTACTGAATTTTTTTTCCAATGCCTGTCATCCTCTTTCTCCCCGCCCCCCTCTTTTCTTTTTATTTTTAATTTTTTTTAGGTCACTCTCAGCTTTCCTCAGTTGCCTTAGAGAATAGCAGCCAACAGCTTGAGTGATCAGAAGCACCTAGGAGCACTTACTATCTTAGTGCCCTCCTAACACAAAGGACCAATGACGGTACATTAAATGGGAAAGAAACTGAATTTACATACTGTATGCCTGTAGTAGGTCAGGCCAAAGAAATATTGCTTCAATGCACTTATCTTGAAAAAAGTAGCAACGTTTCAGGGATTATACTGCATAGAAATCGAGCATGAAAGTATTTTTAGCATATGGGACTGTCAACCCTAGAATTACTTCCAAGTTGTGTGCTATTTGGCATTTTTCTTCACAACCTAGCTGCTAGAATTGAAAAAACACACAAAGGTGAAATGAAAAAGTATGCAAAGGCTTACGAACATAAAGTAAACACTCTTCCCCTTTCAAGATACAAGGAAGAGATATAAACCCAGATATTCTTATTTATTATTTTCTTAAAATCAAACACTAAATAAATCACTCACTTTTATATAAAAACTATCGTGACTGTAGGGAACACACTGAAATAGAGATTTTGTAGCTTTCAGCATTTACTAGGAGCCATTTACTCCATCAGCCAGGAGAGTAAAGACAAGCCAAGAAGTGGCTTGTACATGGACTAGGACATAAGAGCCCTCCGCTCGTTCCCTCTAATTCCATGTATCTCTGCAGCCTTCTTTATTAAGAAAGATAGCTGGGCAGCCGGACACCATGATTTCAAGTCATGATAATCAAGATAAAATCCTCTGCTTTTTCCCTAGAACTCCAAAATATTCATTAGAAATAACAAGACATGATATTCAATTGAATATAGCTTCCTCATCTGTAAAAGCCTCTGAATGCTTTAAGGAAAAACACTGAAGTAATTTCTGTTCACTTCCCCCAACCTCTACCCATTCCAACGTCAGCACAGCCACCTCTGGGATGACCAGCTGGTAGGAAAAAAACACCACCACAGCAACATACTAAAGCAGATCTGGACAGGAAATTAATAAATACCTGATGAAACCACAAGTGAAATTTCATACACAAACCAAATACTTAGTGAGGATGCTGACTTCCCTTCCAATATAAGGAGAAGTGAGGTAGAGGCAGGAAGTAGAGTCATATGGATTCTTTCATGTGTGTGTTGGGGTTATTTTTTAAGTGACATTGGGCTTAATTTTGGATTTCGTCTACAGCAAATACCTGAAGCTTCAGAGTCTACAGAACTACCGGAAATTCTGAAGACACAGACCTGGAAAGTGTGTGTGTTAATCACTATGCATGTAAATTGTAAGAAAGATCATGAGTAATTCTGGAGCTGTGTCAAAGGACAAAAGAGAGTAGATGTTTAACAGCAGAAACAAACACTTTTTTTTTTTTTTTTTAATGGAAGATTTCAAGCTGTTCCACTGGACAAAACATCTTTGCAGTTCGTAAAAAAAAATAAAAAAATCAGACTGGATGTGTATGTTACAAAACTCAGAGCAATTCCATGTTAGATCTCTTCCTAATGTGTGAAGACTCCCACCTTCATTAATGACCAAATGAACTAAGAAAAATTATAAACTGAACAGACATCAAGCAATCCCTAACCTATTTAATTTGCCGTAACAGTCCTGGTGAAAAACAGAAGTATATGTGATCATTAAAAGAAAGAATAATTTTCTATAGCTGGAAAACTAACATAAATCAATGCAATTGTCAAAAGAAATTTCATAAAAAATACACCTGGTAATTGGGAATAGTTTAGAAAGCTTTTGCAATTGCCAAATAGCAGCATTTATGGGGCAATGAGTTGGTCAAAGCACATGCTGTCTGGAAGAAAATATGGCAAGAAAGGTAAAACCCAACTAGCTTTTAAGTGCAAATTTATTTCCAAGTGAAAAAAAAAATTAACAGATGAAAGAAGAATAAATCTCAAATTTGTAACTGTGACATTTTGATAAGGGGAGCTCAAGACCCCAGTAAAAAGCCAAAAAAAGATTTAGTGTATCAAGAATAAAAAAAAAAAAAAAAGATAAGGAAAAACAGCAGCTCTAATTCCATTCAACAACAAAGGTGGTTACATTCAATGAAATATCCTAATTTATCATGAAAAATACATCTATGTGTTCATTGATATCTCTTGTTTCACATAAATGATAAACTCCTAAAATGAAGCAAACCAGAAAAAGGATCATAAGAAATGCACTGAGAGCAGCCTTGAGAAGAAGGACTTGGGGGTGTCGGTTGATGAGAATCTCATGACCTGGCAACATGTGCTTGCAGCCCAGGAAGCCAACCGCATCCTGGGCTGCATCAAAAGAAGTGTGGCCAGGACAGCGAGAGAGGTGATTCTGCCCCTCTACTCCATTCTGGAGAGACCCCACCTGGAGTACTGTGTCCAGCTCTGGATCCCTCAGAACAGGAAGGACATGGACCTGTTGGAGCGGGGCCAGAGGAGGCCACGAAGATGATCAAAGGGCTGGAGCACTTCTCCTGTGAGGACAGGTTGAGAGAGTTGGGGCTGTTCAGCCTGGAGAAGAGAAGGCTCCGGGGAGACCTTATAGCAGCCTTCCAGTACCTAAAGGGGGCCTACAGGAAAGCTGGGGAGGGACTCCTGATCAAGGAATGGAGCGATAGGATGGGGGTTAACAATTTGAAACTGGAAGGGGGAAATTTATGTTAGATATTAGGAAGAAATTTTTTACTGTCAGGGTGATGAGACACTGAAACAGGTTGCCCAGGAAAGCTGTGGATGCCCCATCCCAGGAAACATTCAAGACCAGGCTGGATGAGGCTTTGAGCAGCCTGGTCTAGTGAAAGGTGTCCCTTCCCATAGCAGGGGGAGTGGAACTAGATGATCTTTAAGGTCCCTTCCAACTCAAACCATTCTATGATTCTAAATAACTGGAATGGAAGATGCTCCAAACACAAGCAGTGAATTAAAAAAGCCACCTTTGAAAATGGGAAAATGCATAGGACTGATAAAAGCTCAGATGGGGACAATATTTAGAAGTAAAACTAAAGAATATAGAAACAGGTCACACAAGCTGTGTGTTGTAATACACACTCATGAGAAGACTGCTGTAAGACAATCAATGAAGAATCAAAGCACAGGCGCGTAATTAATGCCATTCCACATGGCATTATGGAAAACAGGTTTAATCAAAATGGTAAGTTTGATGAGATTAAGTATGATTAAATATGTTAACATAGTTACCTCTGATTTCTTTAATATATTTGACTTAATCACGGATGACATTCTGAAGGTTTTTTGAGCAATATAAAAATACCAGTGCAGCTTACAGGCTGCAAACTAGTTAACTGACTGAAAAATTATTTCTAAACAGAAGAGCGACGTGCAGTGATCTGATTCATCCCAACTTTGATCACAATGTTTTCATGCACGTGGAAAAAAGATATGGTTCTGCTGAGAAGACCCTTGGGATGACACCAACATACAGAAGAGGGATGAAGATAAAGAAGGAATAATCACATAGATAGGTAAAAAAAGGTTATCAGAAAAATCTGGTAAACAAAGGCTTTTAAGAGAAATGTTATTTGAAAAGGGAAACAAGCAAAACCCAGACAATTAGGAAGACAGAAAAAGATGAGAAAAATTCCTTTCTGAACAGATATTCTGTACTGCAATAGCTCATCCATTTCCGGCCTCTACACTTTTATACCGGATGCTGACAATTTTGAAATGTTTCAGGAAAAGACTAATATATATCTTTTAGAGATTTGAAAAAAATCTACCTCAGATTAAATCAGATGAGTATTTTTCTTGAAGAGAGGGTTAAGAGTTAAGTTTTATCCAGTGAGATTAATTACACATGAAAAATTGCTCAATAGTGCAGTGAATTTTCTGTATGTTGACAGTTTAGAATGAAGACTGCGTATTTTTCTAAAAGATCTGTTTTAAGTCTGAGACTCGATGCAAGAACAGTTAGAAACAGGGCTTACTTTTCTCCCACTGCTTGGCTAGGTTGGATGATGATACTGGTCTTTTCTAGCACTGCAATGCGTTTCTTGAAGGTATGCACAGGGACTCCACTGCTTTTGCAGTTCATGCTAAGGAAGGGCCCACATCTAGGCAATGCTCCATTTTGTACCCTACAATCTTCCAGTCCAAGCAGTGTCTTGGTCACACGAACAGAACTGGGAGTAGTCAGATAGCGTGCTGGTTTGTTGTTTGGGGTTTCATTTTGTTTTTTAATGCAAGAGATGAGTGAGTGAATTGTTTTCTATGTTGAAGATCAAGACTGCCCCTACCTGGGGGAGACCAAATCATGAATGAACATAAAAAAATGCATTTTTCAAAAGGAGGATCCATTTAAAACCAAGGTTACAAATTACATAAAAGAAGAATCCAGAAAGTACCAATTTGCTTTTTAATACAAGTAACTTCTCTGATTTAGGCTCCTCAGACGGAAAAAAAGGCATGAGAAGAATCCAACAATCGTACAAGTATGGAAAAGTTTCTGCATTGTTTTCCTCTGCAACTTTAAATGGGTCTTGTTTTAAGGAGAAAACTCAAATGCAAATGCATGGCTTCCTGTTCAAAAGTGGTTTGAGCAAAGTAGAACATACTCAAATTGTGTTTGGTGCAAAGAACAAATGATTAATTATGCCAGAAAAAAACCTCAAACAAATCTGTATGCACCTCGATACTATCCTAGAAGGAAGCAGCTTTCCAAGAGGGCAGGATGCAGCTCACCATCATCAATATAAAGTTGAACACTTTTTGGATGTTCCCCTTTTTAGATAGATGGGATGAAAAGCCCATTGAAGGACCTCCTCTCACTACTGGAGGGATATTATGTTCGAAGTTAGACTATGTATTTACCTTCTAGTTACATAGAGCTGGTGAATTCTGTTACAACAAAATGAATAGGTTAGCTAAATAAATAGTAATAAAGCTGTATTAAAACCTGACCTTACAGAGAACAGGTAACACTAGTACATTTAAATTACTAGCCCCAAATTTATTTTTTTAATTAAAAAAAATCAGAGTAAAAGATCATCCTCAATAACAGCTATGAAAGTGAATGTGGAAACGGTAAATATCAGATATTTATTGTAGTTCCAGTAGCCTCTGCCATAATCATCATCCTCTGTTCTAGCAGCGAATATCTGCCCCTCAGATTCACTGCCATTGTGCGTGCTGGCCAGAATGCTCCCCACATGCAGCATGCACTGTATTTTGTGTGGGAATAAAGAACCCAATGGATTCCCTGTAGTACTACAACCACAGATCTGAGCGGGGAGGCAAGGGACAAGGAGGTGTAATAAAGCAGAAGCAGACTTGCATAGATCTATTGAGACCTTCCAGTGAACTGTCCTTGTTTCCTCATGTTTTTCTTCAACTTGTTTCTTTGTCCACTCCTGCCTTTGCTTTTTCTACCTCTTATCATTTGAAACAGGTACTGTTTGCTCAGATCAAGATCCAGGATTCTACTTCTGCTCAAAGACAACTTTGTTATGTAGCTCTAGCTGAAGAAAGTTTATATTGCTCATTATCTATTCATTCTTCATAAGCAAGATCTTCAAATTGTTTATGATGGCATTGCAGAGGTATGGACATGATTTTGAAGAATGCTTTACATGAAGCTTCTCTAACATTTACTGGAACAGCCACAGAACTATATTCCCAAGCAAACACAAAGTTAACTCTGTTGCCACGAGTTGCCTTGGGAATCGGCATCTTAGATCTGAATGTAATTTTCTGTCTTACTCCTCCCTCCAATAATTAAATAGGAAGTTTGTACAGCATTTCACCTTCCATCTCCAAGGATGACGTTCATCAGAAATCAGAGAGCTCGATTCTTTCAAACTAGTACTACAGACCTTAAAGGAAGAAAGAGAGAGAAAGCAGGAAGACAGGACAGTCAGAGAACAGAAGCAGGATGTGCCAAGGCAAAAATCCTTTAGACAGGGACCAGGGAAAAGCACTATAGGAAAGTCACCTCTGAACAAAAGGAGCTTGTTTTTTACAGTCAATAAATTAGATGATTTTATGTCTTACATTGTATATGCGCATTATTTACAGAGAAGTCAGGGTACACAGCATTTTATTCTAAAAGAAATGCTGTGCAGTTACATATTGCTCCTTATATATATATATATATATATCTCTATATATCTATCTCCTTTTTAACAGCTTGTGAGTTTTCAGTATTATAATAAATGCAACGATGCCTCCTTCATTTACTTTCTTACCTATATAGTCTAACAGATACAGAATTTTTAGAAAAGCAACCATAAGAGAAAGACTAGCAGAATGTATACTGAAGAAGAGTACACAGCATAGTGGCATAAGACTATATTTCTTTAAAGCAGCATTTACTAAGCTGGTTAATCAGTTAAAAGGATTATTAATTTTCTACGTAAAAAAAAAACTGTCAAAAATGTGCTTACTTGAAATTCTTGAGCATTTAAATTGTGCACACTTTTGCTCACCTGATTAATAGGTAGAAAAGGATGAAATTTATGGAGAGCGGGTATAACGGGAGAGTAAGTAGAAGCATATACAGGTTCCTATGACAAGGATAGAAGCAAAGCAAAGGAATTAGAAAAGAACTGGACTATCAGAAATGGAAATGAGGGGGAAATCACTCATCTTCCCCTAATTTCTTAAAATGAAGTAAATCTGAATCTTTTAATCTTCTACAAATGTTTTCCCTATTGGAAAGCCAGAGATCAAAAACGTTGTCATAATATAACAGCATGTTTACCAAAGCCATTCCATGCAGGAACTAAGTTAGTAACAACATCACTACAACTCAATGCAGGATGAAAACAGCACAGCCAGAAGATACAGTTTTCATATGCTGATAATTTTTATGTCTCTGTTTTCATGCACCATTAAATAGATGAACCACGTCAACCACAATGTGAATAATTCTGCTGCAAGTTTAATCAGACCCTGCTAAATAACAAGCCATCTATTTTCTGGATGAAAGGAAAGAATGCTTACTAAAACAGGGATACTCAAAAAGCCATCTGGAGGGAATTGCTAAGCTCACAGCACTCAGCGAAGGTGAGTTCACCATTCTAAGCAAAGCCTACAAATAACCCCTGCCTCAGAGCTGGGCTTACCCAAAGCTGATTAGACATGGCATTATCATCTATAATTCTTGCTTTAACCTATAGAAAGGAAGAAATGTGGAACACTGCACAGAATATAGGTAAAGACAGGTCATTAGAGTGGCTCATAATGAAGCCTCATCATTAGAGTTTCAGCTTTGATTAGAACTGGATACAAGCACTTGGTGGATGCCAGATATGAAATGGGTAAAACTGTTACCGCAGCAAGAGACTAATATTTTGCCTAAAAGTCACTTTTTAAGGGCTCACCCCCTTTAAAATTTTCACATACTTAATCTCTGAGTAATTTTGAATTGACTGTTCAGCCCTAGCCTTTAACACCAGGCTGAGCTGCAGTTTGAACTTCTGATAAGAATTAAGTGCATTTCAAATGTCATTCACTGCTTTAATGTGACTGCAATGCAGCTGGTAATCACATTAATCAGGGACTCTGTTAAAAATGGCTGACTATAAAATAGGAATTTTCATGCCAGTAAATCTTGCTATTTTGATACTAAGAAAAGATTTTAAAGTTAGTTAACTTTTCTAACCATGAAAAAAACCAACAAACTGGAAGTCTTCCATCCAGCATAAGATGATGAATACAAACACACTAAATAAAAAATATTTTTCCCAAATAAAAAGGATTTTTTTCCAGTAAGGCATTCCTCAGTGTACAGTTGTTCCCCTGATGTTAGAGCTATTTTTTGAATTGTCCAAGTATATTTTACTATACATATAAATAATCTAAGAAGTCTCACAGCTTCCAACAAATTGTCCTCCTATGTGCAGCAATCATCCAAACAGATGCTAGACCTCCAAGTAAATCTCAACTCCCCGCCCTCATCTGTATCTCCTTAAGTTAATTCCTTATTCCCCTTTTTCCCCATTTGAGGTTGCTCTGTCAGCTTTTCCATGAATTTTATGGGTTTTTTTCTACAGTTTAGCCTACATATAAATGACCATAAAACATTTGGAGAAACATCTCACCATGCGGACAACTGTGCAGAAGTATTTTGACTAGAAGTGATGGAACAGCACTACTTAATTAACTATTTTATTAAGAGTGTGAGTCTTTCAACTTTTGTTGTTTATAAGAAATCTAAAGGTACTCTAGTAACTTCTATTTTATATAGCTATGCTTCAGTAATTTAAACTCCAGAAGTAGTTAGATAACCTTTTAAAAGACACACACACACACACACACAAAAACCCCAATCCTAAAAAGGTGTTTGACTACATTAACAGGAGTGACATACTGCAACTAAAAACTTCAGGCATTATTATGAACCAGCAGGGCATGACAGAAGTTTACACACCTTTGCTGTTGACACGGGACTGCCATGTGTGGAAATTGTATTTTAACTAACTCAAAACACAGTAATCAATACAATTCCTGCATTTTTATTGCAACTAACAGCCAAAAGATTCGTAAGTACATTGTAGTCCCAAAGCTCTTCTACAAATAGAGACTTCAGTGGCACACTGCTTCACGGTTCTCAAAGGGTAATAGCCATCACATTGATTACGACACATCACGTCAGCTGCCCTTAAACCTGGAAATACTATTATTGATAAGTAATCAGTGTGCTGAACTTAGTGAAGCTTCACGTTATTTATCATTTATCACACAATGAATCAGCATCACAAATATCCATACAGTTCAGGGAGTTGTGTATCTAATAAGACTAACATTTTTTTCTTATACATCCAAGACTTCACCCACTGTCAGTCATGCAAATCCTTTGATTTAGGCTCTAAATAGCCAAGAGCTAACGTGAACCAACAGAGTGGGTGACCCAGTGTCACAAAACTCCCACTGCTAGCATTGTCACATCAAAGCTTGTACCCTTCAAGCACGTCATGCTTGCTTACTTGCTTTAAAAGCCTAACGTGTGCTATGCTGAGTGAAGTTGCTGCACATGGTAAACCAGCAGGGAGGATATGGGTGCCGGGGAGTTAGAAGGAAGAACAAAGGTTTTGTCTCTGCCTAAATCTTGGCAGCTGCTTAAAGGTTTTACTCAAGCCCATTGTCTTTAGCTGGAGTACATTTGTTATCTGATCTCAACAGTTGTAATTTTGGAGACTAGCCTGTTAAAAATGTGACCACAATTTTGCTTTCCTTGCTGAAACTATTTTTGCTTTAGGACACCTTTCAAACCAACAACTGGATTTTTGAGCAAGTCCACGTGGCAAAACCAAAACAAAACCCATAACCCAAACTACAAAAACCAGCTTTCTGTCCAGTGAACACACAGCCATTGGAAGTCACATGTTCAGGCACAGATTATCGTCAATAATGACAGACTGTGTAACAACTACTTACTTGTAATATACTGATGGAAGAGAAGACTTTTTGTTACTGTTTGCCTAAACTATTTAATAGAAGCAGCATTTCCACTACTAAATGATTGGATCTAAAGATTACCGTCCCCACTATTAACATTTATAACACAAATTTTATCTTCACTTGTCCTCTGTGAAAATACTCCTTCAAAAATTACAGGTTTTTGAAACAGCCTGTTTTATCTGACACTTTCATTTTCAAAATAGGAGGCTCAGAAGAGAAGCAAGTCTACATTAGCCCTATCATTTGAACTAGCAGTCCATTCTGAAGCAAATCTCCCAGTCATCCTCGCTTTTTGTGCTTTGGTTCACATGGCAGAATGCACAGACTTCTGGATGAAACTAAGCCCAGAAGCACGCTCCTGGATTCCCATTACCACCACGGCTGCTAACATGCAGTCAGGCCACAGGAGCAGACTAAATTTAGCTTGAAGTAAAACAAGCAAGTATGGCATGGACAGCAGGTCCTCATCAGTAATAGCTGTGCTTTACAGATCAACTCCTGCTGAGCCACATAACTTATTCATGTATAGACATAGCCAGAGTGTGCCTTTCCTCTACACCTTTCTACCCGTCTCCCCTCTATTCACTAACACTGCCAAGACAGATAAAATCCTTGTCCAGATGGCTGTGGCTATCCACAAACACCAGAGATCATGCAAGATAACCAAAAGACAAATGGCTCATGAATGCCCTGGTACCTGCATTTCCTCAGTGTTTCCAGGATTCAAAGTTACAGCTCAAAAAAGAGTATATGCACAGAGACAACATAGTTTTAGGAATACGAAATTTTTACAAACTCACCCATACTAAACAAAACACCTGAACTTAAAGTCTTAAGGCAATTTCACTGGGGGGAAGAAATGCTCAAAAGACACTGTAAAGACACCGTAAGCAATATTACATGTCCCAAGACAGTGCACACATTCTCATTTAAAGAGCTCTCATGTTGGGAGAATCGTTTTTTTAGACAAGCCTGACAACAAGAGGAGCAGCAGGAGCTAGTAGCTGATATTAGGCATGCCTGTCTAGTTGGATGCGTCTTCAAAAAGCTGAAGCATTTCAAGCAAGATGTTTTTTCCAAACAAGGATAGAGTTACCTTCTTCAACAGCTGCTCGACTTCTTGCATCTGCGCGCTACGATCAGTGACAGACACTTTTGCATACTCCTGCTTTTTGCCAAGCCTGCTCTTCCAATCTTCTTCACCACTCTTCTTCAGCAATGCCAACCTAGAAGAAAAACCATGCCAACAGGTAGCGTTAAACACTTTACTTCCCGTTATCCTCAAAAGCTACCCTCATCGTTTCACTAATGCTGCATTCAAGAGAATCTGAAATTAAGTTTTCTAACATTAACTATAGTTATTTACATTTCATACACATATACAAAGCTCACAAATGAACACCAAGCCTTTACTGAACGTGTTGAATGGGAATCATCTGTCAAAACACAGACATCTAGATTTGAGACAGGCGCCCCAGTTAATTTGTATAGTCAGTGGAAATTGCCAACACAGTCAGGGGAGACCAAGGTGCAATGCAGATCGTCCTAAAGTAGATATATAAATAGGTTAGGTTAATCACTGCTTTTTTCCCCTCCCTTCTGTCGTTGAGGCACAGGGAGTGACTAGCTCAGCTATCATGCTTACGCTGTAGATGTCCAAAGTTAATAAGATGAATCCTACCTTTCATCTTTATTGTATACAATAAAAAAAAAATTAAAAATTATTATCTTTAAAACCCAAGAAGAAAGAGGTCTATTCAGCAGGCACCCACCAATTAGGGCTCATCAGGCATAACAAATGACAACTCTGCAGTTACTGCTTTCACTGCAACTCCAGTGACTGAGGTTACTATCAGACTCCCAGGGATCACTTAGGATCTCCTTGCTTAGCTCAGGCATTGCTGTGATACAAATCAGTAGTACTAATGCTTTCGGTGCTAACTATACTACAGCTGTGAAATCTGTCTGTAAGATTCAACTCATTTAAAGCATGTCTTATATATAAGGTGTGGATTACCATTAATCTTGGTTAAGAAGGATCTTTTAAAAGTGCTCTTTCCTAATCTTGAGCAGAATTCTCAATATAACACAACGGGACACTGACAGGCTGTGGTGGGGACAGCACGTACGTTTATTTTGCTAGAATTAGAAACTATTCATCCATACAAACCCTGAGGTGATTAATTCTGAGGGCAGGGGAAGGCAGTTACGAATATGAGGTCTACACAGGCATGATCGGTTTACCTTCCTCAGAAATTAGTATTTGTATGAATTTTCTAGCTTTCACAAATCATTCTTAGTAATCCATAAAAACGTAGATCTGCAATACTTGTGCAAACAGCTGTATTGGTCCAGTAAATAATTTTTATTTTAGTTGAATTAAGTTTTACTACATAACTACATAATTTTCTTCAATCCAGGGCATTTCAGTAAGGATTATACAAAACCCTTAACCCTACCGATATTTGAACAGGGTCAGTAGTTAAAGTGCTTGCAACTTATTTTGACCACAAGATATAGAGATTCCTTTTTAGAGATGCGATTACTGTTACCGTCACATAAGTCTTGTCTTGAAACTCTGAGAAGGAAAGGGTAGGACCGAATAGGTCTAGCCAGAAGCCAAGTTTCAGGCAGCAGCTTCCTGCAAAAATCCAGGGGCTGCATGCTACTGACCTATTCAAGGATGACCAATTGGTCCTAAGTCGTCATTTGAGAAAAACTGAGAATGCAGAAAACAGTAAATCCACAGAATACAATGGCAGTAAGAATGTTAGTATTCAAGAAAGCAGTTATTTCCTCTCTTCCTGCCCAGACAGGGTGCACTGTCAGGCTTCTCATTGCCTGGTTGCTTCATACCTCACAGCACGGGATGAGAAGGGGTGAGAAGGACTCACAATAAGGAGTTGAGGCCATGGTCATTGTTTCCAGAAGGTATACAAGATTTCACTGCCCAGAACTAATCTTCTGGATTGCATCCATGCATGTGTGAAACTGTGGAGGAGACCAAGATGGGACTGAATTGTCACCACGCAGTTGAATTATCTTTAATAGTTATGTTCTCTCAAGTCAGCTTTGCTTAGAAATGATCTGTGACAACTGAAGCTGGAAGGACTTTCGGTCAGCTTTGACCTAAGATGGGTTTGTTTTTGAAAATGTCTGTAGCTGCTCAGCATAGCAAGCAGAATTTATTTTTTTTTTAACCTGACATTACTGCAAGGAATTTGCCCTAGACCTTTGTCCCAAACAGCTTGGTTGATCAGGAAGAGAAAATCTATAATTCTAAGACAGTTTCCTTGTCTCTGGAGACTTTATTTTCTCCTGCGTAACAAGGATGGATTCATACCAGCCCTCCACTCTTCACTTTTATATGTAATGAAATAACTCGTTCCCAGAGCGAGAACACACGTTTGTCTGTTTTGAGGAATGAAATCACCACTTAAAAACCGTGATTGCCCTGTATGCCATTGAAAACTTCACTACTGTGTAAAACCTAAAGCCATGCATTTGTATGGAACAGTGGAAACAGCAATAAACTCAGACTGCCCTGACTCAGCAACAATTGGGAGAGCACCCTTTTGTATGAATAAAGATGGAAGAACTACTGTTCTTGCAAGGAAGTCCACCAGCTCAGTAGCTTAACTCAAATTACACAGCAGTTGATTCTTTGGAAAGTATGCAAAAATAAGGCAATTATTGGGTCTAACCCTTAGATTTGTTTAAAGCCTGCTGACTACTAGTTTCATTGCATACTTCTAGTTTTCCACTTTTGATAAATAATGAATAACCATTCATTATTCACTCTCACAGTTCTATTCATACTGCTTTTGCCTCAAAAAGTTCCTCTTCCAATCTGAAAAAAAATTAGTTTTACTATTTTCTTGAAAGAAAAAAAACCTTTTTATATATCTGCCCATCTTTGACAGCTTGCTCTGCATCCTTCTTTCACCTACCACTGAGATAGAGTATCTGCCATCACGATGGAATGATCGTTATCCCAGAGGTGTCAGGAGGGATTCAAAGCAAAAGCTTTCACAGCTGAAGGCAAAATGTTGGATTAATACTGAAGAGAAATAGAAAGAAGATTTGAACAATGGTTTTGCCTAAATAAGGAGCACTGTATGAAATGCCTTGGCAAAAGTCCTGGCAAAAAATGTCAAAAATGACACATCTTCTGTGGCAACATTTGAGTATCTTGGCTGCTAGTGTTATCCTTAAGTCAGACTAAACTGGACACAGGCTTGACTTTCACATGTACTCCATTGGCTGCACTTGACCAGTTCTTTTCAGCTAAATCATAAATCCTGGAGGCCAGTATGAGATAAACAACTACAAAAAGGAAGCTGACTGTTAAGGTATGCATAAATCTCACTACAGTAGTGACTTGTCTACATAAGAAAGTCTTGTTCTGGTGTCCCTACATCAAAAAAGGTTGAAAATTAAGTTTAAACTGGGCTCTTCCTGAGAAGGAATGAATGATGGTAAGAGGTCCCACAGAAATTAGTTATCTGTAGGTTTTTTTATATGGCGATCATGGCATGCAGCTGATTTCTAAAGTGAAGTTGATATGGTGGCCTTCTAGCAACTTTGGTCTCCATAAAGGCACAAAGACAGGTAGTTACACACAACTGATGCTCTGTTCAAAGTCCTACAAGACAGTCTCTTCCTGAAGGCAAGACAATTAAAAAAAAAAATGTTTCCACCACTCATATATAACACATCAGTGGATTGGCCCTGGCTGCCTAAAACAAAACACAGCCAAAACTGCTCAAAGATTTGTGCCTTTGCTCCCTCTCACCTCCAAGCTGCTTGTTTGCAGAAGAAGAGAGAATACGTGTCTTTTCTTCCTTGAAAAATCATGACTTTCATTCTTCCATATTAGCTAGGTAATTCTGAAAATGCCAGGTATGCACTTACTCCACAAGGATAGCATTAGTTCAGTGAAGTAAGTCTTTGTGGAAAATCACATTCATCCAGACCAGCATGCATGCATCCTGCAGAATATCATTACATCTGTGGAAAAGCTGTTCTTCCATAAGGTGAAAGAATGTCTGACACAGCCAGAAAAATCCATTGGATGGGAAGATGAAGTTAGTGAATGTAAAAGGAAACAAAACCCCAAAGTGTAATAGTTAATCTTTAGCAGAAGTGTTCTTTGAGGTTTACGAATACTTGGCATTAGCTATAGCCAAGCAAAAGAAAATGACCGGTTGTAGTTTTTTAATTCTGGGCCAAAAAGTAGACTACTGTGGTATTTTGGAAGGCTAAAACATTTTGATACAAGCTCTGCCATTTACAGATGTTTGTGGAAGTGGAATATACAAATTCCTGACAAGACAGCAGGTATTTTCTTTTGTCAGCTGTGGGACTGACTAGACAGTCCTGGAGGCCTAAGAAAAGTGATTCCAGATTGTGAGTGTGACGGACAGTCTTTACCATCAGTTCCTCAAGAGATCAACTCAACTGAAGAATTCAATTTAGGACTGAAACAGCTGCTAGTACTTGGATCTTCCCTTCCCTCCAACCTCTTTTTCCCCACCAGGATCAGGGAAGGCAGGTCATTTACCACCTATAAACCAGAAGTTACTTCTTAAACCTCATCTGCCCTGACAGTTGACATATTTACAGAAGGGGGACGGGAGGGATGAAGGTTGCTTTAAACAAAACAACAACAGGGAACTGAAAAAAGTAAGTACATCCTTCAGAAGGGGGACTAAGACTGCACAGTTGTCGTAGCTGTCTCTGCATCCCCTATTTATGTTAAGGGGATAACAAGGAATGAGGATGGTCTATAAACGAGGATGACTCACATACATCCTAGAAATACATTAATTTGAGAAGCATGCTTTGGAATCACATTTAAAAAAACAAATGGTTAGGAGCTCCTAATATCACACCCACCTCACCAAGCGAGGGAATACTTCTACGCAGTGAAAGTTTAATCAAGTGGCTATTTTTATTTATTGTTTCTGCTTTCACTGCTAAAAAAATGGAGTAAAAATAGGCCTATTTGTCAACCTGAAGCAAACAATTGTAATTTTACTCAGTGGACTGCTACCAGATCCTTTGGGGCTGAGTTTATACTCTTAAAGTTTTAACTGAATTAGAATGACTTTTACAAATACTAAAGCAGCTATTGGAGCTCTAGCTGTGAACTCCTACTGTCCACACAAGTGCGGAACACTTAACATTTAGTTTCAGATCAGAACAATCTTGGGGTTTGAAAAAATGTTTTTAATACTCCCACAAACCCGTCCAACTTATTACCGTTTTAAAATCCCTACAGTAAGTTTCCAGAAGTCAAAATGGTAACCATGTATTTCTGAAGTAGAGAGGGAAACATCACAGACTCTATCCCTGACTCCCTGTATTCAGCTTTTTTAACAGAGACTCCCATAGACCAACAAAAAACGGGCTATTAAAAAAAATAATCACATTATACCTGTTGTAATTGAAAGAAGAACTTGGGTAAGTATACTGTCAGTATAAGTGTAACTAGAACATATACTTTTACAACTCTCATTTTCTGAACTACTTATTGATTATTCAGGTGGCTCTTTCAAAATCAGATTATCATGTTCTCTTGAACAGTGATTCTCATTCATCACCATCTGCTTTATAAGCATGTCAGGCAGATTAGCTGCATGTTTCTGCCGTTAGCATTTGACATCTAATAAAGCCTAATAATCACTGCTTAGCTTTTTCAGAAACAGCTTTAAAGCTTCTTTTTATACCCTCGGTTTAATAACTGTATTTATAGAGATCATTTAAAAAAAAAGTGAAATATAAGTACCTTTCCTTAATTGACATCGTTTTGCTGGAATTATCAAGGACATCCTCAGCTGTTTGTGCTTTGTTCTCTCCAATGGAAAACATCTCACAGGTATTCTTATAAAATTTGCCTTCCAATTGTTCAGAGAGCTCCTGCAGTCTACAGGATGCTGCAGCTGCAGTTTGTGAAACTGTCCTCGTTGCTGGTGTGCTGGTGAGTTCAGAATTAGGTTCAGTGTGGTCTGCCCATTCAAAAGAGAAGTCCTGAATTAGAGTTAGCTCTATTCTCAAACATATTTTACATTACTAACACTGAAGCAGCAAATCTGTTTTTTAACATTCAAATCACATGCTATCCTAAATAGAGAAAAAATTTCTGGCTGAGCTAGAGGTACGAAGATTAATCATGCAATATTATCTGCTGCACAGACTGGCCATTTGTGACTGAAGTTCACATGAAGCCACAGAATATTATGTTCAATACACAATTCTGAACTTCGTATGGATGAGGCACAGTGCTGCTCCTGTCATCACACCAACAGGAAAACAAATGGACAGATGAAAGTGAGGGGGAACAAAGAGTGGGTGAAGAGAAGCAGACAAAATTTAAATAAGAAGTTAACTTATTGGTAAATCATAATTGGTAATAACTTATTGGTAATGCATAAGTAGCATGCTAGGAGGACATTTAATAGCTTAATAAAGGCATTATTTTCTAGGAGGCTGTTGGGGGCCTTTTTTGGTTTCGTTTTTGTAAGCAGCAACTAAACCACAGGAAAAACTGCCTTAATGAAAGATAGTAAGAAAATCTGAATAAAATTGAGCCACCTTTAAAGACTGGAGAATTGAATGAATAACAAAGAGAAAACTGTATTTGTAAAACTTACAGTTTCACAGGTATTTCTCTACCCTTAAGCAGTGTTAAAAAAAGGAAAAATAACCAGCCTTGATAATGCTTTAAATGAAGATGTTTAAAATTGAAACACCATTGTTTGCTGAACAAGACTACACCAAAAGCAAGCCTATATATATACTGCACCTCTTTGCAAAGCCTTGCTTTTCATAACACTTTCCAAATCTATCTTTTCTTCAAAGGACTGGCTTTCTTTGACTTCCCATTTACCTTGCATATGAGTATCAATTTCTTTCTGTTCAAGAGGCTGAAAAAGTGCTTGTGAACTAAACAGTTCCATGCTGCCCTTCCTCAGGAAGCTGTATGTTGTCTCTTTGTGGTAGTCTCCTGTTTTTTCAGGAACAGGATGTGTGGTTTCTTCCTCAAAGGAACTGTACTTTGTAATTTCATTAGCTTCATGTGCTAGAAACCTTTTTCTCTCTTCTTCATGCTTCTTTGATGCTCTGTTGCTTTCTAGTGCTTCCACTGAGGGCTGCCACTGTTCTGACTTCTGTGTGTGTTTTCCTGAAGAGTCCAAGTTTTCTGCTGAAGAGTGGAATCTCAAATCAGCTCTAGCAGCAGTGCTCACACTTCCATCACTAGCTGGTTTTGCGTGCAGGTCTCCAGCGTACAGCGGAGAAAGGGTAGATGCCATCGTTGAAACTGATGTTGCAACTGAAGTTGACAGGGGAGTAATTTTTCCACTTTCATTTTGTACCTATGAACAAAAAAAAAAAAAAAAATAAAAGAGATGTAAAAGCTCTGAAATCATCAGTTCCCCAAAACAATCTAATCACATCAGTTCTTCAGAGGTGGGCTTCCATATGAATATAGTGCTCTATAAATATAGACTAGAAACAGATAAGGAGAGCAACAATGCCCCCATAATTTGGCTGCAGATGGATTACTCCACCCAGGGAAGAAAAGACTGCATGTCGACAGCAACATCTTTAGTAATAAAGGGTGTATGTGTAGCATGCAACATGACATTGTGTCAGAGCTCCACGCAAAGTTTCATACTGACATGGTGCTGTGCAGCACTGGGGACAGAAATTAGTTCAGGTTCCAGACACCGGATGACATGCCATGTGCCCAGGCTAATCAACTCTGCATCTCAGCAGGGCTAATTAGCTTTGGCACAGCTCTACTCCGACACGGTCATGCAGCTTCCAGCTCTGGAGCTAGCTCAGCGCCAGACTGCTCCGTGCTGTTCTACACAGGGAAAACATTCCTGATGCTTCTGCCACATAAATCACCTTCACACAGGACTGTTAGTCTAAGACTTTTTCAAATATCAAGCATTGGCTGTCATGTACTTCTCTGAGCAAAGTATTTGAATGTAAGAAGCATATTAAAGAAACCTCCAAATTTGCTCTGCTGGCCTCTAAAGTGGAACAGTTATCTTTTCTACTCTTCTAACATAATAATTTCGTAAAGTTTTCCTAGAGGCAGTTGAGATGCAAAATTTTTCTGAAACGCAGAGCTTGGCTTTGTCTTCTCCAAAGGAGACAAAAGCTATGAAAGAGACTGACAAACATGCCTTCACACACATCAGGAGAAATTTTTTGTTTGGCTTTTTTTGTTGTTTTCTTAAACTGCAGTGCTAGTGAACAGCATGCAAAAAGAATAGACAAAATCACACCAAACCAATTGAAAACTTAAAGTGCACATGCAAATTCCATGAAGCATGGACAACATGTTAACCACTCATTAAACAAAATGGAAAGCAGAGCAAAGACTACTAGGCTAGATCAACGGTTCCAAAGAAAGATTAAGAAAATAGTTACCAGTTTACTCTTTTTCCGTTGCATCTATCAGAATTAGAAATTTAGAGGAGATCAGCAAAGGGATTTCAGCTTTAAGTACAAGATATTTACATTTGTGATTATGTATTTTGGTAACATAAGCTCTAGTTATTGGTTTTGATACCTTCCTTTTGTTTCTTCCTAGAAAAACCATAACTGCATCTTAAAACATCCCAACACTCCAAATGAACAGTTCACTCTAGAAAGCCTTTTTGAAAATACACTCCCATTGAACTTGACTCAGAGTCAACTCTGGTTTCTTTTGTTATGTTCAGAAAGAGATGACAAACATGCTTCCTCTGCGTTTCCTTGCTTGAAGAGCTTTTCTGTAAAAGTCTGACAAACTACTGTGACTGTCGTTGGCTTCTTTCCCATCCGCTTCAGCCCATTTCTGTTGATCACCTTCCTGGCCCCCAAACAAGTTAGTGACACAATCATTAGAGAGGCCAGGCTGTGACAGCAGATGGCATGTGAAAAACGAATGGAAAGAGGACTACGTAAGGTCTGGAAATCTTGCTAAAGTTAATTTGCTAAATATTTTCTACTACTTCATGCCTAAGTAAAGCAGCCATAAAGTACAATTATCTATCTGTACAGCTTTGCACCAATATGGTTAAATCCTGCCTTCTCACTATTCTATTAATTATAATATGGAAAATGTATAATCACAAATGAAGCATATAGAAAGAGAAGGGTAGGAGCTTTATAATGCTCAGATTGATCCAAATCCCTAGAAATAAGACATGCATAGAAGTTGTGCTTCACTGTTAAAGTGATTTCTTTTAAAGCTGTAATACTAAGGGACTGATGTTTCTGCGGTTGTGAATATCAGCTCTGAAAGATCACTGCTAAACATCTTATGCTCAAACTTCACTAAAAAGGTATCCTATATGAAGGATTTCTGAACAGGAAGCCCAATTCCACTGCACATATTAAATAATCTTGTTTTTACCATGGCTTTCTGAATTTCGAAAGTATTCTGCTATTAGCAAAAAAAATAAAAATCAATCCCCCCTCCCAGAAGAAAATGACAGATTATGTCCTAACTAATAATGGAAATATAAAAGTGCTTTCAAAAGAGTCTGAAAGTTGCACATGACAAAGCTCCAAAATCCCCTGAAAATACATCTAAAGCACAATGATGTGTATCACAGTTTTTACCCCTTGGGTCAGGAATTTACTTTTAAAAGACATGTAATGTTGTACCAGAAAAGACAGACACTGTGAAAGGCACAGCATGCACTAATCAGGAAGATGATATACTCTTGAATTACTTAAAAAAACCCACACCAACAAAGTTGAACGTTTTAGAGGATGCTGTTCCTCAGTGTCAGAGGACTGCTTCCTGACAAGATTTTTCCTGTGAATACATCATGATCCCAAGGTGTAGCTCAGAGCAAAGAAAAGGCCAGCTCTTACAGCATCTTACAGTGAAGCTGTTTTCTCCAATAAAAGGAAAGAAATAGAAAAGAGTTAAGATTGCACTTACCTGCTCAACTTCTCCAAGAGTGACTGGCTGTGTCTGGTAACGAGCATTCATTCTCCTGTGCCTAATATCTCCTCGACTCCTTGTGGAAATGGCCCTGGATACTGGTTGAGACAGTTTGTTAAACAAAGCCATCTTTTCTGCCAAACTTAAGGTGGAAGAATCTGGTTCATCAGACTGATCTTGCCCCATCGCCTCTTTGGCTGCTCTTATCTCCTCTTTAGCTAAAATTTTTTGGTGTGCTGATGCCTGCAAGCTGAAGAAACAGAACTGGAAATGAGTTTTGAAGAAGCCATTATGAAGTTTTAAAATCTGAACCTGATAGAAGCAGAAGAACTGCACATGAAGCACAATAGCCAATGTAATATAGCAGCCTAAGTGCTTATGCAGTGGTTCAACATTGGCATGATGAATTCTAATTCAACAGCTGAAGATTTAAAAAAGTTAAATTTTCATTCACAAATTCATTTGATTAGGATACAACAAATTTTTTTAAAAGGTGAAGTCAAGATTGACTAGAGATTTTGTTCAGACCAATCTCTTTAAACAGAATACAGAGATATGGACAGACACTTAAGATGCCTGCTGTAGAACAAACATGGGTCCTACAGTGCAATTTATGTAAAATTCAACTTTATTACAAATAATTTGTGGAGCATATATGATAAAAACATTCAAAAGATGGATTTAAACTCCAAGTTAGTGCTGCTTTTAAGTTAGTATAAATTGTAATGCCTCTTAAATTGAAGTGGAACAGAACTCAGACTGTCTTTTGTTTTGAGTTATCTGGTGTAACTCAACAACAAAAAATAGTTCTGAAATACACTCTATTAATTTTGAAGATTGTTTCACCAATGCTGAAGGCAGACACATTCATTCATAGAAGCTGTAACTGCATTTGTCTCTACAATAATATATTTTATTCACCTCTAGCTAGATTCAGCCACATTTATGGAATTAGTAGTATTCTCTTTTTTTTTTTTCTGTCAGGGTCTCTGCTAAAATTCTCTCATTCAAAACAGGCAAACAGTATTCTGCAACTTTACCTATAGGTGGTGCAATTTCTTATCTTTCCTTTAATTTTGCAAGCTAAAAAAAAATATATGTAGAGACAGACAAAGAGGGTATGTACTGCTTGTGAAATCAAGCACCCAGCTTTTGTATTTTCATCTCAAGATGACATTACTGTATAGAAAAACGTACAAGAGCAAAGAGGGTTCTGCTGGTTTGCTCACATGCAAAATAATTTCCTTCACAAAGAAGAATATGCTTCTAGAACAGCTAAGTGTGGTTAGAAAGGTCCCGAAAACAGATGCTTGACAAAAAAAAAAGCTGCATTGTTTTACCATGCAAACATAAATGAAGCTGACGAATGTTTTAAATTTTCTTGAAACAAGTATTGACTTGACACATTGAAAAGGCATTCGAGACTTTAAAGATGCATCTGCTATTGAGGAATCTTGTGCTCCATGTAACATGCATGTTTATCCCCCCCAGTACCTGATAGGTTGTACAGTGCTCTTAACTACAGTGGGGCTAGGTACTCTTGTCACTACTGTGTGGGTATTCACAGAACGTGAAGCAGGGGTAGATTCACTTTAAAGAATTGCCAAGGAGGGAAAATTCACAGGGAGAGAGAAGAAAAAAGCATTAAGAAAAGCAATACATTAAGTGTTAACTACAGAAAAGACCAAAACCAAAACAAAACAAAACAGAAAAAAAACCAAACTGCAATGATTTTTAATTAACCGCGTTATCTGCTGCGACCTTTGCAAAATAACTTCAAATACTTTGAAAGAACTAAAAACCTAGAGAAGCAAACAGGTTGTCTCTTGAAGTTACTCATTACCCATAACACAAGCCGTCTTTGAGTAGATCATGTGGTGAATATTCATTCACCTTTGTTTAATTTTGCCCCAAAATGACTTCCCTTTTTTCAGGAAAATTTTATGATGTATGACCAGAGTGCAAGAAACACATTTCCAAAAAGTACATTTGAGATTTCAGAGCGCAAAAGGTTTTTCCCAGTGCAAATACATTCCATAAGAAATTGTGCAGATTTCCCTCAGGGCAAAGGATCTTTTTCATTTGAGTTACAAACCAATGCTGTAATTAATCCTGTTTACCTAATCTACAGGTTCTAATGCTTTCTGCCAAGTTACAGTTCATGCAAGTTATCCTTTACTAGTCCCTCTACTTCTAAAAAGGCATTTCAGTATAGTTTCCCCTGTGGTTCTTGAGGAAGTTGGCCCTTAATGCTAAATGTTTTCCTTGCTACAAAGTTGTAAACACCACATATATGGAACTTACTCCCAGATTTAAAAGCAGGGACCAACATATGTACAAGACTTACGTAGCTGCAATGACCACTTCCTCACTGGTAATTGGTTGTGTATGCGATCTATCCTGCAAACGCCGCAGTCTTCTCTCTACTGCTGAACTTCTTGTAGGTGGTTTAGGAATATTTTTCATTTCAAGTGATTTTTCCATTTCCTAAGAGGACATATATCATAATTAAAACCATGGAAGCAAAGTTCTAAAACAGTACTTTCTTTTTAGCTTTCTTGCATGCAAAATAGTAAATTTCCCAAATGCCCATCTCTGAACTAGAAGCAGGACGTAATTGCACAGTAGGCGTCACAGAGTTAAAACTCACTACACATCTCTCTAAATGACGTTCTTAAAGAAGGCTTTAGAGCTACAGGTCAACTGTGTAGGTTAAGTCAGATGAAGTAAAAAAAAAAAAAGTTACGTAGCTTGGACTTTGTTAACTGCATTACACTTCATTCTAATGCATTTTGGGTTCTTCAGCATCTTGTATATGAAATGTTTAACTCAGCCTTCTATTAAGAAAATGTAATACTTACTCTAAAAAGCAGCCTCTTTGCAGCTACACTTAGTTTGGCTCGGTCATCCAGTTTTTCTTCGTCTACACAAAGGAAGAAAAAAAAAAAAGAGACTGAATGTAAGGAATCAAGCTCATCTTACATGCAAGGGTGTTTTTTTGGCTATATGATTTCTGAACTCCTCAAAAATGATACTTTACTATGACAAGAACACCATCATCAAATAAGCTGGCTGTTACTCCCTTTTAACAAAAGACTTATCATGAACCAAACTGTGTAAATTTTACTATATATTGCATCGAGGAAAATTCTTAACAGGATTTGAGAGCGACTTGTTTTCAGCACAGTTCATGTGCTTTCCAGTTATCCGAACAACCTTTTATGAATAGTCAAACTTATTATATTAGTCTATGACAACACACAGACTAAGAAAATAATTAGACTGAAAGACTGTTTTAAGGCTCAGTATTCATCCTGCTGTATAGAACTGCTATTTTCTACTAGTTGATCATACAAGGTGGTCTCTCCTGGAAGCTGGTCATTCTGATTACCACCTTGTGTCCCCATTTTTCAGAGGCTCAACTGGTATCCTTAGGAGCTGAAATGAGCATCCTCCAGATCCAGGAGCCAGCATCTCAAAGCTGCAGAGAATATCAGCTTTCAAATAGCATAAGGCATTAAATCTAAATTTAGCTACTCATGAGATTACCTACTTAATTTGTGCCAGACTTGCCAAGAGTGACAAGAAGGAAAGAGAAGCAAGATAGCAGACTGAATTATATGATTTAATAACAAGCATCTTGCTATTTCTTTAGCTAGAGAACACGTTACCAATATCAATTTCACACTACAGTAAAGACTTTTTTAGTTATTACTCCTAGACCACGGATTAAAATGTGTAACTTTTTCCCACCAACTAGCTTATTCAGTGTCTAAATCAGAAAAAAACCCAAAAAACTATGTTGAAAAGTGTCAAGCCATTCCACTCCTGGCCTCTCATACGAAGTTAGGTATCCACAGACAGACTTTAAATGAATTTGAAATCAAGTCTGTAGTAGACATGGCCCAAGGAAAAGCGGTACTTCAAACATATTACAAGTAATGATAGTTATTTTCAAGTGGATTTTGTTTGCCTTTATCAACAGTTCTTCAGTCAAAACAAAACCAAACCCATTTGCTCCCATTTCTTCCTTAGAAAATAATATAGTAACATACCTTCAGCAGTTGGTATTTCTGCAGTCAAGATTGACCTAGTGAAAAATTATCAAAAAGAAAGAAGTTAGTTGGAAACAAGACATCAAAAATTAAATTCAAAATCCATCTGAAGAAGCAGGACCTCAAAAGTCTTACGAGTAGGAAAACTACCTATTTTTCAGGTTTCAACAGCTTCCACTTTGACATCCTCTAATAAAGCAGAAACGCAAACAACTGCAGCCAAACTTAAATGCACTAAAGGAAAATGACGTCCAGTTCATCTTGCAGAAGATAAAAGTCTAAGATTTGCTGCCAGCTCTTTTAACATAAAATATGTAGCTTTGGTTGTTTACAAAAAAAGTAAATGGTAAAGCAGAGTAGATTGAAAGGAAACTTTTTATATAAAAACAGACAAAAGCATTTATTCATTAGACAGAACCAGACAGCTATAATACTTTATCATGATTTATTGTTCACCATTTTACATGGGAGGGATTTGCAACAAATTGGTTTTGTTGTCGGTGTTTTGGTTTTTATTTTATAAGAAGCTATAACAAATACTTGATTTTTTTAAACAGGAACAATAACCTTGCGAAATGTTCATGCTAATAAATCAACAAAGTCTCTTCACAAGCCTGTTCATGTTTACCTGCACCAGAATGCTACACAGAGCTACGTACGTGCCTACCTATCTGTCTCCTTTCGTTCTGCTGACGTTATAGGTTGAGTTTTAAATCTCTCAGAAGTCTTTCTATTTTCACCAGGAGAAAAATAGCGCCTTGGCTTTCGTGGCCCTCTTTCACGGTCACCATTGGCAGACAAAGTGCTACCTGCCGTTGACGTCTCAAACCGAGATTCACTTTTAAACCACATGATAGAAAGCGCGTAGAAAAGAAAATAGAAGAGAAAAGTAAAGCATAGATGTAAGCATCTCAACAATTCACTAGAGATCACTCTGCATGCTCCTCTGGTAACATGCACAGACATACACATTCCAGCTACCCCACATCACAACTTGCACTAGCAAGCAGAAGCACAAAAGCAGGTTTCAAACCATCTCAGCCTCCGATACACACTGGTGAGAGCTAAGCTGTGTGCTTTAAGTGCCGAACACAACTGATGTTGAGTGTGTGTAATTTTTGCCAAGGACGTGCAAGTTTCACACGAAAATACGTCTGAAATGTCACCTACAGTTCGGTTTTCTTGTTGGCATTAGCAGTCTCCAGAAAGACATTGCGGAGCTGGGCAACAGAGACTTTTGTGTCAACCGTGCCAATCTCACCATTTGGTGCATTTGCTTCCATGCTCTCCTTACTTTTACAAGTTTCTAACTTAGGAGCCACAGTGTAGTCAGACATTGAGCGCGTCAGGACTTTATGCTTTGCTGTCGACACTTTCCAAACAGGAGCTTTTGCCTTGGCAGGCTGCGATACAGACCCACTCTGTATGTACATAACAGCTTCACTCCTTTCTATGTTCTCAGGATTCTTAAACTGCTGCTCAGGAGCCTGCCTCTTATCGCACTCCATCTCTCTCTGAACTTCGGAGTTAACTGTTTTCAGCTTGCTTGTGAAAGAGGAACTCCCCACAGGAGTATCCGATTCTCCTCCTCCAAAGAGACCTTCGTGGTTCTTCCCTTGCTTGCGAATCTCAGATGGCAAAATTGGTCTTCTGCCTTTGGAAGCCTGTTCACCCTCCAAGGAATCTTCTTCATCAGGCTTTGCTCCATAACCAAGTGCCTCTTCCTTTTCACTCTCTGATGCAGTGACTGCTGACGATTTTGTTAAGAGGCTAACGCTCTCTGGTAGGAGGCGGCTGCCAACAGAGATGTTTGCTGGTTCTTCCGTTGCCATCAGCTGAGCTGTGTGAGCAACGCCAGCAGGCTGAATATAGCCATGTATTGGTTGGCAGACTGAACTGACGGGCTGATTTATAACCCTATCAAAGGCAGACGTTTCTGTCTGAAGATGCATGTAGTGGCCTGGCGCTGGATGGGATTTTCTCTGAGATATTGTGTCTGTGACAAGTTCAGGGCTTCCGCGAGCACTTTCCTCTTTCACCAGTTTCTCTCTAACTTTTACTCTTTAAGAAAGAAAAAGGATTAGAGCTGTGAACAGCAATACCCAATCTGGGAAGGAACACAGACACCTACTGCGGGTACAGACAGCAACATCATATTAAAATAAAAAGCAATCAATACATAAAAGAAAGCAATCTTAAGATGCAACCCCTTCCTCCCACTGCCCCAAATCTTAGCAGTAACATTGCTCAAAGACATTCAAGTGACTCACAGCCCTCAAACATGCATGACTCCTGAGAAGGTAACTGAGCAAGCTCTGCAAACGCACAGCATGTTACCATGAGGTCACAACTGCGTTTGTCAAACAGCACATATCCATAGTCTCAAACAAACAAGATGATTAAAACTGCTTTTTATATTATCACAGTGTTGGGTTGAGCCTGAAATCGCAAATTCTATTGGCAATCATGTATGTAGTCAGATTTCTGAAGATGTCTAACCACTGGGCACTCTACGTCTCATGAAGATGCTGTTGTGCTGGGGAAAGGGATGAAAAACCACATTGTTGTATCCACCTAGCCTTCAGATGTTTTGCCAGAGACTTTTTTACTTGTGCTTTTCTGTATCACATATGACAATTAAAATGTTACATGCAGTGTAACCTGTTTCAGTTAAGGGAGAAAAAAAACGTTGACAGTGCAAGCCTTAAAACTCACAGTGAAACTATGGCATGGCTGTTGCTCTTCAGAGGGCTTGCAGGGGAGAAAAGGATTAAAAAAACCAAAACAAAACAAAAAACCCCACAAAATAAAAAAACCCAACCCCAATGCCTGTTTTAAAACAGGCATTCTGTTTTAAAACATTTCACATTACATTCTAACATGCAAGACTTGCAGTAATGTTCCCCAAAGTCACCTTACTTCAGTGTATTTTCTAGAAACACCCCTAGACTTGTGTAACATCCATGCAAAACACAGTCGTATTCTACTTTTAGACACTTAATGCAACTGCACCAACGGAAGGCAGGCACGTGTGGCCGGAGGCAGCCTTTGCTCTGTGGCTACAACTGCAGGTAATAAGCTCTCCAACAGTTTTACAGTCACGCAGAGTGTTCGGAGAGCTTACAGGGCAAGTATTTGTAAACATCGTAAACACAGTATTAAAAATGACAACCCTGTACTTCCTCCGCTCCCAAATGGGTATAAAAAATGATTTTAATTCTGAAGGAGGAGAGAATCTCAAGTACAATAGGAGACTAGCTCTTTATTTGAAAGTATGTGCAATTCCAGGCTTGCTACCAACAGATGTTTTGGAGTTTACATTATTTTGAAAAAGCAAGATTTAGAAAAAAAGGCAAATTAATATCTGAGACAATAATTCAGGATAACCAAAGTTATCTCAAACACCAACCTTCCTAACATTTTGGTGTTTCTTACCTCTGGGGATTGGTGCAGTTATCAGGGAAACTTCTCAAAGTTACTTAAGCACAGAAAAAGTGCATTCAGTCTGAAAAAGTGATTCTTTAAACTACACGGACCAAGCACTCTCCAGAACACCCACACTGATGTTAGTACCGGGTTAGAAGAATTATTTTAATCAGGAACATAGAAGAGAGTCTTCCTGCAATGCTTCTCATGGTGGGCTAACTGTATGTGTTATCAAACTGGGAGAAAGCAGCTGCTTTTAGCACTCTGATGAAGATCTTGCTTTAATTTTCAATATAATTTTTTCTTACTTCTTTTGTACTGTCTCCTTTGGAATTCAAGGAATTAATTGTAGGGAATACTAAGATGGATTGGTGTGTGGTATAAAAATCTGCTGGTTTGCACAGTACAAAGTGGGATAAAATAAGAAGTTATAAAAATTAGTGGAAGCCAGAATGATAGTAGCTGTGGAAGAAGCTAGGGGCATTTGTACTTCTTCAAAATACAGCTGGTCACAGATTACAATAAAAGCAGATGCTTCAGAAAAGTTTCAATAGCTGTTTATCTGCAAAACACAACACTTTCTAACTTGCTGCTGTTAAAGGAAAATTAAAGGCAAGTGTTAAACGAAGACAGAGTAAAGGGAAAGAAAGGGGAGGTTTGTAGTCTGATTGTTAGCCACACAGCTATGTTTTATGATACCTGGAGGGCCAGCTGATAAGTGAAGGTGTGTCTCCTTCTGAATCTTTCTGAAGAAACCACTCAGGTTTTGCTTTCCCTGCACTACTATAGAAAACAGAACTTCAGGTAATTTTTGAGATCTCAACACATGCTCCCATTGTTTCTACCCATCTTCCCTCCCAACTGCTTTTTTTGTTTTCTAATTACTCAATTACAGAGGACTGTTCATGAAGATCAAAGCACAGCATATTAATCAAATTGAAAGGTGATGAACTGTGAAACAAACTATCATATTAATTCCACAAACATCTAAAAACTGTTCTGAATGTTAAATATTATGCAAAGGTAACTTTACCAACTGTACATTGTCCAGAATTTGAGAACTGAAAGTAACTACACAATCTTATTTTTGAAATTTGCCACTGCAGGTGAGTTTGAAGGGTTTATGTGAGGACACCTGGAAAAGTTGCTAAAACCATTCCTTTAATTTGTGATTTAAAGGGTAAAGACCACTGGGTCCAAAACAAAGTAGTAATATGAATTTAATGAAGTTAGAAATTCAGATGGCCATATCATAATTCCTAAGAAATTCTCAAGAGCAGCTGGAATCCCTCTCTCCTCTTGTAGCCCTGTATCACAAAAGCTTCAGAAATGTAAACCCAGTTAACTCAAGTAAAACATGGTGTGTCACTGGGTGGCAGGGGAAAGGCAAAGCTTAAGAAACAAAGGAACCCCCAACTGGATCTTGTCTTGACTTTATTCTGTTTCCATTTTGAAGTTGAAAGCATAAAAAGAAACAAGAGCATTGCAAACTTTTAAAAGCCCTACAGGAAAGGGTGTCTGCAGACTACCTACATACAACTTCTCAAATACTTTCCTAATGCCCATTTTTTATCTACAGTCCCTCAGCAACAGTACATCACATCAAATACTTTTAACCTTGCAAGTACAGACTGTCCGGCCACATTAACGTTTATAAACAAATTCCCCGGAGGTGAGAAGCAGCCAGGCTGCTTTCCTACAGCTACGTCTGAAAGAACAACTCACACTGCAGTAGAGACATTTGGGATGAAAATACCAGATTAAGCTCCAGGTCATCTACTTGAATTATTATTAGCTGATCTTTTAATCAAAATATATGAAAAAAGCCAAATCAACGACTGTTCTTAAGATACAGGTGCATTTACTGCAAATAAGTTTAAATTTGAGAACTCACCTACAGTTGTCACCTTATCCAAATCAAGCTTAGAATAAAGTCAAACACCAACTGTTAAAACACCTTTTGTTTTTCCAAACGTTTTTAAATTCCTAAAGGAACTGACCAAATAGGAGGTAAAAACATTTCACAGGAGCTGACCCAGTAGATGGAATTGCTTTGAAGAAAGCAAACTTCCTTCTCGTCTCTTAACGTGTACTTTGGCACATTTTTATAGTGGGCATGGCCTAAGCAGCAATTATTTGTACTTGATCAATCATCCTTTGAAGAGAGCAGTCAGAAGAACGCAAGCCATGTTTTGAATTTAGAGTTAATCTGCCACTTCAGCAGCCGAACGAAGACAATGTCAAATGATACCTTCTCAGCACTTTGTTTTCTTCAGTGATGGATAATAGGATTAATTATTAAATCGTCTTAGGACGGAAGGCACAAAGCTTTCATATATATCCAAAGCGAGCTGCATTTATTTTCAAATTTGAACTCAGCAAATTTAAATTTAACAAACAATTTTGCAACATATATAATATGGAAGTGACTTCAAAACAGCAGCCATCTGGAAAACTGGTGTTAGCCTTTATTCTGCTTGTGCAAATGGCCTCATAGGAGGCTACCACACAATAACTTTAAACAGACTGCATGGAAATAGGCAATGACTTCTTTACCGCTCAGAAACAGGGACAAGAGTTTCTGCGAGTTTATTCTTAAATCTCTGAATATCACACCAGTGAGTACTCACTGGCACTGGAAGTTGTCAGGGGTATAAAAATAAAGAAGGGGCTCTTGGCAACTTGGCTGTTACAATACCACCTTCTACCTACACACGTATCCAAACAGGAGACCAAATACTAAGTTTAAACTCTTGGCTGCTGTAACAGCTACACTACATCTTGCTGTGTACAGATGATTTCCTTCAAAAGATAAGACAGACAGTAATTGTGGGAAACCTGTTTTATGCAAATATTGACCCAACCCTTGTCCAGAAAAAAAACAAAATTAGTGATAATGCAGTCAGCAATTTGTATTTAATTATGACTTATTCCTGCTGTGTTTGCCCCAGTTTCTCATTTGTTATTATGTCACTACTGCAGAGCAAAGAAGTAAAAACCACCATACCACAATGGGATGGAGTTTAAACTCTGGAACTGTCCCAACATCAGAACCCACCTGAAAATGAATCTTACCATTTCATTACCTGGACACAGGGAACAACTAAGCCTCAAGAAAGGAAGCCCTTGCAGAAGGGGCTTGTCTCCAGTACTCGCCAAACACAGCAGATCCCTTAGTGTTTCACACAGCATTAGATTTCATAGGGACATATAACTTATGGCTATTCTCTTTGCTTGCCTAAGGCTGAAAACTTCGTCCCTTCCTTCACCTTATAAAACAAAGAAAACAAGTTGCCAAAAGTCCATCTCTCCAATATCCTTTCCTATCAGTAATTGGATTACCCAAGAGATTCATCTCAAATTGACCATTTGAAGATAAGTGATAATATTTTATAGTATTTGAGTTGAGACTGCTTCAGAGACAAGTTTTTCGGAGCCTGGAATAACCCAGTCAGCTTAAGGAGTTTTAGTACAACTCTGGTCTCAGTTGTATGGATCACCCTGCAACGACTATTTTCCTTACTGTAGTAGCAGAACTGTAAGCTTAAAACATAAACTAATCTAAGGATGTTGACTTACTTTCTCTCTGATGGCTTTTTTGAAATGACAGTATTCCTTTAAAATTTTGGCTTAATTGGGAGAGGCCAATGATAGCTCATATAGCCACATATCCATGCAAAAGAAGGTGAGCAGGATTAGAAGTCCCCTGAATAATGAAAAGCTATGAAAAACATATGAAGAAACTACTACTGGTGTGTCCTGTGCAAGAAAGTGAAACCAAAAAGAAGGCTAAGTATATTTGAGCAGTTTACAGACACTGTAAATACATGACTCAATCAATCCACCAGGTGGTTAACCTTTAACGTGGGATTGCTTCCTCATTCAAACTTTAAGGTATGGTGATGACAGTTAATAAGAAAAGCCACAAGAAATAAGAATCAAGTTCTGTGATTTTGATGGGAAGGATAAAGAAGTCCAGTCAAGGCAGCTTGTTTCTGAACCTACTGCAAAAAATGCCAACAAGTGTAAATGGTTCAGTTTATGCCAGTTCATTTCAGTTTTTTAGAAACAGTCAGCACTGCTCAGCATGATGCAGATGTATTTACAATTAAGTTCTCATTACAATTTACATCATTTTTAGCTGCAACATTTTAACTTAAGAATTTTTAAAAACTATTATTTTCTCTAAGTGTGATTCTTTAATTTCTAGGTAAGTGGAAAGATGGAAAATAATAACTGTAAAAACACGCTGTTTTCAGTCACCATAAGATTTTGAAGTAATTCAGCATACCATGAGGGAGGCTACATTTTCCAAATTCAGCATGAAATTTTAACTCTCCCTTCTGCCCCTTCACACACATACCCCAATACTATCTGAAAGATGAACTATAGTAATTCAAAAGAGTTCTTACACTTTCACAGCAGGAAAGCAAATCAACTATTATTTCAACTTACAGCTTTTAACTCCGAGACCTGTTTTATTTTGGCAAAAGCTGTCATGAAGTTGTTTCTTCACTGAGAAACAACTTGCCCTTACTCAGAAACCCCCACCCAAACAATTACTGGATATAGAGGAAAAAAGTTAAAGGCTCGCTCTAACACGTTATGGGGGGCCTGGGAGCAGATTTAGAACCATAACTGCTTCAATTTCTAGTTTATGTGGGTATCTTAAACATCAGTTATTCCACTCCCCCTGCAAATGGCCTAATTTTAGCATAATTTCTATAAATATAAAGTGAAACCAAGGTTATATCTAAATCATAGGAATAAATACCCACTTCCACGTATCAGAAACACACTGTGATTCAATAAACCCAGCCAATCCAGCCTGAGACACCCAAAGCCACTAAACACATTCTTCAAGGGAAATAAATACATTTATACTGTAGCCACTGTTGCAGAAGGTGATTAAGATAAAAGAATCTACAGTATAAACAAACAAATAAAAACCATGCTTACCTTTGTCTGATGTTACTGTGCAAGGGCTGGTCATTCTGCAAATGGATTGGTGACGCTGCCCGCTTTGGTGAAGAAAGGGACTCTCTGGGTGTTTGCTTTGGTGATATTGGCACTTCGTTATAGGAGGAAGATTCTCGTCCAGAAAGTGAAAGGGAAACAGAACTATCCAAGGTTGCTGAAGGGTCAGAAGCCTGTCTAACAGCACTGTCGTCATCTGCTTTTCTATCACTCTTTTCATTTGAGAGGTCTTCTTTATCTGAAATACCATCTTTCTCATGGCTGGAGTACTCTTTGGATTCAGAAATCACACTCTTTGACTCCTTCATCTCAGTCCTGGACAAATATAGAGAGCCACAGTCCTTGTTTTCATCATCTTGCCTTTCACTTTTCACTCCCTTTCTTTCCACGCTGTCGTGATCTTTCCTTGCCCGCGTATATCTAGATGAGTAGTCAGAATCCAAATCAGAATCAAGAGATAATCCGTATTTTTCTGCCAGCTGGCGCCGCCTCTCTGCTTTGTACCTAGCTATTCTTTCTGCTTTTGACTCTAGTTCCTGGACATCCATGTTTCCTGTACTATACAAGGGCTCTGTATTACCTCCTGTGATTTCTGCTCGGTATCTGGATGATCTGGGTTGTTTTTCTACAGAAGAATCTGAAGTTTCCTCCTCTTCATTTGATCTTCCTGTCAAAAGTACAACATATGGAGCAAGTCCATCCCAAAACTCCGAGTATCCTACTCACCATTCACATGGAACGAACTAAAAGCTTCCCATTTTCTTACAAATCAAAGTGTACTAGTGACTGCACAGACACATTACATTTTTGCACTTATGTATCCAAAAGCACATACAAATTATCAAGAAATGTGTATTGGTTATAATTCTTTAAGAGTCTCATATAAAATTATTGTTGTTTTAAAACAATATGGATAATCAACCTATTTCAAATAAGAGAACTGGAGAATTAAAAGGCAAGTTAAAAAAACCCTGACCACAGCTCTCCTATAAAACTCTTCTCCATGTACTGAACAAATGACAGGGTAGTAAACATGAAGTAACTCAGCAATGCAAGACTGACATATGCATACTACTTACCTAAGTGGGGACTGTATGGATCAGTTGCACGCATATATCTTGGTGTATCTTCCTCTAGTAAACGGTGTGTGACTGATCCTGGACAGTTTTGTAGAATAGGTTGTGTATCATTTTCAATTCCCTCTAAGCGTCTAGCTATTCTCTCTTTTCTGAAAAGATGTGAAAAATGTGAAATCAGGCATCTTTGAAGATTTGATGGGAGAGTTTCTAAGAGGAGGAAACAAAACAAGCTGTGTGTTTTGTTTTACAGGCTGAAGACTTTTTTTTTTTTACCTTTTCATTTCCAAAAAATCTTGGTTGTTTGGTTCAAACAGTTTTCTTAATTCTGAAACTGAGACAACAAAAGATTATACAGTTTATAAGCTACCAAGTTTCAGAAACTCACAGAAACTTGCTAAAATGCTTTAGAATAAGAAGGAACAGTCAAATAAAGTTAAGAGGTTTGAAATAGCTTTGGTTGAGGAACAAGCATTTTCCTCATTTTCCTAGTTTATTAAGCTTATGTTGTCAAAAGTGCATTAGGCACATAGGTGTAAACACCAAGCGTCCTCCTCTACAGGTACTTCCAGGCTAAGCTAGAATCTGCAATGCCATCCTAGCAGGTTTTCAAGATCTAGTATAAACTGGGCAAGTTGTATTTTGAATAGGCGAGCTCAAGCTCACGTTCTATAGTAACCTGCTTCAAAACCAGGTAGTATGGAACTACTGCTTACCTTGCCTACACAAAGGCTGGGGACTGACTACGTTTAAAAAGGAAGAGCGTCCCCTGTTCCTTACTTTACTCCTTCCTACATTGAGCAAATCCCAGGAATCCCAGTGACTCATGGTTGGAGTGAAAATTACCGTGTACCCTCATGATGCTCCTGCATGGTTAATCACTTTCTACTTTGCTAATTTTCCCTTATAGTTTTAATTGGACATACTTCCCTTCTCTCCCCCTAAACTGTTTGGTGGTGTTGCGTGCTAGCAGACAGCTGTCACAGTTCACAACGGGAGGCATGACAGATGAAGTAATCCCTATATATATACACGTATGTGCACAGTTAGCAGTGATGTTTGCAAACCACACTGGAGCACCGAGTGCTACATAAACAAGTGTGGTGTGACTTCTTACCACCAGGTTGTCAAAGGATACAGTGGACTGGGGCGGGGGGAGGCAGTGTGTGCCTAACAACCCCCGTCACACACATACACCCTCATATCATTGCCTTAGCAAAGATGTGGCGCTAAAAGCTGTGTGCGCCTGTTCTGATGCCATGCATCTCTTGGGTTCTGATCCTGTTGACCCCAGGGTTCAAAAGTTAAAGCGAGCTATAGCCTACAGCCCTAGATTGCCATAACAAATGCCTAATGAGTCAGGAGTGTCTAGTAGACACTGTTCCACACCACTGCAGAAGTAAATCCATCAGCTTTTTTCCCTACCAGACTTCATTGCTCTAGACGCTTAGAAGATAAACATTATTGAAACACCACGCTTTTAAAGGTCAGATGCACCTTCTCTCCCTTTCCTCTACTGCAAGAACTTACATGTATAGCTAAGTCAGGGTTTCAGCTTTGCTGAGAAATATCCAGGAAGTTTACAGTAGTCAATACCAGCGCTCCTACCTCTTTGATACAGATAGATACTATTGACATTGGCTGTCATATCAACCTTACATGCTGAAAAGCCACTAGGACACCACGTAAAATGTCTTGGATCAGCAAGAATGAATGTATTCTGATCATGATTACTCAGAAAAGCAAATGAATGAGGTATGAATATAGCGTCTGAGGTTACAGATGAGTGGCTACTGAGAATGTGAGATTAACAGGGGGAAGAAATCAACTGGGCCGCTCTCCAAAACAACTCCTTTAGTCTACATTTTTACAGAAAGCAGACTCAAGCTATCCACTTCAATTTCTCAAGCCACATTAGCTCAGATTGTGATCATGCCATGAGAAAAATCTAATACACACACGCTTGCCTCAACTAGCAGTGCAGAGTAGCTAAGTATGCAGCTACTTAACAGTGCTAATCCATGGGACACCTCTTCCATGCCTAGTTTCAGCATCTGCAGCAAAGAAAATTGAAGCCTATGCTGTTGACCAGGTTGACAGTGCAAGAGAGCCACTGAAAGTCAGCAAGCTCCAGATAAAGGTCTCTGGAGATGGATGGGAACTGGACTTCCGCAGTGCAAAATTTGCATCTTGAATCAACACCAAAGCAAAGATAGGCCCTTACGTTGTGTTTTCATTGACTTTTCTCTCAATGAGAAAGCAGTTCCTACTGCTGTCCTGCCTACTCAATCCTTGCTAGCAGTGGAACGGTATTAAACAGAGAACTTACGCATATGAAACCAGCCTTTGTCTCACATTCACACCAAAGGAAATGATTTCTCATAAATACTTCGCTCTCACCTCTGCCAAATCTACTTCTGTTTAAGTTTGTTCCTCTGGCTATTGGAGTTTTTCTGTTCCATCTGTCAGCTATACATACATAAAATGGTCAAAACAAGACCCATAATTTTTCTGCCACTTCAGACAGGTCAAAGGCCTCCACAGCTCACAGTTAATAAAACCACATTCCATCGAAATCCTAATCAATTTTTCTCCCTAGTCACTGATTTATACAGTCCCTAAAACCATCATCAGAGACACAGCTTTAGTAAAGCTCTAAAGCATAGCTTCGTATACTAAAGTCTTCTTTTTTTTTTTCTCCCCCAAAAAGGAAACTTGACTATAAGTTGTCCGCATACAAGAAATGTGGAACATCCAAAGAACTCCCAGCAGCATTAGCTCAACACTCTCTTGCTACGTGTTAGCTGAAGTTCCAGAGATTCTACTACCGCTTTGCAGTCCTAAAAAGAGCACTGGCCTCATGAAGCATCTCTCCAACACCTTCCCAAACAAGATGGGACAAAAATAGCACGGGACTACTCTACTCTGCCTTACACTTTTTCACACTTGAGATTCCAGACAGTAATTTCGGCTAGGTTGGCCAACATCTGCAGAGCTTTTTGTGAAAGCAGTTTCAGCAATATTCTTCTTCTAAGGAGGTGGGGAAAAGAAGCACAAAAAAGAAAAAAAAGAAAAACAAAAACAAAAAACCACAAAACAAAAAAGGAGATAAAACACGGGAAGTCTTCTACTCCAATGATTTCTTTTTGCTGACTAAAATATTTGACTTCAAAACATGAAAGCCAGTTGAAGAAATTTCTCTCCCAAGGACACTGGTTGGCCCTTGCAAGCTTAGGTGATCAGGTTTCTCTTTTTCAGTTTGCAATTTGAATATCTTGGTGCCAATTTCCCATCTGTTCATCAGATGTTTTTCCACATGACCATCAGAAACTACACCATTTCAAAGACACCCATGACAGCATTAAAGAATAACAACACTTTGACCTAAAACGCAGCACAAACATCTGATTCAGCACACAAGAAAAGACTAAGAAGCTTAAAATAATTAATTTCACAGTAAAAGCTCCTTATCTAAGCTACTTCATGCCAACACACTTTTGTAAGCACTGTTGGTCAGTATAGTTAAGGGCAACAGGAAGAACAGCCACAGCTCAGGAACAGCCCTCAACTTCAGGCTTTATTTTAGGATGTTGAGTAGGATGCTACAGTAGGAAACCCTCTAAGGTAGACTGTCAACAGGCATCTTAATTTTGGTAACTGTAGACCTTCTGAACAAAAAAATTTACCTCATGAAAGCACTATTTAGCAAAAGCAGTATTTTTTCACATCTCGTCCCAGAATAAAACTCAAAAAGTAGATTTGGAGTGCATTTCATAAAAACATTAAAAAAAACTCCTTTAATTAAGGTGAAATTCTTATAGAATTCAGAAATCTTTCAGAAACTTGTGTTACAGAACACAAATATGTTTTTGCTGAAAGCCCTCTTTGGTAACAGCAGAGGAGATACATGTGGATAAAGTTACAGACAGGCATATGACAACAGTTTTATTTTTAAAATACAGAAGCTGTAAAAAAATAAATCAAGCCTTCCAGAAGTCCCTAGTAGAGAGTGAGCACATGCATCTGCGAAGCCTGAATAGATGTGGATCAGAAGTTTACTGACAGAGGTTTAACTTCTCAGAGATGGTAAACAACCATCACAATGCAAGTACATACATTTTCATTTTGAGGAAAATGTAACGCAATAGTGAAGCCTACCAGCCTCATTCTTACCTCCTCCTCTCCTCACCTGGAAAGATGATAGTCTACAAACCAGGTTGGAGAAGCATTTATCTTCTGTTTATGCTAGCAGAGGCATACTAATATGGTCAATGCTTAACTGCAGGCAGTAATGTGCGAGACTTCAGCTAGACTCTTTGAACCTCAGTTGAAAATTAAATATATTCCTCCGATTTTACAATATGTGCAAATCTGGATCAAAGTTAGGCCCTAGGCGGGTCAAATAACCTGGATTTTCAGAAAGTGTTGGGCCTCAAGTAGTCCCCTCAGAACGTAACCATCAGCTCCCACTGCTAACTTTTTCTTAAACCTGCTAGGCGCCAAATCTGATGTCTTTATTACAGGAATATTTTCTTAGGAAATAGAGACATCTTGCAATATAAATCAGTTCACTGAGAAGCAACTTACAGAGAAGGTTTCTCAAGTGAAGGCTCTCACAATTAACTTCTTGGCCAGCATGATTGTGAGGCTAAGTATATGGAATAATGACGGACTATGTATTCTTATTGACTAGTGGTCTCAGGAAGCCTGTATTGTATAAATGCATATCACTCTTTTCCATCATCGTGTCAGTGAAGTGTCTTTTTGAGCATCTGTAATGATTATATTATAAAAGCAAGCACATCGCTTAAACATCACTTAAATGTTATGCTGAAAGAAGGGCTCCTTTCTAAAAGAACTCTGTAACAAATGACATTAAAAGAACAAGCAAAGTTATTTCATGTTGGAATTAGTGCCTCTAGCCTTGCAGTTTGTCTGAAAAGGGTAAAAACACCATCAGAACACACACACAATTTTAATCAAAGTTCTGAGATACACAACATCCCTGAGTGAAGGGAACATCTTTACGCCAGTTACATATAGTTCTTCAGTCAAATGTCACCCTTTACTGGTCAAGAACTATTTCCAAGCAGATTGTGATTTCCTCTAAGTAATTCAAGAGGATTAATTCTCACCTCTGCCTCAACTGTGTTGAAATATAAAGATGGAACTGCTGTTTTCTTCCTAAATTATTCAGACTAAGACAGAAGTTTAAAAAAACCCAAACGCCAAACCCCATAAGTAGTGCAGATCCTTCAGCATGCAAGACTAAGATTCAGTGTGTAATCAGTTGGTCATGCAAGCACAGTGACTCTACCGACCACCAAAGGGGACTGGAAAGAGCTATGACTACAAGCCAAGTTAATACCTTTGAATTAATCTACCTCTACAAAGAAACCTCTCTGAAGTTTTGAATTTCAGCTACTTCTTAACCTATTGAAAACCAGGTAAACAAACCTGAACTTTATGAAGCAGGGATGTAACAAAGCCTTGTAAAAGGGCACTGTGGTTCATCCCCTGTTTCATCCCCTATGCATACTTCACAGGGAAAAGAAAACTCCTTTACAAAATATCTGTACCTAAGTGATTTTAATTGTGCCTTTGCACTTGCATAGACTAAACTTCACATGCTGTTAAATTACCACTTGTGTTCATAATGTGTCTCCCTTACCTACCTTTTGGAAGTACTGCTAAGAGATTAGCATCAATATCCTTTGTGCTGTTTGCAAGTTCTTCTTTATCTTCAAATGAGAACTCCTTCTGAAAACTGAAAGCAACATCTGGTTTACAGAACTGTGGATGTTTCTGCTACAAATCAAATAAAGTCAGGATGTAACCAATTTACTGCAAGATAGCCTAACAGAGATACCAAAGAAAATATTTTCCATAAGAACAAAATAAAAAATAACCCCAAGAATCTCACAAAGCCAAACCTAACATAATTTGAAACTTGTTTGGAACTGACTGTGACACATTTTCACATTAAATTACTGTCCAGAGACTACCTTCAAAATGCTCTACTAGCTATTACATTTGAAATAATCTATATCGAATGATTCTCCATAAATATAAAATATATTTCATCAAATGAAGTACTGCATGTACACTCCACCTAGAAGCCTTCTGTATAACTGCCCTATTGTTGTTACTGCACTGATCTCTGGATCTTATGACTTATAATACACTAACATGAGCAGCAGATCATTTAGTTTTATACCTTGTCTTTTCAAAACAGCAAAAATGCCCATTTAGATAAGACAAAATATTTCTTTAAATATGTTCATTAAATATACAAATTTTAACTGTAAAATGTAGGTGTCATAATGGTCTAAAGTAGATACTGACTGTCTACAGAGACTTTTTGGAGGAAGTGTTCCTCTTTGTGGGTAAACAAAGTGAGGTTTTTCTCTCCAATTATTAAAAATAGAGACGACTGCTGTGCTCTGCCATTGTGACTTCTAAACTATCCCAACCAGGCATAAGAAAATTTATACTAGTCTTAAAACCTTTAGTAAACCGTGTAGACAGGTGTAACAGATACAAATCCCCACAGTGATCCCAGGCTCTTCATTTTGCCATGGTAGTGATGTGCCATATGATTTATGGTCATTCTGATAAGACAAACTGCATAGCCTTACTGTTGGAAAATCCTTCCTCAGGACAGGTTATAAATGGCTTTTTAAATAATTGAATACCTTTTCATAAAGGGTATTTGGTTAGAAAAGAAAAAACAGTAAAAAAAAAAAATAAAATATTCTGTACTCACTATTCCAAAAGAACATTTCTCATTGAGAAGAGTTTTAACATATAATGGCTAATAACATTTTACATGAACTCCAAGAAGTATTTGCTTCTTTACCATTTATAAATAGTATTCCTTTGTAAGAAGACATTGAGGAGAGAATAAAACCCTTGAAATGACAATAAAGAAACTGGGCTGTGTCACACTCGGGCACCATGCCACCTCCTGCAAATTGTCTCCAACAACTGCACTTACTGAAGTTATTCCAGGTGCTGCCATGAAAAGCAATGTTAGCCGCTACAGAAAATAGCAAATAGAAGATGAAGAGCTGCAATAAGCTCTCCATTACAGAAAACTGTCTATCCTTACAGGGCGAAAACACTTTAATGGAACTAAACAAACAAGAAAATAAAATTAAAAAATAGCACACAGCAGCCACAAGTAAATAGGTGTGTATGTCATCTGAGACTGGTCAGAGACTCAGACAGTTAACTGCATGTTTCTATATGCCTATTTCCACATGGCAAACACTCATGATTCTTGGCATCACAATATGTTATTTTCTTACAGACGCAGCTTCTGGAGAATCCCTAGGTGGAGAGACTCCCAGTTTCCATTTGAAAGCAGTTTCGACTCCTTTTGGCTGAAGATGAGTTTGAAAAATGTGAATAATATTGGTCTAAGGCTATAAATCAAACCCAAAATTTATTTTATCAAATCAATTTGATTACCTAAGACTTGTCTCAAAAGTGCTGAGGGATCGAGCTCATGACTTTTGAATACATGGGCTTTATTTAGCAGCATCTCCAACTGCTTCCATAACGCTTGCGACAGTGCAGCACCTTAAGTTTCCGTAAACATGGAACTCTGTGCAGAAAAGCATTCACTTATACAGCAAAATCCTTGTTTAAATTAACTGTGTGCTAACACCCACAACTATGAATTTCCACGGGTAAAATCATACAGGATCAGAACTGGCACTAGCTGGTTCTAAAAAGAATTGTATTATCGGATTGCCTCTGGATCCTCAACAAACTTTTAAATACTGTAAACTAGTTAGGTTCACTCCTGCCCCTTTCTCCAAACTCCAGGGAGCTCCAGGGACCCTGAAGCCAGAGACTGTCTAAAACCAGTCTGAACGTCTTTCACTGGGTTTCCATCCATTTGTTCTTATGCCAGCATTGGTTACCTTAATTATTTTTCTTAACAGAAGTTTTCCACATCTACTCAGCTTCCTCAAGACAGGCTCTCGGTTTCATTGATTATCTATAAAAGTGCTCTCTCTCCATTCCAGTTTTAAGTCATCTTTTTTGTACATGGTGTCCAGAATTGGACAGTCTTTATTCCAGACCTGGGCCTGAGTAGTGTCTTATAAAAACAGGAATTTTAATAGAGAAAGCATTATTATATGACTAGCCACATGAATGCTGGGATCTACCACACATTTGCCTTTTTATAACTACACTATATTGGTTGCTCAATCCTGCATGAGAAACTAATATGCCAAGGCTTTGCTTTCATCAGTTGCAAGTGACAGAAAAATTTATCAGCCCCCAATGCACAACTGTGCACTTAGTATTATTACATTACATCCCTTTTCTATTACTCCTCAAGGTCATCCAGTTCTTCCTGTACGCAAGCTCCCTCCTCCTTTGTACTGAGGGCAGCTTCCAACCTTTGCTCACTGGCAGATTTCATTAAAATTCTTTTAATAACCACAAATTTATTAAGCTTAACGCTTGCTGGGCTACATGGCATCACAGGTTATCTGCTTTGTGAAAGCCCCTTCACAGTTTCCCTAATGCCCTCATGTTCCATTTCCCTCTGGACAGAATGTCAACTTTTATTTACTTGTTTATTTTTAAACTATTAACTATTTTCATATAGTGTCTATTTCATCCGCAACGGAGGAGTTTTCTCTCTTCAGAGGCATTTTTGCTCTCTCTCACAAAGCTGCAGGTGGCATTGCTTGTTTTAAATATTTGCACATTAGAAACACAAAGTATTTTAAACCGATGTATCAATTATATTGCTTTCACTTGCACAGAGAATTCACAGACACAGCATTGCTCTGAAGATGATAGTCAAGCCAAACAATTGAGTATTTATAGATACATACATATATATATAATTAGTTCTAAAAATGAAAGTAGGCATATTTAGGACATGTCACAGTATTCAATAAGAACATTCATTAGGAATCTAAATTGAGTCAGAATGATGTTAAAGCAATTCCAAATAGTACCAAAAAAAATAAAATTCAGAAGCTTGCAAGAATTCTTTCTTCTTAAAGTCCCTGTTAAATCTGGATACTGAAAAAGGAACTTCTCCTTTGCTTGCCTGAAATATAGCCTGTAATCATGGTTCACGAAATGCAATCAACAGCATGAGGTCCCACAAGTTTGTTTCGCGCAGGATTTGTGTGTGGTTTGGCCTAAAGTTCCCAACAAACTCATTACTCTCTCCAATCTTCAGGAATTCATATGATTCCTATTAAAACACAGGCAACAATATTTCACAACCTCAACAGTTTTTCTTTAAAAACAATGTATAATGTGGCATTAGTAGAGTATTTGACAGTCTCAGTAGTTATACTGCTCTTGCAACTTCCAAAGTAAGTGTGGGCTGTTTCTATACATCAGGGATTCAAGGCTGAAAACCTCATCTGCTGCTGCAGCACACGGTTTCTAAATAGCTGTCCCACTAACCTAGTTACATGCCCAAAAGCAAGGAGAAGTTTGATCCAAATGCCACCGGTAACAGTGCCCTGCCATCTGGATTAAAGCTATGGGATATACTGAGATTTTGTGACTGAAACGCATGAAAATCCACTTGTATACTTGCCAGCTAGGTGCTTGGTGTTCATTTTTCTTCTTTTTCTCTACCTCCAGGAGAATATCCTTCCCTGGACTCTTATGTAAAACGTCCATTCTACAGTCACATCCTTCTCTACTACTCTCATTTCTACTTTCCCCTACCTGCCTTTCATAACACAATGCATCTTGTACACCTATTCCCTCTATATCTCTACTGTACCTAAGAAATAACATGGCAGGGAATCGGGTGTGCTCCAGAAGGTGTGCGTTGACTGAAAAGATGCTTGTAAACAGGAGCCTGGATGCCTAAGGCTGGTGGATTCTTGTGCAGCTGAGCCAACAAAACAGCTGGTTGCTAGGGCAAGAGTCAGTTCCCAACTCCCTGACTTCCTCTCTGCGCCGTCAACCAGCAAGTATAAAGGTGGACACCAAAAAGCAGAGTAAGGATGGGAAGAGAGAGGGAACACGACCTGCCACCTTGCCTAACTGTAAACTGTATCCCCTTACTCAGCTTTGTGGAACCGTGTCCTAAGACTGCAGGCACGAGGCAGCATGGCCCTGCAAGGAAGCAGCAACGTCACCTCTCCATTCATCTCTGCAGTGTCCCCCTCCCATGTGCTGACAAAGCTCTCTGCATGGCTGTATAATTAATTCACCCACTTCAGCCACCTTCTTTTTCAGACAGATCAGTTTTCCAAGCTGGTTCACTAAATGTCTGCACTGTGTCCGTGCCATGCAAGGAAAAATGGGCATTACAGTGGCAGGAGGCTCAGTGCAGAGTGGGACTCTTCCCTTAGCAATGCCAGCTATACACTTTCACATTACTTAAGAGGCAGCGGGTGTTTTAAATACCTGTTCAGAGCATCTGCTTTATGCCAAAGCTTGGTCCTGTGAGAGGACCAATGCTCATTTTCCCTGACAAAAGAATAAACAAAGATTCAAGCAATGACCGCAAGTCACAATCATGCAACCAGTCATCTTCACTGGGCAAGAAAAACTTGACCTTACCTTAACGCTCTCTTCCTTTGGAGCAATCGTGAAGGTTTGAATCTGACTGAATTTTCCTTGTCAAAATCTGTGAAATAAAAAACAAACAAACAAAACAAAACACCATAGTGAAGATGCTTTAATAAATGGGGAACTTTTAGGAAACTAGGTTATAGTCTCCAATCGTAGTCCTTTTCCACTGAAAAAGACAAAGGCCTTCCCTCTAGTCAAAGAAGCATAAGGTGGCATGTCCACAATGGTGATAAACCAAAGTCTTGCGAAAATGAGTACAGACAGTAAACACATCAAAATCGTCAACCCTTTATGGAATTGCCACGTTCTAATCCCAGTATTCATGGTGTAGCACTGCAGCCTGGGACTATCATTCAAACCCCATGACTCAGTTTCCCAACTTATAAAATGGGCAGTAGACATGTTTATGAAGCACTCTGCAAATGAGAAACGCTGCAAGCAGCAAGAACCTTTTTAGCTGCAGCCTAGCAATACTATAAAAACTGCATATTCACTGCAGAAGTCGGAGATGCTCAGCTGAGAATCTGTTGCAACAACAGCATTACACCACCCATGACAGAAATATTTCTGAAGGTTGTCTACTGTTTGGAAGCTCCCATTTTTTTCTGATTAGCCTTAGAACATGCTTACTTTCAGAGAGGAACAGACGTTTACACCAAGAGCAAAACTGTGTCAGATGCAGCCTTACATTCAAAAAGTACCTATTAAAAAGCAACTAGTTCCCAAACCTTTGTGAACCATAACGAGCAATGGGCAATCTCCCTTCTCTCCCCCCAGATATAACGTTTTCATTTCTGCAGTCAAGAGCATCATCACAGGGTCTAATCAATGACCAGTGGCAATGGGGACCAGTGCTCCAAGTACCAGATCCCTCCATTCAACAATGAGGATGCTATTAAGAGACCTTAGAGAACTGCCAGCCAGGGAGCAGGGGAGCACCTGGTCTGTGACTGCTGTTGAAAAACACATGAAGCTACTAATAACTTACTCTCAATGGGAAAATTGCCTTCTGTCCCCATCCATATTAAGTCAACTACCCCAAGACCCTAAATTAATAAAGAATTGGTCACCGACACAGCGTTCACTTCATTTTTTCCAAGACGGACCTGATATTACACAATCTGGACTTTAGAATGATTCAAAAGCAGCAACATCCCTTTTACTCTACCTCAGAACTGCGATTTAACTATTTCAGAAAAGAGCTAACTGGCAAAAAAATATTTTTTGCTTATAAAAAATACCTTAAAATTTAGGTAGGATGTTTCTTATTTTTGCAGAAATGGTTTAATGAAGCTTATTATAGCTGACAATATGGGTATTAATTTAGAGAATGTATCTTTTGTCTATGCCTTTCAAAACTTTTCACCCTCTTCCTCTCTTTCACTTCTTTCTGCCACCTCTCCAGGCAAATACATATTTTTTTTAAGAAGAAAAAGTAGAATAAAACCAACTATTTTAACAGCTTGATAAAGAGGCTTAAAATGTGCAAAAAGGCATTTTTTTAGGCATCTGCTACAAGTCACTGCAGATTTCAAGCAGCTTTGCTAATAGCATTCTTCAATAGGCAACTTTTTCCTGTTTTTGTTAACATTCATTTTGTCTTTCCAAGAAAACGGAGAATAAAGCACACAGATTACGCAGAAACATCTTGTTTGACCAAAACAGAGTATTATAAGAAAAACAGTATGAATGGTATATAAATCATTATATTTTACACTACAACATTAAAAAGACTGCTCCATGCCATAAGTATCCTCTAAAATGTCCAGATTTACATTACTGTGAGAAGAGCATGCAGTAACTTAAAAAGCCCAGCTCAGTATCTGCTTAGCTAATCAGAACCAGGCATATCTTAAATTTATAGCCGTTCTAAAGGGATATAACCCATCCTATAGTTTTTGGCACTAAAACGGCTGTCCACCATGAAAACCACAAGTAGACCACAGAGAAATTCTCCCTACCCTAGCCAAAACTGGAGAGGGGATATAAGAAGGGAAGAAAGTAGCTTTTATTGCTTCACTGGGAGAAGGGAGGGAGAAGGGCTGCTAAGAGGGGGCACAAAAGCCGGTCTGACTCTTACTACCCATTAAACACATTCAGGAACATTCATACATAACGCATCTATAATGCCTCAAAAACATCTTAAAACTTTGCTGTATTTCACTGGGGCAAGCTCCTCTTCCCCCCCAAGCACAGAAAACCCAACCAGACAATTATATTCTGTTACACAGTTTTGATATTTTATGTATTTCCTCCTGTTCAAATTAAACCCCATGTGGGAGGATTAAAGTCCAATAAAACTAACTTACTACAATATGGAAGTCTTAAAATCAAATACAAACACAGAAGAAAAAGTAAAACAACTCTGCTTCAAAAGAAAATAAATAAGCCCACAAGTGAAACATCAGTTTAACAGAGTCTTAATTCAATGGTTAATTTAAAGGAAAAAAAAACCACCCTCACAGTACCTGATACACAGAAGGAAAATCTTTGCAACAGCATTTTGTTCGTTCTTTCACTGAAGAATTCCAAACATTCTCATAACCACATTAAAACAATTTTAAATATTTGTATTGAAAATTAAGAGTATATTTACTGAAGTGTAAATCAAACTTGCTCACAAGTTTAACCATTTGTTCAGTCTAGTCTCCCTCCCTCTTAAGTATAAACCACCAGATAAAACCACTATCCATAGTTTAATACATAGGAAATTAAAAATGCTGAATATAAAAAAAAAAAAGAAGTAGATGCAACCTCCCAGTGTTACTTAGTATATTTAAAGGCCCTAAGTCGGTGGGAAGCTAAGCTAATTAAAAGATCCATCTAATCGGATCTTTCAAAAGTGTCCTTTAGGAAATAATGAAATAGCCTAGCTGACTAACTGCATACTGATTGCTGAAGTAGCTAATGCAGCTGCAGAAGATCCAGTCAAACAATATTTACACATGCATACACATATACAAGAGACATTAAACACACACAATGAACTGCACTTTCTTCTATCTATGTGAAACTCTTACCTTGCTCCTCAGAGTATTTAACATTTCCCAAATAGCTGGAGATCCAAGGATTTCTGAACATGGTTGCACAAACAAAGGATTCGGCAAAGAGAAACTACAATAGCAGCTAATTCTCAACCAGCCACAGCCCTAGGCCTGTCTTAGCAATATCGTGTAGAGATTTTTCATAGCACAGGACTGGAGCTGTCAGGCTATCGCGTCCCAGGGAGTACAGTAAATGCATAGCAATAGGCTGCAAGCTGGAGCAGCTCAAGCCAGTAATCAGATTACAAACAGAAATTAGGCACATGAATGCTAAAACAGATTGGGCAATGGTGATTGGGAGATTTATAATATTACCACTTCAAAGATCGAGCCAAATCACATATTATATTCCCGCAAAATTAATACAGAACACCTAAATCCTTGTATTAAAATAAAAAATAGAAAAAAAAAAAAAAGAAAAAACTCCAAGAGGAATAATTCCTTCCTATCTCTAATCAGGATAAACTGCAATGCTTGCTTAAGAAAAACAGCATCCAGGCTGCCAAAAAAATGGACTCTGTTAATCATATCATTATGCTAAATGTTTTGCCTAACTATTAGTTGGAATGTTTAAAACAGACAAGATTTATGGATAACATATGAGTAAAATTACTGGTGGGGGTGGGGATTTAAGAACAAGACACCACAGCTCCAAATATTTTAATTTGAGACAGAAGGTGTAAAATTGCACAAAAGTACTGTCTAGCTACCATATTTTTTTATTAAACAGATTTGATGGATTTTGCATTGAAGAGTCGGAACCCTATATAGTTCATTTTGAAAGTCGAGAAGTACTTGTTCAAAATGGTGCGGTCTTCCACGCTGAACTACCTGATGATTAACACACACACACAAGCTCTAACTATGTGACTGAAGGAGGTCCATGCACTTAAACCCATCCAACCAAAGGCAGTAACTGCCTACTAGCTTCCCTCGAACAGACTTCTTCCCTTCAAAAAGATTTCATGTAGTATCAGTAGAAAACTCACCACAAGGCTGGGGCTGTCAGGACCATGAAAAGATAGCCTAGAAACACAAGACTGAAGCTCTTGACTTTTCTTATGTGTTTCTATGATACCTGGTACAACAGGACCCTGATCCGTACTGGGAACCCCTATCTGCAGGCAAAACATAAGCAATGATGGTGTGAAAGAGACTGCTTAATCACACGTGAAAAATGTAATCTACCAAAAACCTATTAATTTCTGTTGGCTCACCATGAAGTTGTATTTAGTCTGTCTAGGTCATCAAAACATTACTTTTCATGCTAGCAAGTTTTTGCAACGGATAGAATAAGCACTCCATCTTGTCTAACGCCCCTGCTATTTGTATTCATTTATTTAAACACAAATAGTGTTGGAGTCACCTTAACCAAAGCACCTTTTATTAGCTGATCTTTCAACAGTACAGAGCACCCTGGAACAAGAGTCATCCAGCACATGGAACATGGCATTGAAGCCTCTGACTAACCAAGTAATACCCTCTGTTCAGAAATATCTGATGGTACGTACCACGTTTTTTTCTTTGCCTGTAACCTTACTGGCTCTCGTGTTTAATTCTAACCACTTCACAGCACTACCCATAGAACACAAACTGAACACTGCTTTGCTCTCTTGACCAGCTGTGAAAGCCTACATGTACTCGAGCCTAGTAAATACAAAAGCAGTAACAAAAAAGAGGATTCTATCAACACTGGTCCAAACTTGCCATTAACCTGAAAATATGCTTTATGGCCTAGACATAGGTGCTTAAAACACAAATATGAGACAGTGCAGAAATAACAAAGAAGCTGCTGGTAACAGCTAACAGGGACATTCTGGACCGTGGGTGTATCAATAAAAGAGATGTCCAGTTCTGAAAAGGTCCCTTCTTTACAAGCATTGCTTGTGTGAAGATTGCTTACTTGATCTTGTGAATAGAGGTGTTATTACCTGGTGCATTTTTAAGCACCTGTAACTTATCTGGTACACAATAAGGGAACTGTTTCTCATAAAGGATAGATAAATAATACTCATTTGATAAACCTCACGGCTGCAGCCTTTAGCAAGGCTGAAGGAGAAGTTAGACTTGACAGCTGAGCTGATGCAATAGCTCACGGCTGCCAAAAAAGACAGTCCTACCTGTTTCTGTGGGACCTGCTAGGTCCTGCTCCCCTAGTGACCCAGTCAGATGACTAAACTGGTAGTAATCATTCCCTTTTAGTTTTGCTGGGTATGCTTTTCAGGAGTTGCCAGAACAAAGGAAAAGGCACAGGATCTTATAATCAGGAAAGGGATCAACCCTTCCGGCTAACAAAGGAGGTGAGCTCAGCTCGATTGTCATCCCTGTGTCTGGTGATGTCCCGTATGACAGAGAAGGAGACATGTGTTTGTATTTGTGGAGGGAGGGGATAGGATCCCATATTCCTCTGCTGTACATCTTCTCCAACATTTTGTCCTCAGCACCCTTCTGGTGAACAAGGTGCAGAAGGTAAAGCACACAGAGCTGCAGAAAAAGTCTAGAGTCCTTTCACAGATGTGTGTATTTTAAATATATATATATTTGTATAAAAATATCTTGCTTGTGCTGTTCAAATTCTACTCACAGAACAGAGTAAGAAGCCACTTTCTCCAACAGCTCTAGCTACCACCTGGGAAGGAATACCTGTGACAGGCTTTGGTGCATGTAGGACTCCTTTACTACTTAAGGCTGGCAGGTCAAGAATACAGGGGCCATCTCATTGCACCAAAGAGAATTATTATAAAGGAAAGTAAAATACCCAACAAAAGGAACATCTGTATACCACGGTCTTCACAAAAAAACCCACCCATAGTCCAGAGTTTGGCTTCAAGCTCTCTTCATGTTAGGTTGGAAGGTGATCACCAGTCATTGTTCTGTGCATAGTATCTACAGATTCACATTAATGTCACTGTTGTTAGTACTTGAAACTGTGTTACTGTGCAGAATCTGTGACCCCAGAGTTTGTTCAGCTTCACTTCAAGACAAGGGGTATGTGCCAACACTACTTCTAATATTAAAACTCTTAATGTCAAGAGATGCTGTAGCCTTAGTATAGTACCCCAATCCTATGCACCTCACACATTGTTGGGAAGATATAACTGACAACTTCCCTCCCTCGTTCCATTAAAAACAGACCACGTATTGCAAGACAGGTCTCTGTGCTGTCCCTTAACCCGCGTTGGCTGTGGAGAAGACATCTTGGTAAAAACAGTAAGTCAGCAGGGTCAAGCAATGGTATAAAGAAAAAGAAGTCTTAGATTTAGCTTTTTACTCTACGTTTGGAAACAGTAGGTGTAAGAGCAAGTCTTTGCCAGAAGAAAAGAAATCCATCTCCAAACACTTGATGAGGGAAGGAGGAAGAGTATTTTGACCTTCAAAGAGATCCAGTCTCCAGGACACAGAAGTACGCTCAGCCAAACTATGTTATCAAGGCTGTGTTACAAATCGGTAGTAATGTTCTTGTCCTGCTCTGCCATCATTAATTCTTGAGTATTAGCAGCCTCCAACATAAGCAAACAAAGAGAGAACAACAGTTCAGCTGTTAGAAAGGAGGGCAAGCCCAGCTGGAAGTTACATTTGGAGTCATCTGGGCAAAGAGCTAGAGGTTAAGCATGAATACATTTCAAATCTGAGACTGCTCATGAAAGACCATCTGACAGCTAAATGTTGTTCTGAAGCTTCCCACAGGAAGAGAAGGAAAATATATTCCTTTTGTCTGGCAAAACTAATCACTGTAATCAAAGCTGGAGTTTAAACGGCTTGCAAAACTGTTCCCAACTTACAGGGCTGCCAACCCCAAAGCACTGAAGAGTTATGAGTCAGGTCCCACCAAGATCAAGTCTTTTTTTCTTTCTGAATTTTGATCGCTTATGAATTTATATTTAGAAGTGTTCCATTGTGATAAGAACTAGACACTTTGTGTGACTTCCAGTTATGATAAAAAACAAAAATCAAAGAAGCCCATGACAGCTGTTTGGAGAAAGTCTAAAAATGAAACAAATAAATAAATAAATCAAGAGTGTGGAGGAAAGAAAGTCCACAGTGACTGCAAAGAAACTTTCGGCAAATATGCTAGTTAGGTAAACAGGAGTCCGACCAGGACAGAAAACTGAGATGATATGTATAAACAAGATGATGAAATCATATTTTCATCCACACTTCATGGGTAGAGGTCTAAAGGAGCTCATGAATTTTATTCCACTGCTCTTCTGGACAATGAGAGTGCCCTTGGAATAGCAAGTTAAAGTGAACTGTGCCAAAATCTGTGATGCTGTGGATGATCGCAGGAATGAAGGTTAGAACGGAGTGCTAAACCAGACCACTCTCCTCCATCACTCCATCTGACCTCCCCTCCCAGCCTCCAGGCTACTTGCCCACGCCAAGCCACCCTGTCAGTTTTTGGCATGTAGGCATGTGTTTCCGAAGATAAGTGGCAAGGCACTAGAAGAGCCTCCCTTTTCTCATTTCCTCTTCCTCTCACTCTCCAGCAATTTCTGCCAAGGTGTTCAAGAAGTAATTTAGCCCAAAGCTAAAGGACAGGTCAAAAATGTAGCAGAAGAATACTTCAGTAGCATAATCGCTTAACAGAAAACTATAGTCTCTAGTCACGTTCAAGCATCCTAGCTCGCAAACACAGTATTTATTCTGGGTTGGCAATGGCAGTTAGTTTTTTCTTCTCCATCCAAACCTCATGTTTGTGGGCAAGTGATATTCTCATTTCCTAAACGGAGGGCATTTGTACAGACTTTTAAACTAGAATAGTTTCCTGACATGGTATCATCCCTCCAGTGGGAAGCAAGTTTAATCCTTTTCACTTTGGGGTTTTTTTCCCCTCCATTTCCACTGTGCAACAGTTTTTGAATAATGATCCTAGCAAGAAGATTTCTGCTTTATGGCTAGTGAATATGTTTTGGACAAGTCTTCAGGCAATGCAGTGCTGAAGTTTATTTATGTGATGTACTTTAAAACAGGTCATATGCAAAGAGATGAAAAAAGCTGATTAGTAAGTGTCATAAAGGTGACTAAGTTTTTTAGGACAAGATGACAGATGTGTTAAAAGATATATGAATGGTCTTTTTGTACTTAATAATTACTCATGTGCTCTGGGAAAAAGGAGAACAACAGGTATTTTTCCATACATACTCCAAAAAACTTTTCTGTCTCGAGATTACTCTTTCAGATTTGAAGAAATCTCACTCAAGTCCTTCATTTTAGCACTCAAAAATCTCCTAAAAGGAGATTTTGGTGTCTTTCAATCCTGCAACACATTTTCAGAATCAGGAACATGAAGATAATGTCCCCTGACATTCCTACATCTCGTATCACTGTTCACAAAACCGTATGGCAAGACTGTAGCATAATTAAAGATCTTCAATGTTTTCCTCTTTAGGAATAGGATCAGTCTAGACTAGCTCCTTAAAGGAAGTTGAAAGGCCATGCACCTCTCACACATGCAGTAATCAGATATACCAGCGAGGCACATTATCCAAATTGAGTCAGACCTGTTTGTCTGTGGGCCTGAAACGGTAACAGAAGATGTCAGGTGTGCACAGGGCCAGGGTTAGGCATGGACTGAGCAAATGGTTGGAAACGAGGGGTAAGGCAGGAACTCCTGTCCCAGCAGTACATACAATTTAAATGATTAAACAGCCCAAGGACTTTGAGGAGACATTGGTTTTTACCTAGCAAAAAAATATCCGAGAGCATTTCACACCATGTCTCACTGAAAAGCAGCTGCAGTTCAGATTGTGAAGGCACAGGCTTAGCCACAGCTCTTTGGACATCCTTCACTCAAGTCATGACACAAGCAACACCTTTTTCTTTACTACTGCAGTGAATGAGAGCTTTGCTGCTGCAAAAGGGCTTAAAATGCTGTTGGGAGGAATTTTGCAGACAATCTCTGTCCTCCAAACAGGGGGTCAGGGTTTCTAGGACAGATCTCCCCATCTTTTGACACTTGTAGTTTCTTCAGTCCCCAGAAAACTTTCCGCCACAGTGCAATATAACCAGCACAAGGCTGTCTCCTTGCCTGGAGTGGCAAGTGGCCTTATGTAGTTAAGTGACACAAAAAGCACAGCCATGCTACCGAGTTTTCTCCCAGCTGGTCTAGAACACCTCTGCACTGTTATCTCTGCACGCATGTAAAAGCCCAATAAGGGAGCAGAGAGAGGCACGCATACCACAACGAAGAATTTATAACAAAGTTCTTTGGCTCTTCATGATAGTCATCTAAGGAAAACATCCATTTTGTTTACCACTGTGATGTGACATTTCACAGGCCACATCATATCCCTGCATACTTACCTTGAAATATAACTGTCATTTTCAAGCCTCAGGCAGACAGCAACATTGCAGACAACAAAACCATGCCCCCAGCTCCCATCCTGTTTATAGCACATCACAATGCTTTCTCAGAAAATTAAATATTTAGTAAAAGAAGTAAGAAAAAGCATCTGCTTTATTCAAGAGCTGATGGTCAAGGTAGGACAGCTCAACTGCAAATACTGTCACTGAAAATAATGTCACTATGAAAAAGCATGTGTACCAGGCTTAATTTGCGTCCAGCATGGCTAAGCAAAAATTCACAAGGAAAGAAAATCTGGTTAGCACAGTGATGCTGCAGTTCTGGAGCCTGTTCTCTAGAGAGCAGGTTAAAGTTTATAGCAGCAATGGTCTTTTCTCTTTATTGCCCTCTTACACTCCCAAGGACCCTGCAAAAAATCACAAATGTGTCTGGGCCATTCACTAATAGCAAGTTTATCACAAGTCAGATCTGAAGAACTTTCACAGAGCTGCCCAGGAAAGCTTGCACAGCATCTGCCTATACCGTACTTGTCTAAATCTTAATAAAGAAAAAACACACAGCTTTTTTTTTTTTTTTTTAAAGCCTTCTTCTATGTTAAAGTCAGTTTTTATGAGGTGGGTATGAAGCAACCTAGTCAAGTTCTGGTCTGCACACAGGCAGCAGGTGCCAATATTTCCCTTCTCCTGGGAGCAGGATCATTGCTTTAGCCAGTAACAAATAGTCTTCCAATAAAGGGCATAAAATCACACAAAATGAGAGAAGAAATAAGTCCTGAAGTCATACCCAAAAAAAGAATTCATTTCTCTTAGTTCAGGTGTGTCTCTGAAATGAAAACAGGAATGAAAACATGCTTCTTAGGAAAGGCCACCACAAAACGTTCCAGTATATACAACGACAGGGTGAACTGGTGTCCTAAGGTTATAACAAAGCATGTGAAAAATAAGTCAGGAAACAGAACTACAGTTACTAACATTTACACAAAAGGATTTTACTTTTTTAGAGCCACGTCTAGTGTGATTCTTGATATGTGCCAAGCAGTGGTGGGTCTCTGACAGCAGCAGCTCCCTGGCAGCACACTGCCAGCGCCGCAGTACTGGGTCGTATCTCCCGGGGTCTGGGCTGGATCCGTTCTGGGCTGCGCGTTCCCCACCACCATCCAGCATGTTCTGTCCCCAGACGCCGCAGCGGCCGCCGCAGCTTGCCTAATAAGGCCACGCGCAAGTTGACTGGCTGGCTTATAGGTCACCCAGTGTTTACCTTGCAAGCCGGCAGCGCAGCAGCGGCCAGAGCCTACCTACCCCTTGGGCAGGCAGCAGGGGCTCAGCCAGCCCCCCCTCCACAGCTGTGCCACCGCTCCGCCATCCCTGCGCTTCCAGAGCCCCGGGAATGTCGGCAGTCAGGAGCTCTCGCTGCTCCTGCGCCAGAGGTTAAGCTCAGCCAACAGCTCACAGCTGAGGGAGACATACTTCAGCTTTAGCGCAGGCAGCGTGAAACTGCGGCAAGCTCGGGTACAGTTTTCAACACAGCACATTTTAGGACCACTAGACTGAAAAAATAATCAGGTTTCTCACTGCATGAATTGCTTGAAAATAGGCCAGCAGCGCGGGTATAAACAACCACCTTCACAGCTCCAAGACAGCAGACAGGTACTTGTCAAACACCAGAACCAAGCAAACTAGATGAAAGCAAGGTACAGATACTCATTTGAACACTACTGTTTAATTATTTAACAGTCTTGATCAGTTATGGTGAGACTCACTGCAATTCAGACAGATGGCTTCAAAAGTAATGACTTAGTCTCCCCAAAATAGCTATCTGGCAAAAAAAAAAACCGCTTCTGCTGCTCGCTGCCTCTCTTGTGATTCAGACTAGTTTTTCCTTTATACCTCTCCCAAGGTAATTTCAAGATGCTAGATTTGGACACCATCCTATCCTCTTTCCCAGCATGGAGTCTGCAAGGAAGCCAGGAGAGCACTCTGTGGTCAGAGCCGGCAGCCAGAGGAGAGCAGCACGGGTCACCTCCTCCTGCAGCGCTGCCATGAGCCCCCTCCAAGGGGCAGCTTAGAGTGGCTTTTTCCCCACAGGTCAGTACAGACAGTGCATTTCTGTCCTTCATTCCCCCCATGCCTGGCACTGAACAGTAAAATATCAGGCCAGTTCAGATGTTATTTGTACCCTGATATTTCTAAAATCGGCACGCAATCTTCTAAGCACTTCACTGCCTTGAATGAAGCATCCCCAGTGAGCGTGCTGCCGGAGGCTGGCAGAGACGGTCAGCAGGGATGAGCACAGCAAGCACAGGTCTATGGGAGGGCACTGGAGAGCAAACTGAAGATCTTGCCCATTGCCCTGGGAACTTTGAGCTTTTGCATTTTCTAAACTCCGTATCACAGCTCCTTAGTACTAGATAAATTACACCACCTCATAAGGTTTAAATACCTATCTAGTACTACTAGATGTAACAATACATTTACCAAATGATTCTCATACCTAGAAAAGTCTCTAACACACAGGGAATAAAACTAAACCATGATTAGCACCCCACTGAAACCAAACTACCACAGTTACGTCCTGTTCCTGCAATGAACCTGGGGTTCACACTATTATAATTAAAAGTGCTAGCATATATGGCCAACTTGCTCTTTAAATAGTGCATGTTAAAAAAACGCAGCTGGGAATCATGCTGACAGTTTGTAAGCTCAGCCATTATCACTCTGGGCTGAAGCTGTGCCCAGATGCACACAGAGATCTTGGCTCAGAACTGCTGATTTTCTGCTAAAAGTGTATTCTCACCTAATATGTGCTTCACTAATACAAAGAAATAGGGCACACACATTCAAAAAAGGGCCAGTCAGACACCATTACACACAACTAGTCCTAAAATAAGCTAATTCAATTTGTGTCCAATTTGCTTAGATCAGCAGCATAGTATGCTCTTATGACTAATATCAATAATGAATGCTGTAAGAAATAAAACAACACACTAGGAATGAGATGGACTGGTGTGTGTGCATTAGACCTGTTAACAGAGTTTTAAGAAGAAGTCAGGATAGCCCTGAACTATGGAAATCAGCCCCACTTCACAGACATCCAGGCTGGGACAAGAGAAAACCTATGGAGCTTGCACTACTTGCTAGAAGAAATGGGTTCACCCATTCGGTTCTAGTTTCACAGAATACACACTGACAAATTCGAAGTACCAGAGCGAACACTGTCTCTCCTTCTTGGTTAAAAAGGAGAATCTCAATAAACTCAGGCACATGCAGGGGAAAAAAAAAAAACAAAACCAACAGTGACACCCTCACAGGTGACTACTTATTTGACACCAATTAACTTAGGGCCATTCTTGAAACTGCACACTAGCAAAAGCTTTTACGGTTTTAATTTTAAATGGGAGGGAAAGTAGCAGTTGATTTTTCTCTATTCTAACACTCCCATTTTCCATCTTTGCTCACAGACATTCAGAATTCCAAAAGACAGGCTTCAAGAAGAAATTTTTGGGACACTTTAGAAATACAGCAGCATCTCCTTCACTATGCTAAAGATGAGGAAAAAAGTGAAAAATTATCATTTTTTTAATCTGTATTCTGAATATCCTAAATGCAAAAGGACACCTAAATGGAAGAGAAGTCAGCCTCATGAAGAAGCATGGTTTTTTCATGGCTCGGGACAAAGCACAGTTATTGTACTCAGTTATACCTGACTGGTGCAGAATTCAAGAGTAAAATTCTCACTGAATTCTTCAAGAACAGGGTAGAAAAGTAATTTCTGCAAAATCTATGTATATCAAAGGTGATGCTGAAAGAACAGAGTAACAGCTCACATAATACCTTTACTTTAAATCAAGGTTCAAGAATTTTTTCTGCACACACTCCCCCGAACAGGCCACTTCCTCCAGTGACCTTACAAGAGACAACTGCCACCCTAGGCCTTGGTCACACGAGAGGAAACACATCTACCATGAATCAACAATTATGTGCTGCAGGCACACATTCACTAAGAGAGATGGGGTTTCAGTGAGGTAACAGGGAGGTGTTCTTCCCCTGGTGTACAGATCAAGCTCAAAAGGAAAACACCATGACTTCGTTCAAACGAAACGTAGTGAGCAGAGAAAACAGCCTACAAATGAAAGAACAAGGGCAGCTGCTTGGGGAGCTGAGAGGTTTGTTATAGTCCAGCCTCCCTGAGCCACCTCAGAAACGTACAGAGGACAATGCCCAAGGTGCAACCTTGATGCCTGTGTGATGGCTGCGAAGGAGGGCTCTGCCACACCATGGCTTTTATTGCCACACAGGAGGAACTCAGCTGTACTTGCCCTAAAATTCACACATCTTCCTGAGACTAGAATCCCAGCTCTACTCCTTTTAGTCTAGCTCCCATCCTTGCCAATCCCTCTCTTCTGATTTTATTTCTGCTGCCTCCTGCATATCTCCGCCCTCCTCCTGTACCCCATCCTATGGGTAATCCCACCGCAGTTGTATTCTTCAGTGTTTCCAAATCTACTTCCAGTTCTCCCCTGGCTCTTCTCCAGCTCTCATGGCAGACTCTCCCATCAGAGACCCAGTCCCACTCCAGCGGCTCTCCTCACCTACTCCACTCCACCCCCTCCCCAAAACAGGTCACCTTCTTGAGCAGGGTTTTGTTTTCCTTCTCCAGGAAGTTTCAGTGAAGGGCTGTCCAGTGTAGCAGACTTGATCCTTACTCTCCCCTTTACTAGGTGAGATCTGCACATGGGAAACTAAGGATGTGCATTCGTGACAGCTGAATCAACCCAGCAGCACACTATGGAGCAGACCAAGAATCAGAGGGTGATGGCATAAGCATGCTGATAGTCTTGGACACTTCTTTTACAGGTAAATTCCCTTCATCAGTCAACTTATTTGTCCCATGAATAGCACCAAAGGAATGCTGTGCTGTTTGAAGAGAGGCACTGAGCATGTGTAATGGAAAAAAGAGACTTCCCTTAAAAGAGAAAAGACAGGCTGCTTGAACAAATTAGAGTTGGAAAGAATGAAGGAGTCCCTCGATGTCTCGATCATCATTGGTTCTTATAGTAGTACACTAACAACCAGTTACAGAAAGGGTGCTGGACTAGGTCCCTGCAAGGCAGGCCTTACAACCCAGGTTTTGAAAATATACCTACAGTAGTATTTGTCTAAAAATGAGTCAAAACCACTGCTCAGGAATAGTGCGTTATCATCTAAATCACAGATACTCATCGTATAATACTTCTTAGCCAGCAGGACACAGTGGGATACAGCCCTGTGCCAGGTGATGCTACAAAATCCTCAGCCACCAGGGTCCCGTCACATGTGAACACAGCCTAGTCCTGAGCTAGACGTTCCGCTGCTCAGACAGGGCAGCAGCAACACATTCAGGTGCTGCAGGAGGACAGAGCTCAGGATGGGCTGCAAAACCCAGCCGGGAAACAGGGTAAGTTCTCCAGCAGGACTTCTCTTCGTCACCCACACCACACTCTCTCCAAATCAAGGACCTGGCAGTCCTCAGGAGCAATGAGATGTCACAAGCCTTCAGGAATTTCGGGGTGCATGGACCCTGAGAAGCTTCATTCTTAAAGTGCCCCATCATCCTCACGGGTCCCACAGTCCGTGATCCAAGCAATAAACAACAGTTGTACACGTACTTATCAGAGCATGTGTGGGACACGTGCACAAGAAATTCACTGAAATGCACCTAGTTTATTGTTAGCACATTACCCTGCTCACAGAGTCTTCAGCAAGATATTCCTATGGCATGAAAAGAGTCCTTCTTCCTACAGCAGGGAGCCTCTGGGAGGCATTTGGGAATTTTATTTCACACACCAGCACAACCGGCACATTTACTATTAAGTTATATATCAACACTCCACACAAAGAATTTTGAAGCCCAAGCAAGATACTTGTTTTCCTCACTGCCCTTCCACACCTCGCCTGATTTTTATAAGTGCTAATGAATCAAATAAAGCAGTAGAAGAGCTAGGTAATCCAGGAGCTTCTCTAAATAAATGATTTAACAATTTGTATCGCACTTCAGCATACAAACATCTTGCTTCGACTTAAAAAAAATCAAGGTCTTAAATGGTCAAGTAAAAAGAAAAAAAGCTCAGTCAAGGCTACAATTCAAGACATTTAGAATCTTGTAACTGTATTGCTTGCCAATGGCTTTAAGTCAAACTACAGCAGTATTTTAAACTCTCATGGAAAGTATGCCTGCATTAAAACTCAGTACAAGAAACTTAAACATCCTGACAGCATGTGGCCACGCATGAGATCACTGTGAAAAGCTGCAGCATTTTCTTCAGCTCTTTATTTTCGTTTCCTGGGAAGTTTGAAACCATAATCAGCAGCTTATACCCAAAGTCTAGATGTCAAGACAGCACAGACTGGAGTAAGTCCAGGAGTTGCATTAGCTCACAATGTGCAGTGAAATAACAAAATCCTATCCAAGAAGATCCGGAGCACTAGAATGCAATTTAATGAAGGCTGAACAAAACTAGAGGATGGCTGCTGGAAAGGACAGTATACAGGGATTTCACTTGGAAAGCATAATTTTTATAGTCAAATTCTCACTTTCTTCCCTCAAGGGGTGTATGTGCGTGTAAAAGTATTCTATTAAACAGTTTGACATATGTAAGGTCTCAACTAGTTGCTTTTTTAGGAGCTCTTTGTTTGCCAAGAATTATCTGTATTTCTTGCAAGTCATTATGAGGAACAGCGTGAGAGCATCCAGCTTCTGATATTTCAAGGGTCTGAGGGTGTGTAAAAACCATATGCATAGAAACTGGATTTTACAAAGGTTTCGCAGGAAAAAAAATTCGTTGGTTGGGGTTTTTTTAAAGATCTTTTTAATCTATTGATCAAAAGAAACATTTCTGTTAGAATGAACACACAACTCTTGACTGAAAGAGTCTTATTCACGTATCCTATCTTTTTGTCCTGTAATTGGGAAGTAAAGAGAAGCAGAAGGCAAGCAGCTTGGTAAGTAACCTTGAAAAATGACTTCCAAACATAGAAAAATAGGGAAGAGAAAGGAGGAGACTAAGGGATGCCAAGGTGAATCAGCATCAGGAATGCCAGAAACCTACATTAGTGGAGACCACTGCCTTGTTTTGTTTAAAAAGTCTAGCAGTTGTTTCTCTGTGTCAGTGATAAACTGTTAGTTGTGGCATTTTTTCCTAATGGGTGAAGCATACCACTGATGGCGTTCCACGTTCACTACTTTGTGGCAAATATCTTAAAAGGAACCTCCAGTAACACACATTGTTAAATACGGTAACAAATTTAGTCCCCCCACAAAAATAAAACTGACATTTTGTTTCTATTTCTTTATCTAAAGGGCTAACTGCTCCTGTTCATAGACATTCTTAATTTTTTTTCCCCTTAACATCTCAGATTCAGAAGAAAATAAACAAGTTTGGGCTTCATCCAGGATACTTTGGTTTTCAACTTCAGACACTGCAGCAGGACTTTGACTTCCTTTCGGTTGCCCTTACTAAGGGATAGGGTTTGGCAAATAAGATGGTAAGAAGAACTCAGAACAGCTTTTGAGTCCCATTATGTTGGAATAATATATAGTTACACCCATCTTCATCTACTGCAATTGCTACAAATACCTTTTGTTCCATCCCCATTTTTAATCCCATCAAGCATTCTGCCAGTTTATTCTCTTTCCAAGCACTGGTAGTACTAATGCATCAGGATGGGGTCCTATTAATACTGTTATTCCAGCTTTATAGAGCATGCTGGCTACCTTTACATTAAATAAAAGCTACTTATACAATGTGCAGCTAATATACAAACAAAGCCCATATCTGTTACAACTGAGCCACCACACTCCGTTAAGCCCCAGTGAGATTACAGGTTTTCTGTAACTTGTTCCACATCAAAAATTATTTGAATGCCTAGTGCTGCTACTCCTTTTTGGTCAAAAATTTAAATAATATATTAGTTTTAGCTTCTAATATAAGCTTCCCTGTGAACTTGCTACACAGAAGCCATACTCAGGCCGTCTAATGCCTCAAGACCGGTCTTAGGGTGACCTGGTGTCCAGCTTAGATTTTTCAGGAAATCTCCTGAGACCCATAAGACAGGTTACTAAAGCAGTGGTACTACTACTGAAGCGGTGGTGGTGAAAGGCATTCACAACTAATCACAGGTAGTTTCTGTAAAAATTTGAGAGCAAAACACAAAAACCTTGGCTTCAATACTAGCCATGTGACCAAAGACCTGCATGACTGAAGCACCATGTGAAAGGGATATTTTAACGTACCTTAATCTTTGAAAGTTTCTGTAAAACTGCCTTCAAGGAAGACGAGACACAGATATGCCATATCCTGCAACGCCAAGGATCATAGAAGACACTGCGGTCTCTCCCTCAATATACCCTACTTGCTGTTAAACTGCTCCCAATACATGACACCTTTTTCAGATTGTTGGTTCAGCAGGTTGGGGGAAGCTGGCTTCTAGCAGAGAAAGACAAATGCTAGCACAGCTACACCCCCTTCCTGGCAAGTAATTTATCTCAATTAGATTAAGCTTTTCTGACCTCCTCCACCTACCCAGAGACTGGGTTAAATGCAAGGGTTACCTATCCAGCCCCTTTGGTACTAACAGGACACAGCTGAGTAAACAGCTCTGCCCTCTTAACAGACAGCAGTGGGACTCGGAAAAAAAAAAAAAACAAAACCACAAAACAGCCTGGTTCCCAGGACTCCTGACACCACTCAAAAAGCATCAATCGTTTTGAGTATTATAATTGATATTGAAAGTCAGTTTTGTGTGATAAAGCCAGATACCATAACTTTAAAAGCAACTGTTAATATATACAGAGGTTAGACAGCATTTGTACAGACAGACCATAAAAAGAACTAAGAAGTCAGACAAGCAAGTTAGAAGATAATGACTTCTACTTTAATATGTGTAATCTGACATTGCTTTAACTATAATATTAATCACTTTTGGATACCGCACTACAGAAAAATAGTGAACAGCTTTAGAAAAAGAGCACCAAATGGTTTGCCTCTGCTCTGCAGGGTTTACAGTCCAATATACATTGACAGTGCATCATCAGATATGTATTGAAACAATCACCTTGACAAAACATCCTAATTCAAAGCTCAAAAACAGCACATTGCCAACTTTATTAGCAGCACAACTGAAGCATCTCTTGTTCTGCACTGCCTTGAAATTGTTTTTCAATATTTCAACTCTGAATTTTGTTTTTGCTTGGGGAAAATTATAGATTTAAAAAAAACACCAGCATCCAGGGCTTCTTGTTAGAATACATTTGATCTGATTTTGGAAGTAAATACTTTGGGCTTTTTAAAAAAAGAATAAACAATAGAGGTGTGTTTTCCTTTCTGTCGTTACCTTTACAACTATGAATTGACTACTAGGTAACTTCTTAAGTTAGCACTGTAGGCTAAAGATGGAAACCAGTTGACAAAGACTGCCTGAAACTAGATTTGGCTAATAAAGTTCCTTTGCATAAACATGACTCTATTTGTCTACAAATGACTGCTCTTGCAAATCTTGATTCTCAAAAAAACCTAAAACAATAAAGCCTTCCAAAGAGAACACAAACAACTAAAATTTCCTAATTCCCCTAGATACCAAGAAAAACAGTTCTCTACTGCAGGAATATCATACCAGCAAGTTCTTCTTTGACAGTTCAGTTCATGTATGATTGAACTGAGTAGTTTTTCATAACTTCTGTTTAACCTTGAAATCTGATGCTTCTATTTCAGACCTGACGAAGTGCTGGTGTGCCTGCAAGCTTGTCTCATTTTTTCCCCCCATCCCAGCTGGTCTAATAAATTACCTCTTCCTAACAACCTCATGTTAGCTATGTCCTTAGATCATACACAGCAAAATACCATTATGTCACTTCAAACTTGTATTAAACCCTGATAAAGAGTACTTCTGTAATAATAAAAAACAAAGTTATCCAAGCTACTACCTTGCATTTTAAAGATAGCCATTTATCCTCTCCACTCCTCCCATAGATGAGAGTTTATATGCAAGGAAAGGCTCACTTACTAAGGCACACGTCCCAGGAATATGAGCATTTTCTGTTTAAATGGCTCTAAATGTTAAAAAAAATAGATCAATTGGATATTTTAATAACTTTGAGGTGACTCTAGGGCTGGTGGTTCGACTCCTAAACTGGCTGCTACAGAGCATTAGTGTAAAACAACCAGTTTGCATGATTTAAATTTAAAAGCAATTTTTTCACTTAATTTGAGAAAGGGAAGGGGTGGGGGGGCAGGGAAGGAACTGTGTTGCAGATAAATTGTCCCTTTTCAATTCATGGGTAAAAGGTCCTTTTTTTAAGATCCGGCAGTTGGAGGCTTAACTCCCCTTTCAGACATGCCTTTATTTGTAAACAATGCAGGAGCAGGCAGGGCAGGGCTTTTTCAGAAATGCTGCCTGGCCACACGCAAACTAACAGCAACTTGGCAAAATGAGTGGCAGCTCCGCACAATCAATACAGCCATATGCTTCTCTAAGTGTCCCTGTACCAAAAAACAAATGTGGAGTTAACAGTTTGGAAGCGCAAACAAAAAAAAAAATCCCTTTGTAATTGCTTATTAATTGTTAAAGACTTCTAGTACCTGCTTTTAGGCAGAGACCAGAGCTCCATATAAATCCTGCAAAGCTTGAGGCTCACACAACTATTCTCTTTAGGACACTTACTGCCAGTATCACCGTGCCATCTGCAGGATTGCGGCATATTTGCTCTAGAGAGCAAGGACTGACTCCAGATAAGAGGGCATAGTCATAGGAAATGCACAGGCAGCACAGGTTATGAATGAGGGGACAGCAAGTTAAGTGAAGTGCTGACAAATGACTGGATGTAAAGCTTTGAACCGGGCACCATCAATGTACCAAAATGCAGGAATAAGACGCAGCTCACACATTGGCTTTTGCGCTTGTCTGCTCACTGCGATACCTGCAAGATGGTTCCTTGAGATCACATCCCCCTTCTTCCCACAGACAGGGAGAAGAGACTATTTTTACACAGCTACTGACAAGCCCACTTTGACAAAAATAAACGTAAGTAAAACTTCAGGCAAGCCACCTTCCTGATACTCCTATCTCCCAGGCATCTCAGGAACGTTAGTGGCAGAGGAGACTGAATGAGAAGAGACCCCAGGAATCTGAAGTTATAACCTGACCTCAAGTGCAACATTAGGACCTGTTTGCATTTCCTTTCTCCACCCTGCTTTCTCTTACACCAAGAAATGCTCTCAGCTAGGAAAGTTACCACATCTTCAGCAATTTAATCTTTTCATTTTTTTCTTTTGGAAAAAAAGATGCACTCAAGTTCTATTCACATTTTCTTCCCCATCTTCTTCCTCTCGGATATTGCCAACGTCAGATACAGGAACCATACAAAAAGGCATTAAAGCAAAACAGAAAGAGGAGATACCTATTTCAAGGTACTTCCATCTTCTTCAGAAAAAGAACTTTTGTTCCAGAAGTTAAAGTTCACATTCTGCACAATCTTGGATCCCCTACACTCCTTCTGGAGCACTGGCTCAGTGCTGTTGAGCTGAGGAAAAAATGTCGACTTCATTGCAGATACCTAGCACTGGCGCTGGGTGGACCATCACCACCAAGACAGTCTTACTTCCAACCCTCCTAGACCACAGTGTTCACAGAAACACCCGGCTTCGATGACAGAAACCATTTGCATCCATCCTTTGATGGATGGCTGATTTGATTATATCTGTCCTTAGGCCTGTGGATACTGCTTACCTTGGGAGGGTATCCTAAGAATCTCTTGAACCAGACATGGTCTGCATCTGCTTGAAAATGCAGATTCCTCATCTAGAAAGTCTGAACAATGGGAGAAAGAAGGGGAAACACCTACTAAAAAACTTAATTTGCTAAGGAAAAGCCTGGACTTCAAACAAACAAGGCTTTTCTTCCCAGAGGACAGACTGGTGGTTAAGGTTTGGCATCTGTTCAGTTCTTCCTCCGTGGCAAGTAGCCTTGCTGTCTCCTGCACAGACGCAATCAATGCAACTTTGCCTGCCTGCAAGTTACATTCAAAAAGCTCTCGTCCAGAACAATCTTTAATTTTTTTTTCCACCATGAAACACATCTTGCAAATGTATATTTTTATTTTTCCTGCTTGATCTCATGTAGAGAGACCACACAGTTAAAGCATCTTTGGAAAGCTTAAAGCGGGAAGAGGTGGGTGAGGGAAATACAGGTTCTTTGGCACAAGTCTCTTTGTAGTAAAAGGACTCAAGACTAAGCAGTAAGTGTGGAAGTATTTATGCTTACTTAATTACAAGAACTGCAAGATTAGGTAAGCGATAAATATGTTTTCCTCTCAGAGGACTCCTAAGGCCTCTGTCAAAAAGGCAGCCTGTGTTTTACACCCAATAGCAGACACTGCCTCTTTAGTCACCCTGCAACAAGGGATGCTGAAAGCTGAGGTTATTAAGTGATTTTCCTTCTCTCAAAATGGCAGCATGTCTCACTAGATGTTAGCACTTTCCTGTTGCACTCCCCCAGCTGATGAGAGCTCTTGGGAACATTATTTCTGACAAAGTATATTTCAAAATATAAGACCTTTTGCATTTTTATGGCCATATAGCATCTCTACTAGATTTACTGACTGCTGAAGAGTTGTGTCTTAAGAAAGATTTCAATTTCAAGACAAGTTGGAATGATTTTCTAAATCCTCCCAAACCTTCAGAATCCTATTTACCATGTTTTGAGATTTGCAGTTGTTTTCAGGTTTTTTGCTGGGATTTAAGAACTCCTTCATCTTTGTTGTCATCTATGAGAGTTGGGGATGTTCAGCCTGGAGAGGAGAAGGTTCCAGGGAGACCTTATAGTGGCCTTTCAGTACTCAAAGAGGGCCTGCAGGAAAGATGGGGACAGACTTTCTAGCAGGGCCTGTTGCAATAGGACAAGGGGCAATGGCTTTAAACTAAAAGAGGGAAGACTTAGACTAAAATTAAGAAGAAATTTTTTACGCTGAAGGTGGTGAAACACTGGCCCAGGTTGCCCAGAGAGGTGGTAGATGCCCCATCCCTGGAAACATTCAATGTCAGGATGGACAGGGCTCTGAGCAACCTGATCTAGTTGAAGTTGTCCCTGCTTATTGCAGGGAGGTTGGACTGGATGACCTTTAAAGGTCTCTTCCAACCCAAACTATTCTATGATTCTATGTTTATAGTGTTTACTGCTCTGGCAAAAGAAAGGGGGTGATCAGCTGTTCCAGTTCCTTGACCAGAACAAATTACTAGTTTGGTTCAGTTTAGATTTTAACTTTACACCACATCTAAAAAAAATTCCAAGTATTATTTTGTTCCTCTTCCTCCTACAGGTTGCACTGTTAAAAGGGTCCTGTTTTACAGATCTTGATTCAAGAAACACAGTAACGTGTTCTTCCTTTTCACTCTTTCTATTTAAAAAAGGAAGTATGTATTTTTTGAAGTGGAACAGTAACATTAATTTCAGTAAGGTCCTAAAATTTAGGACTTTAACTACCCTGATTCCAGGTTAGCTAGAATCCTGTTCAGCATTTTTGCCCATCATACCACTACAAGGAAACATGTAAGGGGTTTGCTTTGGCATTTCTTCTGAAGTTTCAATCAATGCTGTGGAAAAAATTCAATACAAAAAATAAGAGTATCCTGACCACCAATAAAAGTTAGAGATTTTTCAATTATTTTCTGCCAAATGGGACTAGAACTGTGACCTCTGTAGCTCTCTCCAATCCCTCAGCAGTTCTGAAAGCATTATAAAATACTGCTATACTACAAAACAGAAACCAGATATTTTTCATAATTGTTTTGAGAGAGGAAGTCTCTTAAAACAAAGCAACAATCCTTAAAACTGATCACTACCTTGAGTAAGTGAAGTTACTGTAGTACTAGTATCCCCCATAATAAGCCTAGTGAATGCTACAGGTTGCTTTTAACAACAGGCAATTTTCAAGAGAGCGACCACATGCTTCCCAGCCCAGCAGGGTACTTTATGGCAGGCAAGCCAGAAATTGTGACCAATTCAGTAACAAAAATAAGCACAAAAGAAAGGATCTGCAACTCAACTACTTGGAGCTGATTTATTTCCACAGTAGCTGGATGTAAATACTTCCTCTTCTCTACACTGGTAGACTTTCAGTTCAGGGACTATATTAAGAGATTCAGAACCTACATCCAATGTTGTGGCTCCCTCTGATTGTTGTATTGTGTAAAAACTATTGTAAGAGCATGTTCAGCCTAGTTAGCCAAGAATTTTTCCATCTCTATAATTAACTCTGGAGTCTGACATCATCACCCCCTCAAGGTTCTCTTAAAATTTTAATAGCCTGGTTTATGAATATTCATTTGCCAGCATTACACTTGAAGGGATTTATGAAAACCCAATGGCATGTCAGTTCTCAAATAGGTTCCATTATTCCTGCTGCTTCCTTACCATATTTATTACAAGCCAATTTTATGCTGTCAGAACGTGCATCAAGCCTGCAGTTGGTCTAACCATCTAGGTTGTTTCATAGAGATTAATAGACAAAGCAGACATCTGAGTGCTACTGCTAAGGATGCCTATTAATCTCTCCGCTGGACATGATGCTTCTTTACAGGCCTCATCAGTTCTAGGCTATAAACCTGATTCTCCCTTATCTCCTCCTGTTTTTCTCCTCCCACATGCCACTGGAATTACAAGCCAAGCACACGACAACCAGCCCTTCAAAGGCTGCTCGTATGTGAGAGAACAGTCACCCAAACCACGAAGGGTTTATGAGATGTGTACAGACAACAATTTTACACAGTCGGCTTGCTTCAGCAAGTGCTGCAAGTCAGATGAAACTGTCACACTGCAACAGCTAAATGAAGTTTGTGACACATTAATTCATTACGAAGAGGCATAAACAGTTCTGCACTGAAATGTATAATTTGTTTGACGGTTGTTTATTTTTTTCAGAATTCTGACAGTGCTGCGGTTTTAAACCACTGGCTTGGACATCACTGCATTTCACAGACATGTAACCCAACCCTCCCCAGATGTAAAGCATCTCCAGTTCTGAAAAGAGAGCTCAATACCAGTGCATAGTGCAGGCAGATGGAAAGCTCTTATGAACTTGAATCCGGCAACAATGTTTAGAGCACAGTTTGTAAGGCATGTGAAATTTAGGCTACATTAAATGTATTAACTCAGGTGTATTTTTAGTCAATTATTTAGAAGCTTCCTCCAGAAGATTCACGCAAACTGGAAAGCAAAACTAGAAAGCCAAATAGTATTTGTCATTTCTCTTATCTATTCCTTGACTATGCTTCTCCTTTGTCAGCAGAGAGGCAGCTCAAGAAAGCTCAGAACTACTTTTGTCATTTCCTAACAAAATGAATTTAAATAGATCTTTCTGAAGGAATCATCAAACCTTACTTCAGAACAATTGATGCAATTATGCAATTTTCCCCTCATCACCACCACTTCAGAACAAACATGGTAAGAGGTTTGATCTGTCATAAACAAGCATTCAAAGTTTCTGCTTTCTGTTTCTGCTCCAAATATTTACAAAGCAATGAAAAGCTCTCAATTTGGAAGGGTAATTTCCAACAGTACCATTTGCCAAATGCAGCATTTAAAGGTGTCTCCAAATGGAACCTGTAGACAACTGGAAGTGGAGAAAAGGGCAGAGAAATGCAGATAAAGAATAACTGAAGAAAAAAGGGTATAATCCTTGAAGGGAAAGGGAGGGGAAACTGGAAACCAGCAACTCAGACAGTGAAGACGAAAGGTCAGAAGTACTGAAGGATGTAATCATGATCCTGTTTTAAAAAGGGAAAGACTAAAATTGTGGCTGATACAATGGCCTGTTGGTCAGTCCACAAAGTTTTAAGTCCCATAAATAAACCGGCTTTACTGAACATCATCACTTGCAATTTTTCACTTGACGCTTCCTCTAGCTCCCAGGCCACAGCTTTGGCCAGAGACTGGTGTTTGGGAATAGAACTGTAAATTCTTACCAAAACCTGGTAAGAAAAGCTGGTGAAAAGCTTTGTACTACAGGCAGTCTCGGACACTGGTCAGGGTACAGTAAGCACAGCATCACTGTGGTTGAATTACAGTTTTTCTGGTTTGCTTCTGTAGAGAAACCAGGCTATTTAGTCTTGTTTTTTCTTTCACAGCCTTCTTTGGGGAGGGGAGGGAATAATATATGCTATGTCTTCAGAACACAAAGAACTATTGTCAAAGTCAGAAGCTGCCTGTTTGCCCTAACAGGGATAGACGCTTTGTGGTGGAGGGGGAAGGGGAACCTTTCACTTACAAGAGATCTTCTTTAGAAGCAGAACAGGAGGTTTGTTATTATTATTATTTTAAAAAACAACAGAAGGTTAAAATAATTTACTTCAAGAACCTCTGAGCTAAAAGCTCAATTTTTGCTTTTCTAAGAGCTCCAAAAGGAGGGGGAAAAACCCCAACCAAGTCTGCCCTGCAAAACTCTGCCACCCCACCACCGCCTTTATTTATTTATTTATTTTTAGTGACTTGCAAGCTAAATCTCTAGCCTGCAACAAAACCAGGTTTGGGTAGCTGTCAACCCTTAAAGCTGAACAGCTACAACACTTGGCAGGTAGTTGTACGAAGAACTTCTAGCTACAAGGAAAAACGTGATCAGCTGGGTAAAGTGAATGCCCAATTTTTTTTGGCATCTGATACTCTCGTAGGATATACAGCCATGTTGGCCAGGGTTAGGGTCCTGAATTATGTAAATATTTCCAAACATTTAGAGCTTGTCTGCCTTGCTAGACCACCCACAGGGAGTACAGCTTGATGGCCATGAGAACAGTACTACCAACTACACTGGTTTTTACTGTACTCTACTGAATATACTTAACCCCCAGTGAACTGACGAAATTACTTCTCTCTGTCACAAAGATTCACACATGTCTGCCCAGCAGGAGCTGCAGTAAAGTTTCCCTTTGCAGGCAAAAGGATGCATCTCAGCTGCATCGGCTTTCATGGTTAAGTTTCAGCCTACCAGTCTTGGGATATGCAACGGCTGCTCTTAAGTTTTGCTCCCCTGCTAATATGGGGGGACAAAAATACAGGTTTGTGGAAGTTTACACCAGCAATCTACTTGGTAATTCAACTAATTGTCACATGCTGCAAGACAGAAGCATTGTATTAGTGTTAATCAATCCAGAGTTTATTTCAACTCAAACCATTTCTTACATTCTGCAGTCGAGCAGCAGGCTGCATTTCACAGCCACTGAATGAACACGGAATAAAATATCCCGAGGTACCAAATGAGGCATTGTCAGGGTACACGACATGGAAGTGAAGTCATGTTGAGAGCCAGTCATTTACGCCTCCTAGGGTATAATCCCATGATGCAATACTCAGATTAAATCTGAGACTATTATCCCAGTATATCACCCCTGTCTGTGCCCAGCAGAGAGGTGACACGAAGATCCTGTTTAAACTAGCCCATTTATCCAATCAAGACAGTAAAAACAAAAGCAAGAGAGAGCTCCTCTTCTCTGAGTACTTCCCTTGGTTCTCCTTGAAACCAGCTCTAGGTTTCAGTCTCAAAGCCCGGTCCCTAATCCTCAATCTCTCTCAACTCCTGCTGTCACTCCCCTCTCACTGTCCCTCCAAAGTCTTGCATAGAGAGCAAGTTTCCCACTGCAATGCCAGGAACACAAGACAGGGCAACTACGCCTAATAGTTCTTGATTTATCTTAAGCATTTGCCAAGAGGAACGTGTGTGGAGTCACTTTTTTTCCTGACAATTACTTCCACAGAGTTGTGTTGTCATGACATTTCATTGTCTGCATTCAGTCTCGCATCATCACAGGCAATTGCAAGTCACTCGTAAAAGTCTACTCAATTACTGGCCCTAGGTTTAATTCAGAAATACTGATCTGTTTAATTTTTCACTATAAACTAGCTGCTTCTGTGCTGGCTTCAATCAAGCTGTAAAGTTCCTGTGATATCAAACATGTCTTTTGTATCTGCACCTCAAAATTACTCCCTAGCTTTACTTAACACCTATTTTTACTTAAATCCAAACAATCCAGCACAGGCAGTATATAAGCCTTTGTCATTTAAGACAACTGTTTACTTAAATCTCAAATGAAAGCTTCAGAACTAACTAATTTCAAGCAGAAGACTGTTCAGACTTAAGGCCCCATGACAGTCTTTCAGAAGTATGGCACAGAGGCAAGTATACAACTGGGCAATTTTTACACTGGGATAGAAGAAATGGCAGTAGGCTTGGTCCGAGAATAAACATGGTGTCTTGAAGTAAGACAGAAATTCTCTTTGGCATAAGAATATTAGCACAACAATCGCACAGCGCATTGTCCTACCTGCCTTACCCTGGTTTGTTTAAGAGTCCAAATCAAGCAAACTGAGGCTATCATGAACACAGTATGATAGTCCTCGAGTTCCAAACATTTAAATGCTGACATTCCACCTGATGAGCCAAAAGCAATGCAAAGCACTGAGGTACCTCACAGCTCATAGGGCCTACAGTTTATGTCCTTTCTCCTGCCATCTAACCAGAGCCAACATGGTGTTCCCTACTCACCTGTCCTTCATTCTCACTCACATATTGAGCAGCTCTTTTCTAACCCTGACACCTGCCATACCCACTAAACGAGCATCTGCACTGGTACAGCCATGGTGAGCAGGACGGGGGAACCCATGGAGCTAGAGAGGAAGGGGAAAAAAGTTCTCAGACAGAGCAGTTCTCCGATCTGTGCAGCCATATAGCCAGTTGACACACATGGAGAGAGTGGTTCAGGAGCAAACTGGGAATGGGAGGGTGAGTGAGAGGGATTACTAAACTGGCATTTTAAAGTGAGGTAACCACTTACGCTATTCCCATCTGCCAATCCAAACCATCAGCTGCTTAAAGGAGTCAGAAGAACTTGGTATCCCTAGCCTTAAATATTTGCAGGAACATGATCCAGTAGGTGTTCTTGGGTGTCTAACACAGGTGGACAACAACCATCATTCCTGACACTAGTAGGAAAGGCCTCATCAAATGGTGTCTGAATTGCCTAGGTATTTCCAAAAGAAAGGGGGAGACCTGAATCTGAAACTCACCAGCCTGAAGCCCAAACCCTCTTCAAGAGAGTCCTAAACACCAGCCTACAAACAAGTGAACAGCAAGGCTGCTCTTGACCTCCCTTGTTTAAAGCAGGGCAGCTGTGAAGAACATAGTCTTATCGATGATGTTATGTTTTTCTGCAATTAGTAATTGCTATAAATCCTCCTGAGCTAACATTATTAGCTCAGAGAACAAAATGTTGGACTGAAGTGTGTTGATGCTATATTTTCTCCTTTGACTCAACCATTACAAATCCTTAGAGCCAGCAAATATACATAATCCAAATAGCCAGAAACATGATTAACACTGGAAAAACAGCCTTTATGGCTCTGAGTGGGTGCCAGGATGGATCACTTTTCCTGTGCCCACCTAAACAGAACCCTTACACATAAAGGGTTGTGACTTCATCTAATGACTGATCAGCAAAGGCTTCCAGCCTCTGGTCAGAAGACAAATGATGACCATTTACATGTATGGGAGCTTTTTTAACTTCACAATTCTTTAAGTTACTAGAGTTCCTCTGACCACTTATTTCTTTTACCTGCACAATATGCTACATGTGAGCATATGATCATCAAATCTCTTCTTTTGAGCTCCGAGATACTTCAAGACAACTAATTCTTTGCTACTCTTTCAAAGAACCTAACCTAACCAAGTTTTCTACAGCTTAAATATCCCATTTCCATCTCTGTGAGATCTCTGGCTGGACAGGTCACTCTTCAAATACATATGGCAACCAGTAGCTAGATGAAGACTTGGTGTAGATTCCTACATGCCAATGGCTAGTTCAGTTAGTCTTTCTTGCTCTGAACAAGCCAAAAGACCCTTATCCTTGCTAAAAATTTCAACACGGAAAAAGATGTCAAAGTCGTCCACACATCAAATACGAACACTTTTTGCAAACAGAATACATTTCTTACAGAAGTGTTTTTATTCAGTAGTGTTTTGGGTACAAAATAACTGTAAGCAGTTGAAGCACAATTCTAGATGATTGCTATATCACAGAATCACACAGAATGGTAGGGGTTGGAAGGGACCTCTGGAGATCGTCTAGTCCAACCCCCCTGCCAGAGCAGGGTCACCTAGAGCAGGCTGCACAGGAGCACGTCCAGGCAGGTTTTGAATGTCTCCAGAGACATATAAGCAGAACCGACCACAAAACCCCTTCTAATGGTTTTTGTTCATTGTCAGTACAGTTGGTTAAGGTTGACTGAAAGTGCAATGTTCCTGATCTTTTGCAGACGCACAGCAACATTTTTTTGTGTTAATTGCTCGGTTCAGTTTTAAATGGTTGAGTGGCAGGACTCACCCCACTCCAAATACTAACAAAGCAATTGTTTAAACATCCTAACTCCAATATTTGCACATATAAGCTGACAAATGCATTTTCACAATATCAAAATTGCATCTGCCACAATTACATTTGTAGCATACCTTTAGATATCTGTGTACTGATAATCAGAATATTTTAGTACGTAAGAGCTCTATAACCAAAATGTGTTCCGTGCTATTTTATAAGGTATAGGTTTTTTTCTAATGTTTCCCCACTGGTAATTTAATAAGAAATGGAAGTAAGAAAACATGAGAAACCTCAACCTGAGAATTTAGTATTTAAACTGCAATGCAGCCTTTAAAGACTTGAGTTCATTTTACAGTTATAAAATTACATTTCCCATTCTGAAACACAACCTCCAGCTATGAATGTAAAGATTCCTTGCTTGCAAAGACAACCCTTACTATCTGATCAGAATGGAAGGATGGAGGTTGAGCTATGTTTTCAAAGTCAGTTTGTACAAGTCACGCAGGTTTCACTGAGTGCAACTCGGAGTTGGCATATGGTTTTTGTTTGAAGTAGTTTTAGTATAAACCAAATATAGCTTAATTTCCCTCAAATTCAAGAGTTGCTGCTTAGAATTACTAACATTGAATCCTTGAGTCTGTTTCTTTCAAATGAGTTACATGCTCTGGATGGTTTGAGTGCAATAAGAAATGTATCATTCAAGGTTAGCTTTACAAAAGGTTAGCTTTACACGCTGCAAAAAATAGCTCTTGAACCAGACATGGTCTGCATCTGCTTGAAAATGCAGATTCCTCATCTAGAAAGTCTGAACAATGGGAGAAAGAAGGGGAAATACCTACTAAAAAACTTAATTTGCTAAGGAAAAGCCTGGACTTCAAACAAACAAGGCTTTTCTTCCCAGAGGACAGACTGGTGGTTAAGGTTTACAGCTCACTGCAAAAAATAGCTACTTGTCTTCACAAGAGGAAGAAAAAGTGAAATCTAATGCTGCTGGAGCAACAGCTGCCTCAGTTGTTCAGCTCCAGTTGCCTGTGATAACAAATCAGGCAAGTTTTTTTTTATTGGAAACTGAAGGTAGGAAGGTGTTATGATGACTGACATCAAAGCCAAGTGAACCCAAGTCTTTCAACTCCCAGTGCTAACTTGTGGCTACAGGGTTAGCATTACCAACCTCTAGTCACCACTGGAGTGCCAACAACTACCTGAAATGTTGCTTCCAGTAGGATCTCACCTTGTTTTCTGGGACAGTTGGCACTTAATGGAAAATTACCTTGAAATGCTGTCCATTTTTCACTCCAATATAAACAGTTGGGGCAAAAGTTAAAGAGTTATTATAGCTGTCTCTGAGGCTTAACTCGGCTTCTTGTCAGAAAGGGCAAGATTGAAAAAAGTCACATGTGAAGGACATACAACCTGCATATTCCCTAGATCATTTGGTGCAACTGTTTTGAAACATTAATCCACACTCCTCCCTCCTTCTGCAGCAAGCTAATAGGAGACAGTGCTAGCTTTGTTTTATTTCAGAGAATAGACAATAATTTTGTCTAAATCTAAGGCTGATATGATGGAACGAGAATGAAATCCTGCAGATCTTTGCTGCCTGCCAAGAGTTTTACAGGTACAAGCCATGAGGAGCACATTTGGCAGTCATTAACTCCATGGAAGTATTATTAACTTCTCACAGTACTTTGGCACACAATCTCTCAGCTAACACCTGAATCCAGCTCCTTTGTAACAGACCACTAGTAACAGCATGGCAGTTTTTGGCATCAAACGGCTCAGTTGTGTCAGGAAATTACACACGTCCTGTCTAATGGTCTGATGGAGCCTTAAGTTGTTTTAGAAACATACCTGACCTTACTTATTACAACACATGATGCTTCATGTCCAAGTTAATTTTTTTTTTCCATGCTTTTTTGTATACCTGAAGAGAGACAACCCCAGCAATCTGAATTATTTTAATCTGGGTCTTTGAAGTCTTACTTTACAGATTTTTTTTTTATTATGATTTTTTTTTTAACTCTGAAAACTAGCATCATTAAAGAGGGACCATCCCATCAACTAAGTCCAAATAAATCAGCAAAGACTTAATGCATAATTGCTCTATCCTGTCTACTGAAAGACTCCCTTCAACACACCACCACGTGAGTAAATGACATCAGAAGCATTTTTATCTCCAGTTACCCAACACATTCTTATCTGCTTAAGGCAGATTCCAACTAGGACATGTTTTGCTCATTAAAAATCACGACCTTCCAATGTGCTTGTTAACTCTAAACTGCCTAGTTGGGAAAGTAGCAAAAACAGTGAATTAATTAGTGGAGAGCATTTTGCCCCCTGCTTCCTTTGAGAGCACACTATTCCCCTCCATTATGCCAAACGGATGCTTCTCTGTGGAGAAACAGAAGCCTATGCATTCAGCAAATAAACGCACAGCCAACCATGATGCCTCTGCAAACTGAATAATTTCAGCCAACCTGTTACTGCAAACTATTCCAGAGCTTTTGTCTCTTAAAAATTGCAGTGAAATTGCCATGCACAACAGCCAACACATTGGGGAACAAATGTGAACTCCAACAATGGTAATTTAAACTAAATAAGCTTGTGCAATTTTCACCTATGTTCATTATATGAAAGGCTTCATAGCCAAAGAAAATGACAATGTTGAATTTTTAAAAAAAAAACCAACCACAAACTACACATTCTTAATAATGTTTTGCATAAACAAACATACTGAGACTATAAAAACTTTCATATCACCTCATCAACATGAATATAAACAAAAGAGAAACCTCAACTCGTCACGTGTTACGATGCGTGCAGGATAATGCGCATACCCTTTCCACACAGAAAACTGGCAAAAGATTCTTCTGACCTGTCTGGAAATGTTTTGGTCACAAAAGGCTCAACTCCATCATCTCTGAGACTACCTTGACTGGCTGTGAAGAAGAAATGTGTACTGCCATTTCACTTTTCCTCAGCTTCATAGTTTTGGGGATCTCTGTGTACAGATAAAGTGTAATGTCTCTTCTCTGTGTAAAAAGTAAAAATGGCCTGTCCCCGCTACCTTTATCCCATATAAACTATCAAATATAAGGAATTTAGCACAGAAATGCCAAGTACAAAGCTATAGTCCTTCTGAATAAAGTTCCTAGAAATCTGAAATCTTCCTTCCCACTAGAAATTTTTGCCAAGAATATAATTTAGCAATGCAATCAAGGTAAAACATCTTTGGAAGAGGTAGAATGAACACTTAAATTGACTAATACCCCAGAGATAGCAGGGAAGAGAGTTTACCTGTCCCAACAAGTTTAAGCATCTGCTGCACAAAAAGGAGCTGATATTGTTACTTCTCATCAATCAAAATGTTTCCTGCATTACACCCTTAGTGCATTTGAACCTGAAACTCAAGAGCTCTAATAGTGTCTTCCTGCTCTTGTGCACACTCTGGGGTACCCAACTTCCATAGTCGATTGCTTTGTGGTCTGTTTTAATTTTTAAGGCTTTTAAGGCACTGACATCTTCTAACGGGTTTATAGGAGCACAACACAGGCATGAGAAAATGGTGGAGCAATTTATGTCAACTTGCCTTTTAAAATGCAAGTAGCAAAGAAAAAAATATGAGATCATATAAAGAAAGATGCCTATTAAAAATACTAATTTTACTGGAAACAATGCAAAAACATTTTAAAGTCAAGTATCAAACTGAAGTACACATCTGTTAATCCAAGACAGAAATTAAGAGGCTATGTGAAGGAGAATATTGATTGGGCAGTTTCTTCCTAACCCTCACTGCCTCTTCAGGTAAAAGATTTAATCTCCTATAAACTATGCAGCTAGAGGTGAGTCTTTAAATTTATATCTAACAAGATCTGTGTGAGAAAGACTAAATATATGGGATTTTTTATTCCAATAAAATATTCCTATCCTAAACTGATGAAGTAGTTTTTAAACAGTAACTCTCCAGATACTTTCTTTTTTCTGGTATTCTCTAGGCTAAACATATTTATATAATTAAGAATAAAAATTCTAGATCCATTTGACAGAGAAATACAGATTTGTAATCCACAGAAAATGGAAGATGGCCTTAAATTGCTAGTTCCTGAAAGGGAAACTGAAAAGCAGAAAATTTATTTCCTTGGCAAGGACGCTATTCTTATGTTTCTGGAGATTAAACTACAACACCTGGAACACCCTTGAAGCCAGGAATCTCCTCTTCCCACCCCCCCCGTCCCTTATGCTCCCCTCCTTTAACAGCTGATACTGCTACAGGAGGGAAAGGTAAAACAGTGCCAGTAACTTTCACCTGTTGTGTCCTGGTAATGTTTAAAAATAACACAATGGAAAGCTGGAGGAAGATTTCTTCAGAACACTCCAAATCTCAAAATATAACAGTTATCCAATGCAATAGTATTCACATGTGTTTATAGAACTTCTTAAACACAAGAGAAAAGTACTACTGAGAAATTTTGTTTTTATAGAAGTGTTCTTATAGCAATTTGTAGTACTGTGGCTAAGTTTAATGCATTAAAATGGAAAAAGAAAAGAGAGACACCTCACACACAAACCAACCAGCAACAGGACTTTCCATTCATAGCAGAATGAACTCATGCTCTAAGCAAAACCACGAGAATAAAAACACAAAATGCCTTATGGAAGGCTGAATGACTGGCATGCACAGGCTGGAATAAACCCACTCACATTTCAACCTGACAAGCCGCAAATATTCTCAAACAACTGGCTCGAGCGACTGCATGCAAGCTCTCCGAATGAGGTGCTACTTACTTCAGAATCCTGTAAAAAATCCACTTGTCTGCCTTTACACAAGGGAGGAAAGAAAGAAGGTACAGATGCAGCAGAAGGGGTCAAAGTCTTCTCAAAATAGTTACTGATAATGCCTCCAGTTCTCTTTAGCCAGGAATTTTATAAGTCTTGTTTTAGAGAAGTTTCTCACTTCAGCTAAGATTCCTTTCCAAAGGACCTAACACTCACACGCTAAGAAAACAGAAAACTGACTTCACAAAAGTTACCAAATATCAACATGCAAGGCTGGCAAGTACATGTGCAGTCAAGATGGTTCAGATAAGTCAGATAAATTTAGAACAGCGCTTTCCTAAAAGCATGCGTTCATCAAATGCTGTAAATACGCAGGAGCTATATCCAAGTGCTGATTCCAAACATTAGTGCAAAAAATTTATTAGTGAAAATCTCCTTTTAAGAGTTCGCTCCCATCTGAAGTCCTCAACAATGTTATTCCTTGATCTGCCTTTAGTATTTCCATCCATCACTGGATTTATCCACATAAAAAGCTATAGGCTCTCCAACCTCAGAGGACTAAGCCAAATGCAGTGTGGCAACTTCACATAGGACCAACCTTTTATGGTTGGAACAGTAGAGCTTTGAGACAGCTAATCTACCATAAATAGCTCTTGAAACTCAGAAGGATCAAATCAGCTGTTGCAACAGTCCCAGCCTGTAGCTGCTTCAAATCCAATTATACTGTCAACTCTGTCTTGCAGCTCTCCTTTTTACTCCCCCATCTAAAACTTTTTTAGTCTTGCTCCTGCGAAATTAAAAGCTGTAAAGACAAATGCAGCAGAACAAAATGCATTTAATAAAAATTGAAACAAGTGGACAAGTATTCTTATAATTATCTTAAGGAACAGATGTTTTGTTCTGTTAAAAAAACAGCTTAAGAATTTGAAGCCCATTAAAAAAAAAAACAACTTATCAACCCTGACTTGTAGTGCAAACATACAATTTGAAATAAGCAAACACTTGCAAGAACAGCAAGCTCAGCTTTAAAAGGTGGGCAAAACCAAGCAGATAAACTATCTGTATCCCAGATTAAGGCATAAGGCACTGAATTGCTTGCATATTTTTTCTCTCATTTAAATAGACTTGAGAAATACTAGAATTCACTTTTATAAATCCTTTTATTACAATGTTTCCTTTCAGATAGTTAGAACCATTTTCCCACAAAGAAGCTGAGAACTCTAAGAATTCTTAAGGAACTGGAAGCTTCCAAAATGTATGTTTACTAACCATAAAAGTCAACAGAGTACCATGGGATAAAGCTGTAAGGAAGAGGGGCCCAAGAAAGCTGGCTAATATTCAAGGACCACCTCCTCCAAGCTCAGGAGCAATGCATCCCAACAAAGAAGAAGCTGAGCAAATATACCAGGAGGCCTGCATGGATGAGCAAGGAGCTCCTGGACAATTTCAAACAGAAAAAGGATGCCTACAGAGGGTGGAAGCAAGGACAGGTAGCCTGGGAGGAATACAGAGAAATTGTCTGAGCAGCCAGGGATCAGGTTAGGAAAGCTGAGCCCAGATAGAGTTAAATCTGGCCAGGGATGTCAAGGGCAACAAGAAAAGCTTCTACAGGTATGTCAGTGATAAAAGGAAGGCTAAGGAAGATGTGGATGCTCTTTAGAAGGAAATGGGAGACCTGGTTACCTGAGATATGGAGAAGGATGAGGTACTCAATGGCTTTTTTACCTCAGTCTTTACCAGCAAGGGCTCAAGCCACACCACCCAAGTAGCAGACGGTAAAAGCAGGGACTGGGAGAATGAAGAACCGTCCACTATAGAAGATCAGGTTTGAGATCACCTAAGGAACCTGAAGGTGCACAAGTCCATGGCAGCTGATGAGATACATGTGCAGGTCCTGAGGGAACTTGCGGATGAAGTTGCTAAGCCACTATCCATCATATTTGAGAAGTCACGGCAGTTTGGTGAAAATTCCCACCAACTGGAAAAGGGGAAATATAACCCCCATTTTTAAAAAGGGGAAAAAAGAAAGACCCAGGGAACTACAGGTTGGTCAGTCTCACATCTGTGCCCAGCAAGATCATGGAGCAGATCCTCCTGGAAACTACACCATGGAAAATAAAGAGATCATCAGTGAGAGCCAACATGGCTTCACTAAATGCAAATCATGTCTGACAAATTTTGTGGCCTTCTATGACAGGGTTACACCATTGGTGGATAAGGGAAGAGCAACTGAAATAATCTACCTGGACTTGCATAAAGCATTTGACAGCTTCCCGCACTACTTGTCTCTAAACTGGAGACACATGGATTTGATGGATGGACCACTCATTGGATAAGGAATTGGCTGGTTGGTGGCACTCAAAGAGTTGTGGTCAACAGCTCAATGTCCAAGCGGATACCAGTAACAAGTGGCTTTCCTGAGGGGTTGGTACTGGAACCAGTGTTGTTTAACATCTTTGTTGGCAACATTGACAGTGGGATTGAGTGCAACTTCAGCAAGTTTGCTGACGACACCAAGCTGTGTGGAGTGGTCAACACACTGGAGAGAAGGGATGCCATCCAGAGGGACCTGGACAGGCTTGAGAGGTGGGCCTCTGCGAACCTCATGAAGTTCAACAAGACCAAGTGCAAGGTCCTGCACGTGGGTACAAATCCAGGCTGGATGGAGAATGGATTGAGAGCAGCCCTGCGGAGAAGGACTTGGGGGTGTTCGTTGAGAAGAAGCTCAACATGAGCCAGCAATGTGTGCTTGCAGCGCACAAGAGATAAATTGCTGTAGTGCAGCACAGGAACTCTGGTGTTTCAAAGGGGAAGAAATGTCTTATGATCAAAGCCTGGATACCTATCTCCCGTGAACACATAAATCCTGAATATTGCCAGGGCATACTGCTATAATACTGGGCATGACATCTACTGTCTAGGCATCAGTCCTTCTTGTACAAGCGGGGAGAGAAAAGGATTGCTAATTCTCAGTATTCAAACTGCTTTAAGAAGGGCCTGAAATTTAGCTCCTCTAGAAACAATGCTAATGAGAGGGTTAAAATGCAAAAAATCATCATCCTCCATGTAATGGAAAATTGTCAGCCATATGCCATTCTACTCCCGTCTGAGCTTGCATGAAATTTTATCATCTCCATTAAAGGGCCTGGGTTTTAACTGATTTGCAAAGCATGAAACATACATTAAACACAAAAAGAGTCACTACTTTCAATCTTGCCTATACAGATGATGACAAAGCAACTTCAATTAAGTGTGGGTGGGTTTAATGAAGTGGTTTGCTATATCCTCCAAATTGTGCATGAAGAAGCCATCTGGGTCACCTTCTGGAAGTCTGTGAGAAGTTAAAGAGCTGGAAGAAGGTGCAAAAAATCTTCCCTCTAGGCTCTAGCAAACACCTAACTGAATCAATTCAGATGCACAGGGGACAGTGAGCTTTTCATTAGCACAAAATAAACGGAGCATGTGACAAGCAGATAAAACAGACCAGCAAGATCTGCCTGAATAAGTTTATCATTTTTAACGCGGCTTGTAGAACTTGTGACATTATGCTTCTGGACTGCAGTGAAAAAAAAGCAGCTGAACCAACTGCTGACAAAAGTTTAACAGAACTCTTAAAAATGCAGCAGGCATGCTTGCAACTGGTAAGAGAAGGAGCAGCCGTGAACATGCTACCAGAGCACAACCACTAGTGCTTTATGCCCTATCCATAACCATTTAAAATCCGAGGTCTTTTTATTACTGTGGAATTTGAAGGATGCAAGTTATGACATGGAAACACACCCCCTCTCAAGGAGCAGGACTGGGACTGCTTGTTTGTTTTATAGAAACCCCTCTACATCTCACTGTTTGTATTCATTCTCCCTATCACACAGGGAACTATGTTAAAGATTTCACTTTCGCATCTAATTTGAAAAAAAAAAAAAAAAAAAAAAAAATCCTGTGTGTGCTCTTTTCACATAGACTTCCTTTGCCATAAACACACAAAGCAGAACTGAAGCAGTTTCTCCCTCTTCCTCCCCAACATAAAATTTCTGTAAACAGAGGAAGCCACAGCCAATACATTCGTTCACCACTAGCTCTTTACAGCAAGCATTAAGATCTAGCATCTATCTTCCACAGACTATCAACTGCATTATCAAAGACAGCGAGGCATCATACACTTCTCAGACCACAGGTTCTGTCCCAGTAAAGAGAGAAGTACAAATCAACAGACATACTTTTGATACCAGTCTTGCATTGCAAGAGAGGATATCTGCTTGAATGAGTAACAGTCAAGAAATAACACCAGTGTAACACACAGTGAAGCGCACACAGCTTGGGAAGTCTGGAGTAAGCATGTATTCATTCAACAATTCAGCTTCCCAGTTTAGAGATATCTTCTTTTCAGCTTTCAGCTGGGGGGGGGGGGGGAGAGACTTTCCAGAAAAAAAAAAAAAAGGACAGACAAATTTAATAAAAAGTGGCTTACCAGAATCCATTGTTAGAATCATGACCCCACTTCTGTGTCCCAGGAAGCAGGAAGCCTTACCCATCCAGTGTATGCGAATGACTCAGAAGGACAGCATGGCTTTGTTTCAGCTTATATCTTCTAGCTCATTCACCCCTCCTCCCTCTTCGTGGGATAAAAGTGTTGCCTGTGCCTGGCCATCCCTATTGGCTCAGCTAGGCAACAACACTGCTTTAGCATATTCAAGTTTCTGTGAGAGCCTAAAATGACCCACAGAGGATTTTTTATTTCTCTTAAGAACAAACAAACAAACAAAAAAACCCAACACAAACACTTTTTGTCTTTCTGGGAGAACAATCTATTCGCTCTTTCACAATCAGATGCATATTACGGTTGCTGTTATTGCCACAGGGCCAAACAATTCCCTACGCCCTGAATCGATGAGAAGGTGGCGAATCAGGGAGGAGAATCCCACAGTAATCCCCAGTTCGGCTGCACTGTCTGTCTATGGGAATAAAGCCACATGTTTTCTGTCAAAGCCTATGCCCTCCAACCCAGCTTATCTTCAATGCAAACTGTATATACCCCCAAAACTGAGGATCTCCTGGTTTGCCAGGGAGGATTTGCTCTTCCATTTTATTTTAAAACAGGCACAACAGTAAAAGATTGCTGTCTTACTGAAGACACACACCTGGACCCTACAGGTTAGACTGCAGTGAGGAAAAAGTAATTTTTTTCTTAACCTGTGGCATTCTGTAAATGTAATAACTGGTATAATCTAGGCTCTGCCTGAAGAATTTAGAAAGCTTTTATAATCTATATGTGAACCACCACTCCAGTGAGACAATACAGTGATAAAAAAATTCACCACCATGTAAGTGAAAAATCTCTCTGATCAAGAGATATCACAACCCTTTGTTAACTTTGATCTAACCACAGACAGCCTAAAAAGTACATTTGGAAGGAGAGAAGGGGGAGGGGGAGAGGAGTTTGTTTCTTTCTGTACTGCAAAATCTTTAAGAACTTGCAGTCAGATCCCGAAAGGCAAGTTTCTGTATCTTGCAGCATGAACTGCTGACAGACTTGATGTATGTACTTGGGGATTCAGCAAGCACAGTGAATGAAACAGTGGTGCTCCTTGTCTCCGATAAGAACTACCTTTTCTAAATAAAGCGTGGACATATTAGGCTACTGTCTCACCAAGTTAGTCACCGCTAGATAACCTAAGATTCATAACTCTGAGATACAACCACAAGTGTATTTTGGAGGTGTTGCTTGTGGCTGTTGAAATAAACTGAGTACTCCCTTTCCTCACTCCCTCTGTTTTTAGAAAACTTATCAGTTGCCAGTCTTGAACATCAGAGTTTATAGAGCCACTAATGAAGTACAGAATCCCCAATTAAAAGAAATTAGCAAAAGCAATACAATTGAGTCATCACTTCTCAGATATTACCTTCTCTTGCTTTGCATGGCTTCACACCAACACTCTTGAGTCATTACAGTTTGAAGGAAACAAAATATACCTTAAGATGAAAATTTCTGACCCTTTCAGTAGGACACTGCAATAAAAGCTTTGGAAAGAGGCATGAGTAATTCAGATCCTAGAAACAAACCTGAAAACTTTCACTGAATGGAAATTAGGAAGAAATGTCCCAGGTGGACAGACTGCTCCCCAAAAGCCTTACTACAGAAAGAAGCACACAGTGTCAGAAAGGATGTCAGACTGAATGGATTAGTGGTTTCATACAAAGTTTACAACTCTCAAAGAGACAGGATGCTGTTTTGTTGACCACAATAAATAGCTAAGGACATTTGGTAACAGCCCAGGCCAAGCACAGTAAGGAAGATGCTTTTGCCCTGTCCCTATCCCACCCTTTCTCACCTGGCAACATCTTTACTAAAAATTACCAATGGTCTAAACAAACAAACAAAAATCCATGACAACAAAAATCAAAGTTTTGAGTATGCCTTCAAGTAGTGCAATCCCAAAGCCTGAGAGGAACTGTATGGAGAAAGCAGCAAAAGACCAGTCCTTACCAATGAGGTAGAAGGTGAAGAGCTGGTACACTTTCAAGCATAACCGAGGACCTCTTCTCTTTACACAAGACGCCAGGCTAATCCAACACTAACATTTCCATCCTCAGGCAAACCAAGCATGAGTAATATTGCCAGGGAACACTAGGCACAACAGGTACTATACCAAACACATTTTAACAAAAGCATTCTCATACATTGTCTAAGAGCAAACCACTTTCAATAGGATGACATTCCCTGTAAGCTTCACTTTTGCAAGAAGTCTAGTACTATGGTTCTGTAGCAGTAAAGCACAAAAGTTCAAACAAATTGTTCTCGAAACGGCAAAACAAATAATTTCTGGGTCAGCAAGAGATTGTGAGGTACTGCATCACATTATTTTTTAAAATGGTGCAAGCATTAATAATTCAGCTTACAAAGTATTCAGAAAGGTAGCTGAATTGAAACCATAGTAGAGGGGAACAGTCTTATTGACATCTGAGAAAATGAATAGGAAATAAATGTTTTTGCCTTTATCCTCAGAAGGGAGAGGATGAAGTTTCCAGCTGGGTTAGAGAGAACACAGCACAGGTGTTCAACTTGTGACATTAACCTGAAGGATATTGCTGCACTGACAAGGGATTTATAAAATCTGGGCATCCCCAGTGTTTCAATTCTAACCTAGACAGCAGAAATGAAACAATTCACTGTTTTGCAAGCTACATTGGACAGCAAGAGTTGGCTGAAATTTCTGTAATCAAAAATAAACCAGTAATAGAAGGAGCACTGCATGTTTCCTCATATATCAGCAGGGCTGCTGAAGTGTCCTGCAGGACAGCACATGAACTTGCACATGAAGCCTTGGCTTTGCTGTCTTTTGTGGAAGTTACACAATACAAGTAGTCCATGATAAATGGTATGCTGCTAGCAAAACCAACACACCGCAAATTAAACACACAATATACCTGTTCATAAACTGTGTTTACTGGAATGATACGAAAAGAGAGTATAAGCACGTCATCTGATCATGCCCTGCATATTTCCCAGCGTCTAAAGCCAACTGGACATTCTTACCCAGATGAAATTCTAGCAAAAAAGTAGAAAGTTAGGTCATGACCTCCAGAGATCACCAATTTTCTTCTATCATTTTATACTCCGATAATCTGGAGTCTATGTAATTGTTTACTGAATATATATTATAAGACAGTTACAGGCACAGTAAAAACTGCACAGTATTTCAAGATGCTGTAGAAAAACTTAAACATGTTCATCTGAAGATTATATATCCAAATAGCCTGTGGTTTAGTGACCAAACCTTCTCAAGCTATGTCTTAATCACATTAAATCTGAAAATTGCGTAGTGTTAACAATCTCTGATTGTTTAAGTTGTCTACTAAAATAATCCCCATGGATTTTAGTTGTTGATGTATTATTTTTTTTAAATACAGCCAGAATACCCATCCACATGGTCTGACAGCATCATCTTCTGAAGGTTAGAACCATTTTATGATGGCATATACTAAGAAGCAAGTTCAGCAAGAAATTCTCCGGAGGTTTGACTTACTTGAGTCTTTGCTGGAAGAAGTTATTTAAGTACACATTATCCCTAAAAGCCTAAATTCACAGGACTGTTCATATAATTTTCAGTACATGCTTTAGTCTTGCAAGAAAAGGCTACTTCTGTGCACCTTCATTAAATTATTCACTGGACTGAAAGTATACAGCTAATAACTGTGAGGTGAATATGCTTGTTCTAAACATTTTTTAGGAGGTTTTATGCAAATGCTTTAATTCAGAATTTTTGAGATTCAGTCATTTTTTTCTACGACCGTGCTCCAACCCCAAATCTTTGGGAACCAAAGTTAGGTTCTGCTTTTCTGCTGCAAGTCCTTCCAACTTTTCAAGCTCTCTAGCAGGTCTAAAAGTAAGCACTGTACCCAGTCCCCCACTTTTCTTTTTTTTTTTTTTAATAAAAAGTTAAAACCAGCAAAATAAGATTTTATTCAAATTTCTACGCTTTACATTGTGTTCCCTGAACCTCCAGAAGCTATGGAAAGTTGCAAGGAAAACAGTTCTCACATAATTTTTGAGCAACAACTGAAACAGTGCCTACCATACTTCTGAAAAAAAAACAGGCTACATGTGGTGAGAGAAACAGTAGGATGTTTCCGGGCAGCATGTCCAGAATTAGATACCAGTTCTGTTTTAGGGAAGTTAAGAGATAGATCATCTATATATTATTTTGCTGACACAAACCAGTAAGATCTTCCTGATCATGTCCAAGAAGTCACATCTCTCTACTCACAAAAATCACACAATTCTCCAAGAGCAAGATTAATCCCATGTACTACACAAGTTATGAGAGCTCTGCGTTTATGGAACTTACAGAACCTGCTACACAAACTTACACACAAAAAAAGGTCCCTTCTGTTCTTTGTTTGTGTTTGCTTAGGGAAATGCTTTTCCATAGCCAAGAACTGAAAAAAACCGAATCAAATTTTAACTACAAATATATCACCAAAAGTCTGCAAAATGAAGAGTGGGCAACATGAAAGGTAGAATACAGGTCTGTAATTAATTAAAATGTTACATTTGAAGGAATTTTCCATAGTCTAGAATGGCTGAAGCTATTTTGTTATACAACAACTGGAAGAGGGAATGATAGAAAGGCAGGAACAGGAGATCCATCTCAGCTGCCTGCTGCCTCTCAGTGCATACTGAGATGGAAGTTTTGGAAACTCTTATTGTCACTTTCAGATTGAATAAAATTTCTTCTTAAAGCAGCATTAGCATTTCCTAGGTATTTAAATACCATCCAGCTTTTCTGAAGGTCCTAAAGGCAACTCTGAGTTCTTAACCATTATACCACTACATTTCATCAATATGACACATACTAAGAGGCACACACAGATTCTTCTTTAAATGTTTGCTACAAACAACTCACCAAAAAAAAAAAAAAAAAAAAGAAAAAAACAAAAAGTTCATGGTTCACATCTGCATCCATTTTTCAGCACAGGCTTACCTTAAATCCCAACCATCCAGTCCTGACTCTCTAGGTAGATCTGCATCACCATGTCCAAGTGGCTCACAATCCAGAAGGCAGTCCTCCTCCTACAAGAAATAAACAGAAAAAATTATGGGTAAGAAGCACAAATGCACATGCCAGGATATGAGAACTTCAGAACTACCAAGCAGTTGCACAAAGGGGCTGACCCGATTGACTACAGGAAATGAAGCAGTTTAGAGTATATTGCTACCTTGCCCATTCATATAGACAAGGTCATCACCACAAGCAATGGCAATTTTCAAAGCCCAGCTGTTGATGGACTGTAGCTATATTCACAGGGAAAGTGAGGTCTTGCAAGTTTGATAGGAACCCCGAGGAACTTGACCCTTCAGTTACTACAGTCTGAGCCTTTAACATGAGATACATTCTTGAACTACCAATTTCTCTAGAAATGCCAAGCTTTCACTTAACCACTTCACAGAAAGTAGTCTGGCTCACACCTTCCAGTAAGGTCAAGCAGCACTGAAGACAACAACAAAACAGCAGCATCTACCAGAAGACTATTATCCTCAAAATCTTTAATTTTAAACATCAGTGGATGCAACTGGAAGAGCCAGCTCTCTTCCTAGAACTACAGCAATCAGGAGACAGACTTGAGACCTCTTCCAGTGGAGAGCAACTGACCTATCAAGTCCAGCTCTGTAGGCAACACATGCCACATGGCCTGATTTTTGATCCCCACACCTTGAACCGCAACTGCTTTTTTCTTCATCTTTGGCAAACACAAAACATCTCTGGCTCCGTCTGTAACACTAATTGCTTTCCCACAGGGCAATTCAGCCCATGTGGAGATTCATGTTGATGAATTATGCAAGTTAGCTTATTTTAAACTAGCTGAATTATCCCAGCACCGCATCATCCTTAAGGATGCCAATCCCCTGAACTTATAAAAACCCGCAATAATCAGCTACTCTGGGCTTGTTACTCTATTCTGTACCACCAATGCAGTTGTTTCTTTCCACAGAACAGTGAGGAGTTCTCCAATGTAGACCTGAACTCCACGAAACAGCCTGTGCTGTTCAGCAGATTATTGTCTCCCTCCTGTAATATGCCTGGTATCTAAAACAACATTTTTACTCTTGCTGGGTGAGGTTCAGCTCACCTGCAAATATTTTTAGGTGCCAAACACACTACTTTCACTTTCACAGCTGCTTTATTAAACTTCCTTTTTTAATCTATTAAGAGGCATAAAATGAAGTCATGATGTCCAACATGACCAGAGCAACAACTGTTAAGAGCAGTCAGGTCCCTGCTCTGCTTCCACTGCGGCTGCTAAACATGTCAGACACTAATAACAGCATCTAGAGAAGAGGTCAAAAAAAAAAAAAAGAATTCACTGAAAAGACAAAAAGAGCAATAAGACAGGAATTTTGCCCAAGTTGGGAAAAATTCTGATTTTAGAAGACAAGCAAATCCCCAAACATAGACTACCTTAGAGTCCATGGGAACAGATCAGGCAGCAATTCAATCTTCCTCCTAAATGTTATGCAGCTGTTCCCACATTTTAACTAAGACAGTTTTTATGGTCTACCCACGTTTATCTTCATATTTCAGGCAGGAAACTAGCCTAAAGTTCCCAGAATATGGTAAACCACATGCTATTGTTTTCCCATTTCGAACTTTTATTCACTTCAAATGAGCATTCCTGCACTTTTGAAGGGTAAATGAATGGGGACTCACTTCAGCCCGGTATGAAAGTTGAAGAAAAAAGATGGTCGGCAAGGGGTAGTTGAAGAAAGGTAAACTAGTTTCTCCACCATCACATAATGCTCAGTTTCTTAATTCTTTCTTGCTACTTAACTGTAGGGCTGCCTGATTACTTCTACTGTTCCTACCTACCATATTAACATTTTAAAAAGACAGAAAAGGAAGGATTTGCAATCCAGCTGTAGTTTTGGTCAACTACTTCACAGGTTTCCTGGAAGCCACTATGAGGTTCGAAGAGGTGACATTTATAATGCACAGCACACATTAAACCTGGTGTGCACTGCCACTACCCCACTAGCATATTTCATTATTTCTTCTTTTTTGACAAATGCTACATCTGTGTATTGGAAGAAGAGAGAGAAGACCATGGTGCTACAGCTTTTGAAGGCCTGTCAAAGTCTATCCTTGTAAAGAAACCTTGAATATCTGGTGTGAGTTGAACTATCTTGACAGAGTTGTTCTGTTTGGTTTTTTTTTTATATTTGCCTATGCGACTATACTCTACAGTTAGTGTCTGAAGTCTTACAAGTTTAGGCAAGAACACACAATGAGACAAACACAAGGCCTAAGAAACACAGAGCACCTACCAGGGAACATTTGAGATTGAAATCAAAATGCAAGAGACAGCAATTGAATTCCAACCTTTTAAAGACTGACCTTGGCTGCAATTTTTTGCACTCTTTCTCCAGTTCATCTGGGAATTGTCTGGCAAGCCACTTGAACGCTTTATCTGATAAATCACGCATTTTGAAAGTTTAGAACAAAGCAGGAAAAGACACTCCAAATATTAATTTTTGCCTTTTTGATGTACTCCACTTTATTACACAATAGATGGATCCTGGAATCAGTCAGTACATCATGAAGGCAAGACAAACATCAAAATATCATTTGTATACTTGATATTATGAACTAGAAAGAGGGGCCAGTAGGCAATCACTTTTGGTTAGACACAAAGATCCATTATTTTTGATCCAGGAGAATAATCAAACTTACCATTTTTCTAGACAAAGATTCTTCTGGATGCAGATAACATCAATATTTGGACTAATTTAACACCTGACAGCTGAACCAGGAAAGACTGTCACTGTGCACAGCAGACAGCTGTTCTGCAAGCATCTGCAGTGACCCATCAGGTTATTCAGTTGGTTGGCTACAGGGCAACTACGACAGCTTCTCTACTTTAAGATAAGCCTCGTAGTTCCAGAGCTCTTACGTGCAGAACAGACTTCAAAGAGTTTCACTGGAACAAATTAAGGTTGTGTCCCTCCAATGTCAAAAGGACAGGAAAAGGAAAGAAATGTTTAGGATGTTTTATTTGTTGCTTAATGACTTGTATCACATCAGTTCTGCAAAGGCATCATCCTCTCAGGCTCTTCAAAACCAACCCAATGAAGTCTGACGCCACAAAACTTAGAGATGTTTTGATAAGGCCCCATTCTGCTCAGCCTTGGTACATCTTCATTTCTTACAGAGAATAAAAAAAATGCAGCCTGGAAAAACCTGGGAAAGAGGTAGATGAGTGCAACAACTTCCCTGTGAAGCCAGGAATTCTCACAGAGAGTTCAATTAAACCAGAATCTATCACCTCCTTCACACTATCTCAACTGAGGTGTCATCCTTCTCAGTGCTCCAGAGGCATGTAAGAAAACATCTTGGGCAGCAGCCAAGTGCAAAGGAGATTTTCAGACTACTGGTTATGCTTTTACAGTGTTCCCTCCCCCTTCCACCCCACCAAAAAGAAAGGCCACAAAAACTTCCATCAGCCCAGGTCTCACTTGAACACTCAGAAAATCACTTAGAACAGCAAAATTCTGCTCTATGCCTGCACTTACCCTCTATATTGGTACTAGCCTGTAAACTCTTTAACATCACATGTTCTTACTTTTCTTGTTTTCCAGGCATTGCAGAAGAACCCTACACAAGACAAACAGGATACAGGCACTTTTGTTTGTAGCCAGTTCTCGTAGAAAACACATTCAAGAGCTCAAATCCACCCTGCTGTTATTTTTTCCTATTCAACCATCTTACTTAAATTGTCATTTGTGATGTAATCTGCTCCAGTCAGCAGGACTCTCCTTCAGAGCATTTCTCTCCCATTTGACCTCACATAACATTGCTGTAGTTTGACCATCTGTTCTAGTCCCCCTGCCCACTGATGTTTTCAGAAACAATCTGCTTTTGCACATTCCAGATGTTTAAAGAAATTACTTTTCTGGAGAACTGAAGAAGACCTGCTGAGGAGACAATCTCTACAAGTATTGTGATAGAATCATGCCTTACTATGCTTCCCTCAACACCCAAAAGCGAAGTCGTTCACCTGAAAGTTACCAGCTCAGTGCCCAGGAAGTTGACACCTACACTAAGAATAATAGGTGCATGTGCAATTCTCCCACCATGTCTTTAATAAGTACAGTGCACAAGTTAAAGATGACTCCTATAAATAGCATAGCATACAGAAACATACCTGAACCAAAAAGTCATGTTATTGCAATGGAAGGTTAATGTTTGAGGTGCACGTTGGAACAATTGTGTGTGCATATTCATGCTTACCACATTAAAGCACTGTTACTGATACTCGCCAAATACTCCCTAGGCAAGGAGAATTAAAAGCAGGAAGCTCAAAAAAACCCTTTAGCCAAGAAAGTCGTAAGACATATTAATGTGAAGTTTTTTCCACAGTAGTAGGCTACAGTTTCTCTTAGAATCTGGATTCAAATTTGATGAAATAGGATTCTGCAAGAAACTCTATACCACCTCACAGAAGCTCCCGTCATACACTGACCTCTAGTGTAATAAAAACTCAAGACATTTGAAGTCTCTTCAAAATCTTAGAAAAAATATCAAATTATTTTCCCAGCACTCTGAAGGACATTTTCATGACATAAACCAGACTGAAATCAAAAGGGCCTCACAGGATTACTCTCAATTTTTTAACAAAACTGGAGCATGGGTAAAAGAAGCTACATTACTTAAATTATTGTAAGGATGTGAAGCTACTGCTGCGTCTACATAAAGTAATTTACATCAAAGCTGCATTTAACTATTTTGAACACTAGCTTAATTTAACACTTAAACATTCTGGACATACAGAATTATTTCCTAACTACAGTTTTACAAAGCTCAATTAAAACCACTTCAAATAGAAACACTCGGCTTGGGCAAGTCCTGTACTGAACAGATCACAATTAGATCAGCCCAGGTTCTGTATCAGACTTTCAACAGGCATGTGGACAGAGCTGCTGACTCAGATGTACTTACTGTAGCCAACATTCAAGACAAGAAGTCTGCTAGAAATGTGATATAAAAATCCTCATGGATCTTCACTCACTAAAGACAGAGGGCTCACAGGGTCAGCTGGGAGGGTGGCCTTTTAGAGAGCTCAGGCGACTGTAGTGGGAGAGTGGCTGGTTGGTTTTGATCAACAAAAAAGAAAACCAAAACCAAAACCAAAATTAAGTTAGTTTCAAAGCTATCAACTTAAAACCCAAACAAAAACGTGTGTCACCCCCAACTTTAGTTATTAAGGAATCTGCATTTTGTTATGAGCTAACTATATTTTTATGATATAAACAATTCAATAAAAGCATGGCAAATTCTAAGACAGCATTGATGAACAGGACAATTAAAATGGATGCCAAAATTATTTACGGCTTGTATACCACATCTGTTCACTCCCTAAGCAGCGGTCCTAAGCACCTGACTCTGGACAACAAATCCCAGAGATGTTCCCTTTACTTCAGACCATTTCTTATGCCTCCTTTAAAAGCAGGGCATCACTCAGAAGCTATTTCCAAGTGAAGTGCCATTTTCAAAGCATCCAAGCTTTCCAATGTCTGTACACACTGCCTCAGAAATGCAGGCCTATGTGGCTATTTTGGAAGAAGAGCTTTTATCTGTACTCTAGAGTAGAAGCTCTTATAAACTGAAATCTCTTTTGAGCAAGGTATTAAAAGCTTCACAAACATTAAGTTAAAAAAGAGTTCAGCACAGCATGAAAACAGCCATCATAATGTCAATGTATGAAGGAAGTATTCAGAAATCATTTCAGAGAGAGATGTTTGAAATTAAGTTCAGATCAATTAAAGGAGGTCCTTTAAGTTTGCACTCCCAGATTCGAGTCTGTGAAGATAACCTAGAAAGCAAGGACTCAATTTTTAAGACTGGTTTATAGCTCTGAGTACCAGAATTCAATAAATCCTTATCTGTAGTGACAACATCTGAAAGAATAGCTTTGCATTACTTAAAAAAAACCAACCAAATCTACTTAATGATGTGTTCAAACCTAAACATCTAAAGTTTCAGACCACTTCTGAAATATTAATAGTTGTCTTTTTAATGACTTGCATATATCTACCACACTTAACTTCTGCACAGCAGTGAGCTGTGAACAATGAATTCCACCTCAACATAAGCTGTGACCTGCATCCTGAAGTCTGCTTTTTGGATGTACTCTATCCTGCAATCTACACCTGGCAGCCTCTCTTGTCAGACCAAGGTGATAGCACCAAGTATACCAGTTGTAATGAAGTATGGCACCTTTCATGCAATTTGGTAAGCAGTCTAGAAGAAACGGGATTCCTAGCTACTGGTGCAGAACACTAAAAGTCAAATCTTATGCATAAGAATTGCTTTTCTTTTCTACACTGCAGTCATTTTATAGCCAAAAACGCTTACTCCAGTCATAGCATGGAATCAAACAGTAGCACTCAGGATTTACCAGGATATCGGTCGCTAAGTAAGGTCATTTCAGGCAGAGTTATGAATAAGATTCATGTTTTAATATGAGAGATCCTGGTCAAAGCCACTTAGCCACACTTCATTTCCAATTCAAGTATACCAACACAGCCAGCTACTTACCTCACATATAGCCCATACATCACTCAGACAAGGAACTGTATCAAGAAATCTCTTATGCTGAACTATAATTTCTACCCAGAAAATAGTTTGCCACTGACTAGGAAAGCACGATACTACTCTCCCAGTGCAAAGGAGGGAACAGTTAATGCACAGAACACATCAGACAGATCTCTCAGTAAGAAGTGCATGGAGAAGTGCGTGAGTGAGCTCTGATGGCTTGCACAATAGATCCTTGCCATTGTATTTGACAGAGTGTATTCTTCCATCTATTTTTTCCCTAAATTCTTGTATTTAATTCAATGCATGTGGTGGTGGAAATGACTTTTAGAACAGTGATGTGCATCAGTACACAGATGTTCCACATTTGTCATGTCACATGAACCTTGTGGCTAACACCCAACCATTAAAAGTCTAAAAATCCTCCTACATAAAAATCCACATGATGCATTTGTTCCTAGAAGAACATCAGACAATATATTAGATTGCCGGAGGCAGATTTCTCCAATATTGTCCTTTTTATTTTAAAACTGCAACAAGCTTTCTTTGGTTTCAAGACATAAAAGTGAAAAAAAAATACAGAGAAATGGTAGCTCGATAAAATTTGCCAGAGCTAGGAGAAAGCCCTTCATATTGAATGAACTGTAGTGCATTGTGTAAAGAAAATGCACGTTACATATAATCATGTCCAGAATTTTTTTTGATAGTCCTTTGTCTAAGGAAACTGTAAAAACACAGAAGTGGACAGCTTCACAGACAGCACAAGAGGGAGATGGACCTGTTGGAATGGGTCCAAAGGAGGGCCACAAAGATGATCAGAGGGCTGGAGCACCTGTGCTATTGAGGACACGCTGAGAGAGTTGAGGCTCTTCAGCCTGGAGAAGGCTCCAAGGAGACCTTATAGCAGCCTTCCAGTACCTAAAGGGGACCTACAGGAAGGATGGGGAGGGACTCTTGATCAGGGAGTGTAATGATAGGACACAGGTTAACGGTTTCAAGCTGAAAGAGGGTAGATTTAGATTGGATATCAGGAAGAAATTCTGTACTGTGAGGGTGGTGAGGCACTGGAACAGGTTGCCCAGGGAAGTTGTAGATGCCCCATCCCTGGAAGTGTTCAAGGCCAGGCTGGATGGGGCTTTGAGCAGCCTGGTCTAGTGGGAGGTGTCCCTGGCCAGGGCAGGGGGCTTGGAACTGGATGATTTTTAAGGTCCCTGCCAACCCGAACCATTCTGTGATTCTATTCTATGATAACCAGCACAGAGCTCTAAACTCTTCAAAGAAGTTTCCTAGTTTATTCCTTCCCGAAGGAACATAAACAAAAAATAAGGCACGGAAACTGATGCCAGAATACATAACCTAAACTCTGCCCTAGGATCATTACATTCAGCACTGCCTTAATGATACAGAACATAGCTCAAAATGCTGTATCTGTTAAGAAATTTGTGTGTCCAGGATTAGTGAAATACTTCATTCTAAATTTTGTATTAGCCCATTGATAAAGCGTCATGCTGCAGATTGTGTGAGTTATCAGGCAACTCTGTACTGACTGATTTTTTACTGAGTTGGCAATGTAATACCACATAAGGATTTGTTTCAGACACTAATTCCTGAGCTATCTTTATTAAAAGCCAGTAGCCCTTAAACATAAAGGCACTGTATTCAACACATCACTGTTTATCCAAAAATCAAAGTTCTAAGGGAAATTTACCTGAAGTTAACTATGCATTCCTCATGGAATGCACCTAGCTTACACCTGAAGATCTACAGTTATGACCAGCTCAATATGTTTGGATTTTGGCATACACTAGAGAGCATCTATCAATTCATATATCAGTATTTGCAAGCAAACAGTAAATTCAAGTAGAATAAATCTAAAACCACTTCCTAGCAGTTACTGCATGTGACAGACCTACGGTCAGCACCCTATAACAGCAGAGAGATGGTTTCAATTTCTTCCTGACAGAAGCTTGTGTGACCTTGGAGAAGTCACTGGGGTTGGTCCACGGCTTCACAGCAATCTCAGCCAGCTGCTGGCTGCCAGATTCCCACTCCTCTCCCTGGCTGTGTGAGTCTGTCCCTTCCCTGCTCCACAACATGTTTGACCCTGCACATTTCAGACCAACAACATAAAAATAATTCAATTGCTTCCTTACACATTAAACACAGATGACTCAGTACAGGGTCAGAAAAGCAGAGGGGTGCAAAGGGGAAAGCTGGTACACATGGGTGAGAACATGGTAGCTAGTCCCCATAACCCAGCTCCCAGTCCATCATTCAAAATGAAAAGAACTCTCCTATTCCACAGGGGTCTGGTGAGGATAAATAACTAAGGGTTAAAAAGGTACTGAGATTCTTATTAACTCACTGGAGCAATTTTTTAGATTGTGTGCTTAAGGAAGGGATTTTTTTTCCACAGAATATCCATTTTGGACAAGTGTCTGGCTCCTATCATCTGAATTTCTAAGGTCTCTGGGGACTTTTAGTCAGAAACTTACTGAAGCTTACAGAGGGATCCATGCTGAGACAGGAGGTTCCAGTACAAGCCTCGGTTTTGCAGGAAGCTCCGGTATAATGGAGGTAACAGGGAACAAGCACAGAAGGGGCCTTCCCTTCTACAAGTCTGAATGCTCAACAAGATCACCACTTGCTGCTGTTCCTGTGATTCCTTCTGTATTTGGGTGTGGGGCATCACACAGCAGATCTATCTGAACAAGTGCAAATTCCTGTATCTGAAGTATGCGTGCTGCTTTATCTCAATTAGACGACACAGCTATAAAAAGGGAAAAGCAACACACGGTCTTTAGGAGTTTCCCTAGATAAGATGTCCCCAAAAGCTAAATTTCATTTCTCCTCTCTCATGAAAAGGAAGAGGCCCAATCCACTCCTAAAACAACCCAAAGGGATGCTACAGCTTCCTATGATCTTCAATGTGGTGGCTGTGCCTCTGTTTGGGGCTGGCTACCTCAAAGGCCAGGAAAGACAGCCCATTAGGAAGTCCACCGACTCCATGGCTGAACACCTCTTCTCAGCTATCTCTCCTCCAACATCCATGTTCTGGGGAGCATATTTTTTTTTTCCTAGACTGCTGCAAGTGTTGTTTTCTTCCCAGTTCTTCCATTGGCACAGCTGTCTTAGGTGGCAGAATTAGAAAGGATGCTTGGGATCGGAACAGGTTAGTTCCTGCTGTGTTAGTTAGTTACTGCTAACTGTGTTAGGAGTACCAAAGCAGAACCAGAAACATCACAGCAAACGTTCACTTTATTAGCACAATTCGAATACAGCAAACAGAAAATATTTATCAACATATATTATCTAGCAGAAAAAGTAGCAAAAACCTCACTCAACATTTAAAGGCCATTTCAAACAGAAGATTATAAAAGTGACCTGTTGGAAACACAGCTATACTGGTAAAGAAATTCAGCACGTATCTAACAATAAGTTTCTTTTTAGGCATTCTTTCTCCAACTGCCATGTATCTCCTCACACATACTTTAAAAAATTAAGTAGTAGACATTAATCCATCTGCAAAACCTTAAGGAGTGTCTGGAGCCTTTAGTCTTCTTGTTTGTTTTATGAAATTACATCACAAACAATCCGGTCTTACTCATGAGTTAAGCTTTGGAAGTTTTACTCACTTAGTGGACTACACAATTATGGCAGAGATTATCTAGTCCTGTGGGATTTGCATAGTTGCTTGATAACTGTTTCTGCTATTAAAAAGTTTATGTTGCTTATAGTTTATTTATGGACTTAGGTTCTTTTGTTTTAAGGTAGCTGTCTCAAATTATATCTGCAGTCTTAAGATCAGAGCAATTTTGTGGGGCACTTCATTGCAGCTAATAGCAGCCATGTCAGTCAGTAACACAGCCATGAATAGTATATGTAAAATAAAATAGTCTGAATTTAACGGAAGCAACATCATTACCACTCGATTTGCCAGTTTTGCATAAATCTGTTCAGAAGATATCTATGCTGTTTGACAGATTATTGAATAAACAGTGGGGGGGAAAAAAGCAAGCATGATATGCAGCTTTTGTAGAGGAAAGTTTGTGTTTATTACAACATAAGAAGCACTTGTGGTAAGATTTTACATTTGCAGAGTGAAATAGTCTGCCTTTGTTGACAGATTCAGTTTTGAAAATGGAAGCAAGTACCAGCAAGTAAGCCAGAACACCAATAACGCTGGAAGAGCCATAGTTTGATTGCTTTGCATGTCATTTAGCTACTAGCGGCAAAAAGCTTCCAACAGAACAAGTGACAGAAGTACATCCTTCTCTGATGTAACTCCTGGGAAAGCAGGGCTGTGATTCTCGCAGCATGTTTACTGATCACCACCTGGAGGCCTTATCATTGCTGGCAAGCTCAGCCAGCGCTCCTCTCCTCCCGCCTCGCAGCTGGGGAAGACATCTGAACAAGAGCAGACCTCCCCGTTTCAGACACTTGAGAAACTGCAGTGCAGAGAGGCCAGCTCGGTCCTGCCCTGCACAGAGGTGTGCCCTCTTGCTTTTCCCCAACTCCATGCAAATTCATAACCTACATGCTTAGGGCAGATGTTTGCCAGTTAGCCAGCAGCAGGTAAGTGCAGCTTCTGAAACATACACAAAGGACTATAACAGAAAGGGTAAATTTGATTTCTTTTTTTTTAATTGAGTTTTAGACTGCCATGTTTCACTTTAAATGACTGAGAGTGAGGTGGTTTTTTTAAGCTGGTAACAAGCTTCTGAAAAGCTAGACACACTGTAGAAAGGCAAGGTAACCTCTCAGCTAGGTAACCCTCTATGCTGAATGTGGAACGGTAAGAACCTCAATAAATGCAAAAAGTAAGTTTGCATCTTCTTTGAATTTCATCTAAGTTCAAGGGAATTTCCCTACCTACAGGCTAAAAAAAGCAGGAACAAAACCCCCATCAACAGCACAATACAAACAAAGAGATTAAAACTCAGTTTACAGCAAGTCTAGGAATCAGCTATTGGTTTTGATCTCTTCCTTGCAATTTAGAGAATATGTGCTATAAAACACCCACTTCATGTATCAGCCAACTGGCAGACCCAAGTGTTCTGGATTTATGTTATCTGAGTGACTTCTAACCTGCACTTGCACAGCTCTGCTCAGCCAGACCTCCGTTATAAATCAGGACTGTGCATATTTGCAGTGTGCACTCTTTTTGAGATGGTTACCTCTGACTGTGCGAGAGTGCAAGTAACAGGGGTGGGAATCTCTTCTGACAGAGTGCCCCAGGTCAGAAACAGTGGCCAGAAACATGTGCTATAGTTAGAGCTTCAGTCATGAGTTCAGAGGGCAAATCACATTGCTTGAGCTCTCTTAGGGCACACTCACTGCTTAATCTGCAGCTTGAATTCCTTCCTCATCTTTTACATATCAATTAGATATACCAAAATAAAAGCCAAGTACTAGCTGCATAAACCAGTTCATCCCCCAGATCCAATTTAAAAACAGTGAAGTGCAGCAAGTGCTGCACGCTCTAGACAGTACAAGTGTGCGTATCCCAGTGACAGTCTAAATTCTACACAGGACCCCGTGTACAGGTTTCACTGACTATACATTCAAATAGCTTCAGCAACTTTGACTAAGATACACCTGGCAAACAGAAGATCCCTTTTGTATTTGTAAACCAGCTGCCATTGATTCCAGTCACTGTAGTCCATCTTGAACTCATATCCTAACATAGGCAAACACCGATGTCTAATGAGACTTGCAGTAAATTGCCATGCTTAACTGTATATCTGAGCAAGAACATTTTCAACTTTCAAAATTTTCTCATAAAACCCCTAGAAACAGAACACACCTGTAATTAAATAAATGCCAATCTTAGCCAAAATATAATATGGTCTTAAATTTAAAGGTTTTGTTATTTAATAAGCTCCTATATAACTAAATGTGACATCAGAGGTGATTCCATTACAGTGTTTCTCTTAGCTCATTTGGCAGGAGTATCAATTATTTAGGGTGACTGCAAAACCAAATTATAATGTTCTTAGACTTGTTGAGTAGCAACTTATGAAAGAAATATTTTATCAGCATGTAAACCAATGACTTCTGCCAACTTAATAAGTACTATGGAGCAGATTTCCACATATGCTCATTAGATTGTCTTACAAGTTCTCAAAATGAATTTTTTTAAACATTCCTTCAGGCTCAGAGACATCTGCATGTTCTGATTTCATAATAATAGCAGGTTTTGCCTTCAGAAGACACATTTGATTACGCTGCAGACTACAGTTCTTAACGACCTCTCCAAAAACACCCTACATTCAAGGCTTCATTACTACAAGGTAACTTTTATTTGATTTGCCTAGTTTCTCTCACTTCAACTAATTTTGTTGCTGTTTTACCTCCTTACAGTAACTTAAGTCTATGGCATTCACAGTATGTGAAGTTTCAGTGTTAATACCAATCACTGAGAATCATTCCTTCAAGCCAGAGTGCATTCCCTTTCTCTAAAGTAAATCAGCTTTCACCTGCTTTCATCAATTTTGATACTTTACTGTCTCCCTCAGCACTCAAATATAGGAGAAATACTGAAAATCAGAATCATCATTCATCTCTAAGAGGGTTTACAAACAAGACCTTGAGCACATTTCAAGTAAGGAACTGCTCAGTTTCCATTTAATTTAGTTAGTCCAAATCCATTAGTAGCATAACATATTCAACTGCTTTAAAGATGCTGAACTTCTTATATGCTGAGAAGTGGCAGTTATCACAACTGTTTACTACAGAGGAACAGACTTGCTGCATCAAGCACAGAAAGCGTCAGGTAGCAAGGGAGCCGACAGCAGTGGAATTCCAGCTCATCACCAGCAACATTTGCAGTTTCAAACTTGCCAGCACTGACAAAATGGATAAGAGACAGGTGTCCATTTCTACACTTCAAGAATTAAAAAAAAAAAAGGGAGAAATGTTTAAAAAGACAGTTCTACATGTAATAACTATGCAATTTTGAACATCAAGTTTTTCAAACTAGTCTGCAAGAGCTTTTTTTTTTTTTTTGACCCTCATTGGACCTTTACCTGTAGAGCCAAAATTTGTGGAGACAGTATCATTTACATAGCTTATGCCCTCCTTCCAAACTCACACTGCTGCCCCACTCTAACAAACTTATTGAGCAGTGCACAAATCAAAAATGGAATACAAATAAGACACACATGCTTTCTTTTGGTCAGAAGAGAAAGATACTGCAACTATGGCTAAAGGAGAATATTTGGTGGAGGTCATGCAAAGGTGGAAGTGCTAGAGCAGTTGGCAATTCCAAGTGCTTGGCCAGCCAAGGTGGAAGCAGTAAGTCCAGTAACGTCCTATATGAATAAAGAGTAGGAGAGGGAGGGCAGGAAAAACTGCATTTGAAGTCTTTGCGAAATAATAGCCTTCTTACTTGAACTGGGCAATTAGGGTTGATTTCAAAGTCTTCAGCAGTATAATAGACCAAAATTCCATTAAATTGGTCTCCATGTGATCCATCGCGTAGCTTGCACTATAAAATCTGGCAGGTAGCTCTGATCTTCAGTTACATTCAGCTTTACTGTAAGATTTGCTTTGCACAGGAGTGTTAGCACATGCTCCTTTTACATGTCTACAAAGGAGGAATCAAATTTGGGTTTGGCAGAGATAGTAATGATACACTGGCATTTCCTGCCCAAGCTAGACTAGCAATTACTACAACTCTGCACTGAAACGGCATTTTTCAATGGGTCAGCACAGCAATGGCAAAATTGCTTTGTGTATCTGGATAAAACCAGGAACAGCAGAATAATCCTAAAAGTTTTAAATGAGAATTAAAGCTGTGCAGCTCTTGAGAGACCCAGAATAGAAAAGCAGTCCCTTAGAAGTATACCTGCTTTCCAGCAGCAATTTCCATAAAGCTAGCAAGAGGTCACCTAATTCAGAGTCCTATTTTCCTCTTCTTTTTTTCCCACAGTCATCTCTCCTGGTCAGATTATTATGCTTCATGCTAAAATGCACAAGCACATCATCCAACTCCAACAGAACACAAGATATCCTGGCTGTTGTGACTATGTGGATCAATGGTACCTGGCCTGAGTGTCTAGCAATGAAGTCTTCGTAGCAAGTTACGGAGGAACACACAGCCAAAAACACCAAAGAAAACCTCCCAAACACCCAAGAACAGACTAATGACAGAAACAGACCATAAAATCCAAAGTAGAAACAGTTGAATATCCTACCAAAGATAACAGTCACAACTAATTACAGTCTCCAGAAAGGCCAGATTAAGGAAATGGAAGGAATATTAAACATTTAGTTCTCTCAGACAAGGCAAAAGGACATGACTAATGCTGCATGGTCATCAGCCAGTAGGTCATGAACTGGCCTATTCAGATTATCTCTTAACAGTGTATTCAAGACATATTCCCTGTGTTTAGATTTATCTCCTGGGCTTAAGCATCTTGTGACAGCATGACTGAAAACATCACCCTCATTAATGAAATTAATTTCATTAAAAATAAATTCAATAAATGTAAGAACTTGTGAAGTTTAAAAAAAGGTATTTTTCTAACAAAACAACATAATTAGGGATATACTGGATTCATGTAGCCTATTGCATTTCTGTTCACCTATGTGAATTTTCAAAAATGCTCAATCTGTTAGTGACGGCATTATGTTACACTGAAGAATAGAGGAACTCTTACAGAACTATAATCATCTTCTGATCTGCAACGCCTCAAAGCATCTCAGCTTCCTCAACAACATTAGAGATAGCTCTCTTCACTGAGCAATTATGGAACAAGACTGAAGACTTACTTATACGTGAGAGCGAGAGCTATATTCAAAAATCCCTCCCCAAGGTTTTGGAAATGGATAGTGCCACACAAGAAAGAAACAGAAATGAGGCAGTAGACAAGATGAAGCAAGACTCCCAAGTGCCTAAGACAACTGGAACATAAGAGCGATTCTTGTGAATCAGGTGCACACAAATACACGCTTGTTCTAAACCGTGCTCAATACAGAAGCTATTAAGAGGATTAAAAAAAACCCCAAACAATACTCAGGTTGCCATGAACAACCAAATAATATCAGATCTTCTGCTCAAAGATAAAAGTAAGTTTGGTTTCTTCCCCTTCCTTTAATTTGAGCACACTATTTAAATAGAATGAATCAAATAGAGGGTGCAATTAAATCTGGAAATAATACAAAGAAATATTTGTGACCATAATCCAAACAATCCCAACTAAGTTCTAGCAGTGCATTTCAGGATAAGGGTCCTCCATGTCACATCAATTAAGTTAAATATGTTGGTGCTGTGAGACATCAGAAATAGCACTTAAACAACTAGAGTACCGTAAGCAGTGCTCAGCTAACAAATCTTGCAGCTCAGCTCAGCACTGGGGGCACCTCTGTTAACAATTAACACTGGAACATCTCTGAACAACAGGGACTTTGCTATGGAGATACTACCTTGAGTCTACATCTCAGATCTGAATTATTTAATATTTTGGACAATAAGATCACCAAATAATAATGTAAAAAAATTAATGAGAAACTTTTCAGGACGCTCCTCAAAATGAAATGTGTGACTGAGGTTTGTTTATACAAGTAAAGTTCAAGGCAGTCAAGCAGTTACAGTCTGCTCATTGACAGATGGCTCTGAAATTGATTTCATCCACCTGTAATGCAGAACACCCTCCCACATCTGGAGCTTAACATCACCCTTTGCACAGTGGGAGATACCAGAATGAAGTGAGAAACCAAATAGTTTTGTTTGTTGGGTTTGGGGTTTTTTTTTGCTTTGACTCAAATACTCCAATTTACTCTTTAAGAAGCAAAAGTTTTGTTAAGATGTGAAAGAAGAGAGTACCTTTTTTTAAGCGCAGCCTTCTTTAAAACACTGAAGCAATTCAACACCTGCAGCAGCCAACAGAGACAGCTCAGATGTCCTTTGTAAACAAAGCCTAGCAATAATCTGGAGATCTTGGTGTGAAAGATGATGTCTTAGGAGACAAGACTCCTGTACTGCGAGGTAGGTGCACAGGGACAGTCACTGGCAGTCAACTTTACCAAAAGGCACCAGTGATGCTACAAAATCAGCAGGCAGAAGCAATAGTTTTGCTAAACTCAGCTGGCAGCTCCTAGGAAGCCAGCACTGAAAATCCACCAACCTGTCCTGTTAAATCCAATTACTTTGTTTCAAGCCAGTATTTATAAATGACCAGCTTTTACTCTATGTTCAATGTTTTTGAGACATTCCAAAAAAACTTGAGTTTATGCAGGTTGTCATAACTCTTTTGTTGCCAAATATGCATTGGTGGCACTATTGAGCACTTACAGAAAAGGCTAGGAATCAGTTCATTGCTGGGAATGTTTCCAACCAGACGCTTGTATTCTGCTAACTCAAACAAGACACTTGTCTCCTTTGTGCCAAAGCAAATCCCCAATTGCAAAACTAGGTGAAAAAGCAGGCCTTTACTGATGATCGCAAGCCAAAGCCATAAGGTTCAATAGCACATATTACTCTCTAGTAAACTTTTAAGTACTCAGCCCAAGTTTAACAAAGCTTCCCAAAGCTTTCTACCTTGTTTGTATTGACACGAGTATAGTTATTTCAAATCTCCTTCCTCCCTAGCATTTCTTCCCCATTCTTTTTAATTTACTCCCCAGTACAGAAGAGACATACTGTAACTCCAGCACGTATTTTGTAACTCCAAAATACAGCAGCTCGTGTTGTCTTTAAGAGATGCTAGATGCTCTCATAGCATCTTTACGATCTGATGAACAAGTAAAGGATCTGCAATTTGAGATTACCAACAGTCATACACAGTCACAGTCCGACAGAGCCAAGCAACACTATAGAACTGCAATAGTTCCTGGCCTTTCCCAGCTGTGATCTTCCCTGAAAAGTATAAAGTTTACTTGAAACAAACAACTTCACTTTTAAAAGTAGTGTGGAAAAGGAGCCACAAACAGAAAGAAAAAAAAATATTCAATTCCAGCATTTTAAGCTTCAAATAAACACTACTTCAGCATTCAATTTGAAAGCTTTTAATTTGTCAAGTCACAGCTGAGAGGTGCAATGGGAAAACCTATGTTCATATGTGGATCCATGTTAGATAACGTGAACTGTGAAAAGCGCGTATTTTTGTCCGGTCTGACTCTGACCCACCTTGCCCCACCAGCATGAAGACCAAGGCTCTAAAGTCAGGAGCTGATCGAGGCGCCTTCTGCCACCAGCACTCACTTCCTTCTCCGTCCTCGCCCTCAGCTGGGAGATCCCCACTGCACCAGCTCCCACATGCACTGGAGGTCTGAGAGCTTCCTTGGTTCACTAACACAGCAGAACACTGATGTGCTGACCCAGCAACCAAAACCAGAGATAAAGCAGCTTATAAAGCTGAAGGAGTGGACTAGAGCCACCCCAGAATAATCAGCACAGGCATACAGCTGGCAGCAGGAAGGAAAGAGGGAAATGGGAGGAGTAGGGAGCTGTTAGGCTCATAAAACTTCATCCCCAAAATGGCATATTGCAAAGCCACAAACACATAAAGAGTTGGCCTGAAAACTGCAATACAGGTTTCAAAGCTCGTTATAATTGCCTCTAAAATAAAGTTTTCAGAGTAGGGTTTCAGTGGAAGAAGGGAAATAATTTCTCTGGATTACCCTGCAAAGTCTGCCCCTTACAGAAACGAGTTCTGAGGCTCCACAGGGTAACGTCACTGTCCTGTACAGGGAATATTCAATAACAGTGTATTAATATGGTAAATAGCATTTACAATAAAAGTGTGCAAACTGAACAGCTGTTGGGACATAAACCATGACTGAGAGGGCAGCCAACACTGAGGTTACCGCAAGGGAAAAGTCTCAAAGCCCAGGGAAGTCAGTATGCAAGACATAATTTCCAGAAGCAAGGGAGCAAGCCGAGGGTAGCACACCAACAGGAGGCTGCTAGGGCTGGATCCCAGGATCCTTGGTGTGTGCAGTGTTAACACTGTGAGAAGCATGAATTTATTTTGCACACACCCTTCCAGTACAGAAACTTATGCCTGAACAAAAAGGAAAGTTAATTCGGCCTAGTTTAGCAAATGCTTAAAACTCTGCCAAAGCATTGTCCAGACAACACAAGACATAGCTACTGGCAAATTCCTCTCTCAGAAATCACAGACATTCAAAGAGTCCTTTAAGCTCTCTATAGCTTTATTTATTTGCAGTATTTTTAGGTTGTAGAAAGAGCAACAGCTACATAGGTACAGTATAAAGGCAAGAATTGTTCAGGCTTGGGGAAATCAGACTCTAGACACATCATGACAGATGTCCTGCCTTAAATAGCTGCAGTAACGTTCCAGTACTTAAGAGCCCAGCTAACACTCCAAAATAGCAGAAAGTATAAAACATTAAAGGAGTTCATGTGATAAATCTATTTCAAACAAGTAGCCTGCTCTGCAAAGAAAAAAAAAAAATATCACTTTTATCACTGCTATCTTAGGTAATTTGCTAGATTTCCACCCATTGTTCTTTCTTCTTTCATTACACAGCACATTCTTCTTGTTTTTAATTTGAGTTATACTCTCAATCGTGTATTTGAAAGGAAGAAATTAGGGATGCAGTTCTCAGTTAAGAGAGAGGTTTACCTTAGGTGAAGTCTGAAAAACTGATCATTTGAAATCCAGAATAGGGATTAAAAAAAAAAAAAAAGGTCATAAAGAAAGAGACAAAGAGACCAGCATAAAGAAAAAGAGGGAAGCTCAATAGTCTCAGTGAAGTGATACCAGTAATTTGTAATTTTTAGTCACCTTAACCTGAAGCTCCCAGCCTGTAGTACACCTATCACACACTAGTGCTATGCAAGTCATGTTGACATTGCACACAAGTGCTGGCCCAGTGTTGCCAAGGAGCATGAACAAGCACACATACCTACGTATGCGTGTGGATACGAGTGCACACATCCATGCGTGCACACTGAGTAGTGCTGATCCAGGAGCTACGCAACCACCACAGGCAATTTCAATTAAGTTTGAGAAACCCTAAGAAAGCAACTCATCAAACACTCTGCTGTATTTAACACAGGGATCGTGTTCAGTTGCTACAACTGTCAGAGACTTGCGGTGGTAAAACTAATTGAGGAATAAAGATGGTTTCAGGCTTGTAGGTATTCGACAAGTATCCAAGCCCCAGATACATGCGCAGCAAATACAAGTGACTGGAATCATTTAAGCAAGCAATCTTCTGTTTAATCAAGAGTAGCGTTTCTTACAGCAGCTCTCTAGAGGCCACACCAAAAAAACCTAGAACATTCTGAACAACTTTAATACACAAAACTAATGACTGTTTTACAAGAGTTAGAAGTTTTCCACAATAAGAATTTGTGGTTTCCTGCACAAGAAAGAACGCCAATTCATACCAACTTGTTCATGGAAAAAGTTTTTTTCAGGGCTTCCTTAAGAAACTAACCTCTGTAAGATCAAGATTACTTGCTTTGTTTCACCAGAGACTGGCATGATTATAAGTTCTCTTGTCAGTCATTGCATAAGAAACAATTAAGTAGCATTTGTTTTATTAGAAGGACACTGTCTGCTATTGCATCAGGAAAGTACATTCGTAGGTTACTCTAGGAATTTCACGTGCCTATAGCACAGCAAGCTGTAGGCAATCCAGGAGACTCATGGAATACATGGAAGATAACTTCTTAAGACAGGTAATAGACAGCCCCACCAGAGGAGAAAAGTCACGGCAGCCAGGTAAACTCCCCGGTGACTGGAAAAAGGGAAACATTGCACCCATTTTTAAATAGGGTAGAAAGGAGGACCCTGAGAACTACCAACCTGTCAGCCTCACGTCTGCGCCTGGGAAGATCATGGAACAGATCCTCCTTGAAGGCACGTGGAGGACAGAGAAGTGATTTGATGCAGCCAGCATGACTTCACCAAGGGCAAGTCAAAGAGGTTAAAAGGGTTCTTTTGAAAGGCTAAAAGGTTTATGCTTACAAGGTTTCTTTTAAAAGGCTACTAGGTCAAGACTCCAATAGTGGGTCAGATGAAACAAAATCACTGGTAACTTCTTTTTCACAGCTCCCTACTGGAAGACAGATTAAGTTCCCAAACCAGGGAATGGAAATTTTTATCTCACCTGGAATGTTTCATCTGCCATCTCTCTGCCCACACAAATCTCTTCAAGTTGCCTGTGGCTGTACTATCCCAGCAGTGTACACTACACAGTGAATTTCAGACACAAAATTTATTACAGAAATATTAGCTGAGCATTCCCTTCTTAAACCACAAGTTTTAAGAACCATGCATACCTAGCAGTAGTTAGTTATGCTATAGTTAGCTTTTATTAATTTAAGTCCTAGGAAGTTAGTTGGCTTCAGTGTCACTTAAATTCAAAGTTCATTTTATTTAACATAATTTAATTTCAAGCTAGAAGAATTAAACTTGCATTCCATACCAGGAATCTATATAAACAACTTACTTCCATATTCCAGGCTTCTGCTTGCAGTAGGAAGCCAGAACAACTTTGTTGCCAACCCACAAAAACAGTACAAAAAATAGGCATTTCCATGCAAGTTGTAAACTCAAGCACACACCAAATATTATGGAAACAAGACAAACAAGTGTATTTAAGAAAAAACAAATCTTTTGTCTGTCAACTATTGATACTTTACAATATAACAGGAAGGAAGAGGACAGGCACTGGGGAGAGCATCCAGGAGAGGTTTGGTACAATCCCACGGTCACGATATTTATGGAGTTCTGTGGACTCTACTCTCTGAGCTTTGCAAGGATCAAGTTTTGTACAAACTCCTTTGAAGTAATATTTGTCACACTATATGCTTTAAACCACAAATGACAGAATACTCAAAGTAATTTAAGCCTAAAGCCAACAGTGCGATCTAATTAGGAATACATAAACTGAGCAGTCTTGTGGAGTAAGGTGAAAGAAACAGCTACTTTTTAGCAGGTAACGCCTAAATGCTGATTACAGATCAGAGCACAGTCTCACATGCGGCACACAAACAAGGCAAAGCATCCAGAACACAAGTGTAACAGGGAGCCCTAGCAACAGCAGCCTAACTAAACCAGATCCTTACTGATAGATTGCCTCCATAAATATACTTTGTTTTCTTTTTGTAATTTTGTTCATTATTGCAACTTTAGCTTAAGTAAGCTTATTTCAAACCCTTTAATCTTTCCAGTGATAGAGATGACTGTGTTTAAGTAGGCTCTGGGGTGCCATACACCACATGGCTGATCAGCTACATATAGGGCAGAGTAATGATCTGCACAACCTGGGAGATGACAGGCACCAAACGTTACCAGTGTGCAGGACAACCCACAGTAAGAGCTGCAATGGCCAACCTGGAAATAAACAACTTAAATTGCCAAAGTTAGAGATGATAACTCTCATCACATATCAACCTGCGGCTTAGGGAAGCAGCTCTACCTGCCACTGCTCTATTTCTGTTTTTAAATTAACACATACTGCAATTTTTAGTTTCAGAGAGCAATGGGAGAGTCAGGGAAGCGAGGCAGGCAAAGCAGCACTTACCACTAGCTGTGCAAAGGAAATCATTAACAACAACAAAAGGAAACAAAGGTTGAGGGGATTAATTCAAGTTACATTTTCAGAACAGCAATTTCCCTGCTGCTGGAAATGCTGCTTTTCCGTGCAATCCACAGGGTCTTCTTCTCCTCCTCCTCCTTTGCTAAGCCTTACAGTTGTCAGTTTTCCTGGAGTTGGAAGGCATTACATAGACAGACATGTCTTCAAATTGGCTGGGAAGCCAATTTAAGTTTAGAGGAAACTTTAAAATAAATATTTTCCCCTGTAGGGGATGGAGCAAATTTAAGCCAAGTTAACAACATTGGCAGAACTTTTCATTTACAAGAAAGAAAAAAAACTAAACCACTAACAAAAAGCTTTCTCCATTTCTCTATGTTTATGCCTTTACAGAACTTACACCAACTTGGTTAACAGCAGTTTTTGGAGGTGGGTGAGGGGGTAGCCCATTCTTTTCCCCCCATTGCTTTTAAACATGTTTACCAATTTACTGCCATTTTGTCTTATTGCTTGACTTTCTAAGGACCTTTAAAGGTCCCTTCAAACCCAAACTGTTACATGATTCCCACCACCTTCCATGAGGAATAAATATTTGTTTCTCCTAAAGTCTTTAATTGAATGCCTCTTATTAATCAGATACTGTCTTCCTTCTCTGCTCAACTGAGGACAAACCAACACCTCCTTACTTTCACACCTCTCAAATCCCACTTTTCTCAATCTCCTCTATGTCCATTCCCTAGACTCACTCCAAAGGGGTTTATGAATTAACCATCAGCCCTTAAAAAAAAATAAATTAAGGCATGCTCCCTAACCACCTCTGTGATAGGTGTTTCTTCTCCATTCCCCACCCATCTTTCCCTGCCCTCAGTATCACGCTCAGTTGTCTTCCTCTCTTCTTGAAGCATGGACAGTCTGCTCTTCTGAATGAGAACCCCTGTTACCTGCTTTCTGAAGAACTGTTCATGCATGTAGTTATTAAATCCAGAACACACATTCATTTCTACATTTTCTGTATTAACTACATATTTTCAGCTAATATCCAAGATTTTGGATATGTAGTTATTAAATCCAGAACACACATTCATTTCTACATTTTCTGTATTAACTACATATTTTCAGCTAATATCCAAGATTTTGCTCAGCTAATGTAACTATGTATCTAATATGATCATTTCAAACCATAAGCCTGTGTTCCTGCTATGATTTCAGACAAAAACTGATTTAGTGCTCCAACACTCAGTCCGAAAGAATAATTTTCCAGAAGACAAGAGCAAGCATCTAGCCAAAGACTGTCACTGTTTCAACTTCTTTTAAGACACTAGCATTAGAATGGAGAAGTTCAAACTCTCAGCTCTTTTGAGATACGAAAAACAGATCCTGAAATATGCTACCTTAAATCAAGAGACTTCTTTTTATGTTTTTGTTTTGTTTTTACAGGGCAATGCTCTATTATTAAGCCAGAGTCATCCTCTTATGAACGTAATTTAGGTAGTATTGATGTTTAACATGAACACAAAAGCTACAACCAGCTAGGACAGAGTAGGCCTGATGAAAAAAAAAAAAAAAAAAAAAAAAGGTAGGGAAACATATATCTACAATCACCTGAAAGTTTCCTCTCTGAATAACTGGGGTTTCAGACCAGTTACAATAGGTAAACAGATGCCTGGGGCAGAGGCAGCCTTTTCTGCTATCAACAGCAAGAATGCACAAGTCATTCCCTTCCAGTTTCCTTCACCATGAAAAGACACACACAGCCTGGAAAATTCAAATTTACATTCTTTAACTGCAAACTGCATTAAGTATGTTTTCAAGAAAATGCCTGATTTATTCCCTTTTACAGGAGTATGGAACACTAGTTAATGAAACCAGCTCAAGCCTCTGAAAACTTAGCTTTATCACTATCTTTTCAATCTTTTGCAGGAAGCAAGTATATGGTCCTTCTCACACAAAGTTTCAAACTGACAGACCAAGTGTTTACAACAGCAACTTTAGCCTTTAACAGAATTATCTCCCTTTTCCAAAGGTGCTTGAATTCACTCTGTTCAAAACTTTCATTGAAGTTCACTATACAAAGATAGTCTGCCTTTTAACTTCTGCATCTCCAGGGAGACAGTTACGGATATACTGCTGCAGAAAAGAGGAGTTCAGACACACAAAATGTTTTTCGGATGTTTCCTATCCTTTTCATGGCAGGGGGAGCAGGCTGGATGGAAAAAAAACAGAAGGCAGGGCTCAGCCTATGGTCCCTCATCTGGACTGAGCACTCACTGCAGATAGAAGATATTCCAGAGACCTTGTTCTTTCCTCAACATCCAATCTAAGCAATGTGGCCATTGAAATAAAACTTATTTCAAGAATCAGTATATGAAAGTGTTGGCTGGAGAGCTGAGGATGCCTTGTTAAACTGAACATTGTTCAGAGAAGTGGGGAAACAAAAGAGCTGTTGACATGGCTTCAAGGGGCACCTTTCCTACCCCAGTTCTTCTGGATTAATTACTACCACAAGCTGTGGATGTACATATATAGGTAAACACAATCGTATTTCATATTTGTGCCAAATCTAAGAAAGTAAGATTTTTTTATGCAATCTGACCAACTAGTGGCAAAGAAAACTTCTGACAACCGTGACACAGTAAGAACAGTCTACTTTTAAGTACATTAGAAGCAGGAGATGGGCTTGCAGCACCTAGCATTTAACAAGAAGTCAATTTTATCTCCACTAATACTTAGCACCAGAGAAACAAATGCAGCTACAGTTGCCTGTATTAAGCAGCTGGCAAGCTCAGAGATGGAAAAGTTGCGGAACAGCTGGGGAATGCGAGACCCTTTTGAACAGGCTGCTATGTGATCCAAAATAATGGTACGTGTTTACACACAACACAATGGCAGCAACAGCCAAATGCAGGTCTGGCGAATGCACTACAGCTGCTCCTTCCCTCAGACAAGGCACCGCAAGCAGATACAAAAGAGTTCATATTCGCAAAAATATGGCTTTCATCTTAAAAGGCAGCAGTCTGATTTCCAAAATAGACAGCTGGCCCTCCAACTGGACTAAACCGTACAAGACTCTGTATTAGAAGCTACCGTTTAAAACAGGTCTGGATTAGGGTCATAGAGCTTTACAAACTGCTGCTGCTTTACCACCAACAGTTTCTAACAATGCATTATTCAGACCAACATGTTGCTGTCTGACTATTAAAAAAAAAAAAAAAAAAAAAAAGTCTCTCATGACAGTAACTTCCAGATAGCATCAGGAAGATAGCCATATACAAACTCTTAATATAGACACCGACTATGCAGAAGTTAGCTATCCACTTTAGAGAAAGATGTTAAGTTTGCTAGACAGGAGGGTTTGAATAAACATGGACTACTTTACAGCTTTTTTTACACTAGTGTTGCACATTGGTGTAAAAGTAAGTTGGCACTTGAAGACAATACATGCCACGGCTTACACCTAGACAGAGGGATAGTCCTTATTTGCTGCTGCTTATGCAATGACTGATAGCATGTTGCAAGGAGCACTCACTTGTTTCACAATTGCCATCTGAAGACAACATAATTTTGTATATGGCCTTGCACAAAAATTGCATCACCTTATTGCAAGTGATCTTCCCAGTTTTCAAGACTTAGAAGCACAGTATCAGTGGTACCATCTGTCTTGCTCAAGACAAACCATGATTAAATAGTGCTAACAAACTGGCTACTACTTTATATTGTAACCGTACCACTCCTAATTACGCTAGACACCAAAACAAAATTAGTAATGGAATGTTTCAATGCACTGCATCTTGATTAAAAACAGTATAACTCAAAAGAAACATTTTTGACTGAGAGAAGGAGAGGGCATTGAAATATTTCCTCTTTTGCTTCTCCTGCATATAGCCATTAATGTTACAATCCCAGTTAAGAACCATTCAGAACACGGTAGTTAAAACTGGACAAAGACAACTGTCATAGCAACAATAACAGATGCAGGCACAATTTTTAACTTCCTTTGCTTATACAAGGAAAAATGGCACTATTACCCATCATAGAAAGGAGGATTTTGAAATATGGGCTGTAAGATTCTGTCTTGTAATGAATGGGGACTCCGTCAATGGTAAGCACATCCCTCAGCACACCTGAACAACCGAATTCCACATCTGTACACTTCAATTTCAGACTTGTTTAATAAAGACTTAGTAGTGAAATCCATTTGTGAATTAAGCCATATTTCTAAGAAATTTTCCATATAAATGAAATATACGTACTGAATAAAGAAGGAAAACAAGTAAAGCCTTCCAGAAAATATGCTTCTGGTACCAAAATACTTTATGCTAAGTGCCCTTCCTACAGGCAAAGCAGTAACAGGCATGCTACCTTCAAATCCTACCATCTGTAAAGGTAAGAGCACAGTTTTACCCTTCCAGCTGCACTGATGCTAAGAGCAACTGCCAGTGCTGCCATTTTGTGGCAGAGGGAGTGATGGCTTGTATCCCCAAGGGACCTCAGCATGAGCACCAGGAGCTTTTTCTCCAGAGTTCTGAACTAGTTCTGAACTAGTTCTGCTACCCTGTTTTATCCAGCTTTGAGTGCACCCGACTACTCCACTGTCTCTAAAGTCTTGTTCTCAAAATGAAAAAAAGTAAGAATGGAAGCCTGAAACAAGTGCAGGATTTTGGAATGAGTTACGACATCAGTGAAGCTTAGCACAGTTCAGCAAAAACAGATGATTTTTAACAACTACAAGTAATGCACTGACAGTTAAACTACGTGAGCAAGTGAGACGGGAATGATCTGGACCATTCATAAGCCACACTGAAACTCTCCCAAATTACTCTTCATACTTACCATAATGAATTACTCTTTCAACCAAGATCACAATAATAAATTAAACAAAAAAAAAAAAAAAAAACCCAAAACCAAATAAAACCCCCACAAATAAACCAAGGAACTCTAGTTCCTCATGAATTAGTCTCCACTTAACTAATTACTGCTTTAACATTCCAATGCTGTACTTACCAGGTACAGACAAAATAAGTGTACTTGGAAATCATTCTCTGGTTCCATTCCCCTTCTTTGTAGCCAAATTATATGTCATAGTTTATTTTCAATTAAAAGACTTATCAGGGTATTTGTATACATCAATGGGGGGTGGGGGGAGGGGGCTGCGTGAGTTTCCATCTTTCTGAGTTCTTTTTAACAAGCATTTTACATGTGGATATAAACTCATCATGTTCACAAAGCAATTACTGCTGTTATTTGCCACAGAGGAACTAAGAAAACAAATCTTTTAATAGCTTATTCCTGATTTTACTACAACTGCACACAGATAAGGGTTTTTTTAAAAATTGTTAGGAGGTACATCTCCACCAAAGTTTACTTGCCATAACAAAGATTTCCCTACCATGTAGATCTCCTGACAGCCATGTCCCAACAGGCTCCAAATCGTTTATACACATACCAAGTATTGTTCAAAGCAGACTTGCTTTAAGCAAGACTAAATACCTGTTCAGTTTGAACTGTCCCAGTGCCAGGATAAACTACACTAAACTAGTTCAGACGGTTGTCCTGCCGGGCACCAATGGCCTTTGAAACTCCCAGTACCCCAGAATCTGCTGCTTCTGGGAATTATGCCAGGAGCTGTGGGATAGCTCTCCACAGAGGACATTACAAATTAAATATTTTAGAAGTGTGCTTGTGTTTACATGGAGCAAGGCCTCAAACAGTTCAGCATATGAGTCAGCATGGTTTGCATCCACCCAGAACTGAGCAGTGCAGTTGGGAACTACAAATTTTCTAGGGGAACAAAGAGCGTGAAATGATTCCCCCGAGGGAATACAGTCAGGCTCCACCTAGCAGGAGCTAACACTCACCTGAAGACAGGAATTTTGTTCAGAACTTTACTGCTGAAAAGCCCATGATTCTCCTGTGGTGGCTTCAGAAGTTTCTACACAGGACAGACACTTTGGTCCTGCCTGTATCAGAGAGGTTAATAATGATATCACGGCCTGTATAAAGATAAACTTAGAGGTACACACTTCCACGCTAGGATACAGCTCTTTAGTCTTATAATTAACACTCAACTCCTTTAAAGTGAAAGCTGAAACATATTTCCTATCAGGATAGCAAAGAAAAATTCTGAATGCATCTCACTTAATACAATAACATCCAACAAAGTCTTCAGACTGGTAAGCACAGCACAACTGAAAAACAGCAAACTACTCTAGTGCATTTCACCATGCTGCTACCTATGGCCGGATGCATTTAAGGACCAGGCCAACACCATGTTACTGAGGCCTCAAGAGGCACAAGAAAACAGGATGATGTATCAAGCCTCTGAGCGCCCCACTAGGAACAGCTGTCAGGCCTGTGTTTCAAGAGCTAAGCACATTACCACTATTCCTTCCTCTTGTCTCCACACCAGGCACCGCTGTCTCATAGAGGCTTGATGCAGACCATCAAGAAACCAGGACTGTTTTCAGAGAAACACAGGCTGGACCTCTGCCACAGTTGGTTACGCAGGGCAGCACACAAAGCTAGAGGACAGCACATCCTCAACTTGAACTCCACTTTCAGGTCAGAGGTAATGACACCTCAACGTAATAAAGCTGCACACAGTTCTGTTGTCACAAACCTCATTAGCCACATGAATCTGTCAAGCGAGGTTTCTGTTTTCAAGTGGCTTTTGTTTTCATTTTGAACACAAGATATTAAGATAGTTGCAGGCTGAGAACATTTTTCAGTATGATATAGTTTGGTTTACTCCTAGAGAAACACACTTGCCATGATAAAAATAACCAGACTAGTTTCCATAAGCTATCAGAGAGACTTTTTGCGCACCCAGAAGAACTACTATGTATCTACCAGGATAAGAATACTATCTTTCAGCACCCAAGATGCTATCTGAGCTAAAATCAGTCTATGACACTAATAACTGTCGAAGACTCAGAACAGCATCAAAACTAAATGGGTAATTTTCACTTCCTATTTGCTTCCCAGGCCTCATGCTGCTGCCCCCTGCCAAGTAATAAACTCAAGTACCCTCAGCCTTTGCAAGACCACTTAAATGTCTCTGAAGAGGTCATAATCCACGATCACGTGCAGATTGTAAGAAGCATTATTAGTAAAACAGATCCAAAGGTGTCATTAAGTAGCCAGCTCTGCATACTCATTTTTTTCCCATTAATCACAATACTTCATTGTTTCCCCCTTTCCTAAACATGTCATTGTTTTCTGGAGTTCAGACAAGTCATGGCAAACTGCAATCCCACTGATGACCCATTTAAACCGTGGAAGGTGAGCACTCGACTTCTCCAACACAGCTATTGGGCTCCGGGCCAAAGAGGTTTCGTGCATCAGTAAACAAGTACCCTGTTGATTCTGTCAGCCTTTCCCCGTATCCCGCTGTGCTGTACCCAACCAGCACCATCAAGTCCCTCTTTCTTTATACCACACGTGCACGCTGCTGCTGCCGCCAATGCCTTTTTTTTTCCTCCAGATGAAAGAAAAGACAAAATTCCTTCCCAAATCTCTCAGCCCCGCCGCAGAGCGGCCCTTGCGCGGAGCGCGGCAATGGCAGAGCACCCTCTGCCGCGCCTCCCGCTCACTGCTCCCGCTGGCTGCGGGATGTCCCCGCACACCGCCCCGCCGACAGACCCGGCCGCTCCCTCCCGCCCGCCCGCCTCCCCCGCAACGCGGCCGAAGGGCCGGTGCTCGCTGCCGCTTCGCCCGACGGCAGGTGCTCCGGACACCCGGGCGGGAAGCGGCGGCGGGGGTCGCCAGCCCTCCACCCCCCTCCACATGTTGCTGCGCTGAGGAGAAATCCCAGCGCCGGCGTGACAGCTCGGCCCCGAGCCGGCGGGAGCGGGGAAGTTCCGCGCAGCACCTTCGCCAGGGAAACCCGCTGCCCGGGCAAGCGCGGAGCCCCCAGCGCCTCACCAAGGGGCTGCTGCCGCCGCCGCCGCCGCTGCTGCTGCTGCTCCTGCTGCTCCCGCCGCCGCGCCCCGGGGGGCAGCGCCCGCCCCGGCCCCGCGCGGGTTCCCCTCCCGCGGGGGAGCGCTCACCTCAGAGCCGGCGGCTCGGGGGCAGCCACAACCTCCGGCGCCCGCGTCCCTCCACCCGTCCGCGCGTCCCTCCGTCCGGCGGGGCGGAGTGGGGCGGGGGGCCGGCTCCTCGGCGGGGCGGGGCGGGGCGGCGCCCCTCGCCTCAGCGCCCCGGCGGGAGCTGACCCTGCTCGGCCCCGCCGCCAACGGCCGCACCGGCGCTACGCGGGCCCACGCGCGGGACGCGCCCCACTCGTGCCGGCGCGGCCCGGCCCGGCCCCGCCCCGCCCCTCGCGCCCACCGCCCGTCCGGGGCTCGCCGTGCTTCCGCGCGCGCCTGCGGGAGGCGCTGCTCCACTCCTTAAAGGGGCCGCGCCCAGCGCGGCGGGGGGCGAGGCGGGACCCCGCGGGGCACCCCGCGCTGGCTGGCGCCGCCGGAGGAGCCACCTGCCGAGAGCCCCTGGTAAAGGGAACGGCCGCCGGCGCCGGGGTGAGGCCCTTAAGTGGAGGCTGAGGTAGTGGCAGTGGCACCAGCTCGTCCCCGGGTCGCAACTGGCGGCCATGGGGGGCTGGGGCTCGACGGAGGCCTGAGGGAGGTGTTGGGCCCTGCCTCAGGCGCCACCCACGCCGGCATCGGGGCGCTACTCCCCACGGGGAGCGGGGTGTTCCACGGGTGGCGTGTGCCGAGGCACAATGTCCCAGCACATCCGTACCTTGGAGGTCAAGTCAGTGGCAGATCGGCATCGTGCTCCCAGCTCTGCCCGTGTCGTGCTGCTGGCTCGGGAGCCCTCCATCACGCAGGTGTGAGGGCACCCAGGACCTGAACTTGGGCCTTACCCCTCACCGAACCATGCCAGCCTCTCCAGACAACATCTTGAAGTATGGTGGGAGTCTTTTGGGTCCCTTTCATCATGGCTGGACCAAAGAACATTTAATTCTTTATTTAAAGGGGACCAGCCCAAGGAGATAGCTCCCATGGACGAAAGGAGCTAGACAGGGCTCAATAGCATTACTTATGCACTAGCGTAAGTATATGGATGGCTCCTGCATTAGCAACATTTCTGGACAATGTTTCTCTGTAGTGTACATTCAGAGACATGGGACTTTGTTCTCTTTATTCGCTCACACAAGATTTTGAGGCTATCTCAACCAAATTGCAGGGTTTTCTCCTGCTGGGCTGGAGCAGATCCTGGGCTGTCCTTGAGGAGAAGGCTGTCTAGAGGAACAATTCAGTGAATGTCCTGCTTTCTTTCTACCACATGGGGTAGAAGCTGGAGGAAGCAGAAAGTCATCACTGCTTTTTATTTAAAGAGAGAAACTTTTTTTTTTTTTCCGCAGATGCACTTGTTTCAAATCAAGGCATTGTTAGTAAAATGGAGGAAATACTGTTATGATGTTGCAGACCTCACCTCAGTGATGCAGCAAAGGTATTTCTCCAGTAAAAGGGAAACAGAGCATTCAAATTTCCTGACGTTAAACAGCCTAGAAGGTAGAATCACTTTTCTTTTATCTTCCTCTTACTTTAATCTTTTACTTTAGACAAACATTTTACTAAGCAAATTATGTGTAGAATTCAAGCCCTGCTTCACTAGGTCAGATCTTACAAAGCGACTTGAAATATTGGAGTACTGCATCCAGCTCTGGAGTCCTCAGCACAAGAAGGACACGGATCTGTTGGAATGGGTCCAGCGGAGGGCCACAAAGATGATCAGAGGGCTGGAGCACCTGTGCTATGAAGAGAGGCTGAGATAGTTGGGGTTGTTCAGTCTGGAGAAGAGAAGGCTCCGAGGAGACCTTATAGCAGCCTTCCAGTACCTAAAGGGGACCTACAGGAAAGATGGGGAGGGACTCTTTGTCAGGGAGTGTAATGATAGGACATGGGGTAACAGTTTCAAGCTAAAAGAGGGTAGATTTAGATTAGATATCAGGAAGAAGTTCTTTACCATGACGGTGGTGAGATACTGGAACAGGTTGCCCAGGGAAGCTGTGGATGCCCCATCCCTGGAAGTGTTCAAGGCCAGGCTGGATGAGGCTTTGAGCAGCCTGGTCTAGTGGGAGGTGTCCCCAGCCAGGGCAGGGGGCTTGGAACTAGATGATCTTTAAGGTCCCTTCCAACCCAAGCCATTCTGCGATTCTATGATTCTATGATTACAGCACATACTACATAGTGTACTACCAAAAGGGGAATCATTTGAAGAATATGTTAGACCTGAGAACTTTGGCAGAGAGCACATAGAACTGAAGAGTAGATGCTTGTGTTCCATTCAGTTGCATATGCAAGAGCAGAGCTATCTTTTTCATATCTGCGTGAAGTCTGTGCAGAGAAGCAGAAGAAAATCTAAGGGTGTGAAAACATGCTAAGGCAAACCTTAAAAACTTTCAAATCAATACCCAGTAAGTATTTCAGGAGGTACGCTACACAATATCTTTGTCTGCAGCACTGCAGCGGCTTTGCACTCTGGATGAGTTCAGAACTGAATACTGAGGGTTGAGCTTGAAACACTGCTGGGCTTTATAGCTTTGTGGCAGGCAGAAGTCTCTTAATTGCAGGATAATGATGTGGTGTGGGCACATGCCTTTTGCCTAGTGGTTATGAATTACTTTGTGCAGATACATGAAACCCACATCAAATAGCATAGACGTGTCCTTCCAGTCTGACTGAGGGAGGGAAGGAGGAAAGCTAGCATGGAAAGGACATAAACCAAGGTTAAACAAAATCCAAGGTTAAAAATTTTGGATTAAAAAAGTGTGACCTTGAAAATATGGTTTATCCTGCTGCCTTTCAACATGATTTGTCCTATTGTTCAGCAAACCTGTTTGAAACTAACAAAGGCCTTCCCTTTCCTTAAAGTAAAAAAGAGGCAGCACCTTCGCACTAGAATTGTCAAGGTTTACAGATGGAATTCTGATCCTGTGAAAAATGCCCTGTAACACAGGCCTGAGAGAATTGTCTGAATGGAGGGGAGAAAAAAGTAATTGAAATGTTAAATTTGCTTTTGTTGTGATTGACATGATGCTGTCCTTATTTGTTTTCAAGTATCAGAATGGATTCTTGATGGAACTTTTACAACTGAAAACCTGCAACCCATTTAGCAAGAACTCTGTTTTCACCCTAGTTCAGAACTGATTTGTCTGGATTCAGCTTTAGGCATAGTCCATGCCATCTTCTGCCAGAGATTTTTCTCTGCAAACTTAATCCAGGATCCAGATACATGATTATTTCGAATTTACATTTAAAAAGGAGTAAAAGATGGGTTTGAATTCCAAGAGAGGCACAATGATGTTGTTGAATCTTTTGTTCCAGAAGAACCACAAAAGAATTAAGATTATTAAAGAAGTATAATTTGTGTCAGACGAACCATCTTAATCCATGTCAGTTAAAAAGATGATTTTCCCCACTCTTTTAATGTGTTAGACAGAAACACGTTTGATTTATGATGGGAGTCAAAAACATCTGTACTTTGGGGCACAAGCAAATGCCTGTTTAAACAATGGGGCTCCCGGGGGGGGGGGAGGATATAGGAAAGAAATGACATTCTTTTGCAAGAATTCAGTGTTTTTTCACTCCGTGAAGTATCTTGCTTTGTTTTGAAAAGTACTCTGCAGAAGACACAATTACTCAACCTATTATAAAGGAGTCCAGCAACTTTCACCTTTATGTGACTGGTATGAATATGAACCAGGTTAGCACCGATGAAATACAGTTACTGTTTGTTTGCCTTTGAGTGACCTGCGTGAAAAGAATTGGTCATCTCAATCTCATTGGCAGCGTACAAGTATTCACATCTTAAAAACATTTGGAACTAGCTGGCAGTCTGAGGCCTTGTCTGCACTCAGGATTAGCTCTGATTTAAGGAATTATTTTAGCTTCTGGTACAAACCCACTGTAGGTAAAGTTGTGCAAATTTTGATCTACACTACCATCTGCACCATTCGATGTCTGACCTGAGGACTAGTTCGAACTGCAGCTGAGGCTGAAGGAAGGGAACCAGTTTATCCTGAATCTGCTCTCATAAAGTGCTTGAGTAGTTTATTTGAAGTTTTTTAGGAAAAAAGTGTTGAGGGTATCAGAAGATAAACATCTGTAGCTACTTTTTGAGTTCAAGCCTACAAGGTGGAGATTCCATTCTGTAACTAGATGCTGTGCTGTATATGCATTGGTATGATTAGAAACAGGCTTGAAAGTAACATTGAAATTTACTAGTAAACTTCTCAGACTTCAGTAAGCCAGGTCTGTGAATGAATGTTATGCCCACTCCTTTTAAATCTGTGATCTTGAATCTGGACATCTTTACACTTAAGGTACTTTCTTACCAAGCTTTGTAACTGACCTCTGTAGCTTAGCACAGTCGATATACTATGACAAAGATGTGTCTCACTGTAGAGCCCAGTGTAAACTATTAAAGTCAACAAAGAGGCCAGAGCAGAGAGACAGAAATATGTCTGTTCCTGTGAGGTTTCCACATATGGAGAAAGCAGGAAAAAAAAGTAACAATCTACATTTCAGCTGCTTTTCTAAATGAACGTATTCAACAATGTGGCAGGCTAGTGGCTTTCCTTTCCTGTGTAAGGCTATGCCAAACTATAGTGAGGAAGCTTAGGGCCTTTTAAAAGAAGGTGTGAAAAACTCTGGGGCAAGTGTAGAATTTTAGAAAAGAGCCAAAGCCTCCGTCCACCCTCAGAAGAGCAGAATGACAGAGGTCTGGCAGCCATTGCAGCCACCACCGATTTATTTACGAGTTCCTGGAGTTGGTCCAGTGTAATTATGGGCCTGAACTCCAGATCAGATTCACTGACATTTGAGGAAGTCTGTGGAAAAACAGTAATAATAAACTGATAATAACCATCCGTCTCATAAGCAACAAAAAATAAAGGGAAGAGAAAGGGCAGGTGGGGAGAGGGGATGGTAACATAATCCCCAAAAGATCTCCTGCTTGTCAGGACATACTTCTGGTATATACCCCTATGTATTTTCTAAAAGGAGCTATGGAGAATTTTGGAGTAAGTCCTGACTCATGTCAGTGCTATTGCAATTACTGCACTGGAAAAAATGAAAATGGGGGGTGCAATGGAAGCTGGGATAAGTTGGGACAGCAGTTCCTTTTGGTGGAGTAGATAGTTTGTGGCCCACATGGCATTTATCCAAGCATGCTCATCATCTAAATTATATTACCATGAAGCTGTTGGCTTTGGAAAAAGATGTTTGAAGAAGCTATGCTGTAGAATATGATTTGTTTTCAATTTCATGGACAGTATAGAAATACACTTTTTGTACTTTACTGCTGATCTCTGGTTCTGCTTGTTCATATCATTGGTATAACATGGATGAATATTGGGGTTAAAAATCTTTGTATTTAAAACATCTGCACTCTTACATCAGGATTTATATTCCACTGTTCAATCTTTTCCATATTTGAATCACTCCATATTATTTTCCATTGAATTTCTCTTAAGACTGCTTTAAAAACCCAGTGCTCTGGGTGTTTTCCAGAAAAAAATATTTTTCAAGTAAGATAAGTTGATTAATTCTGCTGAATGGAAAAGGCATCTTCTCTGACAAGAAAGAGGGCTGACATTTAGTTTACAGTTGTCTCAAGTATTTTATTTCAGGTGATGGAAGTCAATTGCTAGTTCGGAGTGAATGTTTCGCAAAGCAAGAACATTTAGTTACCTTTTTGCTACACCTAAGTAGGATATTGTGAGTTTTCCTTACATAGGTTTTAGAACATATCACCTACATACGCACATGTACAAAGGAGTCCATATATGTAAATGGATTTCCTCAGAGGAAGCATTCTAAGTAGCTGCTTTCATCAAACAACAGCAACCAAATGTCAAGTGCCCTGGCAATCGATACCAAGCACAGTAACACTAGACGGTGTCTGAAGGAAAAGGAACCCCGAGTGAATGAATGGGGTTATTGGCTGAGAACATGTCATCTTCAAGTGACCTGCTTACCATGCTCACCTAACTGCTCAGGAACTTCCTACTCACAACTGGAGTGAGTAACTCCAGTTCTGAAGGAGAAAGAATATTGAAAAAGGAATGGTCACAGCTGTATGCAGAACAAATTCAGTTCTCAGATATCCACTGAACATGCACTTCTTCAGGTTAAGTGCATGGGAATTACACACACTGAAGTGGTTTAGCCCGTTCTCCCTGATCTGACAATAGTATCAGGTATTTCTCCTTAGGAACGGTATGTAGAACTGGAGTTCTATATTTAAGTTTTGGATGTTTTAATTTGGCTTTTTATTTAACTTCTTTATTTGACATTTGTGTAACACTTTAAGTTATTGTGTTATTTCTGTATGCTTTGATACTTTCATCTATAAATATATGTCTCATAGGTCTTGAGGAAGTGACTAAGCAGTCTGAGGTGCTGGTGTAAGGTCAATAACAAAAGTATAATATATAGGAATGGAATTTTTTTTTATTATTATTTTCTTACCTACTATACATCTGGCTTTCACCAGACATATCCAGTTTTTTGTTCCTGGTAATTTTGTTGCAGCAGAATTTGAGAATGCTGACAATTGTCTACAACAGCCTTACCAGAATAGCAACTCTGCCCGGGCTGCTGGATATCTGGAAATCCTAGACACATTCACTGTGCATTGCAGATCAGCTCCACAAAGTATATGCTACTTCCACAGAGTTAGGCCTTCCGAGCATATGTTGCCCAGATGAACTGCACAAGCCATAGTAAACCCACTTACTGTGCAAAGTCAGATTAACTATATAATTTATGCACTGTACATCTGATACTTTGACATGCTGGGCTTACAGTTATTTTCTGTTCTGCACATGCTTACTGATTTCTACTGCGTATTTCTTGGGTGCAAATCAACTCACTTTTTATTTACTTGTTTGCATGTCTCTTAATGATAAGACACTGTTACCTGGAAAAAACTTATTTTTGTTTGGGGTCAGTGCACAAAGTTGAGCAAGACTCTGTTGTAGTTGGTCAGCTGAAGTTGCATCTGGACTACTGAACTCAGTGGAATGTTGGAGCACAGGGTCACATTGAATGAAGCTTTCAGCTACTGATGGCATCTGAAGAACATCAAGAAAAAGTTGAAAGCCTCAGTAAATATCCTTCAGAAAGTAGCTGGCACTGCCATATGGATTTCAGCAAAGGCGGTGGGCCTGTCTGACACAGAGTTTTCTTCACGTTATTTGGTGTAACAGTCCTCACGTAGACCTCATAGTTATTACAATAAATAGGGCTTCTAGAATATGTGGGATGTTGAACTCCATTCCTCAACTTTGGCTTCCAGTACCATCTAACAGTCTCATAGCAGATATTAAAATGTGAAACAGTTAACATGCAAGTGGAACAAAAATAGTAATTCCATAATTATAAGAAACATAAGCATCAGCAATCCCAGTTTGCTGTTCCTAAGAATTTTGAGAGTTACTGGCATCTAATATGCACAGTCTGTACTGTCTAAAATGAACTTAATGTTAATATTCCATAATGTTAATATGCCTTCCCTTGACAAGACTGGACTGCACTCAAGTGCATCCCGGTGACTTCAGAAAGGGACACATCTTCTGTACTGACAGTGATAACAGTCATTTACCTGGGATGTAACTGTGGGACAATAGAGACTATCACCTATACTGTAAATGGCGTTGAAATACAGGTATATGTAAGGGGCATAAAAAGAATTCCTCGTCCTTCCAGGCCTCAGCAGGCTATGTAACTGTGGCATGAGTTTGTAGTCTGTTGTTGCTTTCTGGAGTGACATATGTAAAGAAGAGATGGAGCAAAATCAGTGTCAGTCCATTTACATGCAGGGCTCTTCCCACATGGAAAACACTGCAGGTTCCAGTCCTTGTTTTAAGTCCCTGCACTTGTGTAATAGAGCTTACCAGTTTATTGTTTTCTCCATATGCCCTTCCAACTTCTGTTTCCAGAGAGGTGTTTTTCTGCATGGGTTTGCTTGTGTTTCCAATGATTTGAGGGAGTATTAAAGTTATGAACAATGATGTTGTCCTGGTTTGAGGACAGATGTAAATGAAAATACAAGTCCTTTTAGTAGTTCACTCACAAAGTCTTAACATACATTAGCCTTTACGACAGCCCTGTAAGGAAGCAAGGTGTTTACTTGCAAACATCTACAATTAGATCTTTAACTGCTTCAGAGTGTGTAACATTTGTGGCTTGTATGGGACAGTATGAGAGCAGTCTGCCCACTGGGAGTCCTTTTGCTGCAGAACTTGGCTGTAGAGAAAGGATTGCTTCACGCTGCTTTGGAGTAACAGGGATTTTATTTTGCATAGTCAAGTCATTAAACAAGTTCCATTCAAGGGGACAAGAGTATTTGGGAACATCAATCTAATTTTCTTAATTGTTTCAGCTGGAAAAAAAAAGCACAGGAAGAATCAGAAACATTAATTGTTTAATTCTGATATTTTAAGTGAAATGTTTTGATTTCGGATTTGGAAGTGGCAGGTCAGTTTTATATTTGGCTTAATTTTTAAAAGAGCTGCAAAACTGTGAAATAAATTTGAGCATGAAACAAAACACCTTGGAAAAAATCACAACTGTGAAAGTTTTTAAATTTTCTTTTTCATTGTGGCTCACTGAATCAGAGATCCATGACCCATTGGCTAACTCTGGCCACTACTCAAAGATCCAGTAATATTCTCTGCATGAAGCTGTGTCTTGGTCTCATGAGTTGGAGCTAGAGTCATTGCGGTTGAAGACAGGAGATGGAACTGGCTGGTCCTGAATGATCCACTAGCAATAATAATTTATCTGAGGCACTCTTGTGCTTAATCACAGACTTCCCGTGAAGATCCACAATTGCAAATACTTACAGATATGTGGAAAGAACAACGTTTTTAAAATAATCCCTCCCAAGTCTTACAGCTGCCAATGTCGTATAAACTTGCAGTATAAATCATGTTGGCACTCCCAGGAAAAGTCGGGGTTTCTTGCAATCTTTCACGAGGATCCTGCAGTTTAATAGCTTATTCATTATTTATTTTCCCTCTTATGCTAATGTGTTAGCAACAGATATGAGAGGGCCTAGAAAAAAAAAAAAAACAAACAGAAAACAATGAAGTGGAGGCACTTCTTATAGGCAATCCACATCAAAGGATATAAAACTGTAGAAGGCAAAACTGGAGCTTAGAGTGATTTCTGTCTACAAGAATGAAAATATTTGCAGTCTCACTTGCCATGTTTGTAGTCAGAAAAGCTACATGGAACCCATCCTCCTCCAAGCCAGTGTGTTCACATCTCATCTGTGTGAAATAAAGATCCCATTTTTGGCTTGCCTAAAGCAACTTTTCAGAGAAATAGAATAAGGTTATTTGAATAGGAAAGCCCTAATTTAAACAAGTAACACTCTGTACAACTCAGAGCTTTTCCAGCAAACTGAATTCATGAAGGAACAAAAAGACTAAACAGAGATGTTTTGTCTCCTAATGAAACCCCCCAACCTCTTTTAAGTCTAAATAAAACTTTCAAGGCAGGAATTTTATAGAAAGACAGATTTTATGAAGCAAGTTCTTGTTTACTACCAAGTGATATGGCGAGTAATTTGGTGACTTAGCATTTATTCTTTGTTGCATGATTGTATTGTGATCTTTCATATGAAAAACATCATCAGTGTCAGTGTGTTGGGCAATGGAAATACTGTGTTTACTATAAATGATTTTGCTAATGCTCTTATGTATTGACTGTCTGTCTACAGCATGACTCAGTTAGCAAGATTAGACAGAAAACACACCATGGGCCATCAGCCACAATTCACAACCACAAAAATGGAGGTTAGGGTGTCATTCAGCTGAAAACCCAGTCTCTGAATAGATACAGTTTGTGTGAGAACCACTGCACACATTTCCAAAGTGATCCAGAATATTGCCGCTATATTGTAGGCAGTAAGGCAGAAGGTACAAAAATGTTTTACAAGACATGCTTGTAAGTTCATTTGCAATGCCAACACTGAAGATATTGTTGCCAAAGATTTGTGTCTGGTAGTAAGCAACAGCAAAACATGAAAACAATAATCACAGCTCTTACACTGTGTCAAGGAGTAACTCCCATAACAATGATCATTTTGCAAAGATCAGAAATTATTTAGTGATAAAACATATTCTCCAAACCAACAGTGAAAGCACCCCAAATCAAGGACAAATTCCTTTCTGCCTTGTATTTTATTTATTTATTTATTTAGGCCCCAGTTGAACATACCAGTGAAGTACTTGAGAACTCTCAAAGAATACAGTAGTAATACTTAGAATAAAATAATTGAAGATTTTAAGTTAAGCATATGCTGAAATGATTTGCCAGATTTATGCTGAGGAGCGAGCTCACAGGTCGCTAGCTGTGATTGATAGAGATTTGTGGCAAAAGGTGTTGGTATTTTAAGCCTTTAAACTCTGGTTTTGGTACTCATTTTCTTCACCTATTTGAGGTCCTACCAAGTGCTATAATAGCTGCAGGGAAAAAACAAACAAACAAAAAACAACCAAAAAAAACCAGAATAAAGCAGGATCAGGCAACAAGTATCTCTTCATTGATATATTCCAAAGTCTGGGTACTGAAGTTGGAGATAAGCAAGGGAGCACCTATGCTTGAGAAAATCCCTGGAGACCAGTTGCATTAACTCTGAACCCCATCATGTTGCTGTGACAGTAGGGAAGAGCCAGAGCAGAACCGGTCACACAGCAGAAGGTTTTTAAAAGCTCAGTGGGCTTGATGTCATGGGAAGGTCATGGGCAGTGAGCTGCCAAACTGCACTCTGAAACTTTTCTCCCACTGTGAACCAATGGCTACGTAAGGTACACGGCAGTGGAAAATCAGGCTCTAAGGCTATTTTTCATTAAATGCAAAATGTTTACATTTTAGACAATTAAAATATCTCACTGTGTTCAAATAATGTGTAAATCCATGATCTTAAAGCCTGTCCAAAACCAATAAAAAAAGCCAGGACCTGCAACAAAGACGTCACAAGTCAAGGAATGTTAAATGTGTTGCACAGATCTATATAATGAACAAATTTGGGAGGGATTGCTTGTAGGTTTGCAGATTTGGCCTGGCTCGAGCAGGCTTAGCTCACTTAGCTCACTGCATCCTCTTACATTAGGGTTGGAACCTTTTCCTGTGCTTCTCTGGTTTTCTACTAAGCTTCAATATCAGCTGTCTTTACACCCAGGTCCAACTCCCTATATTCTTCTTAATCATTCTCACTAAAGCAAATAACCCTCCCCAGTCTGATGTGGGTATAATTATATTTCATTTCTTCACAACTGAGCCATGAAAGAGCCATAAGATGTTATATTGTACGCTAGAAGCAGTGAGGAAAACACTGACTAATACTACTTCTCGCCAGTGGTGGCATCTATGAATGGATGGGGTTCATGGTGCTGCATGTGTGCAGATCATCAAACGCAGAAGCATGAAGGGGGAAAGTTCAGATAACCTAGGAGAGACTGAACTACCATAATGAGAGTACTTCTCCAGGATTACAAACTTATTTTTTCCCAGTGGAAATAATGCCAAAGGCAAGAGAAAGTGAATATATAAACACCAGATTGATGGGGACAATGACTGTGTAAGTTCTTCAGACATTCACTGTTGTCACATCTCCTGCTCCTTTGTTAACATTTGAACTTGAGTGAAAATGAGCAGTTGTGAAAGTTGGTGGATACTTGAAGTTCTATTTTCCACTATTGTATGACCTTTTTATGCTGCCAAGGTGGCACAAAAAAGCACAAAGTGGGGAAGGAACAGCCTGCTGCTAACAGCATCGCAGGTGAAGATGTTCTGGTTGGAGCCCAGGAGGTGATTTTGGGGCGGACTTCTTTTCAGTCCCATGGAGACTGGTGACCCTCAGGTGACTGTGCCGCTAGCTTACGTGCCAAGTATGCCAAGTATAAGATGTGGAGAAAACTTATATAACATTACTTTTAGTAAAATTTAGTAGAAAAAAATAGTAATCAGGGAATACTTTGAAGCAGCTCCCCAATCTATTCCTAGTGGCCGGCAGACATTTTCTAAATTAATGTTTTCCATTTTGAAAATGCTGATTCATCAGTGGGAATATGTCGAAGTGGATATTTCATATTGGAAATATAATTACTTAGTAAAAGGAAATTTCATTAAGGCTCATTGCAAAGTTTTTGGAATGGTATATCCCTTATTTATTACTCCTCTTTCAGAAGAGCTGTTATTCTTTAAAACAGACAAACAAAAAAAAGCAAAAAACTAAATGGATTTTTTTTTTTTTTTTTTTTTAATTTTAACAAAGTGATATATTTCTATTGACATGACTGTTTTGGAACATCTTGTTACAGGACTTTACAAATTCTCTAACTTTTTTCTCCTCCAAACCTGGATATGTTTCAAAATGTCCAAATTTCCTGTGAAACAGAATTTCCCGTTCTGCCATAGCCCCGTCTGTGGAACCGTTAGAATGGGAAATGTTAGTTAATCTCTTTAATTACCTGAAGAAACCGAAACTAGCAGGAGAGACAAAAAGATGGGGGTGGGGGGGTGGGGGGGTGGGTGGGATGTGGTGTGGAACTTGAGAGAAGAAATAACTTATGCAGATTTTTGTAATGAACATGTCCTCAATAACTCAAGCATTGATGCAATCGTCTCCATTGATACAATTGTCTCTGCAACAGAACTAGTTAAACTTATACACAGGAGTTTTCTAGCAATAAACCTGTGTCTGCCGTCTGACATTGTTGTACAAAGGAGACATCAGTGGTACGGTAAAAGCCATTCTTCTAGTCACTTTTCTCAGCAGACTGGAATAAGATGGACTTTGTTTAAATCTGTGGCAAAAATAATCACTCATAAAATTGTGGAATCTGAATGTAACCATTTGGGGCCTTTTAAAGCTGTCTTGCTTTGCTCAACTGTACAATTTCAACTGCTCATTATTGGCATACTTAAATATTCATCTACAAACTTGGAAATCCCAGTTCTCCTTCTAAACGGAGTGTCTCTAATTTATTCACCCAAAGTCTGAGACTTTTATTTCTCAAGTAAGTTTAACAAATGCTTTCTCTCTCTTTCTCTTAAATCCCTTTTCAGAAGATTAAAAGAGGGAATATCTAAAGAGGCTATAATATCCTAAGGCATTTACCTACTTAATAAGATTGATCCTGCCTAAGACGACAATGGATAATTCAAGCCATCTGACCAAATCACTTTTCATTTCTAAAAATGCCTTGGCCAAGTTGTGTGCAGTAAGATGGACAAGGGGAGAGAGATGTGCAGGCAATAGTAAATACAGTCAGGTAACTTCTGGTAGACTGAAAACCAAAGAGCGAACTGCAACGATGAGGAAGAAGGTTCTGTGCTACTGTAGGGGTTTTTTTAAGTCAAAAAGGAACCAAAAGAAAGCTCATGTCTTTCTTTATTCCAAGAATGTGTAAATCTGCATGCACAAAGAAGTAACGTACTACCTACATAAAACATTTCCATTTGCTGGCTCCTCCCATCTGGATTTACTGGATTACAGCCAAAGAGTTGTAACTGCCAAATTTTTCTCTAACAGAAAATCCATCTGAGCAGAATTTAATATTGGCAGAGGAAGTTTGGAGACATGTGTGAAAAATTAGGAACCCTTTAAGGGAAGAAGTCACCCAATTAAAAATGTGCAGAAAATAATCTATCGTACATTCCCATCAAATCCCTTATGATTTCAAGTACCAAAATAATGACTGGATCAGACCCCAGTTGAGTCTAGAGCTGGATGAACTGTTTGTTATGGATTTACCATTAATTTTGGAGGGAGAAAAAAATCTGAATTGAGCTTTTTAATGTTTTTAGTTTTGCTTTTTACATACTTTGTGGAATACCTTGCACAAATAATTTTCAGTCCTTTGGTTCTTTGAAACAGTTTCCTTTAAGCATTTCAGCACATTTATCCATGTTGTGTGTTTGTACTTTCAAGTATTGTTTTTCCCTGACTGGATGACTCTTAAATTTAAAATAGAATCATAAATCAGGGAATAAAAATACCAAACTGTAGCATGTTCTGTTTCAAGAGGATAATCACTTTCCTAAAATGTATGAAATATTTGTAACCACAGGCATTTGGAGGAAATGCTAAATAAGGCAACAGAATAATAATACTACTAATTAACAAATCACATTCTTCAGCTTATTAACATTAAGGACGTTTTTTTTCTTCTGCTTTTTAAATACTGACTCAACCCTGCTACAATATGTGTGGTACTGGACCTATAGAATGGAAGTCAGTGAGGTAAAGTTTTTCATTTCTTTAGAGAAAAACAAAAAACTGCAAAATAATTATTTGAGGTTCTTGTTTTGCCCTGAAATAGAGCTGACTCTCTAATTTTGTAATTATTATCAAAATGCTTTCCTGATTAAAGAAATAGCCCCCTCTTTTTAAGAAAAAAAAACAACCACAAAATAATTACCTTATTTCCAAAGTAAATATTTAATTTTCAACATTCTTGAACAAAAATGTTTTGGTGGCATTCATTTGACCAACTGTAACCATCACAGTCTTAAAAACATACCTGTGAATAAAGTGAATTAACATCCAGACATGCCTGTCTCTCTGAGTTGACTATAACTATGGAGTTAGACAAAACGCTTATCTCAGATTTGGCTACAGATAACTATTTTCCAAAAAAAAAAAACCCCACCCCTCCCAAACCTGTCTTTTTTGGAATAGGTTTGAAATTACTTCACATATTGAACTCTTAAATTTGTGATTACTTGTCAGTTCAAACCTGAATTATTCTGTGTATTTGGTCCAACCCCACTTCTGAAGCGTGCCCGAGAAAGAGAGAAATGATCATATAGCATTTAATTCTCCATGTTGATAGAGGGTTCTATTATTTCATCCCCAATTATATCTCTTTTATCTGAGCTGCAGGGTGTGTTGCAGAGTTACCCTTTACTCTGCTAGTCAAGAAGAATGTGTCTATTATTCTTCACATTTCTTTCATGGAGGCAGTCACCGTTTCTGGGCGTATGCAGGCAAAATGTTCACCTCACCAGACACATCACTGGAAGTCTGAACAGAAACAGCCCAGTGAATTTCCAGCCTTGTGGCTTCTGTGATTGATTAAATAAAGATCTATGCATTCCAGAATGAAAGACAAACAAAAACACATCCTTCAGGAACATCTTCTGTAACCAATGTGATACAGAGCTGAGAAATTATTCTGATGTTTGGTGATGAGAACTTAGCAAAGATCTTGGCTTCACTGGGAAGCTGCTGGACCTCAGGAGCGTCAGGCATATGCTGTCACATACAGCATCCCAGATACAACCAGTGAAGATAAAATAACTTTATAATAAATATAAAATTTGTAGGCTATATTGCTATATTGGCAGAACTACTTCTTGACATAATGAAAACTAATTTAGTTTCTTTTTCCTTGTGCAAGTTTGGTATTCCTGTTAACCTTATGCCTGATTTGGCAGATAGTTACAATATTTTTCATAGAATCAAAGCACAATTCAGGTTAGAAAGAGCTTCTGGAAGTCATCCAGTCTAATCTCCTCCTTAAAACAGGACTAACTTCAATATTAGATCAGGTTGCTCGAGGTCTTGTCCAGTTGAGTTTTGAGTATCTGCGAGGATGATGTTTCTGCAAGCTCTTTGGACAACTTGTTCTGGTGTTTGGCTGCCCTCAAGGAATTTTTTTCCTAATCAGAATTTCCTTCTTGCAGTTTGTCTCTATTGCCTCTTTGGCTGCTGACGTCTAAGAATGTGCCTCCATCTTCTCTATAACTACCCAATAGGTAGTTAAAAGAGCAATTAGATCCCCGCTTTTGGCCTTCTCTTCTCCAGGCTGAACAAACTCAGTTGCCTCAGCCTCTCCTTGTAAGTTATGTGCTCCAGTCTCTTAACTATCTTGCTGAGCTTCTACTAATATATGTTATAATTTTCACATTTTGTGCAATTTCTTAGAATTGCTACCTTAAAAAGAATCACAAGCCCTTGAAGTTAAAATACATTTTTATTTGCGGAATTGACAAGCATTTGCCATAACCTGATCATCCCAAAAGAGAACTGCATGAAAAATGTAACCAGCTTTTCCAGTCATCTGGTTTGTGGAAGAGTGGATTACTCCATCAAGGCAGCCAAATTTAACAAGGAAAAGAACCAGATTAGCAACCGTATCAAAAGCAGACATTGTTTGAAGAGACATAAGACTTATATTCCGTTCAGATACCAGCCCAGGCGGAAAGCACAAACAAGTTCCTAACTCACTTTTTAAAGGTGGATGGAGAATGTATTTTTTATCTAAAACTGTTAAAAATCCAAAAAGAGTAATTAGTGTGTACGTAGGGTTAAAAATTACTCATACATTTCTGGAGCCATGCCAAGGAAGAGTGATGACAAAGCGATCAAAATTAGGGCATTGAACCTCTTTTTGCCAGAAAATATTAAGAGTTAATATAGAGTATAGAAGGCATATTAATATAGTTAATATAGAGTATAGAAGGCACGACTGGAATTAAAATACCAATTCCTCTTTGATTTCAGTAGAACGGCACCAAGGTAGACTGGCAGATTTCTCTCTCAGAAGGATCCTTCACTGCATATTCAAACCAGAGAGCATCCTCTGAGCCCAGTCCTACTTCCATGTCCATGGGAACTATTTTAAACACCATAGCAGAAACCGGGCCTGTGCTCCTGGCTTTACCCATCCCTTACTCTTGCACAGGGAAGCCCCGGCGTCAGCGTCAATCCAAAATGAAGTGAGTTACGAACTGCTGGGAGGAGGTATGTATGCGCTGTCCCGAGAGCTGGGGTGAGTGCCTGCAGTTCCCACCGGCTCTTCTGCAAATGGGTCAGTGGCCAATTTGTGCTCTGTGCCTGGCCGCCAGCGCAGGCTGACAGCGGGGAGTGAGTCAGCTGAGCCGTGGTAGCCCTGCACAAGCCTGCGGTCAGCGCTGAGCGCCTGCTGGTTTCCTTCTCTAAACGATTCACCCCCTCCCTGCAGGGGGGAGAAAGTTGAGCACACTTTCCGGACAGTCCAGGGGTGGGTGTTCATTTTTAGGGACAACTGGGAACTGGCAGTCTCTCTGCCTGCTGGTGGCAGTTTTGCTTCTGGGAGGGAGGGCTGAGCAACTTCCCTGACCCCAAAAGCTTCAGCCATGCTCTGAGGCTGACCCGGTGCCAATACGCTTCCTGTAGCTGATATATTTTTATCTTATCCTCATAATCAGAGACACCACCAACTGCAACACCAGCTGCAGGGGAGAAGAGACCCTCTGCCAGGTATGGGGTTGTTTTTCATATGTAGCAGGATTTAACTTGTTTATTGAAGGAAGCAGGGTTGATTAGTCGTGTCATAGGTCTCCTGCCCATTTAGGGACCAGTGGGAAAGAGTCCTTTCCCATCCATTTAGACCAGGTGCAACTGCTGGGGCAACAGGCACAAGGAGGAAGTCAACAACCTCTTAATTGAGCTGGCTTAGTCGTGGATTAATCTGACTACATTTCCAGGATTTCTGGTTTTACGCCCAGAAAGCAAACACAATATATAATATAAATGATTAAGATAAATACTACTATAAAATAATATAATATGCTATAGAAATTATAATAATATCAGTTGTTATTATATTTTAGAACCGAATATGTAGGCAAATACATGTAGCTAGCTGGGCTGCTAATGCCCAGAAATTCTTCCTGTGTGCACTGTGCGAAGGCAGGACTTTTCTCCTGCTCTGGTGAGCGTGCGGCAAGCATAGTTATGGTTAGTATCTGCTCTGCTATGTATGTTTTATGCTATTGAAGTGCATATCTGCAAGATGTCCATTATGTCCCAAACATTTCAGATTCATATGACCCACACCCAAGAAAAAAAGTAACTATGGCTCCAGCCATTTAGTTTATTTGGAAAAAGAGCCTCAAGGCTTTTCCTGCATGATTCTGTTAGTTCCTTGCTGTCAAGCTGGTAACATTTTTGGTCTGTCTTTCTTTATTTCTTTCTCCCCTTAGCCTTGCCACTCTGCCTGTTTTGTTTTAAAAAGGAGTTACTGCAGAGGTTTACAAAGGATAATTATCTGGGGAAATACTTGTGTTCTCTGGAAGCCAGTGTTATTAAATACCTGTGGATTTACTTCAAAGGAGAGGGAAGTTTAAATACAGAAACACTGGCAAATTAGCTCATTTCTATTTTTTATCTGCCTATTTTAGATTTGTAGCTACAGACAAACCTTAATGTAGGGTAAACTTTGGCTTAATGAGGCACAATTGTTTGCTATGAGACAAGAGTCAGAAACAAGCTCTGGAAACCATTTGTCAATAAAATCCTGATAAAACTAGTAAGCTATTCATGTGGTTTGTATTCACACTAAGTCATGTAAAGCACTATTTATCATGGTGACAGCCACCAAATAAATCTCATAATTATAAAGGGACACTGCTAAACAGTTTCAAAACTAAAATGTTGAGTTGGAGCATCAGACGCTCAGCTGAGACATGTTCTGAGAAGAATACTTAGTGAAGGAAAGCATATGGACTTGTGTAAATGAACTTTATTACACAAAAGTGATGAACTGAGTGAAGTAACAAAGGATGCTTGCCACCTGTTCAGCATGAAAGGATACCTTGAAATGAGAGGAGGGTGAGAAAAGGAATCAGATGTAAAGGATACTTTCGCTGAAGATGGTTTGCAGTGGGTTGTTGTCCCTGGAGAAGGATAGATACATCTTACCCAGGCAATGATCCTGCACACAAACAACAGTTGCCACGTTAGCACCGTGTATGCTTTTCCTGGTATGTTTAAAACATTAGGCAGCAGAGTGATGAGTTGGTCATGGGAAGAAGAGAGCCAACAGCACTTATGGCTTTGAGACAGCAGGAGCTCTGAGGCCTGGAAAGCTGACAGCAAGTCTTGAGATGGGTAGTTAATGAACTGGATAGGTAGAAGACTTTGACCCTCTGGTTCTCTCTGGTTTTTTTCACTATTGAAAAGCTTTGGACTTACTCAGGTTGGCTTGGGTTTTGGGTTAGAGAAAGGTCTGGATTCTTTGCCCAAAGGTAATGAGACTGCTTGATTTTCTTCTGTGAGGGTCTTCACCAAAAGAGTCTGCACCATCTACAGTAGCACTTTCAAGGTTAATCTTGTTCAAGGCTCTGTGGAGGCTGCTCAGAGACTGCACAGTTCCCTGGCTGGTTCTTTTCCCAGGCCAGGAGAAGAGCCAGCACAGATCCCTTCTAGCAACTGTGCAAAGAAGAAAACTGGAAAGGCTCATACCCAGCATTGTTTTAAGTAAAGTTTTCTTAGAAGAAAGAGAAGCCATCAGTTTCCAGCTCTGTTGCTGTTGGATGAGTGAGCTCAGCTTTTCATCTTGCTCATCTTGTGCTCCTTTGTTTTCCCTCTCCCCACATCTCAGTCAGGGTCCTGAGTGCACCAATAGGCTCGAATCACCCCCACCTTTCCTCCTATTCCAATAGTCCCTCTCGTCTCCTATTTCAGCAATATGTTCCCCATGACATCCCCTGAATCCAGGTTTATGTAATGTAAGTAAAGCAAATGAGTCAGAAAGAAATGGAGCTAACAAGCCATGCATCTATCATCACCCCCTCCCTTGATTTGTCTCTGCTATTATATCCTACAAACTTGACCATTGTTTGTCCTTTCAACTTGCAAGTTATTAAGGCCAGGAACTCCATCTTTGCATGCATTTGGGCAGCACACTATTCAGTGGGGACCTAATTTCTGCTTGGGGCATTGCTATAATATTAATTACAGTAATTGAGAGTCTCAGGTGTGCTTTGGCTGGAGTTGAACCATAACAAAAAGCAAGCCTGTAGACTATAAGCAAGGCAGAAGCTTACTCAGCCCTGACAATAGATTTTCTCACTTTTGCCAAAGACAGAATAACAGTTTATGTTTTTCTTTCCTGAAACAGTACAGTGGATTCCCTGTAGGAAAGCCCAGGGATTCTAGTGTGTTTTTCCATAGTGAGCTCAGCACAGATCTGGGAAGTGCCCTAGGGACACCTCCATACATCCCTTCTGGTATACCTGGATGAAAGCCATCCACCAAGAGTTCCCTAACACTATATCCTGCTTGACCCACCTGCAGTCAGAGTTTTTCTCTGTCCCAGCCTTCACCCTCCAGGCAGAGTATCTCGGCAAGTCTACGTTACGCTCAGCCAGCTTCTTCAGAGAACTTTTAACCCCAAATGGGGGTCTTGTGATTCCTTCATATTTTCACTACACAGCCAGGTACGACTGGAATTTCTGATGATTTTAACAGCCTTGCCTCCAAGGCAATTAGACAATCTGGCATCAGTTTTTAGGCAAATAAATCCTTTTATCCATACATGTGCATATGTTTTGTCAGGAGTGGTGCATCTATTGCTCTGCTAGGCAGCTATCTCCAGCCTGCACCTTGTAGACTAAGATATATTAGATGGCATTTGTTTTTGTACACTGGCACTGGTCATTTGTATCCACTTATATGGCAGAACAGTCTGAGCAGCGAGCGGCAGCTCCCTTTCTGTGTAATGATAGGGGAGCATTTTAAGATTTGTCTAATGCTTGCAGTCACTGGCTTCACTCATTTTCCAGCTTCAAGACTTGGGCTGTCAGGCTGTCAAGCTGTTTTAGTACAGCAGAAAGTATCAAGACAGAGCGTTAAGATGACAGGAATGCACAAACAGCTAGCAGGTTCGTTAACTCACAGACACTTTCTGGAAATCTGGAAACAGGGCTGTGGACTAACCTTGAATTCAGGACACCTGGCTTATTCCCATCTCTCTGCCACTGCCACAGTATGTGAGCCTGGGAAAGAGGTTTCATTTCTCTGTTTTACCTCCTACCTGTGTTTGTTCTGTAAATAACCAGGTCTTGTTACTCAATCCCCATGAAATTCCTGTTAGGTTAACTTATTTTTCGAATGTGAAAACACATTCACAGGGAGTCTGTAAACTGGTCTGCAAAGCTTGAATGGAAATGCCATCCCCACACTCTTACCAGCCTAACTCAGCTGAGAACGATTTCATAAGGTGATGTGGCAAATCAAGTCAGGGAATAGAAAGCGGGAGATTTTTGTTTCTAGATGTGTTCTCAAAAGATCAGATCCTCGTCCTCATTCTGCTGTCAGGCATTGGCCTGGGGAAAATGGTAGATTGAGAATCAGAGATGGGAGTAAAAGGAGGACCTCACCGGCACAACGAGCAAGGTCAGCACTCAGCTCGGGCAGGACCTGTTTTGGCCTTCTCTGTCTCTCTTTCAGAAAAGACAATTGGGTAAAGGGAAGGAGATTTGTAGAATTTTTGAGAGTTTTTGAATATTAAATATATTGTCACAAAACTAAGCTAGCATGGGAAACATTGGCACCTTAATTACATTGTATTTTCCACGTTTGATCAATGATTCATCATATTTAGTTTCTTCTTTGACAGTCGTTAATGTTTCAGAAAAATGTGCAAGTAACCTTTTAAGTAGATAGTCTAAGGTTAGCCTGCCAAAAGCAAGTTTCTTCCTAAAGCCAGGTAGCTGGCTGATGGCCTGGCCCATGAAGGTTTGTTTCCCCACAGTCATGGTTCTAACAAAGATGCAATGATACACTGATTCCATAGATTACCTAATCACCGCACTGAATTATTTGTTATTCCAAAGTACAAGTTATTAGAAACAGAACAGGAAGGAATGTTTTGAACTGTCTTGGTTTCTAACCTACCCAGAGGAACCAAAGCACTGGAGAATTATTTCAAGTGTTCTTCAAAGGGTGTTGTAAAAGAGTGTGAGGCTTGAAAGCAGTGTCAGTTGCATCCATTTGGGGGGCCATACCTCTATTCTCTACATGCTCCCCCCTCAAAAGAAAATGAATAATCAGAAGAAAGTTTGGGTAGTATTCATAGTTTTCAGATTCAGGGTTCAGACAAGTACTGAAAGCTAATGTTTATTTGGCATTTACATATATCCCATATTTCAGCAGATGAGGAACCAGTAAAACATTCTCTCACATGAAAAATTCCAGCGCTCTGATTTCTGGCAGTGGCCAAAAACCCTGCAAAACCAGCTTTTCTTGGGATAGTACAACCTTTTTGGTCCTGGTCCCAGGAGGAAATGAGAAGTGTAAAAAACATCTAAAAACTTACTCGTGAGAGCATTTCAGGTAGTTACCCTCCAAAACAGGGTCCTTCTCTAGAAGTTCCCTCAGCTGATGACACTGACAAATCCTGGGGTACGTCTTCTGGATGGGGTAGCTCTCTTCAGCTCATTGCTTCCACTACTTGTGGCTGACTGAAGTCTCTCCATGTATTTGACAAAAGAGAAACATTCAGGTTAAATTTGGTTTTAAACATTTTCACAGTAACCATTAAGAGTTTGTTTGCTCCTTCACAGCTTGCATCTGTCTTAAAACAGACATCAGCCATACTTGTACGCTCTTCCTACTTACGTCTTTCAGCCAATACTTTCCTGAAGACAGAAGAAAAGAAAATGCCCCTTCTCATGTTCTCAGTCCTTCTCACAAATTCTACAACAATAATGTCCAAACTTTTGATGCTACTGTAGCCTTTAAAGGATCATGTCTGAGGACACCACAAAGCCAGAAATACCTACTGGTCAGTAGCAACAGCATAACTGGTACAGCCTTGCCTATCTGCATGCTCTGGGGAGCATGGCTTGTCTGCAGTAAAGCCATATTAATTCTTCTCAGCTCTTCAAGGCATTTTCTATGCTTTGCCACTCCGGCAAGACCCCATTTGTCCTGTGTAAGTTCACTGCAACCTCACTGTAAGTGAACTGTATGTAAGTTATTTCATGGACTATGCTTGGAGACACAGTTGGCAAACTATTTTGCTCTCACAAGCTGGTGCAGAGTCAAACGTAGCCAAGCTAGGCTGAGAACTGAGATAAAAGGATTAGCAAAGATGGCAAAGATGATTTGTAGCCACCTTTCTGCCCCTGCCCATTACAGAAGCTGCTGTTAGCCCATAGTCACAATATAGGCATTTAAGGTTCAGTGCCTTTGTAAAAGATAAAGAAATTTTGGGGGAACACCAGGATATTTAGGACAGTCAGATCAAGAACTGGTTCTAAAAGTGAATTTAAATTCATTTGGGGTGGAAGTGCATGTCTGGAAAAGCAGCACCTGGTCTACTGGTGGCAGATCTTCAACTGCTAGATCATTTCTTTGTGAGGAGGAGATTTTTCAACACCTCCTAATTCACCAGCCAGACTGGGAGTGGAAAGGACTGGCAAATTACAAGCAAGGGGACAGGAATTTTATTCTACTTCACATTCTGATCAACTGCCTTGAGTTTCTCCTGCATTAGATATTTTGAAGCCTCAGGTACCATCTGGGTGTTGGGCAGAGGCAGAAAGACAGCCACACAAAAATTAATGAGATTCTGAACTAGGATGCTGATGTCCCCTGCCTAGGTAAGGCAAAGAGACCAACTCTTGCCATTACCCACAGATTTTTTAGTGTAATACAACCTTTGGGATTTATAATTCAGGCTGCTTGGGATAATGTTGTTCTGTCTTATGCTATAACAATCTCGCAGTGTGATAGAGTTACAAAGAGGGCAGTGCATAATGTCGTATGCATTCATGTTTTCCAGGCCAGTTAAACACGCTTTCATTTGTTTTAGAAGGAATCTATCCAAACTTTGGCAAAGCAAATCAATAATTGTGTGTTTCCTTTCTTCCTCCCACTTGGAATCCAGTCTGGATCATGATCAGAGATGGTGCAGGGGGAGGAGAGAAAGGGACCTCCAAGAATTGAAATGCTTCCCACTATTAACTGAAGCAAAACGGTCCCATTTCAGGCACTGCTGTCCACAACAACTATATTAATGCGGCACTTCACCCTGTAACAACAAAACAGAGAGGCCATCGCTCACCCTGCTGCAGTTCCAGCTCTGGCTCTTCTCTGAGCTGTTTTTTTTTATCCATCCTACCCACACAGACCCTCGGGCTGTGGCCCCTGGAGCCATCTGACCCATATTTCTGGCCTTACTGCTTCTCCTGCCGCTGCCATCTGCTCTTTCTCCAGCAAGTTTTGGGTGTCACTGGCATCCAGCTGCGCGTTTCATGGGACACTGGTTTGTTCTGCACTTGCACCAGCAGCTAACTGGAGCTCTGCCCCATTAGCAGCACACCAAGCGACCATTTTCTAGGGCCATTTAACTGAAATGAGCTGAATCCTGAAGAAATGAAGCAGGCTGCATGTAAAACAGTGCCTACCTTTATATAAACTTGCCAGTAGCTTCCAGTTGGTAGGAGGTGTATGGAAATGGAGGATACAACACCTGGGAATGCAGACTCAAGGAAATGTGGAAAGTTATTGTAGGATTCTTAAAAGGCAGCAACTGCTCCCCAGACTTTAAATGAACCCTAATGATAAAATCAGTGGGTCAGAAGTTTTCTTACGTGGAAACCTGGGGTTTAATCAACTGCCCCTATGTGGCAAGCAGTCCCATGCTCAGAGTTCATACAAGCTTGATCTTTGGAGGATTTTGTGAATTTGGTAGTGGCCTCTCCCTAAAACCCTGTTAAAATCCTCTGGGATAAACCCTGGTTCATGGCCTAATCCTTTGTCTCATTTTGGTTAGTGAATAGTCAAATTTTGACTTAGTGGCAAGTTAAAAAAAGAAGTACACTCACCTGGCTTGCACAAAGGCAGGGTAAACTGCTGTTACCCATGTAATTCTTAAAGGTTGGCATCACTGACCAAAAACCTCACCCTCATGCTGGAGAAGGAAGAGAAAAAAAAAAAAAAAAAGAAAAAGCCCAGTAACTAACAAAGATTTACTGCACCAATTCTCTCCTAAATTTGATCTCTTGCAGGTTGGATCCTCAATCCATCTCCTTTGTCTGTTTATCCCTCAAGTGTAAACCTCTTCAGCTCACATTGTTCTGCTTTGAGAGCTAATCCCACGTGAGTCATGGTGCTGGAATGCCAATAAATATGGCTGTAACCATGCCCCAGTTCGTTGCTGCAGTTCATATTGGCACAAAATTAGGCCCATTCTTATCTTTGTTTGTGCAGCTTTTCTCAAAAAAGGAGCTTCAGGCTTGGCTGTGGCCTCTGGGTGCGAAAGCAGGAGAACTATTTCAAAAGAGCAGAAATAGTTCATACTTTGTTGAACCAACCTACAGGCAGAGATGGGCTTCCTAGCTTCTGAAACCCCCCAAAGTGGGGAAGTCCATGCTTCCCTCTATGAGGGTTACTTTTCATTTCTGCTAAGTCAGGCAAAGTATTGCCACTTGCTAATTGTGATAGGATCAGAAGAGGCCCCAATGTGACTGATATTAGGTAGGGCTGTGTTGCCCAAAATCTGTTCCAAAGACGTTTGTGCGGTCAAATTTGTTGCTTATCAATTACATGTGGAAATAAAGGTGAATACTTAACAATTTTCTTCCCTTCCTCTCTTCCTCTCTTCCTCCCTTCCTCCCTTCCTCCCTTCCCTCCTTCTCTCCATCTTTTTCTTTCTCTTTCTTTCTTGTTCTTTTTCAAGTACATCTTTAAACTGGTTTTTTTTGGCAACTGTTCCTCAAGAATAAGTTGTCAAAAAGTCCTTCAACTGAAGTGAAATCATGGGCAGGCCCATGACAATCCCCTTTCCTAATAAGGTTGTCCATATCGGCTTGTTAAGGCTGTCTAATGAGATCCATGTCACTGGGGCCTGGAATGCAATGCAGTAACTGAGGCATCTGTTTATAAGGTAGTTAAGAGATAATTGTGTTTATCTGATATTTAATCATTTATACGAAGTTTTACAAATAAATCAGTCTCTTGGATAGTGTCCTAGTATGAAAAATTTTTATCAAAAAACACAAAGCAGGAGATCTCAGGCAGTGCAAAATGCAGTCAAAATGAGTCCTGTGCAGATCCCTCTGAAAATCACTTTGGTTTCTGTTACATTGAAAAAGCAGGGCTGTTTAGGCTGCAGGTTTCTAAGCCTAACTAGTAGGGGCATTGCATCTCAAAATACTGTGAGGTTGTATGTACCCTCTGCTCTGCCTTGATGAAGGGGACTGCAGCTGGTGGTGCTCCCCTGGGGGGTGGCAGGTTCTTCCCAGGCCCCAGCCCCAGCACAAAGAGGATTTTGACTCCCGCACATGGCCCTTGCTGCGTGCCTGTTGAGCAATACTTGTTAATGAATGAGCCATTATCTCGAAATTGCTTCGGAGTGAGCACCGCTGGCTGGGAGCCAACACACTTTCCTTGTTTATTGAAGGTTGTTATTTTATTTGTGAACGTCCTTCTTTTTAATTTCTTTTAAATTCCTTTTTAATGACACCAGCTTCTTGTTTCTAACTGAAGTAACATGCAGTCCCAAGGCCAGTTTTTAAGCCTGGATCCCTAAACCTGCAGTAGTTATGTCTAGTGAGTAGCATTCAGAAATGCTTCCCAAGCCAGGTACACACCGGCGTCACTTCCCAACTATGTTTTCCAACAACAGCTGAGTGTGGGAGGTCAGCTGCAGGGCAGAGTCATCCCATCAAAAGAAAGGAGGACATCATAGATTTTTGTTTGTGTGTTTTCTGGGAGAAGAGAATTTCTTCATCCAAGATTTCAACACAGTGGACACTGTTTCACTGCAAACTGCAAACTCCTTGTTAAAAGTAGGTAAAGCAAATATATTGCATTTGTGTTTACAGCACACAATGAAGGAGTATGTATTCACGCCAGGGGATGATTCCATTAAATCTGCTTATACTGGGTTTATGCTTATGCAATACAACGCTTATACATTCTTCTCCAGGGCAGTGTGCTGGGATTGTGATTGATGAGGACAATGCCCTTGACATCCTGTGCTGACAGAATCCCATTCCCAGCAACTTGGGTGGACTACAAAAGGCAAATTAAACAAGACTCCAAAACATGTTAAGATTTTAAAGAAAATTATCTTTTCATCCCGCCGCTGCTAAAGCAAATGCAATGCAAAGCGCATTACCCGAGATATCTTTTGCACTGAACTAGTCTAGTGGGAAAAGCCTTATATAAATAACTGCAAATATATGTAAGTATGTACTTTAAATATAAAGATATATACAATATTTATTTTTATGCACGTGCATGAATGTATGTCTGTATGGATATATATATGTACTGTGATGGCACTGGAATTTCTGTCCCACATAAAGAAAACCTTTCTTTTTTGAACGTTCTGTAGAAAATCTACCCCTGAAGTGGGACATTCCTTAGAGGGCAACTTGTTACCAACCTTGGCTCCATTAACAGCAACCACTCTTTCTCATCATTGACAGCAACAGCCTGAAGGGATCTATAATTCACTGACAAGAAACAATTTAATTACCTTAACTGTTGTAACTTGCAGATCAGTCAGCGCAGCACCCCAAGATAAGCTCCATAACGGGTTGTACCTGAGAGCTCCTTGATTCAAGTGCTTTGCCCAGATGAGGCCAGGAAGCTTTGATCCGGAGCCAGGTCCCTGCCTCCGCAGCGCAGAGAGCCCAGGACCGAGGCAGAGGTCCCGGCTCCGGAGGCACATCCAGTGCGGGCCTGCAGCAGCAGCCAGGTGAGGACCCAGAGGTTTCTACATTGCTCAAAGCAGAGCTCAAGACTGTTTCTGCTTGATCTGTTTCATGTGTGAAATTCCTCCTGGCACACATCCCGAGTGGCTCCAGAAATGTGATCCTTTGGTATCCCACCACCTGTCGTGTGATGTATGGAAATCCTACATTCATCGTCGGGGGAATATTTTCAGGCATCCAGGCTTTGATCTGTACTTGGATTATGCAGATGTTTCAAAATGAGTCTAAATGTAATGCTGAGTGTTTAAGAACATAGCTTTTTGTTTTGTCCTGGAATGAGTTGGGCTCCTTTCTTCTTCTTGGAGCCTTCTCAGGAAAGGACCCACGCCAGATCAAAGTTTCTTATAGCACACAAGGATCCATTGTTTCAAGAACTGCTACAAATTAGCAGCTGCAGCTAAAATAAAGGGTGGAGGTATTTTTCTTAGCCTCATTTAAAATTGTTTGGGGTAATTATCCCAAAGTACATTGATAAAATAAAAGTCCCTTAGGGGCTGCACATTGTTGTTGGATATCTGATCAGGCCATGATGATGTGTTGGAGGCAGAGTGGAGATAAACTGCTCTAACTGCTCACCACAAGACCGCTTCTGTTGCCTCTGGCAGCTGTAATGAACTTTAGTGGTGGCACCCAAGAATTTCTCCCAGAGTTAATGAGAAGACCCACTGTATACTCAGACAGCAGGAGGTGGGAAGAGAGGCATCCCTCCAGCATGCAGATGTCTAAACTAGGTGCTTCACCCGTGCCTGAACCCCTCTGCGCTTCTGGATGTAGGAAAGACAAACCGCAGACTGGGTTGGAAGGCCCAGAGGAGGTTTTTGTAGCTGTGGTGCTACTCCCCAGTCCTGCCCTCAGCCTTACTGCCACGCAGGCAGTGACAGACAGCCCTCCTCCTGCCTCTTTGGTATCCCTCCGGCTGGAAACAGAGAGCTGCTGCACTCAGCAGCGTGGTGGGGACGGTGGGCTGAGGGGAGGAGGCCAAGGTGTAGCTGCCCTCGTCTGGCAACTTGGTGAAGAAAGCTGTTTCCAGCCTGCACGACTTGAATCCTGTCTGCAACTTCGCCTGAATTGGCTAACGTGTGATCCTGCTCCAGATGAGGATCTGTACCAACGGTGGCAATTTGTACAGTCACAATGAAAGTGCCTGTGTAAAGAGGACTGAAATGCAGCCCAGGGGCCAGGGTAGCCAGCTGGCACTACCAGTGAGCAGTGGTACCTCTGCCCAGGCTGGACGTTCCTCAGGGCTTTCCTTTTAGCTTGGGTTCATAGAATAGAGTCATAGAATTGCCTAGGTTGGAAGGGACTTTTCAGACCATCTAGTCCAACCATCAACCTAACTCTGACAAAAACCATCACTAAACCATATCTCTAAGCACTACGTCTACCCGTCTTTTAAAAACCTCCAGGGATGGTGCCTCAACCACTTCCCTGGGCAACCTATTAAGGGTTTGTGCGCTACCTACTGCAATGGCCAGGTAGCCTACATGTGCGCTCTGTAAGGGGATTCCGCTGTTACGGATAACAGGACAGAGAAGCGCTATGCAGACAAGAAAGATTCGACTCCATGGAGCTCTCACGGCTGATGCCTTCCCTTTGCTGTCCTGGAGGTCTTGAGCAAGGCTACAGGGAAGGGATGTCCCCTTGCTGCAAAGCCTGGGCTGTCACTTAGAGCTGGGCTCATCAAACCTCGGCATTCCAGTTTTGCAGTAAATACAGGTTTAAAAATGTGCATTCTGAACAGGAATAAAACCAGCTATTTTCAAAATTATCTGTGGAAGGGGAAGTCAGAAGAAATCTAGCTGGAAAAAGTAATTTAACAATTTTTTGAAATACAGTTTAAAAACAAAGCGTATTTTACACTTCCTTAAATGTTGCTGCTATTGTCTCATTATTTTAGGGGAAGTCACTAGTAGAACACAATGTAGAAATATAAGAGTTAAAGTATTATTTTGTGGTCATCACAAAATCACAGGGAAAGAGGTCACTTACACTGTCCCACTTCCCATTTCAGAAGTTGGGGCAGGTGCAACTGAGCATACATGAGGGCTGCATTTCCTAGCTGAGAGTGTCTTCAGCTAAAATTGTTTGGATCCAGGTTGGCTCACAGTTTTCATCATAATTTCTGGCGTGCTCTATCCCTAACCTCTCCCCTCTCCTGAGGCAAATCTCGCTCATACAAATTGAGTACCATTTTCCACTAGGTCTAGCTGGCCTGGAAGGGGGTGTGAAGCCAAAGCCCTGAGGGAGCAGGCTGGTGCATCCAGCTTCCCATGGCACCGTCGCCCAGGGCTCCTCCATGCACCCTCCCCTGTACCCCATGGCTGCAGAGCCATAACTCAGCTTCACTTCTGCTTCCCAAAGGGATGAGGAATATACTACAGGATGTCCAAGGGACATGGGGACAGAGCACAGCGCTTGTGAAAACACGGTCATTCAACTCAATGCTGCAACCCTGGCACCGATCAAGCTAAGAGTGGCACTGAGATTGTGCCATTCGACACACAACCAGGATGTGCACTGGGGTACCTGGGCCTGGGTCCAGGAGAGCGGGAGGCTGAGGGATGCCTCAGGTTTCTCTATTTGTGGGAAGAGAATTAATGTGCGCACAACTCCATTGGGCTCACATAACTTATTTATGAGAAAATCACACAGATTCAGCTCGGAAGGCATCCAGAGCACTGTTAGCCTTTATTCACGGTAACGTGAAGTTTCATTCCAACCTTCAATGCACTTCCCCACTCCCTCATTATTTAAAGTGTGTTTTTACTCTGAAGATTGACTGTATAAAATTGGCATCTGCTTCCTTAGCAGATATATTCCATGTGTGAAATCAGAATACCGGTCTAGTGACTTCAATGGCAAGAATTTTTTTCACATGCTCCTTTTTCATGTTGATGGTGGAGAGGCTGAGTTGCACTCCTGCATCTCAGGCAGCAGCAGTACTGCTCATCCCTTTTGACCCTAAGCTTTTAGCCAAATGAAGGAATGGTGGACTAATTTCTTTAAAAGAAAAAGTGGTAATGAGGAAGGTATTTCTTTTGATGTTAGCGTGCTAGGGGTATGCACTGGTCACAAATCACAGGAAAAATCAGACAAAAGGAGATAATCTCTTTTCTTACACCTCTAACGCAGTCAGATGCCCTTTCTTTCTTGCATTAGCTTTTTATGTTGCACTATTGGGGAGGTTTTGTTTCAAGGGCTTCTTTTACATCTTCTCTGCTAGTTCCCCTTGGCTGCTTGGCCTCTTTCTCAAACACATAAGCCTTTGTAAAAGGAGATGCAGTAAAAGCTCTCCCCCTTCTATGCCTCGTGTGTACTTTCATCTGGGGTAGTGACACATACTTGTGTTTGATGTGGAGGTTCCTGTAGGTTTAATTATATGGTTTCTTGTGGAATGTAATCATTTCTTCAGCTATCAAGTGGTCGTCACTGTGGCTGGCCAAAGACAGTATTAAACTTCATTAATACCTGCTCAGTCAGATTCTGAGCTCATTCATCACTCTGCAATCCCACGGAAGACAAAGGCGGTCCGCAGTGCGGAGGGCTGGGGTACAACGGCGTGCACCACGCAGGGGTAACGCGGCGTAGCCTGCTCTGCAGGCTGTGTGGGGCTGGGAATGAGACACAGGGAGGGGGACCGCAGCTTGGCTTTCAGATCTAAAATGAATCTTTGCTAACAAATCAGAAAATAGTGGTCATTTGAGAAAGAACTTTGCCAAAAAAAATCAGAATAATGGTATTAAATGATTCAGAGGTTTTTCCATATTTCTCTGGAGAAATCTAGCCCAGGTTTTGTGGAATTTGAGGAAGATGATTGCTTTCTCTGGAAAGTTTTGTTGGGGGCAGGTAGCTTTCAGAAAAGGATGGGTGCTGGCTACCTGGTGTGCCTCCATACAGTGCTCGCTCAGCATCAGGGCACCGGGGATTCTCCAGAGTGGCCCGCTGGTCACACAAATAACAAAATATCTACTTGGGCCTTATTTAAAGATAAACAAACAGAAAACATGAAAACAAACATGAAAAAGACAAGAAATTTTGTCTGTTTAAGGACTTGAAGACCTTACAGTTCCAAACCTGGGTTCAGCTCCGTGCCTACTTCCCTCTCTGTTGTAGGAGAGCATCCTGTGGGGATGCTGGAACCTCCATGTAGGTCACCTGCCCCACGTAAACCTGGTAGTAAAAGAGATGCCCTCGCCCTGAGCTGCCCTGTACCCCCCTGAGCTATTAACAGCCCCCTTACGTGGTGCGGGGCTTAGAGCAGATGGGGCTCTGACTAATACCATCTAGACTAAGTCCTCCTCTCTTATAGTCCCTTCCACTTTATGACAGACTTTATTACTGCAGCTGTGCACTGGCCTCATGGTTTCAATGATTTTTCCATAATACTCTCAATCCCTTCCCTTCTCATTGCTCTGAGTGATTGGTTCCTTGCCCTTATATTAAATTATGCTACATTTTTCTGCAGCAAACTGCATTATACTTTATTACAAGCTGGTATTTACCATCTGCTGTCCCAATCTCACTAACAAGCCAAACCCTTTTGAGTAAAAGGCAGAGTTTGCACTCCCTCCAATGCCATATTCTCTGCGGACCCAAAGCACATATGTATTTCATGGGGTATCCTGCAAATAGATACAAGCAGATGCCAGGGCATCCTACAGAATATACCTGTGGCAATATGTTTGCAGGATTTGGCCTTTCCAAGGCAGACAGGTAAGACAAGAAGCTATTGCAGTCTTTTTGCTACCCTATTCTAGTAATTAAAGTCTCCTTTCACAAGTGCACTTTGCTTCCTTGTCCTAATCTGGTTTTTGATGTTGCTTCCAGTCTGATCAGTTTTCTAAACCAATTAGCCACAGGCTTTCCCCCAGAGGACCATTAATTGCTGTCTGCCTCACAACCACTGAACCATTACGCTGGTGGTATTTATTTGAGTTTCTGAAAGATGCACCGTCCAACAATTTGCTACATCTGAAACAGTTGGAGTCCTAAGAACCACTACTGTCACAAACCCAGGAGCCCCCCGGCTCTCCCCCCACCTCCCTCTGCAACGCCTGGGAGAGCAAATGAGCCCCACAGGCAGGTTACTCCTGTGGGGAAGGGCAGCCTCTTTCACTGAATCTGTTTTAGCCTTGTTGCTTTAGTTGATCTGAGTTTGAAATGTAACTTGGTCTAAACAGATAAACTTCCAGCTCAGTCTTTGGCAATGGCAGTGGGAGGAAAGGAAGGTTGTGATAATGGTAAGAAATGACCCTGAAAGTTCAGGAAGCATCTCGTTATCCCCAGTTGAAATGAGGTTGCTGTGAACTGGGGCTTTGGGAGTAAATTAAGAAAGGGTAAAGGTGGCCTTAGGCTAGGAGGATATTGAGAAAGTCAAAGTGGAGTGGGTACCTCAGGCTTTGTCATGAATTCACATGCAAAAACCCTAAGGCAAGATACCTTAGTTTAAAAGGAGCTAGCTGAAGCTAGCAACTCGGGGAATATGTGTCTGAAGCTAGATGCGTATTATTTCTTTATGTTAACAAATGTGCATTTTCTCCCATACATGGGAATGTGTAACCCTTGAGTCTCGCTTTGCAGCTCCTTTACCAAAAGGGGTACCTCTTAATCGTAGCAGTATGCGTAGCTGTGCACAGAAACATCTGTGCGAGCCCCAGACTTGGCTGCGTTCTTCTTGCCCTGGTTTCTACGCTGCTCTACACCCCTTGACTGTGCTTGCAGTGCAGATTTTTAAATGGCTTGAAGTGTTACTAAAACGGGGCTTGTAAGGAAAGAAACGGCTTCCACAGACTGAGGAATACAGTGTCAGCAAAAGAAAACTATGTCTCTCAGCAGCATAACTGTATGTGTGAAATGATTTCTTATAAATATGTCTGTGCCGCAAGACAAAGCACTTCCATGTACATTTGATACATTTCAACTATTTTAGAGCTTCTGGGTTCTAGTCTAGTTTTTCCACTGGTTGTCTGAAAAAGATAAACATACACATTTAAAGATAAAAAACATATGTAATAATAAAAAAATACTCAAAATATTATTTTATTATATTATTATAATACTGCATTATAAGATAATTATATTGTGTAATATAATTATAAATATGTAAATAAAAGCATGGACATGCTCTGAACCATCCTGCATGCTTCTGTTCAAGAACAAGGGCTCAGCCTTCCCCCTTCGTCTGTACAGAACATGGACAAATAATAAACACACAATTTTTTTTCTCATCTGAGTTCCAATACCTGAGTGTGAGCAAACTGAGGGAGAGGGAAATGGGCGAGAACAACCTGAGTAGAAACTTGGGGGTATGAAGGCAAGAGGGTTTCCAGAAGCTTGTGCAATGCTTTGGGAAATTTGCAAAGAAGCTGTGGTTTCACATTAGTTTTCTTAATCATCCACAGTTTGGGAAATTACAGGGAAATACTGGAAGGTGCAGTGGCACCAAGTGTGATAACCCCGACAGAGAATGTGCAATCAGCTTTACTGACAGGAGTAAGGTGCTCCAAAGGGCTTAGGAAATAGATTCCTAAGCCTATCTCCTGGTGAGGGTAAGGCATGAAGTTGTCAGAGTTCAATACTCTCTGACCAGGTTCTTTTAGATGTTCCACACAAGGACAGTTTGATGTTTAATATCAGATTTGCTTATTTGTAGGTATTTAACATTGTATGGGATTCTGATTTAACAGAGTGATACAGCAACATACTGAAATCACAACACAAACACAATATAGTGATTGCGATATACGGTTGGATCACAATGCAAACATGATTCCCATTACCGGCTGAAGGCAGCTCAAGTCTGTTGGTCTCCTCAGGGTTCATTTTGTTGATTGTTTAATTTTTGGGCTCTGTGTTGGGCTAAACCCACAAATACACTTCCCCCATGCTGGTCTAGCTGGCTCAGGGAGATAATATTCCCTATTGATTATTTTAGGGAAGGCCATTTACACAACCAGTTGACCCACTCAACCGATACAGCTGTTTAAATAAAATAAAGGCCAGTACCCTTTGTGTTGAGATAAATTCAGATTCCTTTACAACAGCTGTGGTCACTTCCTACATGCTTTTCTGAGTTTCAGGAGCACGTCATCCTTACCTATCTTCTTTGAGCCTTCTTCCACTGAGGGGGTTGGTTGGTTGGCCACAGAAGCCCCCCAGGCTTCAGAGCAGGCAGTGCTTCCACTCGTGAAGTGGGCAGATGAATTCATACAGAAACCATTCCTGCTAGCAAAGGACAGTATCTACACTTGTATATGTTAGAGGCAGGATCCCATCATGTCCACCTAACTTTTAGTCATTATTAACCAAATCACAAAGACCTGGCTAAACTCTTACTTCTGGTGGCAACCACTGGCACGGGGGCATAATCCAGCCTGACCACGTGCCCCGGGCAGCGAGCTGTGCTGCCTGCCAAGCCACCGTGTTAAATTAGCAGACTCCTCTTCTGTAAACTGTGCTATATACTGCGCAGCTTGAGTCCCTGCCATGAAAATAATAGTGTCCAGCATTTTTTTAATGGGTGGTCATCTTTCTGGGTTTTGTAAGCCATTTTCCCTGGCTGGAGACCATACATGGCTAAGATTTATGTATATTTACTCTCGATGGCCTATTTGCTAAATCTACAAGATTGTGCACGCAACACAGGGCATCCAGAGATCATTTATCCCAGAACGGGGGAGGAGCAGAGAAAAAGATTGAAGATTAAACAAGTGAGACCAATATTAAGAATCATTTTTTACAGCATTCTTTTGAATGAATACACTTTTACAACATATTTTTCTCCTAAATGATGTGTTCAGGCAGAGGCCCAATGTTGTAAAAAGACACATAATTGGCACTCAAACAGGTCTGAATTATTGCCTGGTTGGTGTAATTTTACACCTGTCACTGCCCATATATTTAGAAGCAGTGAAAAAAACAGACCTGGGGTTGTTTTCCTGCTGGTTGCCTTCAGGCCGCCCTGACATGCTCGCCGAGTTTATAGCAAGCCTTTGTGAAATGCGGTGCCTGCAGAGGCGAAACCAAGAGCTCATCTAAGACACCGCTCTGCGGGGGTCAGCAAGTGGCCTCCGGTTGCGGATGCCGCAGGAGTTGTGTGGCTTTTCAGGTCTGGCCCTGCTTTCCCATCCCCTTGTAGAAGGCAGAAGCCCACCCCAGAGGAGCGGTGCCAATCCCCATCCTTTCCTCGCCGAGCATCCATCCCCATCCCCTCCTGGCCGAGCATGGCCCAGCGCTGGTGTGCTGGAGGCGGGCAGCCGGGGAGCGCACTGAGACAGTCGCCTTCTAAGGGAACTTTTATTAGATAGTTTTGTTGGCTTTTTTTGCTCCCTGGGATTTGCTGAAAGTACCTAGCCGGTGGCCTCAGCTGCTTTTCTTGAGCTTAAAATATACAAATGTAAGAATAGAAATCCAAAAGCACTGCCAGCCAAGGCTGCCCAGACGTCAGTAGCATTTATCCAGAGGAATAACAGCACAAACCCAATCCTCCTTAATTTGCCTGCTGGTGGCTGGGAACAGAAGGCTGGGCGGTACCCATTAAAGAGCCTGTCCCCTTCCCTCCCATCACTTTTGGGTCCAGGTGAGCTGCAGCTTGCCCCAGGTTGGTGGGCTGCTCTGCCCAGAGGCCGAAGCCTTGCCGGGAGCTGGGGAGCAGGCACTTGGCCATGGTGCTCTGGGAGGTTTCTGCAGGTGTCCTGACCCGGGGGGGCCAGGGATGGGGGAAGCAAATCAGCTGGAAACTCAGCTCGTGAGCCCGTCTGTGCTAATCCCCTCTGCGGAAATGCTTGTCCAGGTACCTCGGGGCCCTCAGCACTGCTTCTTAATCCTTGTCCTTCGTTTGACCCAGATGGATGATTATTTTTTTCTTCTTCCTTTTTCCAGTCAGTCAGTGGGCCAGAAACAAAGCAGTTGTCTGCAGAGCTCCAGCTATGATTTTTCCTCAAAAGCTTTGGATGACACAGCTGAGTCCAGCAACTGCTGCTTCCTAATGCAAACTGTGGCGGAGCAGCCGAGGGCGGCAGGTTCAGGGTGCGCAGAGCAGCCTTCCCCCCGCGCCAGGCTGCCCGCCCATCCATCGCAGCCCTCCTGCGTTTCCCAGGCAGGCTGTGGTCCCTCTCCCTCGCCTCTGATGGCTCTCCCGCAGAGAGCTTCGAGCACCAACACAAATCAGCATCTCTTTAGAGCCATTTACTTAGAAGATTCATTCAGCAGAAGTTGGCCAAGCTGCATTATTAAGGTGGAAAATCAGGGTATCATCCATTTTTAACAGTTTTACAATGCTGAAGGAAGACTGGCGTCTCTGGCTGTAGGACTGACACACCTCTGAACACAGGCTGGTCAGTCAGACCCAATCAAGTTGATTTAAAATCAGGATGTTTTGTAGAATAACTTACTTTTTGGATACTTTTTCCTCTCTATTTCCATGAGTCATTAATTACATTAATTTCATATTTTCCATTTCTGCAGTGCTGAGAGCAAGGTAATTGTGTCTTGTGAACTGACATTTGCCTTTCTTATATGTCCAGATGGTAAGTCTCTAAGGACAGCTGAAATGGCAGGACCCTTGTGACAGCAGCCGGGAGTTAGCAGGTCCCCTGCGGCCTCGCAGTAGCAATACTGAACAAGAAACAATTCTGCATATATTTTGTCCCTCTTCAGTTTAAACTTTTTAATTTCCTGTGGCCGTAAGCCACATAAAGGAAGGTCTCACTGCCCCGTTACCTTAGTCCTATATTATATTCACACCTGTGGTAAATATGGAAGACACAGATCTGTTTTTTACTTTCTATCTGTAAATTCTAGCCTAGAAAAGTAGGGAGACCTGCAAGCCCAAACCACCCAAAGCCAAGAGGGGGCCTTCGAGAGGGAAAGGTTTTCTAGAACAAGCTTTCTCATTGTGAGAGGCTAAAATTATTGCTCTCCTGTGATTTATAGTGCAAAGGCCTTCAGTGTTATAGAGCACCTGGAATATTCAGCAGTAATTCAGAAACAGAGACGTGTGTTGTTGATACAGCATATCACTGCAGAATATATAGCATCAGAGTACCTGCACATGCTATACACACCGCGAGGTTATCCTGAATGTGCTACTAATGTGTGTAAATATATTTGCTATTGTTGGCATAATTCACAAGCACAAAATGAACATGGCTACAACAAAGCCCTCTGGCTGCTCCATCAATTACTCCTCATTTTCTAGCAGTGACTTGTATCTGCTTATATCTTCCCAGAAACCATGAATGATGGGAGATGAGAATAATTTAATTTATGGCTTCACCACAAATTAAGTCTTAGGTTACAAGTATGTAACCTTTAGCATTGTAACGAAGCTACTCCTGCAGCAAGGTTCTTTGCTGAACACAAAGAACTGGTGTTTACTGCTGAGCGCCTGCAGCACTTCTCCCTGGTGAAGGGCTGGGCAGACCCACGGCCCATTTCCTATACGCTGCCTAGAAAAAAAAAAGCCTCTTGTGAGAGAATCCAGACCATCTTTACCCTCACCAAGATATGTCAGCAGTTTAAGCGTGCTTCTGAGCTTAGCTGCTCCTCTCCTTTCTCCCTGACCCCCAGTTCAGCCCTTGGGGCACTCCTGCCTCCTGAGTCCACAAAACCAGTGCTGGGCAATGTTTGCTCACTGGTTGGAAAGAATGACGCCATCTGCCAGCAGAGCAGACCAGCCCTGAGCCCTGCATCTCTCTGTCCCATGATAGTTTCCTTTCTTGTCCCAAATCTGCATGCTTCACCCCTCAGTCCATAGCATGAATGAAGGAGTCTGCATAAATAAGATGGGAAAGAACAAGAGAAACTTGGAAGTGGTGCCAGCTCTGCTCCCGGTCTACTTTAGATATGTGGACGCTCTCTGGACCTGCAGTCTGGATCTGGGTGCTCTGTATTCCTCTAAATTCGCCCCTTTGGCCTCCAGCTTAGTCACTGGGCAAAGGCTCTGGCAGCTTCAGGGATAGGTGGGTACCTGTAGCTCTGCTGTCCTAAGCCCCAAGAGCAATCCTGAAGGCCCTGCCCTTTCAAGTATAAGCCTAAAGCCATTCTCTGCGTTCTCTAACTTCATGGGGTTGCTGGTTAAATTTTATTCTTTCAGGGACATCTAAGCACTGAAGCAAGTATGTCCAAGGCTTTGTTGAATGATTTCCAAATATAAGTGATGTAGTTGTAATAGGAAGCAGCAGGCCACCATTCCCACCCATGACCTTGCCGTCTCTGGCACCTCTGCAGTCACTGTTGTGCATGTTTCCATGCTGCCTGTATTTGAACTTATTTCTGGGGTGCAGCCTTCCCTTCTGTCACTCCTCTTACAGGTGACCTCTCAATGTCCAGTGTAGCCAAGACCATGTTTCAGACACCTCTGATAATGCCCTCCATTTTGATTCCTCCTTTGTGCCTCTTCTTTTCTGCTGCTAAATGAGGAAACTCGTTTCACCCCAGTTACAGCCTCATCATAGTCCTGGCTGGGGGATGACTTTTATTGAGCTGTACATAGCCCTATGCACCCCACCCGCACGCCTTCCCTTTCCTTTAACAGAAGGCATAAGATGAAGATGTACCAGAAAGACCACCAGAACATAACAAGAGATAAGAGATATCATCAGAGTCCCTAGATGGATGCTCCTTGTTGTGAAGTCACTACCCCATGAGAAAAAATGCAGCTATGGCTGTAGCCATCGGAGATGGGAAGGTTAATGAGATGTACTGAACACAGCGCTGAGAAAGGCCAAGGAAGGTTGGGGTTTAAATGTCTTTTTTCCCTGAAAGTCTCAGGCAACTTCTCAGCACGGTTAGTAAATACCTCATACTACCGCAGGAGGATTTAACATCCCAGCGCTTGCTTCTGGGAAGCGCCACATGCCCCTGGAGCCAGCCCGTGGCCCAGGCTGCCTGTCCCCAGCAGCACCCGGGGTGCCACAGGGTTGGGCTGGGACAGTCCGGTGTAGGACGAAAGCCGAAACATGAGGCTAGAGGAATGTACACAAAGGAGAAGTGGCAAAACAGTGCATGTCAGGATAACTCCCGACGGAGCCTCACTGAAAATGTAATCGTGACCCAGGCAATTTTGCCAGCCCTGGTAGCTGGGACAAGCATTTGGTCTTGTTTTTTTCTATCACCAAAAGAAGGCATGGAGTTCTGCGTGGAATAATATTAAGGGCTGATTGATTGCAGATTAAGAGCCTGAATAGAAGCTTAATGACGTCAATGGAAAGATTCTCATTGGCTTGAGCCAGCCCCAAGACTGATGCAGCGGTGCTTTTTTTTTTTTTTTTTGAAATGCAATTGTTATAATGTAAAAGCTTCTGTTGGACAGAAATATCTCATAGAAACAGAATTAAAAAGAGGCCCAGAACAAAAGGACAGATTTAGCTGCCGAAGTTTGCTACTTCGGCATGGATGTATGTTTATGTGATGTTTCACAACGATGTACTTCATTCTTTGCGTTGTACAGAGGGAAAGCTGGGTGTGCTGGGGGACAGTCAGCATTGTGAACCTGGGGCTTTCCCTGTGTAAACTAGAACAGATCTCTCTCAGACAGTAAAGAAAATGTTCTTTATAAAGATTTTTATGTGCCTCTAAGGCCTGCCTGCTCCTGGGGAGATCTTTACCAGCCCAGAGCAATTCTTTTGGCCCCCATGCTCAGGGGACCGTGTCGTGTCTTGCTTGGCACAGAGATATAGGCGTTGTTTGCCGGAAAGACAAGGGCCCTGTCCCCTCTCACCTGTAACATATATTACCCATGAGAAGCACGTATATAAATATATCCAGCTTTATATTACATGTTATTGTCCTCTTTCTTCAAAGCTAAGGAATTTTCATGAAGTGTGGATACATCTGGTATCGGATCAATTCAAGATTATGATAAAAAGATTATTTATAGCTGTGCATTGACATTTGTTTATTGTATAGATGACATCACCATGCCAGACCGTTGCTTTAACTCAACATTTCCCACTTTTATTGCATTTGTGATCCTGTATATGGCCACAGAACAAATCATTAAAGAGGATTGCATGAAGGATAATGAGTACCATAATACTTTTAAGCTTTTCATACACTCTTTAGCTGGACTTCAATTCTTTTGATCTGTTGAGCAAAGTTGCAAGAAATAGAAAATAACAGACGTTGAATGACACATTTGCTTGTAATCTCAGATTTTCCAAATCCCCCTGGTGTACCTGTGTTCCCCTTTTCCTCACTAATGAGTTCTGACACTGAAACAGATGTTGCCCTGTAAATTCTCTTACATTCTTTTATTTCCCAGCAATGCTGCTGCTCCAGATTCATTCGGTAAGAGGCAAATGCTCAAATATGCTGACCCCTTTGTCACGTCTTTTCTCTTCCCCGCCTCTTGCTGTTTGCCAGATCATGGTGGACTCCATCCTGCATCATGTAAGAGTGATGTGTGAATGACCAGTTTTTAATATAAAGCAGTGGTCGTGTTTGTTAGTTTCTACAAACAAAACGTTTTGTTGGGTAATTTATTAAAGCCGGAAGGAAAAAGCAAAAATATTTTAAAAAAATAATCCCTATTTCTATGTTATATTTGCAAATTCACTACCAAAATATGCAGCTGGACCTGAGCCTGAGCCCCATCACAGCTGCCAAATTGGGAAAACAGCTTTGCAGTGCCAGTCTGTCCAGTCCTCCGCAAGCCCTGTAGCAGTGTCTGTCCAGCCTCGGTCCCCAAACCCACCAGGGACCACCCAGAACGGCACGGCCACCACGCTGGCTGCTGCTGGGCCACCCATCCCTGGGCTTCCCCTCCACATCAACTTGCCATCGCACAAGCAGCGAGCCAGTGCACCCCCTGTGTCGTTGTTGGGGCTGGAGCGTTGGTTTATATGATTTTACAGCTTTGCTTGTAAAACACCTTCTTTTGGGTAGTTGTAGAAAGCAGCCTTTCTACCAAGGGACTTGTTCTAGCCAAATTTCTCTTTCAGTGTTCTAAATTTTACAGAAAAGAGAGGTTTATTTGTGCAAAGTAGCAAACAGATTGCACTGGCTCTGAAATGTTTATATAAGGGGCTTCACCGGCCCCAGTCTCAGACTGCTTGGCCAAATTAAATTGCCTCAGACTTCTTTGAAGTATGGCGTGAAATGCACTTGTAATTAAGGCACAGATATTGTGGCACCAAATCATTTAATACCTGTGTACAGTGGATCTGCCAGTGGAGTCAGAGGCTACACAAACTAAGTGAGGGTGGCCCTCCAACCTCCACTCCGTCTGTTCAGATTTCTGAGAAAAGCCCCATTTGCCACATCGGAACCTGTTGATCTTTTTTTTTCTTGAATAACCCCCGTTATTCTCCCCACTCATCACTTGGCTTTTCGTTTTCCTTGTGCTGCTCTCTAAATTTAAGAACTTCCACATTTTTATGATGTCTTGAAAGCTTAGGTTAACAAAGGGAAAAGTGAAAAAATAGGGGAAAGTGCTACGCTGTGGCTACCACTTAGTTTATTACATTTGGCAGCAAATAAGAAACTCAAAGCTAAACTACCAGAAAGTTGAAATGCTTCAAAAACATTCCACAAATTGTGAAAAATGTAAAAAAATGTTCCCCTCAGACTTTGAAAAATGAAAATATTTTTTATTCCATTCTGGTTTCTTATTGCATTCACTAAAAGTCATGACTGTTTAGGCCTGAGTTGTCCCTCCCGGTGTGGCCTGCAAGAGAAAGGTTCACAAGCATCCTTGTGGTTTTGCTGGCTGGTTGTCACTTGGGAGGAGAAAAATGGCTCTTTGTCTCTGTCTCCCATGGGAAAGACCTTGGTGCCTAAATCTGGTGGTTTCCCAGGAAAATTAAGAAGGAATTCTTGGAGGTGACCTGCCCTTTACATTATGGCCAGCTTTGAGTCCAGGCCCTTTTCCTCTCCTCTGGCCCACCTGGCCACGGTGAAGCATGACTACCCAGGACGTGCAATGGCGGTGGCCTTCACTTGATCCATCACTGTGGCATCATGGGGAAGTGCTGAGTGAAAATTCCCTGTCACCTTGGGCTGTTGTACATGTGGAATTTACGAATGGCAGGAGATCAAGGCTCTGCACTGCCTTTGGTCCTGGTCACCCCAGGGACTCCTGCCTGCACCTGTGTCAGGGTGCTGTGCATCACGCACTGGGGTGAGAAGCAGCAAAGCCTGGTATAAGCATCTCCATCATAAATAGGTAGCACAAAGGGGCTTCTGGATTCACAGTCATCTCCCTATAAGCACTGCAAATCCAGGCCCCAAAGCCTTCACTTCCCTAAAACCAATGAGAGTTTTGCCTGAGTAAAGGACTGACATAAAAACTAAACAAGCATTTCAGGATCTGCCCTTCTGGCATCTTCTCATTTTGTCTTGGCTGCTGCCTACACATGCTCAGGGGATACCTCTGGAGCTAGTGTTTGGCTGCTAGCTGCTAGCTTTCCAGCCTAAGATCATATGTGATTTTGCTTGGGGACACATCACATGTAGCTTTATGTCAGAAATGGTAGCTTGCCAATTGCAGGTATAATTAACAGACCGGAAAAAAAACCCCAAACAATAGCTTCAAGTAGCCTCAAGCCAAGCTGTGGGTAGAATATTAAATAGACTACATTTTTCAGAGTGTATAGAGAGAATTAAATCTGTGGCTGGGGAGTGGCTTCAGACAACCTGAGGGGAGCTTTGAAAGGCTCATTAGCTTGCAATGCTGAGATCTAAACCTTGGATTCGTTGGGCTGTTCAAGCCCCAGGAGCATTTCCTGGGCTTTCACAATTTAGACTCAGCCTGATCACTCCTGTACTCACTTACCTTGAGAAAGACAGAAGACGGCAATTGCTGATGTGAGGCTTATCAACGGTTCATGACAGCCTGTTCTGCCCTCAGGATTAACAGTGTAGTCGTGCACATAAGATACCTCCCGGGGATCCAGGAGATTTGGGCTCAGTTACCAGCTTTTTTATGGATTCTGTGGAGTCTGGCTTCTCTTGTCTGCAAAGTGGGGATAAATAACAATTGCCTTTCTCTGCCTTGTGTCGTTGAATGTAATGACTTTAAAGAAAAAAGAAACTCCTCTGGCAGAAGAGGCTGTCAGAGCTCGATGCCACTTGGAACTAAGAAACACTTGTGGTATAATTTCAACAGCCACTATGCAGACATGTCAATCAGACAAGGAAAAGCAGCTCGGGATTCATGGCAGGACAAGAACAGAATGAAAAACCAGTTAATAATAATCATTTATGTGCACAGGAAGTCACAGAAGCATAGAAAAATAGAGGGGAAGGCACCCCAACGATCCTTCAGCCCTTCCCGTTTCTCCAAAAGTTTTGCCGTTCCCTATGGATGTTTGTCTAGCCTGCTGTCAAAGATGTCCATTCCCTCCATCAACACCACATTGCCATGCCTTGCTTATGAAAATGGCAAGATGCAGCGCTCAGGGCCTGGCTAAAGTCAAGCTGCTTGCCCTTGCCCACAAGGCCTGCTACCCCACCACAGCATGAAATTCACTTTATTTAATAAATTTGTTCTTGATGAATCCATGCTGAGCACTATTTATTTCCTTGTTATTGATTAAAAAAAATTTTTGGAGGATTAAAATTAACTACTAAAGGCCGAAGTCTTGCCTCTTTTTCACTCATATGGATCACCCTGGTTACCTGGTTGCAGCAAAGACAGATTAAAAAAAAACGTACAATAACTTTAAGTCTTTTGCCAACAGTTGCAACCATGCTGAGCTGTGAAGCAGGGTGTTTCTCGGCCTTTTTCTTTCTCTGAGCGTATCTATCAAAACGGCTTCCTCTTCCTCTAGATGTCTCGTGGTAGCCACTACTGTGATCTTCTTTGTTGTCTCATCAGGAAGGACCTGCATGTCCAACAGCTCATGTACTTTGTCAGCTATATCAGCTTGTCTAATAACAATACTACTTCTCCATACAAACTCAGTGTCCCGAATGCTGTAGGCCACTTCGCACAGCCACCTTGGTCATGTCCCCTTTTGAGATGTTCCTGTTTTGCTCTTGCCTCAGACTTACCTCAGACTTGCCTCTCTTTTTCAGACTTTATGCTTAATTCACACAATATAGTTTCAACTTTTTTTGTTTCCCTGTAGCGCCCAAAGCCACTGTTTTAGCCAAGCTAATCATTACCCTAATTGGGATGTTTGTCCTTGTGCCCTTACTATCACTTCTTTGAGGTAATGCCAGCTCTCCTTGGCTTCTTCTCTTTCTTCCGTCCCCTGGAATCCGTCAAGCAGTCATTTTCTCCATTTATTTATCCTCAGATATGCAGTCCCTGTTGATGTACTGTCAGAGAAGTTCTGTGTGTGTCCTGGGGGCATACTTTTTCATTACTATTCCCATAAATTAAAAAGAATATCCAGACACATGATTAAAAAATGTAAATCTTTTGCTTGTCTTCATTAGGGATTCCACATAGACTGGGGAAATTTTCAGCCTCAGTCTTAGGCATGAGCAAATAAAAGAAAAATTAAATACAAATTCAATAAATAATCTAATGTAGCTTTTCAAACCTTCTGGCAAAGTTTAACAAATCTGAGTCACTTAGACACATGTTTATCATATAACTATTTGTAGGAACATGGTATAAATCAAAAAAGTAAAATTTGCTTGCATTCCTATAGAGACATATTGTAAGGTGTGAGAAGAATGTCCTAGTCAACAACTGTCCTTTGCTTTCAAAAGCCAAAATATATTCTCATATAAATAAAAGAACAAGCCAGTAAGCGAAGGTTATTTCAGTGGAGGAAAGTAACAGCTAATCCAGGAGTTAGTTTTTTTCATTGCAGAAAGCATTGTACAACTTTGAAGTTTCTTTCATTCCAGTATGAATATTGCAAACGAATCCTAATTGTGAAAAAATACAAGATGGTTAAAACATCTTGTGCTAACAAAAATGAAGACTTTGATTGAAATAAGCTTTTGGGAAGAGGTTATAGTTTATAATACAAAGAAAAAGAATGATGATATCCAAATAGAAAAATGTTAAATGTTATTAAAATTATATTTCCATTTTTGTTCTTCAGTTGATTTTTTTTTTAATTGAAGGCCAAAAGTATCCTCAAGACAGCTAACTGTAGTCAGCGTTTCGCAAGAAAAATCTTTCCATTGGAAGACTTCCAGCCAGGTCTCCATTTCACTTCTGTAGAACATATAATTGGTTTTTTTCCATCTAGTTCTGGTCTATGAGATGTATTTAAATCTGTATTATTCTGCCTGTTTAATGTGGGTGGCATATTTTATTAATTTTAAAGGATAATTTCTTTGTTTCCAGTTTTCTCAGTGGAATTTTGCACTTACAATCCACATCCTGAGGTCCAGATTTTGATGGTCTTATTCTTCCTGTTGCACTGTGGCATGACCTACCTGATGCTTGTAACTACAAGTCTGTTGGGGTGACACCATGTGCATGGACAGCTAATCTGGACTATGAGAACATGGACGTTCATACCTCAAGATGCTACGTGGTGGCCAGTGTGTGTTCTCCAGCCTCCAGGCCTCCTTGGTGACTGCCCACAAAAGGCAGCAAGATCTAGCTGTGAATCCTGGGGTGGAATTCAGCCACCAAAGCTAGACACCTAAAAGCAGGGGTCTCTACACGTGAAGGTGTCTGAGGTCCTCCTACTACATCAAAGGAGGTGGGGAGCCTTTGGTGGTCGCATGTAGGCATCTAGTCAAAACGACTGCCTACTCCACCGGTGTATTGGCTACATTTGTAAGGATCATAATGGGGTTTAGACACCTAGATCACCTGTGGGCCCAAGGGTCCTGATCCGTGAGCTGAATCCCACCTCTAGTTTCTTAATAAAGCGGTTGGATCTGTTGTTCTGTAAACTTCCCCCTCACACACAACAAAAAGGCCCAAACCCTTTGCAGAATCTAAAAAAGGAGTACAGCCCCCCACTTGTTCGGTTCCTTTATTGGATATGTTAACCAGGATCAGAGCGGCAGAGCCATTCTGGTGTGCTGGTTTGTCGTGATAGTTTCCACAAAGATACAAATGAACTGAGGACTGAAGAGCTAAAGCTGGTTCAAGGTAAGCTTCAGGGAAGCTGTTGGAAGTCCCAAACTTTCAGTAGCATATTAAAGTTGATATTTTCAGTCTTTGAAGGCTTGAGGATCATTTCTCTCTCCTCATATCATTCCACCATTTCAGACAGAAAGCAACAGTACAGCACATGAGGGAACTTAGGCTGCTCCATGTGTGAAAGTATCATCAACCTTTAAAGAGAGGACAGAGCAGCATTTGTAGAGCAGGAGCTGCAAGAGGACTGAACAGTGTATTTCTTACTTCCTCTTCTCTCTGGTTCGACTTTCTTTCCCCTTACCCAGCAGGACAATTGCTGTGCTGTGTACCAGCAGTGGAAGGAGGATGGCAGCGTCAAAATACCAAAATTCACGTATGCACAAATTACTCATCAGGGATTTTCCACTGGCTCCTCAGAGTTCTTAAATGGCTCTGGCTTAGCACAGTTTTGATGTTTCCCAAGTCTGAAGGTGGACACAGGAAAATTGCTGAACGATCTGCAATGTTTTTTAGAAATTTTACAAGGCTGCAAAGACAGCAGCAAATAAGACAAGGGGAGTATTTTCTTCCACTGCAGTTGTTGAATTCACATGTGGACAGTTTGTTCCAGAAGCTAAAGGGTTCTTCAAGAAAAATCAGTGCCAGTTGTATGAATCTTGTCTACAACAAGTCTCACTGCACATCTGTGTGGACCAGCTCTGGGTCTGATCTGAAAAGCTGAGTGATCATCCCTTCAGCACCTTTCACATCACATATGCCTACCCTACCTCTGACAGCTGCAGAATAAACGTGTTTCACAGAGGAGAGAGCACGTGAGTATTCTCTTGGATAATAGTTTTGTACCAGTTAAATGTTAATGTTCCCATATTTTTTTAACTAATAAATACCTCCATGAAGGAAATCTTAAAAAAAAAAAAGGTCCTTTACTTGTTTGGCTGCTCAGCATTTGTGGAAAAAAGAGATCCCAGGACACCCACTGCAAGCTGTCTGCATGGCAGTTAACCCAGTGTTTGGTTAACTGAACAAGCCTTTTTTATCACTAACTAAATGCCATTTAACATGAAATTTTCAACTGTCCCAGCTGCTCATTCGTTGATTGCATCATTACTACTCTAATGTCACTCAGTTGTAATGTTGAATGAGAGAAAAATTGTTTTAGCGCTGTCAGAAAGAACGATGATTGTAGCACACCTAAAAATCTGATGACAGTCAGTGTGTAGATATGACTGCCTACTGCCTGAAACAGAGAAATAAGACAGCAGAAGACTTTCATGTACACACTTCTTGCTGGAGATTTCCCAAACACTAAAGTCAGTGGTGCTGGCTGAACTCATGAATGACAGGAAAACATTCCCGCGTGGCACCACCACAGACCTTGCTCTGTGAAACTCGTTTCTAAGACGTTATTAGCAGCAGGAACTGCAGAAATGAGCCAAGATCCCTAATGCTGACCCAAGACTTGGGACACATACACGATGGCGAAAAAAATTCAAATTGTGTTATGACATCTGGAGTAAATCTTTGAGTGACTATCAGGCTATTAGGAAGGTTAGCTCTTCTTCTGAGGAAAGTTGGTGTTTGAAGATGATAGGATATCAAAAGCTTATGCAAGAAGGACCTGTCTGAAAAATCACTGCCCTACTGTGTTTATGCTGCGGGTCATGCCTATACACTGCACCTTTCAAGGGAGTCTTGCTTTGCTCAGTCCCATGGACTGAACGGTCCTGTGCTGTTGGGTGCGTGACTGGAGTACATTCCCATTTGTTTCAAAGGGATCCAATTCTCATCCTTCAAAACTCCTCTGTGATCCCAGTCAAAGCATGGCACATGGAGACATTTGCTTCAAAAGTCCCATCCTGATCTGCACTGTGTTGCTAATAGAGACACAGCCAGCTCAGAGGTCTCCCACCATCTGTTCACCTGGCACAGCAGAGGCGCTCAGGGAGCTGAAGGGGAGAGTGAATCCTCACTTTTATAACCCATCTGGCAACACTTCCACAACTTCTCACAGTTGCAATACTGACGGCATAATTTTCCAGCTTTAATGGTGATGGCCTCCAGGTCCGTGAAGTCTGGATCTTTTTATCCTTTGAGCCCTACAAGCCAGCCGTGACACCACAGAATACAAATTAAAGTTATTCCATGTTCTACATCTACGTAAGGACATTTGTCATAAGGTCTCCCCTTGCAGAAACCAAGGAGCTATCGGCAAGAACCTTGGGTGGAGCCAGCTGCCTGCCCCACCAGTACCTTGAGGCCCACCAGTCCCCTCATGCAGTTGAGCCATGCCAGTTGAGACCAGACAGAGTAAGTACTAGATGGTGACTGATTAAATAAGGGTTATGGAGTATCTGAGGAGGCTGCCAAAATGCCTCATGATTAATCAAAATCTTAAAAAAATTCAGGGAATCTGAGTGCTGCAAAATCTCACTCTGTTTTTCATCTCCTGGGAAGGTAAACAAATGAGCCCGCTCCACAACAGAAGTTAATGGGCTTGGAAGACCCTGGAGCCGACAAGCCCTGTAGCCATTCCCACAGCAGATCCCCCTGTCTGTTTCCTAGTGACTGATTTTTAGCTAGTGCACTCTCTTCCCAACACCTCCTGGAGCACCTCCCTCAGCCTGGCCACCCTACTCCTGGCCATTGCCCACCACCTCCGTGCAGTGGTGGTCCTGGGCATCCCCTCCAAGAGCTCCCCCAGGAGATGCAGGGAAAAACCCATTGCACAGGGGTGACAGATGCACAAGCACACAATGGCAGAGGGACAGGACTCCTGTCACAGCATAGCTCAGGCCGGGGAGAGGATCTGTCTGTTACAGAAGTGAGGGCAGTTGGGTTAGGTCACGTCCATAATTCATGAAGATTTACAATAGGTGAAATTCAGCTCTTTTCATTCAGAGGTTCATCCGTGCTCCTTCCCTTCTCTCAAGTGAAGAAGCTTGAAATATTCTTCCCTCTGTTTCCTGAAATGCTCCCTGATGACTCCAAGTGTCCTGGGAACAGGGTGGCTGCCTGCTCTGCCATTTATTCCAAGACACTAAGACCAGAGATCCCACAGCCAGGATACCTTAAACATAGGGGAAGGGCAGACAGGAGCTGCCCTTAAATTAGGAACCCAAAAGCTGTAATTTTGGACAAGAAGATGGAGCTGATAATACCAGTTTTATTTGTGGTAGGATTGTCTGAAAACCAGGGAGAATGTGATGCTTGTGATGTCGCGGTCCTTGGCCTGGGGTCTTCCTGCACCCCTGACCGTTCCTTCACGACGCGTTGTGCTGAGCAGTTTGCTAATGACTATCAATGGCTTTATTTTACACACACCTGACTCGCAATTTGCTGAATGCGTGCATTTGCTTTCTCCCTGCCCAGTGCCGACAGTCATGGGATGCTGGAAGCAGCTGGGAAAGCAGTGTGGATGCCAGAGGTCAATCCAAGGCCAAGGGCCTTGCGGGGTCTGTTTCTGCCCACAGCTGGCTGAAACATCCCATGCTGGTGTGCAGGGAGACACCGAAAATCTCCATCAGGTATGGTCTATGCTTTCTGCTTACACACTCTGGATAAGTAAGCATTGAAACAGAATAAAGCATTTTTCTTTTAATAACTTAAATTTACATGTCCATGTTTTGAAACTTAAAAAAACATAGGGGGGAGGTAATTTTCTGCATGGTGATGCACATGGTGGGAAAACTTTGGGCTTGTGAGTAAATGGCATATGCTTATCTGCAAGACCAGAAACACTGACGCGTGCCTGCAGGCTGCGGCTCTGTCTGGGCCCAGAGCTGGAAAGGGCAGAGCTGTGTTGCTCCAGCATCATGGGCATTTCTGCCTTTTTTGCCTTTTTTTTTTGGTCTCCTGTGTGATGAGTTTCCCATGGCACCTTCTCAGCCACAGCTTCTGTGACCCCTCTGCTCAGGGTGCGTCTTCTCCCCACTGAAACAAAAAAATGAAAGAAATGAAAACATATTCTTTGCTGAAGTTTTGTTAGTCTGCAGAGGGTGCCAGACAGGAAATTTGTACATTGGTCCTCACTGACATTGCAAATAATATAAACTCCTTATTTCCTCTCCAGCTGGCTGGAAGCTTGGCCCCTTCAACACAATGAGGGGAAATGTAATTTTCTGTTTGTTGTACTGTTGGAGTTTCTCATTTTTACAGCTGCTGTTTGACTCCCCCTATTTTTTATAAAAGACTCATCTCCTCAGATGCAGGTTACCTCCCAAAAAATAAGCCTTTGGAGGATCTACCACACAGTCCCCAGCTCTTGCATCCGTGCTAGCAGTGGCCATTGTGCCTGGAAAGAACAGAGGAGCCACCAGCCTGGGGTGCACCTCGTGCCCCAGCCGTCCCTGCTGCTTCCGAGCACAGCCCACCCCCAGGGACTCCTCTGAAGGATGATTGAAAACAATAACATTGGTAATAGCTGATCTGAATGCGCCTCAAATGTTTGCCCCATGATACAAATGCTTGTGGTTATCCCACGAACCATCCTCCAGACAAATGGTATGAATTATCTGTTTCCAGGAAGGAACTGTCGGGAATGGCCAGGAGCAGCTTTCCCAAACGAATTGGCTACCTCGAGCCACTGTGCCAGTAAAACCCTGCCCGAGCTGCTTGTCGCCCGCCTTTCCGTGGGCAGGCCCCGCCGGGGCGATGCAGAGGGCAGACGCCGGCTCTGCGCAGGCTGCGGCTGGACCGGGATGCCAGAGCCAGGCAGCTCCACAGTCTCTGATGGCAGCCCAAGGGACAGGCATCCTTGCAGGTCCTGACAGTCTCCCAGGTCCATTCCCGTGTTCTTCTTGGGACGCTACAGCATCTCGGTATCGGAAACTTCCCACACAGCGGAGTTTGATCCCACTCTCATCATTATCACATCTAGGCTCCAGTCTGCAGACTGCTCACAGCAGCCCAAACTCACAAAGTACCTTAATAACCTTGGTTAATAAAACTGAGGGAAGTATATAACCACAATAAGGCTGCTATCTACACACAAAGGCAAGATTAACAAGCCATTGTTGAGCCCGGGCTAAGTCAATAAAGTGGAGCTGGTTGGAAGCCAGGACAGCAGGCAGATAATCGTTAATCTGAATGTGTGATACCGAGTTTAAAGACCAGATGTTACCTGAAACCCGTGCAGATGCATGGGGTGTCCAGGAGGGCACCGCAGCCGCTGTTAACTTACACCCCTGCACGCGGAGCAGGAAGAGCCGCATTCTTTGTGATTAACCCAGCTTGAACTTTGAAATCTGAGTCCAAAATATTTTCAAGAAAATGGCAACTAAGACAAAAGATGGGGGTTTGAAAGGTCCTTTGGTTCTACAGCATGGGACAAGCTTCCTACAGGGCTTGGGGCAAGTCCCTTCACCTCCTGGGACCTCACTTTCCCATGTTGAGAGTACGATTCCTCCCCAAATTGCCTTTGCACGTCTTATTTCCAGGGGGAATTAGTAATGAAGTTTTAGAAGGGAAAAACAAGACGGCAAAACTAAGAAATACCAAACCCTAAAACTAAAAGTCTGAGAGAGTTTTCACTTATTTCAGAAGAGCGCAGCTGACCACAAAAGTAGCAAACATTTCCAAGTTCAAAAGAAGTTTTTGCCTAAATACCTGGGTAGTGCTTTGTTACCCAGCTCATACACACAAATACTGCATGAGAAGGCACCGTGTTTCCAGCAATCACAGCTTCATTGCTCTAAATTTCATATGTGGCAAAAGAAGGTCTTATACTCTGAGGGCTTTAACAGAGACCTTTTCCCTAGCACTGGCTGGCCAGTGAAATAACCCCCTTTCCTTTCCTCGTGTCTCCAGAGGACAGGGATCACCAGGGATGTCCTGGGTGCTGTGATGTCCCGACAGCAGTGCCCACCCCACAGGCAGGCGTGGGGAAAGTCCCGGCACAGGGGCTCCCGCACACCGCCCCCCCGGCACTCCTTGCTTACACCAGCTGCAGCCAGAGCAGACTACTTATTTTACCCTGGTGAAAGTGCTTTAACTTAAGAATAAAATGTTGTTTTACCCTCTGCCCTGCTGCTCAGCATAACGCCAGTGTTAGGTTCCATAACTATAATAAACCTCCTAAGCAAACAGGTTTTAAGCTCTGCTTCCAAACCAGGCTGGATAAGCAACAGGCAAGCTTAAGTAGGTGCAGTGGCCAAGTCATTGCCCCCATCTCTGCCTCTGCTCCCCCCTGGCAGGAGCATGTGGATGGGCAGTCCTGGGGGTGTCCATCAAAGGTGGACATGCTGTTCCCAGGAAGCTCACCAGGGCGTGCGGTGGATGGGTGGTGTGGGGGGAAAATCTCCTGGATGGACAGCCAGCTGCTTCCCGAGGAAGGCTGAGAGACAGGGTTTTGTCCTTCCACTTCACAGCTCCCCCTGAACTGAGTAAATGGGATATTTGTCTCTTTATTTGCATGAGAGGGGCGGTATATTTTAATGGCTCGGAGCCAGCACAAAGTCTCTGCAATGCTTTAAAGCTGTGGAGTTTGGGTGGATCGCTTCCCCCGGAGGAGGGGGAATACGGCCCTGCTGTGGCTGCAAGCAGCTTGAGTGTTCCCGCCCGTGTCACCCGAGTGACAAACAGGGCTGAAGATGTTGATTTGGCAAGGTGGCAATGGCTGGCCAGACTCTTTCCAAGGTGGGGGGTGAGTCTCCCCATCTTCTCTCCTGGCAGCAAGCGGAGCCGGCAGGAGGGCAGGGAGGGCAGGGAGGTGATGGAAACTTCCCGGGGGAGGGTTATTACAGAGGCTGAACAGGCTCTGGTACATCCAAGCACAAGTAAACGTAGCAATGTCAGGCCCGAGTGCCCTGTTTTGTCTCATGACAGCACCTTCACAAACATCTCAAACATTTGTTTTCCTTTGTGCAGCCTCACATGCCGCCACCCAGCACCAACAAATACAAGCTCCTTACTTTTTAAGCACAGCCTTATGAGGAAATATTGTTACAATGAGCTGCAGCTCAAGCCTGGCATGAAGATAAAAATGAACACTGGAATAGCAGGCAAGTGAGAGCATGCGTAAAATAGAAGTTGCAAGGAAAAGCGAGGCCAGGAACAATTGCAATGGCTCCCAGGAGCCCTGCAGGGAGAAAGGGCCCTCAGTTACTGAGAAATTCAGGAGATCTCTTAGGAAGAACTTGCTGTGGAGTTACTAGAAGCTGCTTTATGACTCTTTGGACTGAGACGGCCATCAAAAATGAGCAGGTTAATTTTTTTTCTGAGGTGCAGTGAACTGTGTTGCTTCACCTTCACCAAAAGGAGCTGTTGTGCCGCAACAGGGTCTGTCCGGTGGGGCAGGAGCCTTGCAGAGCTCACATGAAACATGGGGCCAGTAACTGTGAGCCCTTGGATATGCATCTGCTGTGCTTGACATCTGAACAGGCCTGACCCCAGAGAACAGGTGCTTAGCATGCTCCAAAGTTCACATCTTTTGAAAGACATCCCCGCTAGTCATCCCAAACCACCAATGGTTTGGCACATCCTGACCTCAGGTCTCAGTCTTCTCAGCAGAAGTCTAGTGCCTAGACTTCTCAGCAGAAGTCCTAGTGCCAAGGACAGCAAGGCTGGCTGAGAGTAGCAGCTGATGGGGACATCGAGGAGCTCCAAAGCCACGGATTAAATTGAGTTTAAGGGTAGAAGATCACCAAACAGCCTGGAGGTTAGCCACTTAGCCAGTAAAGTTTTGACTAGTTATTTGTCACCCGAGCCCATAGCCATAAGTTAGATAAAGCACGTGAACCCTCAGAGAACCACGCTACCAACTGCCACCAGCAAAGAGCAAGATTCTCCCCACTAACAGTGACACCCCGTTCCCCAGCCAAAACCTCCTGGCAGGGGAGCCAGGCAATGCCAGTTTGATGCGGGGAAAAGGCTTCAATGTAGCCCAAATTAGACCCCAGGTATGTGGACAGGGAAGACATCAAAGCAAGGGAATTCTCTGCCCATTTCACATCCTGTCTCCTCAAGACTTAGGAGGTTTTTCCTACCCCGGTGTCATACTGTGGCTCCCTGCCAACATTCCTCTCAAAGTGCAGACAAGGAAATTGCATTGTACCAGCCCTACCTATCCAGGTAGGTCCAAGATTCCCTTAAGCCCCTGTTTTACTCCAGCCTGATGTTGAGGTCCTGCTAAGGCCCTGGGAGCTGCTGCTGGAGTGATGACCTCAGCCCTTCTCTGAGCCACGGCTCGCCAAGCCTGTGCATGCCACCCTGGGGTTGTCATCAGTATTTATCTCCATTTCCATTTGCAAAGAGCAAGTGGTTTGAAGGAAGGGGAAGTTGAACTGCCACCCCGTCAGTGGGACTGTCCATCAGCTGTGGGGGTCATGGTCCCATACCTGCACAGGAGCAGGGGGGTCGTCCTGGGCCCGGCCACCTACGGGCACTCTCCCGGAGACCTCCCTGTGCCCCAGGCCTCTCGCGGTTGCAGACTTGGCAGCTGGTGCTAGCTGGCCCCACCACACACATCTTTCCCTAAATATTATGTTTTTCAAGGTGTTGGTTTTAGCTGTTGTATTTGGCAGGTTTCCTTCATTGCCTTTAGCAGCAACAACGTACTGATAGAAAGGAAAATTTGAGGACATTAGCAGCTTATTCCAGCTCCCCTACTTTGTCTCCTACACACGCACATGCCACCCTCTTACTACCATGCCCAGAAATGGGGCCAGGTGGTGAGAACTGGTGCTCAGGGCAGTATATATCTGTATCTTCTTCCTTGCAGAACACTTCCAGGATCAGACTCTCTCTCTGTATTTTGGTTTTTTGATAATATTCGCCAACTTCTTGGTAGGATGAGACATGGGGTAGATCAAGAGGTTCAGATTTCCCTACTGGGAGACACGTACAGAGTTTTTGTCCTTCTTAACACTGCAGGCTGGCATTTGAAAACTCCCTCTTAAATGCCAAAAAGTAGTTACCGTCTCATCAGAGTTCAGACCCTGTGTGCTCCCAGTCTGTAAGGACCTCAGTGGATATAATAGTTGCTCCCTGCCAAATTTCTGAAAAACTTGATCTTATTTCCACAGCTACATTTGAATGTTTCAGCCACACAAATAGATGGTGAGAAGAAAGAGGAAACAAGAGCTGGAGGGAGGTGGGAAGAAAAGGATAGAGAAGATTCATCTCTTCTTCCTAACACAGTTTGATCTGTGAATATGGGTTGTTGCACCAGCATTAGGATTTGGGCTGAACATTTAGAGCAAAGACATGCAAAACCCCTGCCCTATTCTGAGGAAAACATGCATAAGTGGAAATAAATACATAAATATTCAATTGAGACATCAGACACTTACCAAGGCCACCCAGTGAGTTGGCTTTTATTCTAGACCATCTTTCTGTTCTGTATTTGTGCGTGTCTTTCACCGGGGGTCCTTGGCTCCAAGGGGGACCACGACCTACCACTGCTATGCCAATGGCGGAGTGAGGCCTCCCTTGCTTCACGTGCTGAGCTTTGCTGCATTCACCTCACCAAGTATCCTCCAGAAACAGAAGCTCCCCAGGGTGGAATACGTAGGGGAGGAAAGCTCTCGGGCAGGGCTGATTTCTGAACACAGTGTATGGGCTTCGCCTTACTCAACACTAGCTGCTGCAAGGTAACTGTTTAGCCACTAGTCCTTCCTATTTCCATTCCCACTAGAGCAAGTGAAGAAAAATGGAAGCAGAAGAACCATTTACCCTGAATCTTCATGACCTAGGGCCTCGTGGGGGGTAAGATGAATTCCACCCTGAGGAGCTTTGCAGGTTTTGGTCCAGTTTGCCGAGGGCAGGAGGGCAGAGCCAGCTCTTGTCTCTCAGTTTGTTCTACAGTTCTTGGCTTGCCTTTTGGGAGCTTCCAATGTATGCAAGACCAACATCATCTCGTGGGCTTTACTCCAAAAATGGGGGGCTGTACCCAAGGGTTAGTTGTTCCTGATTTCTAGTGGTTCCAGACCAGCAGGTGTGGCTTTACAGGAGCTGGGGATTGAGTCCCCTCCCAGGACTGCTGCCCGTTGGGCACTGTGCATGCTCTGGAGTTCAGCCGTGGAGTCACCCAGCTCCCCCATTTATGCCGCAGCTGCCTCCCAAACACTGTTTGAGGATCCAGGTAAGACATTAAGACAAGATTGCAGTGAGAGATGTCATGAGAACTGGCAACAGGGAGAAAGGAGGGTGGGAAATAGGAACCTTTCTACAATCTCATCCTTCTTTCAGCACACTGCCTTTTTGTTTAAAGCAAACTTTTCTGTTTTCTGGAATGATCTCCCAGCCCATCCCACTTCTCTCCTGTTTATCTCTGTCAATAGCTGGTGTTTACATTGTATCTCTAGATACATAATGCATCAACTTCACATATGGTATTAATAAGCTGTGAGTATCTGCGCAGTGGTCGCAAAGAGCATCTGACTGATTGCATTGCAGAAGGACGCCTGGAACTAGGGTTGTTTTCCCAGATGAATATAGGCAGGACATAACCGAGACCATTTTTTAATCCATTCCTTCTCATCACATACATATTTTTGAGGACTCAAAGTCTGGACAAGCAGAACATCACGATGTCAACCAAGGGAAGATGTAAATCTCCCTAAGTAATTTTTAATGAAAAAAAATATTGAGTTACTCTGAGTGCCATAGTTTCTGGGTGGCTGGCTTTAACTTTAGCAATCCATACTTAAAGGGAAATTTTACAGTCTTAATATATTCCAGATGCTCTCCTAGTCCCAGATGAAAGCTCTGTCGTCGTTTACTGTTAATATTTTTGTCAGCAGTAGAATTTTATTGTAATACCCCATCTTATTTGTATTCACTATTAGTCATGAGAGAAACTTCCTCTACAGCTAATCTCTGGGTCACTCCTTGAGTGTCCTGTCTCACTCTATTTAATTAAAAACCATTAACTGCTTGTTGTGTCCAAGACTTGTCTATGCAATGCACATATACAATGACTTTTTACCTGATGAAAACCATTTGCTTCTAGCAGTTAGACAAAAAAAAATAAAGTTACACTATACAGTAACAACAGTTGGCTTTATAACAGCTCTCTGGTGGAATGAAAACAAGAGATTTGCTTTGAAAATAAACCTCCATGAACTTGGATCGACAACAAGGGACAGGAAGGTTTACTGCAAAAACAAGAAATGTATTTCACGCTGTTAAACTTTGATCAGATGTTAGTTTCTCACAAGAAGAATAGTATTTATACGTGGCAATTTTGATCCTTTGTAGTAACCGATGGGCTGATTACAGAGGGGAGGGGATTTGGGGGAACATAATAGAGCAGATTATCAAAGCAGAAGTCCTCTGCATGGACCACTGAGGACCTTCCTTATTCAATGAAGAGCAGCTAGAGTGAAAAAAATGTCTCTCATCATGGTCTCCATATGATATTCAGTCAGTATGCAAGTTGGAAGCTGCTATGTTATTTTTTTCTCACTACTGCCTCTGATGATTAACCTGGATTTTGAAAAATCAAGTCTCGTTGCTCCTGCTCTTGCCTCACCACCTTCCTCACAGGGCTCTGGAGCTGCCAACAGCAGCTGAGAGGAGCCACGGGGACACGCACGCTCCCAATGCCATGGCCAACTCTTGAGCCAGCTCCTCAGCACCAGCAGCAGGGTTCTGCTTTTTGGAAAAAGTATTCTCTGGCTACAGCAGTGGTAGGGATTGAGTTTGCTGCATCCTGAGGTGCTGCGCGGGGACTCGACGAGGATCAAGCACGTCTTTTAGCCCTGGGCTGTACTGTCAACATGAACATTGACACACCAATATGAGACACACCAATAGTGATCTCTCTGACACATGAGACATTCCCATGTTGGATCCCACGAGGGAAATGTTTTACAACGTGATGGGAGCCTGTGCAACTATACTGAAGCAACAGAAGGTGCATGTTGATTTTGTGCAAAGTCTCTGCTGGGCAGCACAACCCCAGGCTGTGGCATTGCCACCACAGCCCTTTCTGCTTCATGACCCAGCCTTGCAGATGCAGCCGGTCAGTGGTGGGGCGCATGAACCAGCTGTGTCGGAGAGGTGGAATCCGGGCATGGCTGTAGGATGCTGTGCTGTGGGATCCTGCTGTGCAAGTCTCGCACACACACTCTGCTTTGGCTGGGAAAACTATTACTGAGATGCCCAAGGCTGTGGAGGCCCTATTCTGTGTGAATTCTGACAAACCCTAGTGATGTTGAACTTCACCGAGATGCAGGAAGGGCCTTTTAAAAAGGACTTATCTGTGCACCCTGCTGTGGCCTCCAGCAGATGAGGGTCTCCTAAGAAGGAGGCGGCTACTGAAGTCCTGAACTCCAATTTGCTAACCACTGTTTATTCCATAATTAGTGCCTTTAAGTCTTGACTAGAGTCTGGTTTTGCTCAGTGATGGACAAATTTTATTCTAGAAGTGCTATACTCCAAAAACCTAAAACCAGAAGAATATCTGGAGAACCTATTAAGTGCTGGGGAGTATGGCCTCTGTGTTGAATGCCCATACCCAGAAATCCCACTACAAACAGGAGCTCTAACTTGCTAATTTAAAGCTGCCTCTGGAATATACTATGTGAACTGCAGCCAGGACATAGACCTATAAGAAAATTGGAATTTGGACCTCTTATTTAAAGCCATGGATGAATTTAGCCATGAAAGGTGCAAGACAGTGGTGGTGGGGGGAAAGGAAATGCTGTCTACTCAAGCATGACTTGATTGAAAGGGTCAAATTGGGCTGGAACTCCCCTATTTGCTCTGCCCTCTGTGTCTCATGCTTCTAGTTTTGGTGCTGGGACACCCATGCTATGGCGAAGTCCCAGGGATATGGCTAGAAACATAACAGGGTTTATTACAAAGTCCTTGTTTATATCATCTGGATAAATTTGAGCAAGTGCAGATTCCTAAAGGGATGTGAAGGCGTGAAATAAATGCCCTAGGCCTCTGGTGTCTGGGTGCCTTATCTTCCTGTGCAATCTATTGGCACCTCAGGGTGTAATCAAAGCTACGCTCTCTGTTCAGCTGAGCTCCTCACTGTGTGAAGCTATTCACAAGAACATAATGGAGTCCTGACCAAAGAAAGGAAGAGGGGGATATTCTGCAGCTCTAGCGTGTGTAATGAGCCTTCATATCATACAGGCTTAAAGAGGTCACAGCTCATCTGAATGTCACTGAGACACTAATGTACTGTTTCTGAATTTTCTTTTGTACAGCAGTACTGTGCGCTGCTAGTAATATTGGTGAACCACATCTAATGATGGGTAGTACAACTATATCTGCTGATGTTAGACTACCAGGTGAATTTCATAAAGACACTAATTGGAAAGGAATAGACCCCAGTAAGCGGACTGTGCTTTATATATATACCCATATATACCCTCCTTTCACTTTGGCACCATTACTGTCATACAGGTGTTGTTACCGTATGTGAGCCCAAAATGTGAGCTCCTGCAATGCCTGTGCTGAGAGACGAATGACGACTGACAACACAGAATAGGCACAGCAGCAAATTCTGAAGCAGCCTCTGCTCTTTCCTTGTGGTAAAGATGGTCATCGGAAAACCGCATCTTTGGCTGCATGGAAATTTCACATCAGTGTTTACTACTGATTTAAAATCCACCAGATTACTGAGCTGTTCTCTGACACTGGACAGATGACATCACCACTGGGTATTATATATTGCACTGTCTTTGAACCCTTTATGGCTTGAGTTGCTCTGATATTTTTGAAGAGAGGAACCTTCTAGCTAGTTGAAACCTGTTATGATAATCTTCCTTTTCTTTGTTACTTTCTACAAGTTTGTAAGCCATAGGCTGATAACCACTGGTGCTTACTTCGCACTTGGGATGGCATTTGGCATACATTGCGATTTGCGATGTATTAGGGGTGAGCCAGGAGAAATAGCAGTCTTTACTGGATGCAGGTCAAATAATTGGCTGAATTACACACAGTCTGCTGGTTCGCATCATCTCATGGTACATGCATGGACCATTACTCAGCAATCACATATACCAGCTTTCTTATGCCCGTCCACTTTCTTTTCATTCTGCGTTGTTTGTTTTTTTTTTTCCTGTAGTTGCTTATGGGATCTCTTTTCCTGAGCTGTAGTCTTAATTTCCTCTTATCCTTTTATGTTTCTCTTTTCCTGAATTTTGTTTTTTCTACCAATAGTATTTGCTATTTACATACCCAGCCAGAAATTTTCTCCCATACATGCCATTTTCCTACCTGGCTTCATTCTCTAAAGATCTGCAATATTATCATGTTTTAGCTGTCAAAGTCTCAAGCCCCAGTGATTCCCATTTCAGGTGTGAAAAATGTGATGAAAAATGGAGACCCTTGTGTTGTTTTTGCTTTGCTCTGCAATTAAAATCTGTTAAAATGCTGGGATTTTCTCTAACACAGATGTACTCTAACACAGAAAATCCAACTTAAATCAGCAGTTGAGCAGCCTGGTGTCACTCTGTGAAGTGCAGTCAGCTCCCCTTCTCCTCTCATGACCCATAATTGAAATAGATGTCCTCTGGTGTAAGTATCAGGTCCACCTGCAGGGATAATCATGAGCTGATCTGCCAACAGGTGATCTAAATGGAGTGGATGACTGCTGAGCCCTCACCGGGGGCTTTTCCCCCAGAGCAGGCGCTGACCACCCGGCTCTCTGTCCTTTGTGCAGCCCCCGGGTCTTACAGGACAGGGAGGAAGAGGCTCTCTGGGACCTTCCTCCTGCTCCAACCTGGCTGAACTGGCACACAAGCTGGAAAGGCGCTGGCTGGAGGAGAGGAAGGGAGTCTGACAGGCAGAGTGTAACCACAGGAGCCTCGTTTCCTTTGGAAGGCAGGCCCAGCAAGAAGCGCGCAGGCCTTTTTTTTTTTTTTTTTTTTTTTTTTTTTTTCCTAGAGGAATTCTCTTCTGCAGCTGCTGGAAGCATAAAGAAAAACTTCATCCCTCTTGGACTCCTCTGCCTTCACAGTTTGGGCACTTATGTGCATATTCAAGTCTTCTTCTACATAGACATAAGTGATGGGTTGAAGCAGGACCTTAGGGCTCGAGCGTGGTCGAATGCTGCTCTGCCAGGAGAGCAGCTGTGAAGGTGTTTCCCTCTGTTGGAGCAATGGGTTCCCTCTCCGTGGGTGCAGCAGTCCCTCAGTACCCTGGGGTGCCCCGGGCCCAGCCTTCCATCCTGCTCATGGAGACTGTGAGAAAGGCTGCTGCTTCTTTGCAAAACCAAAGGCTGTTGCCACAAATGCCCGGGTAAGGCATACCACTTACAAAAGCCCCTGCCAGAGGAGCTGGGAAGAAGGGACCATGCTGTACTTTCACTTCAAAATCCTTTTTATTTGTACGTGTGCAAGAAAGAGGCAGAAATTTGCCGTTATTTTTAACCCCGCTCAACTCTTAGTTGTGAAAGGTGGGTATAACGGAGGCAGCACAAAGCCCCAGGCCATACAACATGTATGTAACCAAGGCTGTGGGACTGAGCTGGAGATGCGGAGAGGCAGTGACATCGCTGAAGGGTGAGTGGGGACCCTTGGTAGGCTCAGAGCCAACGCTGCTGATGTGGCTACAGGGGTGTCGCATCCAGGCGGCGTGAGCAGGGCTGGGGTGGGCACCTCATCCATCCAGCTCCGTCAACGTGCAGCCTTTCGGGAGCCATCGCTCTAGGTGGACTCTGTGGAGCTCCTCTCCGGTTTTGCTTGCCCCAAACATACATTTCATTTGCGTGCCGACCACAAACAAGAAGTGGAGTTTCAACACTGGCTCTTGGGTGAAATGAAGCCAATGGCCCCGAGTTCACTGCCTGTAGCACGCTCTCCCTCCCAAAGTGGAATGCAGCTTTGGAAGGGCAGCACCTTATCACAAAACAAGCTATTGTTGTCTGTGTTTGAGTGCAAGCGGATTAATGACGAATCAGCTTTTTATGAATGCTTCTTTTCATCCCTTCCTTGTCCCTCGCTTGTGTCTTGCTTTTGAGACAGATGGTGTAACTTCCTTTGCAACTTCGGTTCCCATTTCTCACTTCTCGTCTTGCCGCTGGGGAGCACTCCCAGGTAGGGCAGCTCATAAATAAATCTTTCCTTACAATTGATCAGTGACATGTGCAGCATATAAACAATCCAGCAATGTTGAATAAGGAGCTAATTCAAGCTGGTGACCCTTAAGCATGAACGGAGTACACTGAATAAAGACAGCTGGGTTATATGTTTTGCTACTTTTGTAAAACATGCTTTAAATTAAAATAAATGCATTAAATGTGAACCTAGATATGATCCAAAACAAAACCCACGTAGAGCAGAAGTAAGGATTCCCAGATACACAAGGCTAGCAGTCAGCTGCTTAAACGGGGTGAGCAAATCAATGTAACTGTCATTTCAGGATTAAAATGCGTAATACAATGAAATTAGATGCATTACAGAAGACCCTGATTCAGTCTGTGTTCCAAGTTCATTGTTCTGAAATAGTATTTCAAAGTTTCTTTTTCTGAAAGAGTGTAACTTGCAATACATTTCCACAAATGGCTTACGCAGCTCCTCAGGACTTGCATTATCAGAGTTGTGTTAACAAAGCCTGTGATATTGCAAAGGATTTTTTTACAGTATGGAGCCCTATTAAAAGACAAACACTTCTTCCCCCCCTGAAGGTCATGGGAACTGTTTCCCATACAGCTCTGCCCAGGATTTTCTGGTTAAATGGCAGCCATTTTATTAAAATATCTGTTTTCTGTCAAGGAAACTTAGCACATCTTTAACTGTCAGAAATGGCTATACAAACATGTGCTGTAGCAGAATGCAGAGTCCATATACGTTTGCTAATAACACGCTCTGGCTTCACTGATAAAGGCAAGCTTTTCAAGCCCTAGAGTTACCGCTGTCACCATTAAGGACCTTGCACTTGGCCGCAGCTGACCACAGAGAAGAACTGCAGGGACAATATTATCTCTACCCTCACCTTAGGGTTAGGCTGTGGTACATGCTGTTGCATTTGTTATTACTGTTTTCTTTTGAGTAGTGCCTGTTATAGTAGGAAGATATGGGGTATCTTTCCTTAATTGCAAAAACCAATCAAGCCAAGAGCCTGGAGTCAGACCTTTTGGGGTCCCTTCCCACATCAGACAAAGTCACTGCTTCCTCCTGGCAAGTCACTCAGCTGCTCTGTCCTCCCTATGCTGGAACTTACACACTCCATCACCACATCTGAGCACGTCTCCATCCTGAGGTTCCCTGCTGGGATTAGCTCCTCACGTGCTCGCTTTCTTTTACTCTCTCTTTCAGTGTGTACAATGATTTGAATTTTCTAACAACGCGCACATGTTATTATACGTTTAAGGGAAGGTAACATCAAAGAAGCAGAGTTTATAGTGAGGGCAGAAGGTGATGAGGTATTTCCTGGGGAAGTTCACGCTACAGTCTTAGAGCTGCTAAGTATTGTTTTTCTGAGGAGTTAAGTCTTTGGTAACCTTAGGAGTTTATGTAAGTTTATGTTATGTGTGGTGTTCTTTAACCAATGTTTAGTATGCAGTATGAGTTATTTGGCTGGGATTTGTATGGCAACCCAGTGACAGGAGAGCAGAATACAGACTGTAAATTTATGGTACACAAAAGTTTCTAAAGTTCCCACTTGAAAAGGCAGTGTTCTGCGGTACGGCACAGGCGCCCTTTGATACGCGCTGCCCCGAGGCTCTCTGCTCAACCCACCTTCTGCAGCTTCTGCTGTCAGGCCAAAGATCCTTTCCCTTTGAGTTTGTACAGCAATTCAATACAGCCCAAATACCAGTTAAGATGCTAACACAGTATAAATATTTACTGCTGTTACTGGGTTAGAGAGACAATTACTAAGTTTGCAGCTATGGATAGCTTGAACTGGAAAAAGATCTCCCGTGACTGCTGAGAGGTCCAAGAAGTGTCAGAAGAGAAGGCAGGAAAGATGGGAGAGATCCTGGACTTCAACAGATGTCTGGAGAGAAGGTCCAGCCAGGGAGTCACTTGGTTGTACAGACTATGGCAAGAGACAGGACCAGACCAAGAGGCATGGGAGAGGTGACTGGGCAGAGAAAGGGAGGTCAGGCTCAAAGCACGGACAAAATCATGGAGAAAAGAGAAAGAGAAACAGGAGTAGGTAGAAACAAAACTGATGCGATACTGAAGCAGAGAGCACTCAAGCATCATCCTATAGATGGCCAGGTTCCAGGTACTGCCTTTAATATAGGATGAAGCCATTTGCGAGGAGGGGCACGCAGGGATATATAGCCTGAGGTAGAGTGAGAGCATTTTAGCACCACAGCAGGGGGGCAGTTTTGTAATCCAGAAATTTCATAAGAAAGAGCAATATACTCCCTTTCTTATTACTGCAAACAATAAGAGAGCTATCCAATAATGGTAGGCTCCTACATCACGCTCTTTGAGGGACACACAAGGAAATAATGAATCAGAATAAGTACTAGAAGAAGCCAGATGGAGCTGCCCGGTTAGAGAGAAAAACAAAGGAGCCCTAAGAATAACACGGGGAAGACGCAAAAGGAAGCAGAAAGCCAGGAGGAGTTGGAGAACGCTTCCAAAACATGATGCAGAGAGCTTGGAGAGCAGGCCAGGCAGGGCACTGGAAGCTGTCATGTAGTGTAACGAGTGGGACTCATCACCAGTATGTCTGGGATATTTCCATGAACCTTATTTCTTCTACTGAGGACTAAGGAACCACTGCTCTGGATCACACTCGCAGTCCAGCACCTCGTGTGGAAGAAGAGCCAGAAGCCATGGCCATGGAGGAACGAAGCCTGAAGCTGACATTAGGGAAAAGATGTTGCAAGGAAAGGTTTCGCCGGGAGTGAGGTGAGAGGTTCTGCCCTGTGGCCTCAAAGTTTAGATCCTTCCCATTCCTTTTTCAGTTTTATTTGGCTTAACGCTAGAATGTAAGTGGTTGTTACTGGTTTTCAAAGCAACATTTAACCCTCATACTTGAAAATCTCTTTAGAATAATACTGCACTCACAGTAATTACTGCACCAAATAAAATCTGTTCTGAAGTACAGAAACTATGAAGTATATGTATTTTTTTTCCTTCGGTATCAGGAATTCCCACTTTTCCCCTGGTTTCCTGTCTCAAAGTTGCATTGTTCTAACTGAAGAAGAAGTTATTTCAGGATTAGTTGTAAGGAACATCTGAGATGATCACTGATTGAGACATAACCCAGCCCTGTTTCTACAGAAGTTCCTGCTGACCTTACATGTCATGCTTTCTTTTTATTATTTAACATATTTTCTTTGTCTGGTAAGAGACATACTCACCTTTTATACTGACATTACATTTTCAGGGAGAGACTTTCCTAGTACTCTGCATGGAGATTTTTTATTTCTGCCATTATCTATGAAGATTTTCATGTGAATTTATTATTTTTGTTTCGTTTGGCATCTGCATTTGGGAAAGAGCCAAGGGAGGAAGTGACAAATCCATTGGCTTAAGACGGGAAACCCTGTGATTTCAGAGCTGCTCATATCTTGTTAGAAGTTGCTTTTCCCTTTGGCTGTTTCATGCTAACATCCTTTCATGGGATAGTTTCTCCATTGACATCATTAAAATATACCATCAAAATATTTAATTGTCAAAAAACTGACTGGAATAAGTCTAATTTTGCCCACTGTATACACTACCATGTTTACACAGCACCCAAGAGAGCAGACCTTAATGGACACAGGGGCATGACTGTATATTAAACATAACATAGTAACAACAGCTTTACAAAAAGAATGGGTTATTTGCTTAATTGCTATCCTGCTTATAAACGATTTTGCCTGGAAGACAGCACGTCAATCACGAGTATTTCTGTAGCATCTTTCCTCCTTTGCAGAGGCACAGTGGAAACAAGCAGCAGTCACTCACTCTGGCTTCTTCCCCATGAAAAACACCGCGCTTTTCCGCATCAAATAAAGAGAGGTTTTCAGTTTGCTTCTCTCAGTAGCAACTCTCAGGGTCTCAAAGTGCTTATTACAGTAGAAAAGGAACTGAGAATAACTGCATTGATTAAGTTGTGCCTAGCACAAGCCTTGGATAGTGATTCAGAATAATAATAATAAAAACATTGCAAAACAATATAAATACCAGTGTGATTAAAAAGCCTCCTTCTAAAGCAAACAAGTCAGAGCACACAGAAGGAGTGGTACATCTAATAGCTGCCCTGAGCTGCACAATATCTAACATCTCCTATCAGAAGCTCTCACCATCCCTCAGAACGGCCTCCAGCAAGCAGAGGGCATTTTAGTCCCCAGTCACTGGTCCCAAGGGGGCTCGGTGTCTCCATGTACATCCTCTAACTCCTCCTTTGGCACTGCAACACTAACAGGGGAACCGCAAGGACATGGACAAACAGTGGCTGACTGAAAGAAAAGGGAGATTAGGAAGAGGGCTGCCTTGAGCCAGAGCCAACCAGTCAAACCATGGTACTTACACAGTAAATATCCATGATGACAACTTCGTTCACCTTTCAGCACTTGCCCCTTTTAAACAATTCTGTAGTATCTTGTGCCCTTACTCCTAACAACGTATCACCGTGGGTGTTGACATTCAACCTGTTTGTCAACAGATCAATTTACATCTCATTTCACTGGCACCCCATGCAAGAGGCAGTAAGTGAAGAGCATTTTAGCGCAAGTGATGAAAGATGTCGTTGCCGGTGCCCTTTAGCGCTGCCTGCACCGCCACGAAGTATAGCTACCATTACTAACAGGGATTTGAGTGTACTGCCTGCTTTCACCCAGCAAGGTCAAAAATTTATGGTTCTGACCTTTTCTCTCTCATTTGATGTTGGACAGGGCTTGGGTCATGTTTGAAAGGAATAATGTAAAATCAAATAGGGTTGATGCAGGTTCAGTGTAAAGTGATGCAGAGAAAGGGTTCCACCTCTCCCTAATGAAAAAAAGACTTCAACAACTTTAATAACAAGGGCCACAGAGTTCCACAAACTTTACAGAAAAGGTTGTAAGGGTGTTAAACATTTCAAAGGGGCACACAAGAGAATGCAAGTATTCCAAGAAGACCTACCTTTATTCTTATTATTATATAGTTTCTCAGATTTATTTCTCAAGGTCTCAAACATATGTTTCAAGAGCAAGTCTTGTTAAGGCATAAAGGTCTGTGTTAGTTAAACCAGCACAACTTTTAAATGCTGTGCTCTTGACAGGCTGTAAACTGATTTGACTCAGTTTGGGTTGGTCACTTTGCACATGCAAGCTAGAGAGACACACAGGCCCTTGTGCTGCATTCCCTTAATTTGACCAAATTGTCTCAGTGGGACCACTGTCTAGGTTGACAAGCCTGGGGGTTTTAATGGTAACTCTTATACTTTCCCCCAATTATGATTTTTAAGGCCAAGCAGAGTTGAACTATTTGGCTGAGTTACTCTTAACCACTGGAGTCCTCCCACAGGCACATCTGCCGTAGGGTCTCCAGCACTCTCCTCTCGCCCTGTCACCCGCAGCTTGGTGCGCGAGGGGCAGGAGTGCTGCTCTCCCTCCACACCAGTGACAGAGGGCAACTGCCCAGCGACGTGGGGGAAGGGGTATTTTAGGGACTGTTGGCTCCTCTCTCGCTAAGCGTGACAGACTGGAGTCACAAAGTTCAGCCAAGACCAATCCTGCTGGTGTTTAGGGCTGGGGATTAGCTCAACCCATTGCAGACGTGGCGGCTCAGTGAGAAACCATTTTCCAAATAACAGCTTGCTCTGTGGTCTTGTTATCTGGAATGGTTTTTCTTTTTTCTTCTTTTTCTTTTTTTTTTTTTTCCCCCCAGAGGAGGTCAATACCATGTCCAACCACTTAAACGCATGCATAGTAACTATGCAGAGATTCAAACATACATCCTCTGTGATGCTGTAGAACAGCTGGAAAAACGCATTTAATTTTAGTATAGGTTGGTTTACATTTAATTTATTTTCCTACTCTTTTCAACAGGAGTGAGACATCACTTTGACAAGGAAAGGTTTCGAGCAATTCTGGACACTCATAAAATGTGCTGATATGAGAGATCTGCAGATATCCTGCACATTTTTTGTGCTGGTGTTTTTTTGCTTTGTATCTGTAGATGGTCCCCCTGGCTGCAGTACCACAAGTCTCAGCAAATGTAGCCTTCCTTGAAGATAACTTTCCCAAAGTTTCTGCTAGGATGCATAACTTCATCAGCTCCCCAAGTTCTGGATCTGAGTTTGGGACTTCTGCCAGACAATGCAATGTCTATTTGCATTCAAGCTATCCATTTTAGTGTGCATACAAGCTGTCCTCTGCTGTCAGGGTCTTCAGCAAGAATTGTTGCTTAACAGTGTCTTTGGAAATATCAAGTCATACATAAGCTATGAAATAGATTGTTATTGTTATCTGGATATTTTTAACACATTCAAGCATTGAGGATGCAAATGCATTTTGATTCCTATTAGCTAAATCCCTTTGTATCTAGTGTGCTTCCTCTCTGGCTTTTGTAGTCTAGCAGGAGATAGACTTTGTACCAGCCCACCCAGAGCAAGGCAGCAAGAAATAAGCTTTATGTTGCATGTCTCTTTGTGCTGCCTCTCACCACTGCAGTGACCTTTCTCCCCGATGTGAAAATTCATGTCCAGATTTCCTCCCCGATACCACAGGATGCTGCAAGTACCAACTAAAAGAAATGCAGGGGAAAAAAAACAAAGAGAAAGAGAGCAGTTAAATGGCAATTAGCCAGGATAAGAAGAGAACAAGGAATAGCTGTTACAACACTGGTCCTAACCCCAGCAAGACCACTATGAGAGAATATTATATCCAGTAACGTTCCTTGTCAAACTTAACGGATTATAAGTACCTCGGCTGCTCCTTATGTAGATACTTTAAATTCACTTTGTAAAACCATGAGACAGATATACTAAACACCTACCTCTGGCCATCTGCTCATGATCGTTGTAGCTCGTGACTCGCCTTGCATACCGCTGTGGCCCACTATGTCCACGCTCAGCCCTCCCTTTCTGGTCCAGAACCTGGAGGCACAGAAACTCTCCTAACAACGGGGGATCTTCAGATAGGTGGGTACTTCCCCTGGACCACCGCAGCAACGTGTTGTTTTTATTACTACAGGTGGCCAACACTTTTCCAGGCAGCCTGATTCCTCTGGGAAATATTGTATGTTTAATGCCACTCAGTTTTCACAGTGTGGGCTTTATACGGAACGAATCAGCTCCTAGAAACTACAAGAAACCGGAATCTTCTAAGTTCTGCCATTCCTAAAGTGCTGTTAGATTGAGCCCTGTGATTCCTTTCCCTTGGGTCCCCCCAAGCCCCTCGGGCTTCAGAGGCAGTGATGCCTGGAACACCATGCCGGGCTTAGCCCAGCACGGGAGCTCCACCCTGCAGGGGAACAGGCATGAGATACATGAGCCGCAGCACCTCTAAGTTACTACAGTAGAATGCACTTACTCAAATGCCTGGTTTTCAGCAAAAGTATGGATAATTTTCGTTAGCTTTTTCTGGGTTTGTTCCCCCCCCCCGTAAAAAAATCAGTTTTATAATAGTATTTATTTCTCTACCTGCTTGCTGGATATCAGCATTTCAAACCTCACCACCCCAGTAGCTGCAGAGCGTTACCACTAGTACAAGAACATGACACCACACTCAGAAATACAATCTTTAAAGCAAGGGTTACCCCACTGAGTATTTTATGCTTTTTCTGTTTTGCTTTTTGCTTAGCAATTAGAAAGTGCCCTTTGTTTGTGTTTCGGCAGAATTATTGTAGTAGGACACTCTACCAAAAAAGGCAAGAAAGCTTTCACGCCAGTCAAGAGTTCTCTTTTTATTTTTCTAGATGACAGAGTCACAAAATAGGAGTATTTCAGTTGTGGGCAATTTGGAATTTGGTTAAACAGGAATGAAACAAAATCTGCAAGTGAAAACTTGCTTTTGTAACAAAGATTACCTCAAACCCAGGAAACGTTACACAGTAAACCTCTCCCTGTTTGCGTTTCGAAACAGTTGCTAAAATACCGCTTCTCAGTACTTGAAAATACCCAGTGCGTGTATTCCTCTGGTGCCCTCCCCAGCAGGGCTCCAGAAACAGATTTTCCCCGTGGACTTTGCAGCCCTGATCTGCCATGGATGTTTGTCAGCGGCTTCTCCTCCTTTTGGTGTCGGTCTGGAAGGAGAAGGTGGAGCAGTTGGGTGAAGGCAGCTCCATCCCACTCCCCCGGCCACCGCCAGCCGAGCCCCCGGCGCAGACTATTTTCTCATCCCCGCATGACTAATATAACCACAGGCACTTAAAGTGCATGGGAATTTTTCCAGTCAGTATTCAAAGGGCAGCAGTAACCTTTCTGCTGAGGAGGGTCTTATGACATATTTCCTATTTTTTTTTTTCCTTTCAGTAAAGGGTTTGCTGGCACCATCGGTGCAGCGAGACAGACCCCCCCAAACCTGGCACCACTGGAAAATGGCTTTTCTTGAATCCTTCATATACCTTGAATTTCATGCCAGCCCAGGCCAGGCTGGTGACAGCGACAGTCTGTGCATTTTTTCAGGCATGTTCCCGAGTTAAGCTCTGCCAAAAACAGCTGAACTGATCATTTCATGGTTACTGCACAGGAGCTCACAAGACAGACAGTGAAGCCTTGCTAGGCTGTGGGATAAGTTCCACAGCAGCGTGTGGTAGCAGCTCACAAGGTTGGTAAGAGCCATTTTAACTCTTGCATGTGCTGACACTGCCTTTTCGGGTTCTTCTCCAGTTCACCCAGAGCCTGCAAGCCCCTGAGCAGGGTTAACCAGCTCCCTGCTGGGGCTCTCATTAGGAGCAGCTGAAGCACTGCTGTTTCTCCTGTTCCTCTTTTTACATCTGTTCCTATGTTTCTGAGAAGCCCTGCCAAGAACACCCTAATTTATTTCACTCTCACATCTGATTTGATTTGAAGCTTCTCAGCCCCCTCACCCCTGGGTCTGGCCAGATCACTGGAGCAGAAGTCACAAGATTTCTTGAAAAGAAAACAACAATAAAAAAGCTGATTAGACAAAACTGTTGAAAATCTCCAAGCATTAATTTACAGACTAGATGTGATAGCTTTGCAGGATGGCATCTTTCCAACTGCAGTGTCCCTATCACTCCAGTCAATGATGGGACAGATTAGGCACTGAATTCCTGCCAGCTGATACACTAGAGCATTTTTATTTATGAGAACTGTTGCAATTTGGTAGGCTTCGACCACTACTTTGAACTTCGGATGTTCACACTGCCTGATTTTGGCAACTTTGCACCTTGGTGAATAGCTGCATGCTGTTCGAAATCTACATGACCACAGCAACGATACCTTTTATTTATAAATGTCACCCACACACACTTTGGCTACACGATGTCTGGTAAACAGAGAATCCAATTATGCTTGAGCATGAGATGAGACACAGAGCTGGACGAGACCAGGGGGGTTTGAAGATGTTTTGCATGTTTCAGTTTCAGTGCTGTCTGACTGAACTCAGCCACAAAAAAACTGAACAGCCAATTAGTTACCAACATTGTCTCAAATGACTTTGAAAATAAGGAGAATGTGGCTGTCTTCAAAGCTGACACTTTAGGTATGAAACTCAGTTTCACGCCAGAGATCCTCCACTCCGCTCTGCAATGAAGCCTCTGTGGGATCAGCCCAGCTGCTGGCACTCCACCTTGCCAGCCCAGTGGGAATTCAGTTATAGAATCATAGAATCATAGAATGGTTTGGGTTGGAAGGGACCTTAAAGATCATCTAGTTCCAACCCCCTGCCATGGGCAGGGACACCTCCCACTAGACCAGGCTGCTCAAAGCCCCATCCAGCCTGGCCTTGAACACTTCCAGGGATGGGGCATCCACAACTTCCCTGGGCAACCTGTTCCAGTGCCTCACCACCCTCACAGTAAAGAATTTCTTCGTGATATCCAATCTAAATCTACCCTCTTTCACTTTGAGGCTGTTGCCCCGTGTCCTATCATTACACTCCCTGATCAAGAGTCCCTCCCCATCTTTCCTGTGGGCCCCCTTTAGGTACTGGAAGGCTGCTATAAGGTCTCCCTGTCCAGGCTGAACAACCCCAGCTCTCTCAGCCTGTCCTCAGAGCATAGGTGCTCCAGCCTTCTGATCATCTTTGTGGCCCTCCTCTGGACCTGCTCCAACAGGTCTATGTCCTCCTTGTGCTGAGGGCTCCAGAGCTGGACGCAGTACTCCAGGTGGGGTCTCACCAGAGCAGAGTAGAGGGGGAGAATCACCTGCAAAAACCTCTGAATGATGCTACCAGCATCAGCCCATGGCTGATGTCTGCAAGCCGGGAGCATCACCAGCTAGTCCGTAAGAGAAACACGTCAGTGAGCCTTACAGAAGCACAGAAAAGTCTTCACGGAAAAGAGAGTTGAAACAAACTTTTAGCTGTGAATTCTCTACTGCGGTGACAGTGTGTGGCTAAAACCGCAGCTATTGGCACCGAAAAGGCATGGGCCAAAACCAGATCTTCGTACTTTTGAAATATGGGGGAATTCATATTTAAGCCTTCAGGCCTAAATCCTGTAGATTGAATTTTCTGACTATCTCTACAATGTCCAGCCTGCAATAAAGAAAAAACTCTTCATTGAGCAAGAAGAAAATTTCTTGTAAGTGGCTCTCCAATTTTTGCAGAACAACTCATGAAAATTACAATCCTTTCCCTTGGTTCAGTTTATAGCTGGATCCCTGGGATAAAAATATAGATTTGGGACCAAACTCTGCTTCTTGCAATAGAAGAGATATTGTTTTGTTTGACGTGTTTCCTACAGAGGTCAAAGGAGGGCAGTTATTTTTTTCACAAATCTAAATGGGTATCAAGTAATGATTAAAATAGGAAAATACCCCAGGAGCTACGGCTTCTCTACCTAGGTGCAAATCTATAATTCAGCTGAATTCATTCCAGAGCTATATTAAACCGAGCGCAGGTCAGCAGCTGGCAGGCAGGACACAAGGGCAGAGTGGGGCAGGAGAAGAGACTTGTTAAACCCCGAACCTGCAACCAGATCTCTGCCAGCGGCTGTTCAAAGCCTCCAGAGGCTGCAGGCAAACTGGGGGCCGGCAGAGGCGGACGCTGAATCAGGGCCTTGTGCATTGATTTATTTTAGAAAGTCCAGGACGTAGTTACTGGACAGCCTAAATATAGCTCTATCAGAATGGAAAAACAATTTGGAATCAGCCGCGCACAATCAACAAACCTCCTCACACCTCAGGCGCCAGGACACGCTGTACAACCTGTGAAAGTTGGGTCTTTGTGGGGGCAGAGGGGGAAGGAAAGTGCCAGCGGAGAGAGGACGGAGCCTGAGCGGGATCAGGGTTTCCCCGGCAAATGCAGCAGCAGGTTGATGCAAGGGGACTTCAGTCTGTAGAGCAAGCTGGCTTCTACTAGAGCAAGAAAGAGCAACACCCCAGTGGCTAAAAAGAAAAAAATAAATCTGTAGAGAAAGCAAATGGTAATTACATGTTGATAGAGCTCTGGTTCTCCAAAAACTTACTCTGAAGCAAGATGTGGAGGAAATCTGGTTTTTACTTGTGCAAGCAGCCTTGGCCAAATGTCTTCTCTTCCCTCCCCCCTCACTACTTCGCTAGAAATCCCCTTCATTACTCACACACAAACAAGGCTGTTGCCATAGAAGTCTTCTCGACTTGGTTAAAAAGTGATTCAAGAGGATCACCCGGTGGCTGAACCGGCTTATGCCGGGAGTAAGAGAGCAGAAAGCAGGCCCTCTCCGGTGGCTGGGGCTGCGGGGAGAGCCCCGATGCTCCCGTCAGAGCTTGCCAATCTTCACCTCTGGTTTTGCTCAGAAAGTGAAGCTGAACAGGAAATTATTGTGCTGCGTGACACAGAGCCGTGTATTATGCGGTATTAGGAGGATCATGTTTATGAAATGTTATTTTTCCACTTTAACGGTTAAACCTTTGGACTTGTTTTCTTAACATAATTTTCATTTTCTGCAGTTATTTATGTTTCAGTGCTCTCCTCCTCCAAAGGACAGGATCCCCTCCTCTTGCACTAATGCATAAACTCTGTGTCTCCATGGCAGCCCTGGGGCCGAGGGAAGGGAAGGTGAATCCTGGCACACGCCAAGCGTCTGGTGGAAATCATCCCCCTGTGCCTCTTCACTACTGACTGATGCCAGAGCTGTGAGCTCTGCTGGGCACACGCGTGGCTTCAGGGACACAGAGCGAGGTGTGGGGGGGAGGCAAAAGGAAGGGGCTAAGTGGGCCCTTCCTCTAGTGGGCAGTGATGTGGTCTCACCTCCTTTATCTTTCAGAAATGGTCTGTAGCAAAGTGCTGGCATTGCAAGGGGCCCTGTGACCTGGAGAGTACAGTATAAAATAATTCATCCATTTCCAAGAGTAAGGCTAAAATAAAATATACACTGCTCAGCTGACTGTAAACATGAACAATCTTCCTTGTAGCCTTTCTGATGAGCCTCCTCTAACTACTGCTATGTGCTGGAGCAGCAGTTTGGCATTGCCACTGCTGATATACACCCTTCCTAGAACATTCTCCAAGTTGAGGGTCCCTCTTGCCTTGGAGACCTTGCACTTCTCACATGCTTGTTAGAGATAGAAGCTCCAGAGGTGCCACAGCAGTGAGCCTGCCACGCTGCCCCAGACCTGTGCCATCACCGTGGCCACGCTGCTGCCCAGGCACTGAGCAGCAGCAGGCTGCCCCATGGTCCCTCTGTGCCTGGGCACACACTCCCTCCTGGGCTCCCTAATGTCCTTTGTCGACAGTGGCAAGGAGTAGGATGCAGCATCCTGCCTTTAATGGGAAGTGAAGGACGGAGAGACATGGGTAGGGTCTGCCTTCAGGAAGAAGGGAAGAATGGCAGAGAGGAAGGAGCCAGGTCTGTTGGGGAGGATGGGGACGTCTGGAGAAGGTGGGAGGGCAGCCGCATCCACACCAGCTCCCCCAGGTGATGGCAACGTGCTGCTGAGCTCCAGCTGCAGGGTCTGTGGGCTGACCTGCTCTAGACTGGGCAGGCTGCAGTGCCCAAGGCACTGGGTTATCCTCTGAGGAACAGGGTGAAATCAACCTCTTGATGAGCTCTTAGTTAATTAACTGCAGCCTGCTGTACCCTGGGGGAGACAGAGGTCCTACAGGAGATGTAGCATCTGGCTGTGCAACCAAAGGCTCTGCCACCGTGCAGGAGGTGAAACAAGGAGGCACAGGAGGGTAGTGCTCTTTCTTAACTGGGGGGCTTCATTTGGTAGCTTCAATATTTAGTAGACATATTTTTGTGTTATTCTATATCTTAAAACACATCCTGAAGTTCAACACAAACCACTGTCACAGGCCTGAAGTTGAAAAGCAAGACAGGGCTTATGGTGTATCGTGCGTGCATGTGGATCTAATTATCGGGGGAGCATTAACAAAATAATCTCTCTCTGCTGAGGCTTACTAGGGCTCCCAAGACATCATCTGAGAGAAGCATTTGACATCTTTAGAGTGTTAAAGCTAAGGATTTTTCACATTTTTTTTTAGAGCTAAACATGTGGGATGCATACAATATATTTTTCCATTCTAATTAGCATTTTCATTGGCTAAATTGTGCCCGGCCCTGATAGTTTTAAGAGACACACGGATTCCACACACCACAGGGACTGCCGAGGAAAACAGATAGGCAAAGACAGTGTAATTATGCAGGATTTTAAGCAGCTTCCACTTAAAGCAGTGAGTGGTGTAATGCTAGTCTAAAAGCTTCAACCAGCCTTTGATGTAAAATTTAACTATTGAAAGAGAGAGATGGAGGAAGAGGGAGAAGGAGAAAAGAAAAAAATCCCTGAACAGACTTTGCAGTCTGGAGCTGCATAAAAACCACTGATCAAACACTGATCAGCTGCGTGCCATGATTTGAACGGAAGGAGAGGAGAGCTGAAACCTCGGCTTGAAAGTTGTTTCCTTCCCAGATGCAAACTCAAAAGATCACCCATCCGCTTGGTATTTAATTTGCAATATTGATGCGCTAAGCTGCTCACGCGCACAGTAAATCAAGGAGCGAGGAGCAGAAGATAACTGCCAGCCCACACGGACAGTGATCACTTCATTTATTACCCAGGGAAGTGTGTCCATTTTGCAAAGAGAAGTGGCATTTTCCTCGCTCGGTGGCACTAAGTGTCTTATTACAGCAGGACTGCCAGGGCAAGAGACTTATTGACAGCTTGGGTTAAAAGTGCCAAGCGCCCCGTGACCCTAACTCAGTGAAAGCCAGCCTGATGCAGACGTGGCCACTCATATCTCTTTAAAGGACACAAATATGATGCAGTGATGCGAGAAGTTCTCAGGAGTTTTTTACCTGGGAAACGATGTGTCTGGAAGGGAAAATAAAAGGATTTTGACAAGCTGCCCACGCCAAATGTGAAGTGCTTTGCTCTCTCCTGGAAGCAAGTGGGGTAAGCCTGAGGAGATACACCTTCCCAGGCCTGCTGGGACACAGCTGGGCTGTCAAACCCAGCCTTTGCCTCTGCTAAAACAGGCCAGAAGCTCAAGAGCTCAAGAGACGAAAAGCAAGAAATACCCGTTCCATCACCCGCGACAGCACTTCCCCACTAGCAGCTTTCAAGCAACTAATCAAAAAAGCAAGCACAGACCGGTGTAACGCTTGAAACGTGCCATTGCCTTTGCATGTCACTGTCATCCATCCTCGCATGCTCCCAAGCCAGTGGTCTGGTTTTGAGGTGAGGCACTGGATAGCTATTGCCCGTGAGGCTGAGGGGAGCATCGCACAGTGATGCAGCCCTGTAGGACGGCGCTGCCTCTCGCAGGAGCAGGCCAGAAGCTTTTGCACTGAGTTTGTAAGGTCTCAGAACCGAGGTTTTCGGGCTGTGCTTGGTCTAAACTTTTCTTGACCTGCCTCCAGCTTTCTTTTACTTTGTTTTGCTTCATTTAGCTGTGACAGAAAATTCTCTAAGTGACCGTGTGTGCAAAGCTGATTTGTTTTACTTTTGTGTATCTTTGCATGGTACAGGCACACTTTTATAGAGATAGCAGTTACTCTCTGCAGAATGAGACTTGTATGACTAATATAATAATGTAGACGAGGACAGGTCTGCTACAACAGCCGTTGAGAAGTGGAGACACGGGATGAGGCGCAGAGGAGCACAGGCATGGGATGGTGGCACATCATGGGACACGATGGGGCACAGGTGATCCCACAGCTATAAACAGCTCTCCCATAGTGAGTTCAATAAAAGTGGAGCTGGACAAAACTGGTTTTAGGGTAAAAAAGAGAACAAAGCAATAGTACCCAACATATGCCTCTGTACTCAGCACTGGTGAGGCCCCACCTCGAGTGCTGTGTTCAGTTCTGGCCCCTCTGTACAAGAGGGACATTGAAGTGCTGGAGTGTGTCCAGAGGAGAGCTACCAAGCTGGTGAGGGGTCTGGAGACCAAGCCATATGAGGAGAGGCTGAGGGAACTGGGCATGTTTAGTTTGGAGAAGAGGAGGCTGAGGGGAGACCTCATTGCCCTCTACAACTACCTGAAAGGAGGTTGTAGAGAGCTGGGTGTTGACCTCTTCTCCCAAGTGAATAATGACAGGACCAGAGGAAATGGTCTGAAGCTGCAGCAGGGGAGGTTTAGATTAGCTATTAGGAAGAATTACTTTACTGAAAGAGTGGTCAGGCACTGGAACAGCCTGCCCAGGGAGGTGGTTGAGTCACCATCCCTAGAGGTATTTAAGAAATGTCTAGATTTGGCACTTCAGGGCACACTCTAGTGGCAGAGATTGTAGGGGTTTTTTTTGTGTGTGTATGATTGGACTTGATGATCTCAAAGGTCCTTTCCAACCATGAAGATTCTATGATTCTATGATTCTATGATATGTAAAAGGCACCACATATAGTAAATTCCTATGAAAGCTGCAGACCAGTGGAGAAAGACGAAGGTGTAAAAAAACACTTTAGCAAACTTATGAAAATGACTCCAAGTGTATCCTAGATGGAGGAAGGAGATATCATCAACCTGACCATCACAATCCTCCCCGCAAAGCACTCCAGATGCCCCGACTCACTGCAACACCCCCAGCCCCACCAGATGGAGACCATCCACCTCAGGGCATGGAGGAGCAGAGGATGGGCGAGCCTGGCACCAGGAAAAGGGGTAAAAATTAAGTGTGTGTGAAATGATTTTAAATGCACCGTTATTCTTTCTTTTTTCTGTAACAATTAGATCTAGACTAGCAGTGACTCTTGAATTACTGTTAAGGTTTCAGTTAGTAGAAAGTGAGCTTCCTCTTCACCTGTAAACAAGAGTTTTAACATAAAAATTGCTGGAATTAATGGAATGTGGTGACATCAAAATTACGGAGAGGTCACGTATAGGAAAGGAGTCTACTGGTCTTCTGCGGGTTTGCTCTGGCTGTCACAATTCCCATGCCTGAGCCATGGTATGGGGTGACTTCTGGAGGTCAGAGGAGGCACGGCTGGGACCTGCACAGCACAGCCTGTTCTGGGTGAGGGACAGCTATTTCAGCAGAGAGCGGCCGCGGTGGCAAGCTTTCACCCACCACGAGGAAATTGCTGCCTTTCCCAGGAAAGGGAACATGAACGGATCCCACCAAGGAAACAAGAATCCTGGGACAGATGAGCTGCAACACACATTATTTATGCTAAAATACTAAAGATCAGGCCAGAAAATGCTATAGCCAAATTGATTTGGAAGGGCCAAGCTGGATTCATGAGGAGGAGGCTAGCAGAGGACGGTATGTGTATAATCTGTAACTTAACCCAGGCTGCAGTGATATGGAGACACCAGCTGTCATACCCTTCCACAGACACACAGAAAACATTTAACATGATTTAACAGGACTATTTGGATCAAGTGATGTCGAAGTTTGTTTTTCACAAGACCTTTGCTGATAGTGTTTTCTTTATGGACCTTCCCCTGCCAAATTGTCGTGAAAACTCAGCAGAATGCAAATTCTTCTCCATTTTCCCTGGGAAAAGAAAAGCACTGCAGTTCAGTGGGGCTACGAGCAGGTATTAAGTCTTCAACAGTCTTTAATCAAGTCCTTTTCTTTTTCTTTTTTTTTTCCTTCACAAATGGGGAAAGGAGTATTTCCAGCTGCTAGGTTAAAGCACTTGGGAAACACCAACCGCAAAAAACTAGAGGCTTGGGAGGCCTGGGAGGGCTGGTGTCCAATGCATTATCGTGCAAACTGCACCATGTAGAGCACCGACTACCAGTTCTGTAATCACAGCTTTAATGAACTCCAGGAGGTGCAATGTGCTTTGAAAACCTAGTTTTTGGATGGACATATCTGGATGCCAGATCCAAGTCAGCCTAACCAGCTCAGTGGAACTAAACTTATGGATATCATCCAGCTTTGGATCAATAGAAGCACAAGACTCTGGCAGCTCTTCAGATGGGCCAACCTTTTCAAAGGTCATTGCCAATTTTGCAATACCAGATTTGTAGTCTAATGCTCAGACCTATGCCACCTGCTTTACAGATACACAGAAAAGCTGGTCTTTGCTCCAAAGACCTTACTTTCTAAACACATGGATCCCATACAGGCAAGGCTGCCACTAGAATTAATAGTCTACTAATCACGTTAGCTTTTACTTTTCAGCATATGCTGATGCCATATTTCTGCAGCCAAGTTATCTATAACATGTTGGATAGTTCTGTCTGCTTCTAATTTTCAAATAATAGTGGGAAAATTTTAGATTTAATCAGAAGAACCTGACATTATTCTATGCTTTTTTTCTTGGCATTGCTTTCATGATTCAAAACCACTTCCAGTGCCCTGCTTTCAAACTCTTAATAGAGATGGGGGTGGAAATACCCAAAATTTCCTGTCTCCATCATTATGAGTGGGACACACTCAAGAGGTGAGCTGGTTTCCCATTACTTGCTGCAGAGCCTGGACCTCCCGTGTCGCCACCCCAGCACCAGGGTGGCTCACACAATCTCCAGCCCAGCAGCCACCCCATACCTTGACCAGGGGCCACAGGGCAGGAGAGAGGATGCTGCTGGGGAATATCCCTCCTCGAGCCTTTCTGGAAAGCAGTCTAACCGCAGGACCTGCTGCAGTGCCCCACTGCCTTCCAAAGCAGCTGGCGGTGGGGAGGGCGGGCAGGGCTCTCCTGTACAAGTGGATGGAAGGGTCCAGAGGGTGTAGTACCTTGCGGCGCTGCCACAGTCCTTGCCTGAGTTTGTCCGTGTGCTGTCAAAGGAAAGCCCTGGGGAATGTTTTGCTGCGGTACGTTCCTTTTCCCATCCTGGCAAGATAAGTCATAGAGCAGGGCAAGTTCATTATGTTCCATGTTTGTTGATCTAAGTGAGACAGAATGAACTAAGACTGATTTTATTTGGCTGGAAAAGGCTTAACAGCAGCTGATATTAAACACCTCTCATGTGAAGCAGGGACATTGGTACTGAAAGAATTATAATGACTTAATGTGAACATTAATAAAGTGTTCATGAATAATACATTTAAAATTATTACCTAGATATTGGCTGGCTGGAGCTCCAACCTTAGCCCATATTTCTCTGGCACTATTTAACCTCGTCACTAATTTAGGGAATTAGAGGCACTAGAAATCCTAGCTGTGGGGGAATATGGATAGATTTAATAGTATAATCCTTGTCCCATTCACACACTGTTTCCCTTTTCCTCCTATAAAAGAGGGTAACAGATAAAACGAAGTCTATGGATGAAGTCCATAAAATGAAGTCTACGTTGAGTCTATGGCCTCTCCACACAATGAGATGAGGCTTCCACCAACCCAGGCCATGAGGTGTCCATAGGAGCTCATCAGAAGCGTGGGAGTTGCAAGTGGGGCTGCAAGTGTCTCCAGCAGGTCCCTGATAGTGCCACACTATAGTTGATATGGCCAACTACTGTGTTGTGTCTGATGAAGCAGACAGCAAATTCAGCCCATCTCCTTTTGATTGCGAGAGTCAAGATTAGGATTCATTTGGAAAACATTCCACTAGCCAGAATTTTCCAAGCAATGGATGGAGGAGGCTTGTAAAGTAACACTTACACTGGACTTCTCTCCTCTTTCCCTGTTGGCTGCTCAAGGAGCTGTACCCATTTCCAATTACCCATTCCAATAGTGAGGACACCCCCATGTACCTCCTACATGGCTGCTTCTTGCAGCCAGAAAACTGTACTTCTAGTAAGTGTATTCGTAACACAGGGTACAGGTACGCGAACAGCTTACCCTGAATGAAGTGGAGGTAAGGATTTACAGAGTCAGTGTAGCTGCTAGTGGGAAATTCTCAGAGGCAGCCTCTTGCCTTGGAGCAAATTTCCCTTTATGGTTAGGCAACTTTTCACTTACCACAGGCTGTGAATGGGACCTTGCTGTAGGAAACTTGATGTGATATAAATGCACATCCCCACAGTCACTTGTTTGTATAGCTGTACCTTTAGAAATAAGAGTTGCAACTAGAATAGAGCTTGAAAAGAGCCCTGCTGTTGGCCAAACAATGCTTTCAAAGGACTTTCAAACACTGCTCATGTGGGATTTGTAAATTGTTTTGCTGTACGAATCACTGCGGCACCCGAGCCCATTTCAGCCTGGGTCTGAAGCATGGTTTATAGTTAAAAACACCGTGCAGCTGTAATACAATAACAAAGCAGTTCCTCTGACTAAAGCTGGCTGCGGTCCTAGGGTCTTTTCTCTTGCTTTCTCAGTCACACCCTTCCCTTAAATCCCCTCCTGGGTCATGCAGCTGACCCCAAGTCTGGGGCCTTTAATGGTTAGTCTAAACCAGAAAAATGATTTTCCAGACCAGAACATTTAGGGTTTGATATATAGCTAAAGTTTGAGCTTTAGTACTGTCTCATTTTGCAATGCCTGACCTTACTGATGTGCCCCCAGCTGGTTTTCAGAAACTGATCTACCAGGAGAAATATTCATCCTTGAATTCCCAAGCACCATAGGTGTCGTGTGGAAGCCACCAGAAGGCCATGCCGAATGCACATCCACACGTCTCTCCTCTGCTAAACCCCAAACCCCTGTGTCCCTTCAGGAGCTTAAGCATCTGCAGCCTTTCCACCACTCTTGGGTAGGCACATAGGTGACAGCTGTTGTCTTTCCTCCACCAGTGTTAGCACCCAGAGAAGGCGGCCAGCACAGACCTGCATGCACTGCCAGGCACGGCCACTCCTCCCCAGCAAGCGATGCTGTGCAGGACCGTGCTTTAATTTGGGATTGGGACAGGGCTAAGCAGAAGGGACATTTTTTGCATAATGTACCTGTTTTCATCATCAGAATCTTTTGGAAGATTGAATTAAAGTAAGGGAATGCATAGAAATATGTCTTTGCAGTAACCCAATTTGAAATTTTGAATTTTTGAATGTGATCCTTAAAAAAAAAACAACTTTTTTTTTTTTTTTTTAAGAAAACCTCAAAATCTGCAGAGAAATATTCCCCAGATTTCTCCAATTTTTTTCCAAACTGAAACTCCTGTCCAAGCCAGGCACTTTCACAGAAACAAAAGCAGTAACAATGCCGGGTCATTAACACTGTATAGAAGCCCAGTTTCAGCTGATTGTGTTGGAAACATTCACATTTTCAATATCTTTTTCTTCTTTACCAGTTCTAATAAACCACACAACTTAGGGGAAAGGGGATACTACAACACACCAAAAACTTAGTAGTTCTCCTCAGTGCTCAGTGACGTCTTTAGCAAGCCAGGTGCCTGGTTTTGTCATCAATCCAGACATCACCCCAGCCTGCAGCCCACCTTGCAGCACAGGAGAGTGCCTATGTGCTGCACGAGCTCTACTTAGACCAGCATCCGCTTTCAGTGATGAAAGTCCACAGGACCAGGTGTCTCTAGGCCAAGCGTTCCAGTAAGTGAAATTTATTGTTTTAATATTCGTTTCTCCCATTTCTCCATCAAGGGATCTTCCATTGCTAAATCAACATGACTCAGCCTGCTGCAGGAAGACAGAAAACAGGACAAGCGTGCAGACCATCTAAAAATAAAATGGAGCCAAAGAGGTCCTCTGCAATACTGAGTTTTACTACAGCACCAAGATGACTCAAGAGAGCTACTCTGTGAGGCCAATGGAAGAAGCAAGTAGCAAGAAAAGCTTGTAATTGGTGTCAATATGACAAGAATGGGTGAAAATCGTCTTGGTCTCCACATTAAAGATGGAACTCTGAGATCCTGCACAAAGCAGAAGCAGGGATTGGGTCCCTCCAGCCCAGTGCCTTTATCATCACACTGGTCACAGCGGAGGGCAGGAAGGTTTGAGGGTGAGCATTTGCTGTGTGCTTTACCTCTTTCTCTGTGCCCAAGGCCAGAAGGATAAAAGCATCTCCTCTCTCAGTGTCCACTGGCTATTTCTCACTGCCAGAGAAGGGAAAATGGGGCTCCACAACACCCTGTCTTATGGATGGCCCAAATGCACCACCCAAGGGAGAGCAGAAATAGCATCTTCAGCCTTCCCACAGCAGCCGTCCATGTGGGAGCCACTAGATCTGCCCCTCCCCGTAAGCAGCCCATCCAGCTCCTACAGGATACGTGGAAGTGCTCTATTTCTAATAATGCTGAAGGACAGTAGTCTCTGATGGTATGTAGTGCACAAAACCAGGGTAAAAATATGATCCAGAGGGTTTACAATCCAATTAAAGAGTTTAATTCTTTATACACACTGTAAAGCTGAAAATCCAGGGTAGGTCCATTTGAAAACAAAGCAAACCAGATAAATGTGAGCTGTTTCACACTGGGCTATGGGTATATTTATGTGGAAGACTGAAAAAATAAATTAGTGGGTTTTTTTCTGATAATGTAAATACTCCCAAGAACACTGGAGATCCCAGCGAAGTCATCTGGACGGGGAGATAATGCAGTGCAGATGTGAAAGTGCTTGAAGGGAAAGAGGGAGTGTCCAAGCCTTTCCCGAGACTCTCCTAACACCCTTATGACAGTGATCTGCCTCAGTGTTGTTGTTGGCATGGCTCGCTCAGCAGCCGTCACAGCCCAGCTTCATAATTGAAGCTACAGGCCCAATTCATTAAAAGAAGATTTACTGGTGTTAAGAGGGTTTTGTTATAGATCTTGTTTTCATAAATGGGGCTCTACAGTGCATTATGCGTGTGATTTACAGACGAAAGAAAAAACTTTGCATTACGGGGAGAAGTGCATGTGAGCAAGGTTCCTGGAGTGAGAGAAGTTTAGTATGGAAATGAGAGACGAATCTGGTGGAGAAGGAATTCAATCTCCTTGTATCTGCTGGTGCCCCAGGAGATGTCACAGCAAGACGCAACTGCACTGGGGTTGTCGCGGTGCTCCGTGCACCACTCTGCTTCTGCTCCTGTTCTGTGCACTCCAGAAGCTCCAGGGGAGGTGGCAAAGGCATGCTAGACATCTGGGTACAGTATAATAAATAACGTTAAGTAAATAAAGACCTAGTGGACATGAGTAGTGAAGTCTTGGGCATGTCATGGCTCATCCTAAAATGGATGCCTAAAAAAACATGCTCCCCAATTGCCCCCCTCTTTTCATCCACTACAAAGGGAGCCAGGGTGACTGGCCCCAGTCAAGACGAAATCCCTCCACAGGTCCCGATTTAAGCCTAATTGCCATGTTCAAATCCCAATTGCCCACGTGGCAGAATACAAACAGCGTGGCTATGTACAGTGCTATCTACAAGGCACAAGCAACACAATGGCTGGATCCAGATGGGGAAATCCTGAGGACAAAGCAAAACTCTTCTAGTCCCCTTTCCCCTCCCTTAAAACAGTTTATGCCTCTTAGCCTTCATGTCTAAAGTGCAAAACAATTGAGTAAAATATCCCGTTCCCTTACTGAACCCTTTAGATTTCTGTTACTAAAAGAGCAGCTAAATTATTTTATCAAAAACCTGTGGAAGCTTCTAATTTTTATGGGTTTTGTCTCTCAAAAGCCATAAAAGGAAATTAATGTAATTAAAAAACCTAATGAGTAATGCACAGCTTAGTATCACCCCTGTCAGAGCTGCTCAAAATCCATGACACCCAGGAGTTAACAGACTTATAGCAGTCAACAAGGGAAATTGCTGTGTGTTTTGATTTATGACATTATGTTATAGTTATTTTGCTCTTGCAATACCAGATATGCTGTAGTGACCTACAAGTGACACACGGCTCTTCCAGAGGGTGTCCTGTTCACAACAAAGCAATTTCCCTGACCAGATCTTGTGCACACAAATCTTTCTCTGGAAACATTCATTCACATCTTTACAAGTGATTCACTCACTATAGGGATATCATCAAGGCCAAAAAAGTTTGTAGGCATTTTAATAAAAAGGAAGTGTGAGGTGAAGCATTTACTGCCTTTAATTTAAGTTGTTCATGTTTCCCCAGCAATCAGGAGCTAGTTTCCAGAGGCCCTGCAGGTGTTCGAGTACACATTGGATTTGACAGGGTCTATTGTTTGTGCCGAGCAGTAGATTTTTAAGCAACATTTGGAAACGTTCACAGAAAAGGGCAATTTTGGACTTGGACAATGGGAGTGATCGTGCAAAAAACATGAAGCTAAGTTTTACTCGCCCAATGGGAGAACAAGGAGCAAAACCATCCTTATGAATCATGAATTCAGTCAACCCAGTGAGTGTCCAAATACTGCAAACTTCCAAAGAACTGTCTAGTGGAGAGGAAGATTCTGCATTTCAAATGCAAGCTGGCTGACAACAAGTGCTTAACTTGGACAATCCCCCACGGGAACCACAGATGACGGCTTAAACCCATAGTTTTAGATCAATCATATTTGACAACCCAGATTCAGGGCTGGGCTTTTTCCATGTTGGAACTTTAAAGTTAGAAGGAGATTAAGAAGCCTGCCTAGTAATTGACATTCCAGCCTGTCAGAGTCATATTATCATGCATAAAACTTCTATTAGCTGAAGAACTCAAAGGTTGCCAAGACAAGTATTCAAAAGCTAGGCAATACCAGGAATAAGGTTGTTACACTGGTTCAGCACTTTAAATGACACAGCCATGTTATCCTTGTGTGGCAGTCTTCACTGTAGTGTCTGTCCTCCACAGAAAACAATTATTATTTTCAAGACAGTATGCGAGATTAGCATTTCTGTGAGTGAAGACCCCATCCTGTACTCTCCCGTACAAATCATGACAGCCAAAACCTGCCAGAAAAATGACAGTTCTATTTGAAGCATGTCTCACCTGATTTTTCAGGATTTTTAAGCATGGCACCTCATCTGCCCAAAGCACAGCTCCCACTGGCTTTCAATGGCACTACCTACCTCTTCAAAGACTATTTGAATGATGTGTCCTATATTACCTGGGGACAGAGGGACAGGGAGGATCCAGCTTTCTGGGGTGGTACCGTCCTTCCTATCCCTTTGCTTCCTTGCTGCAACGCACACTCCCTTTCTGTCTGTGCTCAAGAGAGGATGGACGATGGGAGGTACTAAAATGGCAGTCTGGAAATGAACCTTGAAGACTTCTCTGGTGTTTCAAAGGCTGTTCTTTTAGTCTGTGCTTTGTACTATTGCCATTTCTTCAGTCCTTTCCAGAGAGTGAAAGAACCGTCACCCATCTCACCCTCACTCCCCACCCAAAAAAGGGCACTCAAAAATTTCAGGCCACGTCAAAAAAAGTGTTTTTCATCCTTAACTTGTACCTTGGAAGTAGCTCAAGCTGCATAGTTGGCACTGAAAATCTCCTTGCCCAAACATTTTTAAGTTTGGCAAAATCACAAGCAAGGAAGACTGGAGTCTTATAGCAGGGAAAACTGTTCAACCCAAATAATAAGTGGAGGTTCTAGACCTCTCCATAATAGCACTTAATATAAGAGTTTCTACACATAGTGTTCAAAGCTATTAAGCTGAGGACTGGTGTTCTATAAAGACCTAGAAGGACTGCAGAAACTCCTCTACATTTTCCTGTAGACGTTCCCTGAGATTAGACTGACACCAAGAGTTGTACTGAACTAAATCTGCAGCCAAAAAGTGACAGTGTCTCTTGATTAATTTGAGTAGCCAATCTGCTCAGATTGAAGCACTACATTTCTAGTCTACACTAACAATCTGTAGGACTAACTCATGGACTAGAATTGATCACTTATTAAATCAAGGTGACAACAAATATTCACACAAATCAGCTGCTTTTCTCCTACAAATGGTTTCTTTAAACATACTACGGTTCATTTGCAGAAAGTCCTGTTTGGAAGAGAAAGGAAAAGCATTTGTTTGACACCAACTCTCTCTGTGTGAGCATTGCCTCTCTTTACCTGCTTTTCCCTTTCTAAGGGCTAAAATGTGGGAACCTAAACAGTGACTCAAAAAAGGTTCTGATTTAGATACCTAACATGAGATAGATAACGCTTGAATATTTATCATCCCAGATGCTGTTTTGGGTTTCCTGCTTTATGCTCATCTCTATTATTTTGGATTTTGTTTTCACTGTTACATGTTTTCCCGAAGGCCTCTTGCACTGCAGGAGAGAAGAGCTCCCTGAAGCGGGTTTGTGTAGATCTTTAAAATAATACTGGCTTACACATTAAAAGACAGACACAGCTGCAGTGAAGGGCACTAGGCTTTTGATCTTAAAAAAAGAAGAACCTGGGTTTAAAGAACATTCATTTTACGCAAATAAATCTGTGCAGAAAAACAGCGTAACAGAAATGCGTGCCCTTTAGAGACCGGCGAAAGCAGCTGGTTTGGCTCGTGCAGGAAGGAACCTGCAGGTGCTGGGAATCAGCCAGAGGGTGAGATTCTCAGCTGCTGGGCTCAAACCTGGCCTTCGATGCAGCGGGAGCAGGAGGACATGCTTGAAGAATCAGGGCTCTTGTGATAGCTGTCTCTGGAGAGATGTTCACCCCCTCCTGGCTCCAAGTGCTTGAAGGGAGTTGCTAGGCTCTTTGTATCTATTGAATGCAGATGATACAGAATCATAGATGGTTCAGGTTAGAAGGGACCTTAAAGATCATCTAGTTCCAAGCCCCCTGCCATGGGCAGGGACACCTCCCACTAGACCAGGTTGCTCAAAGCCCCATCCAGCCTGGCCTTGAACACTTCCAGGGATGGGGCATCCACAACTATCTATCTGTATCTATCAGGCTGGATGTTGTGTTTGCATTTTCTTGTGAAATAAAACTTAATTTGAGAAATGCTGGTGGAGAGGTGGTGGCTGGCAGGCATTTCCCTGTAGGGTAGCCTGATAAAAGTCAGATAATGCTTCTGGAGAGATGCAGAGGAGAGTGTGATCTATTACTTATTTGAAACGAGAGGAGTTTCAATTTGCAGGACTTGAAGCCTTTTCTGTTTATTTCTCATTATTTTGTCCTGCTGTCATGACTACGGATTTTCTCCCTCTTCAGTGTCTTTTATGAGTAGCCTGCCTTATCATAGGCAGTATCAGAAGGTGAGGGGACAACAGCAGACAAAAGGAGTAGAACTGCATGTGTTTCTTCCCACCCAGGGAGATATGAAGTACTTGCCTTCATCTCCCTTCTATAGTCTGTAACACCAAAGGGATCATTATAGGTAAAAAATGTTATGCTGTGTTCTGTAACTTGGAAAGGGCTGGCAATTCCAAGGACTGTGTAATGAGCTGAGGCTGACGTAGCACAGGTAATGTGACGGCACTGCCTGCCTTTTGTGTCACCACAGAAGATGAGATGGACCAAGGCATCCACCCATCTCCTAGCTAAGACTGGAAAGAGAAGATGTGTAGAGTGACGGAAAAACAAACATTTTAAGCAAAACAGAGGAGAGAGAATGGAAAAAACACTCATAAAGATGTAGTGCTAGTACAACCTTTTCCTACCTTCAGACCTCAAAACGCTTCACCATTTTCTAAGATGTGAAAGAAAAAAGGGTATTGCCAAGTTCATGGAACCCATTTACATCAGAATAAAGGGTGAAAAATTAACTTAATGCTACTGCACTCTTGAAATGTTCCTCTTTCTTTGTCCCAGCTAATCCTATGACATGGTTCAACACAAATGTCCCTTTCCCCACAACAGAGATTCACTGAGGTCAAAAGTTGGGAGAAAATCTAAGGTAAACTTGGGACTGAGACGAATTTCAGGAAAAATGGGTTTGATTTGGAAACATCTCTTTCAAACTTTGAGAAAAATGTATAAGGTTACAGAGCAGCTGGGCAATTAATTGTTCAGTTCAGTGGGTGTTCCCAGTCATCCTGGGACCCCAGCTCCCCATGAAAGAAATGCCAAGACACAGCTTTCCTCCTCCAGCATCAAGCTAACATGCCTAATCCCTTTCCATCTCAACACAGTCAACAATGAAAAACAAAACCATAGACTTTTATTTTACTCACTGCCTTCAAGCTATTTTCCATACAAGTGTGAAATGTCAAATTTGCCTATGCTGGGTCTGAAACCACAGGACCGGGATTGGACAATTCAATTGTGGTATCGAAGTCAGATGGTATTCTGGGTTACATATTTGGGATTGGAGTATAGGACGGCTGGCATGAAAAGAGCTATGGAGCTCTGGCTGCTAGGGTTTGGCAAGCGGGAAGAAACTGTGGTTAATCCAATTTTGAAAGCAGTCTCTTATTGCTTTACCTCCGTGAAAACCATCACTGGAAGAAACCCTGGGTCTTTTGAAATATTCATTAAAAATAAAAGATCATCCTTTGCCAGAAGAGTCCAGCAGCATGGAGTATATAAACCCAACCTCACAATCTGGGTATGTACCAAGTAGAGCAGAGAGTCTGGCTGCCATACATTGGCTTTTATTCTTTTTTGAGATTCTGGGTTACATGTCAGCCTCTCCTTTTAAAAGTATCCTGTTTTGTATAAATAATTGGATATTCAGTAACTGTAGGAGAAATTGTATCTGTATATATAGGCCGTTCGTTGGAGTAAACTGATTACTAATTACTGGCATCCCAGTCTAGAAAGAGGAATTAAAAACAGAGGGTTTTGGCCAGAGTGTGAGGTGTAAATGGGAATAAGCCAGACATGACACCAAGGGCAGGGAGGAAGGATGGCTATGGGAGGAAAGCAGGATGCTCTGGAGGGGTTTACTGAAGAGTCAAATGCTGATGATGCTGTTTTGGCCAAAGTGGAACTAGAGGTACTGTGTTCAGAACCAAGAGCAGATGTCAGTAAGTAGACAGATGTTTTAAAAGGTCAGTGGTAACCAGTGAATGTTGTGACACTACTGACTAATTTCACATATGTTTTGTTGATCGCTTCCTAGTCCTGGGAAATCCTCTCATAGTGTAGTTGCAAGTCCCCACATCTGGGGAAGCTGCTAAAGCAGAACCCACTTGCCTCAGGGATGCTAGAAGGCCAAACTGGTTAATGGACTGGCCACCTATGAAGAGCAATGCTGAGCCATGTGGTGCAACAGGTGCCTTTACAGACCTGAAGGGAGCTGCTGAGGTCAGGTACCTGCTCCCAGGTAGGCCTATCCTTTGTAAGGTCACAGTGAAAATTGTTTCAGGACAAATGTATATTGATACATGCCTCATAGGTAAATCCAAGGAAGTGCGAGCTCCAGTGGAAGGTTTTCTGAATTTTTTGTCTCTTTCTGTGTCTGCCAAACCTGGAAACTGCCCCTAACAATGTGTCGCAGCGCCAGCGAGAGCAGCAAGCCACTACACCTAATCTACCTGGCCTCCCCCCCCTCATCTGCCACTGTCTCTTTCTGCCCCTTGTCCAGGTTCCAGTTCAACAGGTCTTGGAGCCCACCAGCTCCCACCTAACCCATCTGTCTCCCACCCAACCCCAACCTGTCCCCAAACGCTGCTGCTAAATCCTATTGACCTACCATAGCCTGTTTGCATTTCAGTTGTCTCTCAAGCCCCTTTAATCTTTGGTAAAAGGTGCCTGGTCACCACACAACCCTCTCCCCACCACATTCTTCCCCATCCCCCATGCTGCTCAGTTACCCCAGGGCCGGGATGAAGATCAGCAGTGTCAGGGTGGTGAATGGTCTCCCTGCCAGCCCGGCGTGTCGGGGCTGAGCACACTTGGGCAGGCTGGTCACGGCGGGCCTGGCAGCAGCTTTTCAAGGCCCACCCTGCTCCACCATAGGGCCAAGGTCTCTCCTCTGCCTGGTACCAGGTCAGCTCCTCAGGGACCCTCAGGACTTCCTGCACCCTCTGCCTCAGCTCACCGGTGTGCCTGGGGGGTGGAAATTGATCCCCAGCACCACGGTGTCCCTGAGAGCCCCTAGACCCTCGCTTGGGGCCTGCTGTCACCCCGGGGGCCGGTCCCCTCTCCTTGGGCCTCGCCCAGGCGCCCGGCCCGCCGCGGCCCCACAGCCCCTGAGCCGCCCCTGGTCCCAGCCCGGCGCGGCCAGGCCCGGCAGGTGGCGCTGTTGCAATGGCTGCCGCCGGCGGCCCGGCCCGGCGCGGAGCGGAGGGGCGGGACGGTCGGTGTCCGCGGCGGGGCACGGCTCCGGGGAGCCGCCGGGAGGAGAGCAGCGAGCTCCGCCGGCCCGCCGCCGGCCTGGGGGAAGCGCGGCCGGCGGCAGCGGGGACGACGCAGTTCAGCGGCGCTGCCCGCCGGGGCTGTGGCGCGGTGTTTTGCAGGGCTGCGAGGAAGGGTTGAATTCACCTGTGTAAATTCCCCCTCTCTGATAAAGCCCCGTGATCTGAGGGACGCTGGGGCACCCCTGAGGAGGCTGTGCAGGGTGGGGTGCCACACATGGGCAGTAGCCTCAAAGACTGTACAAACTATGACCTCTTTTCATCATGGTTTCCCTTACATAAAGAACACCAATAAAACAAACAAACAAGCCCACCCCCCCAAAAAAAAAACCAACCCAGAGTAATTTTTCACTGATGGACTCTCTTCTGTGGAAAACAACCAACCAGCCATGGCAGCAGCCCGAGGGCAGCCATCTCCACAAATGAGAGACCTGCAGCCTGCTGGTCTGTCAGTGTTGGCGCAAAATGGCACCTGCCCCAGCAGCGGCCCCGGGTGTGGGAAACCCTGGTGTTTCCTCACAGATTTTGGCTGAGGATCAGGGCCCATCTCAGGAGGGGTAGGGACAGCGTGGCAGTGATGGCAGCCAGCTCTGGGGGTTGCGGTGGCATGGTGGCCATGGCCCAGTCGCCGTGCCTCTGAGGGGGTTTGTGAGGAAGGGGCTGCAGTGCCTCCTTGCTGCCACATGGCTCCTCTGTGTGAGGGAGAAATGGAAAAGCAAGATCTGAGTGCTGCAGAGGGGTGCTGCGAGCTGGGTAGCCAGGAGGGAAAAGGGCCAACTCACTGACGGGCCACCGAGGCCCATGAACGGTTGTCATGCTCTACTGTGTAAAAACAATGTGGACACCAAAAGGGGGAACAAGTGCTCGACAAAGATGACCCAAAGTGAAGGGAGACACATGTCACAGCCATGTTTCTTGGCTCTGCTAATGTCTTTTCTCTCTTCACCTTCAAGCATGAAGAGTCCAGGAGAACATTGGGGAGGGAGGTCCACTACTGCCTTCCCAGGAGTTTCCACTGAAGAGCACTGTCAAACCCTTGTCAGACCAAGAGCTGTGGTTACTAACCGCTTGTAAAGGGGAGTGCAAGCCAACAACCACACTCCAGTGAGGTTCGTGGGCTGACAGGAGATCAGAGGTCAGCTGCAGCAGTTTTAAACAAGTGGCTCTCCTGAAAGGAGCTTGGCTTTTTTACTGCCCTGCCTGCATGTAATTGAGTTTTTTGTTTCCCTTCTCAGCTTGATCTCTTCGCTTCGCTGCTCCACGGCTGTTATGAACTCCTTCAACTATTTATATGGTTCAAATGTACCGACACTGCCTAAAAAATTCCTTAAGGCAGAGTTTTAGGAAATTGGTCAGAAGTCTTAGAAACTGAGTCATTGGGGATGGGTTGAACTTTGCTTTTTTCTTCCAGCTGCCTGCTGTGTGTTTGTCAGATAGGGATTGAACTGAGAAACGGTCCTGGAGTTCAAACGCCTTCCCTGCTGCAGCGAGGTGGAGCATGGCACAGGATGCAGCTTATCACAGATAACAGCTGTGTGTATCAGGGGTCTCCACTTCCCTCTCCCATGCTCCTTGCTCGGCTCCCTGCCTCTCCCGCGCACGCTGCGTGGAGGGAAGCTGGGGTGGGATATGGTTTTCAAACCCATTCACAGCTCTTCAGCCAGATGAAATCTGTGTCACAGGGCATACCACGCAGATTCAGCAGTAGAGGGCAGTTCCTATCTCAGGGGGAAGGAGAATATAAGAGATAAATATATCTCTTTTGCCTTACGAGGCATGAGTTACACCTGTCAACCCTGGCTAGTGAAATGTGGACCTATATTACAAAACTCTACTGCTTCACTCACATAGTTAAAGCAGTATAATTTCTCAGCAGTCAACAAAACTGTACAGACATAAATGTAGACACCAACATGTAGCCAACAGTGAATTATAAGTTCAGCTGGAATAGATATTCTGCTCCATAGAGCTGTGTGCACAGCAGGCTTTGGTGGTTGTGGTATGAAAAGTTGGGGGTGGGGGAATTCTGGACATGTAAGAAGATAAAAAAAAATTAAAAAATACTTTTGTGAAGGGAAAAAAAGGGGTTTTCAAAGAGCATTTTAGGAAGTTTGAAATGAATCCGCAATTGTTTCATTATTCCCACTTCCCGCAAATCCTCCTTCTAAATCTGTTATCAAAAACATTACCCAGGGATTATTAAAACACCAACACCATAGCCAATAATCGTTTTATAATGAAAATGCAAAGTACACAGCAATAAAAGGCACAATGTTCTCCGTGAACATCCCCTTATTACGAGTTGACAACATCCATGAATTTTGTTTTTCACTTCTCTGGGGGAATCAAGGATGACTTTTACATAAGGAATGTTTCTGCTTAAGATCTGGCCCAGGAGCTTGGTGGCCTCTGTTTGACTGTCCTGACCCACTTCCCTGCAGCGACTGTGATTCCTGGGGGCCTGTATTTTTGGCATGGTGCTGATATCCTTCAGGGGACCTTTGGCTGGACTGTCCGATTTGTACGAGAGCTGCTTACGGTAAGGAGGGTGTTGCAGGAAGATGGAGGTGCGTCTGCACTGAGAGAGAGAAGGAGATGAAAAGTAATGCAGAAGGAAAAAAAACTTTTATGGATTCTTTTCAGCTTCGGGCACTCAAGAGGAGGCTGAGAAGGGAAGGAAATAAGAAAAGCAGCATATCACGAAGTGAGTAGAGCGGTGACATTTTACAGCAGTCGAAGATCTCCTCCACAGTGTTTGTACTCCTTTCATGTGGTGTTATCAGAGTTCTTTGCAAGGGTTTATTATCGTGTTCTCCCAGACAGAAAGCAGACAGCCATCCTGTGACCCACATCCTGAGTTTTACAGCCCTCCTTGTCCTGTGCCATCTGGGGTATTAATAGTGTGACCCACCACTGGGAGAGCAGAGGACTTCCTTTATACTCTAAACATTAATAATAATGAGAAACTGGGACAAATGACAAGCCTTCCTGCCCACAGAATGTCATAACCCTGCCACTTCAAATGACGCGAGCTGGCTAGGTCACCGTGCTGTTTGCTCAGCAGGTTTCAGGTAGCTGCTGTTGTTGCTACTACAATGAGACTGAGGCTAAAGGCCATACCTGGGGCAGCACACAGAAAGTAAGTCTAAATATTCTGCAGACTAAATGGAGTAGGGAAGGGGTAAGAGGAGAAGCTGAAACTCCCTGGTTAGGGCAGCATCTTTCCACCCAGCACTTCCCAGGAACTGGCTGTTAAATCAATGGCAAAGCGAAATACAGCAAACCCTTGAAGTACACTGCTGCAGAGCAGTAATATATCCCCTCAAAGAGATTTAAGGACTTTGTTCCTATTTTTTTTTTTTTTTTGGCAAACATTTGCCTTGATCTCAGTTATCATTACAAGAATTTTTCTTATTTTAAGGGGTAAAAGGAGGGAGTTGGCTTCCTTCCTTTCTGCATCACCCCCTGAGGTGTGACACTTCTGCAGGCTGGCATTAGCACCTCCCTGCATAAATGGTGCAAAGAGACTCCCAGGGGGCTGTTTTTCTTTCCGCCAAGGAAGGGAAGATTCAAAGCAGAACAGAGAGAGAGATAATATAGCCTTAATTGAACCTGCACATGCATACCGTTGTTACCCAGGAAAGGTCAAACATGCTCTAGGGGTGTAAGAGGTTGGTGGAAGAGATAAAGAAGATGAGGTGTGCGTAGAGTAAGATAAGAGCTAAAGGTCTTATACAATTAGCCAAAGGTCAGGCGTGTGTGGACTAGTGTGGCAAAGGGTGAGTGAGCTGGTGGCTCTGCAACTGGTGCTGGAGAGGGGGTGAAGGGGAGCCCTGCAGCTGGGAGGGTTTCTGGTTGGCTTAGCAAGAAACCTTCTGACTGAGGGCTGAACTGCATCTATTCATCCTTAGCTGCCCCCATGTTTCCCACTGACTTGCTTTGCAGGCCAGGGTGGGCCTGAGCACCTACAGATTTGTCTGGAGGGAGCGTAGACTATGTTGGCCAGCCCCGTCTCCATCTGATAGCAGACAGCAGAACATCTGACCACCTGAAGCGTGTCATGGGAGTGCTGGCCAGGTAACATCCAAGAGCAAAAGCAAGAGATGGCTCCCTGCTGGTGTCAGCCAGCATTAGCCTTGATACAGCCGCCCACCTCTTTGCAGAGAGGGTGGGTGCAGCTGGGTGGGAGCAAGTGCAGAAAGGTGTCTGCCCTCATGCCTTCACCTTTCCTACTGGGCTGTGTGTGTAGGCTCCCCAAGACATGTTCAGCCCCTCACTGTGAAGCATTAGGTCTTGGGGTAACAGGACAATTTGATCCCTAGGTGCTCTGGGGACTTCTTCCTGGTGTAGCTGATAGCAAACATGCCAATTCCATAGCCATACATATGGCCGCTTCTGAAAAAAAAGTAATGAAGAATATGCGTGCATTGACTTAGGGACCAAAACTAAAGTGAAGAGTAGGAACGAAACCTCCCACCCATTAGCAATTGGAAAGAACTGAATGCCTGCCTTCTCCTTCCGAATAGGAAAATTGGTTTCTACATTCAGATTGGCTGGAAGATGGGATTATGCTGGACTGAGGTTTTTGTACTTCAAGAAGGTGGGGAAGTGAGATCAGATTGGCTGGATGATAGGAAGAAAAAGAGAGCAAAACTGCCACTGTGATTTCCATTTTCCTAGGTCTGTCTGGTCTCCTGTTCCACAGGTCTGTTGGTGACAGGTAAGGAGTACCAGGATGAATCCATTGCTTTTCCACAGCAATGCACGTGAGCATGACAGTAAGGTCTAACCTGCTTGTGAGCCAGTGACAAAAGACAGAGCTACACATTTTAGCCATGAGCAGCCTATGCTTTTGCCTGAAAAAAAAGTTGGGGTTTTTTTTTTTTATATTAACTTGATAACTTAGCTCTCTTGAAGTCCTATCAGCACAGATACAGAGCATGCCATTCTTTACTGCAACGCAGCCAAAGTAAACTATCCCAATGCCATATCAACGTGTGCAAAGGGAGTGGAAAATACTCACATGGAGTGGAAAATGCTCTGACACCGTAGGTTCACCCAGTGCAGATGGCTGGTTGCCAGGCAGTAAAGGAGGAATCAGCTCTCGCACAGAGGCAGAATGTACCCTAAAGGCGGCGAACAAACAGAACACAACTTGGAAATGAGTGACCTACAGTCAGTGCGGATCTGAGAAAGTGCGGATGTGGAAAGTAATTCTTTCAAGTAAACACAATTTCTCTACCTGATGGTGTAACAGGCCAGTCACAATGTCAGGTTTTGAAATAGCAGGAGAACACTGCAGCCTTTTAACACTTCACCAGTACATTTATCTTTCTCAAAGGCAATGCAAACATCAAAGCACATGCTCCATTTTGCCCCATGATAACAACATCAACACCATCCCAGAGGAGCATATCCATGCAAAATCTTTATTTGGAGAATGTCTTCTCTTTAATAACAGCACCCCTCCAGTTTACACAAAAGCCCAAAACCACAGAATTTGCATTGTGCAGAAAAAAATACAAAGAAAATTCTTAAAACACATTCATCTTCTGATATCATATAAATAGTATTTTAATTGCTTACCTCTATTTCCTCTCTTGTTATCCCTCTAAATCTGTCTTTGGGATAGTTAGAGCAGAGAAACATGAGAATGACATAGTATTAGTTTTGGAGATAGGCCACAGTACCTTGAAAGTCAGTGTGGAGAATTATCTGCATTGTGTAAGGACAAAGACACAAGGATACTGATATACTGTCTAGCACATATATCTCCTTGTTTTCCTTCCAGGTTAGGAATGGCTTTTGGAATGGTTCTGATTATTTTCTCTGCTGGTCCAGAGCTCAAAAGAAGGCTGAGATTGCTGCTGTTGAGGGTGGAAAGTTCCCCCTTCATTTTATAATCTGTATGTTATTGCGGTTTCTCTTGGCTGGGAAATGTAATTTTTATTTCTAATCTCAGCCATGTGTCGGTCAATTCTGACTTAAGTTCCCTTCACCCTCTCCCTGCTGTGCAGCTCTGCAAGCCATATTGCAAACATATTTTTCAGCATGGGTGGGAGGTAGCATTGCAGTTTTGGGCTTTGCTATTGATATCAGGATTTCCCTTTTTCTTTGTTTGAAGCATTTTTTTTCTTTAAAAATAGAGTTGATGGTAAACAGCTTTCATTTAATCCCCAGGGGGAGGTGCAGTGAACATTTTCATATGAGTTTGAATAAGAATTAAATCACCATTTCCCAACTTTTTGAATGAATTCAATGATATAGTCATCATCTCATGAAATCTTCAGCTTGATCTTTTATTGGGATTATGCAGAAGAATAGAAGTTTAAACTTTGGAGACTCCACGTGTAATTAAATCTCACTGAATTAGGGCTGCAGCATCGTGTCTTATTGCCAGTGAAGGGAAATTAGGGGATTGTTTGATCCTCAACCGAGAAAATACCCATGTCCTCCAAAAGGACAGTGTTACAGAAAACGTTCAAAAATCTGACAAGCTGTCAACCCTTTCCATTCCTTTTAACACTGTTTTGTCTCTCTTCTTTCAGATGATGGCTCCTGCCACGTAAAGGTTCACTTCTCACATATACTTGCCTCTATCAGATCTTGAACCAGGAGAAAAGTGCCCACTTTGCAATTGCAAGAACTTCTGCCATTTAAAATGCAAGAGCATTTCACTTCTCTTCCAATCGCTCCACTGGTTTTTCCTTTGAAAAGAGGCAATGAAGAAAATATCAACATTTTAACCCAAAGAGAAGGTTGAGTACTATAAAACTAACATTCAGCTGGCTGTCCATGTGGCAAAGGCAACAGGATGTTGGTCCTAGATATTAGTATTGATTTATGATATTAAACAAACTGAAATATTTTACTAATTTCTAATTACTTATGTAAATAAGCTTGACGGGACTGGTTATTTTTGAAGGGTGAGATATTCATTCTGTTACTTGACCACTTTAAGCATATGTTGTCCTTAATTTTTTTCGAGAGTTATTGGATGTTTCAGTATATGGACTATTTGCTCCCAAGATCAGGAGCTGAGTCAAGGAAACTTGATGGGTTTGGTAAAGGATAGTTGTCAGTAATGACTAACCTGCCATAAAACCTGTAGCATGAAATGCAACCAAGGGGAGGTTTCTTGAGTTAGTAGCTGACAAGCGATGCTCAGTCAGGAATGTTGTTGGGCATTTCAGTCACCGGCGATCCTGAGTCATTCAAAGGGATCTCCCTCCCGCATCCCACCCCCTTTTTAGCTGTGATGGCTGTGGGATTTGAAACACATACTTAACAGCTCTTCTCGGACCACACTTCTGTCTAGTTCAAAATGCCAGGAGGCCGGAGTGGGATCAGCAAACAGCGGTTCGTCGTGGCAGCAGCCTTCCCGCTGGTGCTGCGGGGAGCCGCAGGAGGGAGCGCTTTCCCCTCGGAACACCGCATCTCCCGAACGCCTCTCCCGCACCCGCCGCTGGGCGCCCCGGGGACTCGCCTGTCTTTGGCCGCATGGGCGATTAAAGCGGGACTTCAGTAGCCCCGCAGCTCACGGGTGAGTCTTCTGTCTCAGACAGAAGAGAAGAGCCGGAAACATTGGGTTCGTTGTGTATCTTCCTGGCAATTTAGCACTGCCACCAAGTGCTGTTACCGTCGCTAGCCCCTTAGGCTGACTATCCATTCTGGATTTCAACGGGGTAAATGGAGGGAGACGGCAGGTCCTATTTAGCTATCCATCTCCTGGGGAATCCCCCCATTAAACATTTTTTAAATGCATAAACCAGGCACGGGGTTTTTTTGCATGATTTTCTGGGAATGCTTGTGAAACCGGTATCTTCCCAACCGAGCACTTCGATAACCCGTCATCCAACCCCGGCTTCCCCAGCTACACCAGTACAGCCACAGCACAAGCTGGATACAAAACAGCTTGTAACAACATGATTTCTGAGCTTCTAGCTCTGCTCCTCCTCCTGAGAATAAAGATAAACGCGGAGTTCTTCACTGCCGCTCTGCAGTCACACGCCTGCCTTGCAGGAGGCACTGGAACCAGATGGCCACATCCTCCTCTGAGCTCCTGCCTTGCCATTACCAGTGACAGCTGTTGCCATGACAGTTTTATGCACCCATTGAGACAGGCACTGAAAGTCACCATTTACTGTTTTTTAACTACATCTGGTGTAAAAGGAGCTTTCTGTTTACTGCTGTTTGCAACTGGCAAAAGGCTTCTGGAAAGGTGCTCAGCTACGGTACCATCCAGCCCATTCCGAGAGCTGACATTTTAATTATCACACAGGTACTGAAGAAACACTGAGCCACAACCATTCATAAAAATGTACTCCATGTATTTCTTAGCTGTGTGCCTGACACGAAGCAGCCAGTGTTGTTAGAGGAATACACTATTTTTAAAGCAGTACTAACTCTAGTCTTTCATCCACTGGTAAGTCACCTACTACTGCAAAACAAAGTTTACTAACATTCTAGGTTTTAATTCTGATTCTTAGACAATGAAACCCTCCCTGCAATACTGTTGCTTCCTATTTCTTTCTCTTTTTTTTCATTTTTAAGATCTTGGCTGCTTATGTGCATTGGAAAAGTAATTACTTGGCATGACCGATGAAACAGACATCTTGCAGAACCAACCCCCTCCCCATCAGAAAATAAAATGCTCAGAAAACTCCTGTTCCACAGAGACGTGAACTGAAGGTAGCAGGACTGATTATATGGAACAATTTTCAGTTCTCCAGAAATCAAGGATAAATTAAAACTTTCAAGTTACTGCTAGGCATCTCAGCTTTACTAGTAAGTGGGATGACGAGAGCTGAAGCAGTTCTTTTTAAGAACTGCTTTTTTATGGGCAGAATTGGGGTGGGTGGGGGGAGGTGGGCAAAACATGTTTTGTAGCTATTTACTAGTCCCTAGATGTCTTAGATGGTGATGAAGAAAGGTGGATATAGTAAGAGTGGTGGGAACAGTTTGTCAACAAGTATTGCTACACAGCATGCACAAGAGTTAATAAAATAAATTATACACCACGTTTTCTTTTCAAATGAGCTTTAAATAGTCCATATTTAACAGAATCATGTGTTACAGACACGAAACTCTTGCTGCCAAAAAACAGGATAAGTGTTTTTCCCCATTGTTCTTTCCAAATTACAGGCTTAGGAAAAAATATTTAAAGAAATTAGAAGATTTTTAAAAATAAAATTATGCTAAAACCCAGAAAAGGCCAGTAGATTAGACCAGTGAAGTACATGAACAAGTCATCAGAAGAATGTTAGTACACAGGTACTTACAAAAAACCACACAGGAGTGGACATAAAGGCTTTAAAGACACAGATACTACGGAGGCTAATTCAGTATCAAAGAGCAGAATGCATAGGCTTTATTATAAGCTCTGTAATTCATGCATTTGTGGGTTCAGATAAAATATACTTAAAGCCATGTATTTAAATGCCATCAAGAAGACACCTGAACTCCTCCCCAGCAACATCAGTTGACTTCAGGGAAGAATTAAACCCACTTTTGTTTATTTTTATACACTGGCCTAATCCAAACCCAGAATGTGTAAAAGGGAACAAAGTAAAAGAAAGAAACCAGGTATTTTATCTGAGCCACTCAGAGACACGGGATAAAGATCCAAAACCACTTTTTGGTAGTCACCGTCACTGGAATGTAATGGCAGGAACACAACACCAGCCCGAACAGTTCTCAGCTGTGTTTTAGAAAGCGGCTCCAAGAAGAATGATCCAAGGGTTGAGCGGGGAAAAACAGAAATTAACCCTGTAGTACACACATACATACATACATAGATGGCTCTTTTCAGAACAAAATAAGGTAGCACTACTGAATATGTGGCAATATGGAGTGTGCATTAAGATACACAAGTGAAATCTGCTTGGGGCACCTTCACTCAGAGGGGTAAGTCTTCTTAAAATATAATAATTATAATAATAATAATACTTCTTTATACTTGCCACTTGTTAGCAATTGTTTACATCGTAGAAAAATAGATAGTATTCTGTAACAAGAAATATAGTTACTTTGTTAAAATGGGCTATTTTAAACCAGCTACTATTCTTTCATATAAAGAATTTCTAAACAGCAAAACAAAAATAGGTAATACTGAGTGCAAAACAGCCAGTGGTATACTTTGCATTGGTTTGAAACACTAGTTGCCAGCTGCTATAATTACACGTTCTGTACACTGTACTACAAAAGTCTTCCATCTTTTAGAAGCTTTGGGGTTTTTGCTTTTCTTCTCTCTAGGTGGCAAGTAAGTATTTAATCTGAGTAAATTCAAACTCTGGAAGTCAGAAATAATTTCACCATCAGTCTTTGCTACCATTCTCTCACATTCCTTCCCCCATGTAGTGCAGCAGCACTTTCTACTTATGGCCAAAAATCCCTTAAGTTAAACAAAGTTTAGACTGTAGATACTTAGAAGTTTAGCTTATAAATTCACATTCTTTTAAAAATCATTTCACTAATCTCCCACATTTACATTTACACCAAAGAGAAAGCTCAAAAGCCTCACTTCATGCATTTCATCATCCCTGCTGAAGACTGAAATAGAGTTCAGATAAAAACTCTTATGCCAACAGTAGGTATTAAGTCTTAACACTACAAAGCCAGATGGTTCCAATGTAGAAGTCAGATTTTTCTGTAGTCTCCACAACAGTTTCAGATACGAATAGCTAATTCCTAGTGGCAGTGGTAAAGGCATTATCAGTACACCATGAACACCACAAATGGAGGCAATTTCCAAGCATCAAAGAACAAAAGACAAACAAAAAGCACCCAGAAAAAAAAAAATCAGTGAAACATTCTTAGCAGAGCGGAATTCTCTGTTCTCCTCTCTGTTCATCTCACACCTTTTCAACTTTGGTGGGGTCATATGTATCTGAAAAAAAGACAAGAAAACACTATTAATAATGTATTGTGAAATCTATTCAATGTTGCTAGCTGCAGAAATGAGACATCTTTTCCCTAGGTTTTATTAAAAAAAGAAGCTAATACTGGACTTAAAGCCTTAAAGATACATACTACATTCCTGACCCCAATTCTGTATTTACACTGGTGTAATTCAGGAGCAACTTGGATCAAATGCACAGAGATATAATTTGGGAAATCTTGAGCAGGTAGGAACAAGCACGCTGACTGCTAAGTGATTATTTCTAGTTTTCAGATTCAGATAAGATTTGCTCCCTCTTGTACCTGAACAAGTAAATGTTTTAAGTATCCTAGTAGGGTGTTTAAGGCTGGCTGAAGAAGCAATGATGCCATCCAGCCATCAGGGTCTTTTCATTCGATCGCAAATCCTTGGTTTCAGATTAATTCAACAGAATACAGGAAAGCACAGCTGCGTTGCATCACTATGGTTAGACTGTCCCACTTCAGCCTGCAAAACTGCAGCTCACATTTTGAACATTATTCACTCAAGCGCTGAACTGGCTTACTAACATTGGTCTTCATTTTTAGCCTACCTCTTGTCAGTTCACAGGACAGACTACTCTTTGTTTTTCTTTTCCTGAAGGCCCAAGGACACTCTTCTATCATTATTTTTTTATTGGATTTATACCGACATTAGCCATGAAGTGAGCAGATACGAGCCTTTTCCTTCACTCTTGTGACTCTGGGATAGGATTGTAATAAAAGGGCTTTGCCTTGTGAGATCTGCCTGCCCTGTGCCATCATGCACATGTTTGACCTACCCTAGGCTCCTTGGGATGCACGGTCATGGCGTGGAGGAACCAGGGCTACCTATGGAGCTGTCTGTAGGCACAGAGGGGCCTGGACAAACTGGCACTGCAGCTCATGCTACCATGTGCTACTTGCTGCTCTTATGCAACCTGGATATCCGTGCTAACCTTAAGCATCCCTCCCGCAGGCTGCACTCCCACAGCACTCGTGTTTAAACAGTTGAGTGTGAAAACAGTTGCACACATAAATATCACACTTTGGAGTAAAACATTCACCCTCAGGGCTTTTATGTTGATGTGAGTGAACGTCTTCATTAAAACAAGCATAAAAATCCACAGAGGGAAATTTTTACTCATGTGTGCCCGCGTCCATCTGCAGCATCCAGACTAATATCAAGGGGGGACTGACTAGGAAAGAACTTCTGGATTTGGCCCCAGTGGGTGGATTCCTGCTGCAGGATCCTTTATCACTTCTCTTGCCCACTCTCCTCGAATTGCTAGGTCAGCCAAGAAAGGAGTCTGTGCCAGCAATTTTCAGAACTGCTTATCAGTATTCAGACTCTTCTGGTATTTCCAAACTTCAAAAACAGACACCAGATGAATGCAGAAAAATCAAGAGGAAAAAAGTCTTTGAGGACTAGTGCACTCCAGGATAATGATGGATCTTTCTAAGCTTAATGCACTGATGGTGTGGGAAGATGCCTCTAAAGCAGTAACATTTTTTCAATTGTAAATTTGCCATCTAAACTGCTAGAACATACAAAAATTCAGAACTGTTCTGTGTGAGGTTTACCTAAGAATAAAAATGGGTTCACGTTTCAGAAGCCTGATTTTCCTGAGGCCAGGCACATTCACACCAATAGAGCTCCCCACAAAATTGCAGGTGCTCACTGTTTCAGGGAGTAGCAGGGGGGAGAAAATCAGGCCACAAGATGTGGAGCCTCTGCGTGGCTCAGTTTATTCCTGGAAAGCTTGCCCATACCCTCAGCACCTAAACCAAGGACGAAAAAGGGCCAGACTGGCAGGCTACGTCCCACTGCTGAGGGGACAAACATTGGAGTTCTAGCACTGATACAGAAATGTCTATTCAACACTTGGTTAAGCTCATTTGAAATGCTCTCTACAGAAACAAAGCCAGATCAGCAGCCTCATGGAAGCAGTCTTCAAACAGCAAAGGAGAAAAGGCATCCAGTGCATTTGGGAACATTGGGAGATACTCTTCTAATGGCAGTATTTGCATAGTAAGATCAGCTTCTTGCACTGAGTTTCTGCAGAGTTCTTACTCTGAGAGACGACTGTTCATCTGCCAAGCTGCATTATACATGTGAAAACCTGTTTCTGCGAAGGCCTCTAGCCTCTGCGACGGGCCCGGTCTGCAATTATAAGACAAACATCCCCCAACCTTGTTCCAAATAGAAAGGCCTTTAGCAATATTTACTCTTTAAAAGCAACAAATACAATGGCTTTCCAGGATTCTCATTTTGGATTTCAGTGGTACCAGCGAGATAGTCTGGAAGTTGGAGTGAGATTGACAGAGGAAGACACAACATCAGGCCTTTCTACAAACAGGAGTCTTCAGTCCTGCCCCGTTAGGGTAAGGTGAAGATCTTGTGACCGTCAACAAATCAGGGTCTTTTTGGATGGGAAAAAGCCAGCGGAAGAGATGCCTTCCCGCCCCGTGTGGTACTGGATGTGCGCGGCAGGAAGGGACACCCATGTTATCCAGACGTGGGGAGGGCTGTTACGTCTGCGAGGGAACTGCTGCAGCGGGAACACACTGTGGAATACAAGCCTGGCATTGTCAGCAAGAGGGATAATTTTAGACCTAATTTACTGCAGAATAACTCTCCAAAAAAACACACACAATCTGTTTTGATACATCCCTGAAGTCATGTCACCACAACAGTTATTTTCTTCACTCCAGCACAAACCCCAAGGGAGGAAAGCATATGAAATGCATGTGGGGCATACTAGACCTGATGGATACAAGGGAGCTAAATTAGCCTGTTTGGAAAATCTGGTCTAGAGAAACACAGCTCAGAGCAGAAAGAGACACAGAGCTGTGGGATACAGAAAAAGACATGAAGGGAAAGGCTGCAGGACTGCAGCAGTCAATACTTAGAACTCATACAAATATTTCTCTTCAGATGGAAGTACATAAATCCACTTTAAACTATGCTCCATTTAATTTCAGTCCCTCTGTACTGGAAAGCTGTGAACAGATTTATATCGATGAGGTTTAATGAATAACCTGTGCAGATTTCAAGGTAGAACATCAGCTGTTACAGAGAGGATGGTAAAAGGAAGGAGGAGATTAATAGTAATTTAACAACTTTCACACCACACATTTGCTCACTCCAATTAATTTAATGGAGTAGACAGGTGTCCTGGGAGATTTATCCCTTTGCACAGATCTATGGCAACAACTGATTTTCAGTTGTTCAACACAATGCTGTATGAAAACTGTTTCGGAGAGAGAACATCTCATGTTACTCTTTGGGGATGCATATGGACTACACAAGTTTATATGCTTTTGAGAGATGAGGAACATCAAGAAAAAAAAAAAAAAGGTGTTCACTGAAAAAGTCAACTTTCCATTTGACCTGGGGATAACAGTTATTCTCAACATCTGATCTGGAAAATATTCATGAGAGAGAGAGAGAATTTTCCAGGCCCCTTAACGCAGCCACTTCCCAGAGGCTTCACAGAAGAACATCAGATTTTTATTTTTAGTTTCTTCTGAACTCTGATATAGTATGTGTCTACTTAAGTATTAGAGAGGGAAAGAATGGGTATTCAAGGAGAGGCTATGATTAAATCACCACGTGTTCCCAAACACTGGCACTAGAGTGACTATCTCTGAACTCTGCTGTTTGAAGCTGGCTGTTCCCTGAAATAATTAGACAGAGATGAGACCTCAGGGAGCGCTCCTGTCTCTGTGAATAAGTTTCAGTATCACAAGTGAGTTTTACAGTAACTTCTCCTAAAATGGGATCAGAAAACACTCACGTTATCTCTTCCACAAGGAGAGCAAAGTGGGTGGCAACCAGACAGGGGCAGTACCACCTACAGCCTGTTACTATTTGAGCAGCGTTATGTGGGCATAAGCAAACCGATCATGCCCATTACCTAAGGAAACAGTACCCATTTGGATCTCCCATCACAGGGTCTTACCTAAAGAAAAATCTCTGTCGATCTTCTTCTTGTCCATTCCACCTAAATATCCGTTTTCACTGAGAGAGATAACACGCTTGGAAACAGCCCCTGAGCTTGCCAGTTTGTTTCCTCTCTCCTCTTGTACCCTCGACAGCTTCTCCTCGTCCACCTCCTCTCCCGAGTCTGCACTCTTAATGCTCAGACGTCTCATCCGGGACACAGAGTCAACTTCTTTCATTCGCACTAAGCGATCCATGGCAGTCCGGCTAGGTGGAGAAGTGAGCTTGCCTTGGAGTGTCTCTATCACTTTTGAGGTGCTTCTCACTCTCTTTTCTGAATGCTGATACACAGCCGACTTGCAAACCAAGTTTTGGTCCTCACCTTGGCTGGGACTTGCAGGTTGTTCAAGAACTTGCTCAGTTACCGGTGTTTTAGCACTGGCTTCCTGGGGAGTGGTCTGGCCTTCATCAGGGTATAAAGATCGGCCTCCTGCTCCGACAAAAAGAGCACTCTCTGTCCAGCCACACTTTCGTCTGCTTTCATAAGAACCCTCTTTTTTTCCTTCTTTTTCACTTACTGTGCTCCCCAGTGATGACTCAAAGTCCTGGGCACCATTTGCAGGGCTAGTGCCTGCATGGGACCCAACATGGTCATCGGGAAGGAGAGACTCCACTGCTATATCTATACCTAAAATTCTTGCAGCTCTTGCCTGCAATGATTCATTCACAGGGATTTCCACTGCATTTGCATTTGAAGAGTGATCGGAATTGTTAGCACCAGGTCCTGGGGCTACATCAAGTCCCACTGACCTCAAATCTGGCTCAGAGCGCCCTTGGTTCCTCTTCGTTAGTGACAAACGTACTACTGAGCCTCTCTCTAATGCCGTATCATTTGTGGGAGTTACACCTTTGCTCAGTTTAACAAAGTCTAGGTAATTTTGGTCTTCGCTCATCTCCTGCAAGACAGGGTTATTGAAAGGATTACTGTGACATGAACTGCTTGGGCTACTGGACAAAACTCTCTTGAGAGGGCCCACGTGAACTTGCTGCTTGCTTGTTCTGCTCTTGGCTTCCCCTGTCCTCATTTCTGTTATCAGACTTCCATCTGCTGGCCTGACTCCTTCACTGCTCCCTCCTGGCTGTAGGGAGCCTTGAGAGCCAACGCAGCCCAGCTCACTGCCATGCTCTGTCCCCACACTCCAACTTTCAGACTTACTTTTAACTCTCCCTGGCTTAAATACAGGCACCTCTGGCACCACCATTTCTGATTTCCTACCGTATTTTGGCTCCTGGTTCAACTTCTCATTTCTGGATGCCCTCCTCTGTGTAAGGGCACCTGCCTGTGGAGAAGCCACAGCACTTTCCAAATCTTCTTCACTGCTTGTGCTCTCCTCCTGCTCTTGCAGCTCCTTGTTAAAACTTTCTAGCTCACTTATTGCATCCCAGGGACGGCGACTGACAGGCTTCAACAGGAACTGCCCAAACAGCTCTTTACTGTTGCAGGGAGCGCCTGCTTCTCCCTTAACTATATCACCCCGGGAAAAAAGGCCGGTTTCCCTCTCCTGGGCAGGCACAGGCTGGCTCTGGTGGGCTTTTGGAGAGGGCGCCTGAAGGACTGAGGTGGCGGTCCTGGAAAATGCACTGTTGCTAGACTGGCTGAGGTGCATCTGACCCTTCATGCCATAGGCGGTCTGTCTGCAGCTTCTCTCCTCAGAAGGCAGCCCCGCCTGTTTTGACCCTGTGGTGGATGCTGTACATCCTGGGAGCTTTGGAGACAGCGTTCTGTTACTACTGGGCTGCCCAGGCTTTTTACCATGGAAAAATTGTGGGCTTTTAGGTTCTTCAGTGAAACTGGTCTGTGTCTGCTGGTCTTTGTACTGATCACCTGGCCAGGAGCCAGAGTATTTGAGCTCTCTGTGTTTTGTAGACTGAATAAATCTGAGGTCATTCATTTGTTTGAACTCTTCTGGTCTCCACAACTCTTGTTTTTGTAACTCATTTTTATTGGTCATGCTTCCTGTAAGCGCTTGTAACTCCAAGTCCGTTGAAGACATACTTAAGAGACTTTGTTCTTGCAAAGCCCCATTGTTATCAAACCCATTCTTATCAGGGCTCTGGGTTATGTTGTTGTTCCTATCTGTATCTGGCAGATTGGATTCTGATTTAACTGGGATAGAGACCAAACAAAATATAGTTTCATTCATTTTTTTCTTTGAACTCTTTTTGCTCTGCATCCCAGTTCCAGGTTCAAACTTTTTCACTTTTGTAACAGTCTCACAGGTGCTGTCCATATGTGAATTTCTTACAGAGAGTTTGCCTTTTGCGTACTCCATGCTGGCTTCATTACGGGGGCTGTGATTAGTTGTGCTACAACTATCTCTTTGGTCCGGCAAGGCACAATTTTCCTGATCTTGGATGGATGGTGCCAACCATCTGTTGCTATGGGTGGAGCTGTTGGAAGTTCTTTCTCCCTTTGCAGAATTGGTCAAGTTTGATGCATCCAAGAAGGCACTGTTGTACTGTACTTCAAGATCTCTCTCTTGCAAAGCACCAGAATGGGGACTACATGCATTTTCAGTGTATTTAGTGTTGTCCTGCAGACCTTCCGGTGGTGCAATTTTAATATGTCGTATTCGAGGATCATCAAATGGAATATACTGAACAGAACGCAGGTAGTCAGCAGGGCGCCTCACATGGCTTTGCTTCCCGTGAGGAAGGTGGCTGTCTTTGCAAGGGTCGCCTCCCGCTTCAAAAGTATTGGCGGCTGGTCGTTGGCAGGGGACAACCCGTTCCGCAGGACCCTGCTGATCACTGCTGGCATACGTGTCGTTGTTAGGCACTTCATTGAGGGGATGTGGGGTCACATTTTGGTGAGTTGGGGATTTGTAAGATGGAGGAGGTACGTAGACCGGGGGCTCCAAAGCAGAATCTTGAATGCAAGCATCTTGCCTTGGCTCATTAACTTTGGCTAAGTAGGGGATGGGTTCATCTTTCTGGTAGTGGTCCTGGAAACCCACAGTTTCTGCAGGTGTCCTTGTCTGCCGCTGCAGTTCGTAAGACGGAGGCTTCAGAGGTCTCCCGTACTTGGGTTTCACTAGCGGAAGGAAATGGCCTCCCGTTTTGTGGTGCTTGGCTGGTTCCACACTCAGTCTGTTTGGGGGATAGGAGGGGGTTTTAGTTACGCTGAGCGAGCTGTTGCTGTTGTTCAGGGAGGGCATTTCCACACACCTCATACTCTCTGGTGAAAGGACCCTCGGCAAGGACTGTGATTTCCCCTTGTTGTGGGTGCTCAGTACGTTATCTCCCAGGGTCAGTGAATACAGCTCCTGAAGCAGCTTCTCCCTGTCACCCTCGGACATTTGCCTCCCTACCTTTTTTGTCTGGTTCCAGCTTTCCATTCCCAGACTCTGCCATTTGCAGTCGCTGGGCACTTCACAGCTTTCCTGCAAGCCGCTTCTTCTGGCGTACCCTGCGCCCGTCCCCACCTTCAGCTGACTCTCCCTGGGGTGCCGGGGTGCCCCCGGGGCTGCAGACAGGCCTTTCATTTCCACGCCACCTTTCTGAGAGTAGCCCAGTAGCACACTGAAGTCCTGTCCTCGTCTTCTCCAGTAGGCGAGATCTTTATCAGTCCTGGGCTGGGAAGACCATGCTAATTGAGGCTTGTCATAAACCCTGAAAAAGAAACGCAGTGTCACCAGGCAGTTTGCACAGATGTCCTTTCTTTCCCTTATGGGTAAGGCCATTAGGAGGTCAAATGTTGAGTTATGCCAATGGGGTTTGTGGAATTTATTTGCAACCAGATGACTTTATGATTTTAATGAGAGGATTTAAAAGTCAGTCATTAATATGAGTAAAGGAAGGGACGGATGCTCTGCTGGCATGTTGTTAGCTATGCAAAGCTGTTAGAAAGAGAAACAAATGCACACGGTTACGTGCTGTGCAAACATGCACAGCCCTCCTTGATGGACACCAGAAAACCAGAAATGATTGTGTTGAACTTATTTCTGCACTCTGCTACATCAAAATCTAAAGACGTCAAGGGGACTACTGTGGTATGTGAGTTTAATAGGAATCGAAAGCTAAAAAGTAGAGCTGAGGAGAACAGGTAGGGGGCTATTTCATAAGATATATTCTGTAAGAAGCATGATTTGCATCCTAGTACAAGAGCTGAAATTCAACATGTCATTTCCACTGTTGATTTTTGTTCGTCTTTCAAAGGGAACAAATTTCTTCAAAGTGCTTTGGATGAAATGATACACGCCACAACAATGGTGATGTATTAGCGCAGTCCTGAATAAGACGGAACCAATATTTGAAATCTAACATACCTCAAAAGAAGTATAACACCGTTAAATAAAAGAGGGATTAACTCCAGCATATGAAATATGAAAGACATTAGACATTTTACTGCAGATTAGAAATTCAGAACACAGACTTAAATGAACAGAATAGGTTCTTTGTGTGTTCTGAACAGACTGTAAACTATTTAATATATTACTGCTGAAGAAAACTGATACCTTTCTACATAAATAATTAATCTTCTACTTGAACCATGTTCTGCTATTCTTGTACCTAAGGTGTCCAACAATATAACTGCCTTTACACTATGTAGCTGCCACCAGCATAAGACTGGAAAGAAAAATCAAAATTGACAGAAATAGGACAAGTATGTAGACAGAACCCAAGAATTTCGTTCTCTTCCCTCCACCCCAAGGTATATAAACAGTGTCATCTGGCTCTTTTTTACTAAAATCAATGTTCTATTCAAATAGTGGTTTGAGAAAACATAATACAATTCAAAATTCAGAATGAAAACTAAGCAATCCAGATCCACAGCAATTTTGTCGTATGTATGTTGACTTCATCCTATGACTATAAAAGTTTAAAAACCAAACTAGGATAAGGAGCATCTTGTTCATATTAATTCAAGTGGATTAAGATTTAATATCTGAATAAAATGTTCTGCCTCTGAAGCACAAAGTACAGTTCGATCGATGAACCCCAGGAAGTAACAGACATCTTCATTAATCAGTGAGATATACCAGGACACCTCCTATACTGGAAAGCTGATTGTTGTAACAATGAACATTTCCATGTGGAAACATGCAGCTGCCTTCTTCTGAGATTATCAAATCTACCTTTTCATCTCACCCCCATGCTGCTATGGCACCATTTGTATCTGTGTTTACAAAACGAGGTGAGAAACAAGGGTCTAGCAACAATGAGGAGGGAATGGACAAATTGCTCTTTCTGTTTGGTTTTAACCATCAATCGTAGAAGGGTCTACAGAAATCGCAGGAAGTACAGAGTCATAGATTCCAAGATCAGCAGAGACTGTTACGATTATTTAGTTTGACATCTTGCTCATCGCAGGCCATCAGACTTCCCTGAAATGATTCCTGCTTCAGTGGTAGCATGTCTTTTAGAAAAACATCTAAAAATCTTGATCTTTAAATTTCCAGAGATGTTGTTGCATAGCTTAATTCATGATTAAAAAAAAACCCCAAAGTAAACCCAAATTCTTATCAATCCAAATATAAAAACAGTGGGGGAAGGACAACATCATTGGCAGACATTAATACTGAGATTTGCAACAATTGCAACTAACAGCACAGGAATGGCATGTGCTGGATGTTTAAAGGACGTAACAGGAAATCAGGAATAGGCAAGGAAGCATTACTCGACTCTTTTCTAGGAAACCCTAAACTAGAAGAGTTTTGCTTAGGTTGCTTTTTTAAAAGCAAACAAAACCCAAGCTCAGACATTCATTAAAGTAAATTAGCCTAAGTTAGGACAGCTTCAATTAGAAAGGACGTTCCTCCATTTATTAAAAGCTGTTTAAAAGATTAAATTTATTTTTAAATATTAAAAGATTAATAGCTAGGTTCCAGTAATAAATTTCTGAACATGATACAAACCTCTGTGAACTGTACTATGTCATCATTGCAACATGAATGTAGAAAAGACATTTAAAAGGAGGTATTTACAGCATTTTAAACCTGATCTTTTCTGTGATCTATTCACAAGGTGGACAATACCAGTCTCTCCAGCTTCTGGCTCAGGCACTAAAGGTGGCCACACAGACAACCTGTTTCCTGGGCCCTGAAAGCCTCTGGAGGGGATGGTACTCCACTGTGCAGTGGGAAGAGGATGCTCCACAGTCTCCCAATGGACCTTCCAGCTTAGCTCCAGCCTGAAGACTCTTCTGCTCCAAAAGATGGAGAGTGGCTCCTGCACACCTGCAGGCAGCAGGCATGGCAGCAGGGCAGCAGAGCACAACCACACTGCTTGTGGCTGCAGCTGCAGCAGAGTGGCTCCTTCCAGGCTATATGACGCTTTTGGGTCTTACAGTCAAAAGAAGTTGTGAGAAAGGAAAGCAACCAAGAGCCATCCAAAGTACAAAATGCTTCACTACAGCCTCAGCAATGCTACCTCTCTGGATGGTGAATGCCAGTCATGCTGCAGCCTTTGCATCCGTGATTTATTATCAATGAAGAGACCGCATGATCCCTCTTAGCAGCAGCTAGTCTCTGACCGTGCCACTACGCAATTATATTTCACTCCATGATGCAGCGGCACTGACACACGAAGACATGCACACTCAGATACAGCAAGTGCTTCACAGCTGGAAGGGGTGCCAAGGAAGGAGCAGTCCCATGGGACCAACCGGGAAGATTTAAGTGCCAGGGACAGAGTGGTCCCATGAGACCAAGGAGTTAGATTTTAATACTACGAACTCTTTTCTAACAGACATCACATTTGCTGTCATAAAGTGCTTTGAATTGATTCTATATAAAATTAATCCAATGAAAAACATTTAAAAAAAAATAGATATTGCTAGCTTTCTATGAATTTTAGGACTTTGCAAGAAACGAGGCCATCAGTCCACCCTGCACCAGCTGCATGACTGCATTCCACTGAGCTGCCCCTCTCAGAGCAATGGGTTGAAGCTGCCCTGTTCCCCCAGGGCAATGCTGGACCACCAGGACCTTGCATGACCCACAGAACAGGGCCAAAAGTGAAGGAGCATGGCACAGGCTATGAAGCCAAACCCCCGCAGAATGAGGCCACTGCAGGGCTATCTAGCAATACCCAGTGACCTCCTGTCCCTGTTTCTGGCTGTAGGTAGGCATTAGGCACCCAGCAGCTCAGGATGAGTGGGCCACAGGCACCAGGACAGACTTTGTGCCCAACGAGGAGGCACCGTTAAGAGATTTCCAGGATTTGGCAGCAAGGGGGAAAAAAATTCAGAGGGCTGTTTTTGCACACTGACAGCTTCTGTTCTATTGTGGGATCCTGTCCTCACATACACTCTTCCAAGCCTCAACAGAGGGAAACACCAGTATGCTTTCCTAATTTTTCCAGCAGGTAATCTCATTAATGATGCTATCTATTTATCTCTAAATTTGCTAGCTACCAACAGTTCCTCCCACACAAACAGCTAAGCAAAGTGCCTCTTCTCTCCACTCACAAGAGAAGCAGGAGGGAGTTCTCCTGTGAACCTTTCTCATCTCTACCCATAGGGTCAGCTTTCCCATTTTGTTTGCCTCATCTCCTCTTCCAAACCTTTACTGTGCAGCCTCCTAATGCTCAGTTAAGCAAGGACAGCCGGGACAGTCCTCCCACCATCTGCTCCTACGCTTTGCCTGAAGAACAACAGGATGGAGCAGAACATCAATTCCCCGCTCCGCTGGGGCGTCACTCTCCCCTTGCAAGCAGCAGTGGCGGGCGGTGTGATGTGCCCACCTGCAGTTGCTATGGAGCCTCTCACCTCCTCCTCCTCCTCAGCAAGGTCTGATCAGCAGAACAGTCTCAATGAGTGGAGGCAACAGCATCATCCCCCGCCGTCATGAAACGCCCTCAGCCCTGTTTGTGAAGGCAGAGATGAGGTGGGCAACATCACTCACTTCTGTGGTGTTTGGAGGGTGACTAGCTCTTCTACGTCAGTGGTCTGAGCATGAGTGTGGTGTAGAAAATTCCCTGGCAGAGGAGCCTGAGTCATGTTCTGAATTGCCGTGGAGCTGGGCAAGGTCTGTGAAGGTAGCTGGGACACACACGGCCTCTTCTGGCCCTCTCCTCCCGCTGTGCTGCACTGGGAAGGCAGCGTCAGGAGGTGGCTACAGGCAGCCCGCGATGCCCAAAGAGCAGTGTCTTCCTGCTGGACCTTGCTGGGTGGTTGTCCCCTCTTTGGGCCCAAATGGTCCCCAAGTCTCAGCAGTGTGCCATTCCGGCCCAGCCTGAGAACTGGGAACCTATTTCCTGCGATGGTCCAGAAAGCAGACAGCAAGATCAAAGTTCACTATGGCCTGCCCTCAACAGGCCCAAACACCCCAAAGCGGGCCCGTACAAAACTCCGCTCTTCTGTTTTAAAGCAGCTCATGTTTAGTGGCAGCCCCGTGCCTCAGATGCTCCCCCAGGGCCCGGGAGGGGGTCAGCAGGGGGACTGTCACCCTGGAGCTCAGCAACTGAAACACGGGTGCTCCAGAGCCGAAGCTGCAGAGACCTTCCCTGGATCTGGCCCAGGGAGCTCGCTGCCCCCTCCCTGTCCCAGCAGGACAGTGGCGGTGTCACGCTCTGCACCAGAGGTCCTCTGCCCACCCAGGGGATGGCTGATACAAAGGTTTTCCCTTGTTCCTAGCTGCTAGTGCCTTGTAAGAGGCTCACTAGGAATCAGAGTTTGCTGTAACGATAATAGTAAGAAAAGAGTTCTATTTTTGTGAAAGTGTGACAAAACCATTTCCAGGGCTGTGCTCCCTATTTTATGGGGAAAAGCCACTTTTTAAAACCGGGATGTAATATTTAACTATGCTGCAGACTGACAGGTTCCACCCCTTGCATTTTGAGATGTCAGAAAGAGGCATTTAAAAAGTCAGAGAGCATTATTTTGTATTTAGCTGACACCAGCAGTTACAGATACCTCTGCCATGTCTAAGACGTGGGGTAGAGGTGTGGGACTCCACAGAAGCCCCTGGCGAGGTGGGAGGCAGGGATGCAGCAGCCCTCCCATGCCCCCAGGCACCCGTGCAGGCTCTGCCGAGGTTGCTTCCAGCCTTGCACAGCCGTATCTGCTTCATACCAGTTTTTCTCCATGTTGTGAACTCATCTCCAAGGCCAAGCGCCGCCTTCCTTGACACCCCTGCGCACTCTCTTCCCCTGCTTTGAAGCCTTTTCAGTATCTTTCCTCACTTTATTGCTGTCCAGGTTACTTCACCCAAAACACACCATGAAGGATCCTCCTTATTACCTTTAAATCTGTGTCCTTCATTCTCCAGAAGGGATGGTTCCACCTGGGGACCTTCACCACGGCTGGGACTTGCTGACCCAGAACTGCTTCACAGGGCTGACATTTCTTCCTGCCCGTTATCCTAGCTGGCAGCCAGGAGCCATTCCTGCTCCAGGCAAACAGGCTTGCAAGGGGAAGAGATATGAAGGGAAAGAGCAGACGAGCCCAGCAGTCAGAGGACACGTGCCTTTGCCACATGTTACTGAAGGTCTTCGTATGAGGACAAGCTCCCAAGGCGGCAGCGTTTTGCCCTGCTTTCAGTTTCAAGCCTGTTCGTCAGGAGGAAGGGGCTTTTCCTCCTAAACCATCGTCACGCTTGGGCTGGCTTCCAGTCCTGCTCTAGCCCCCTTCCTTTGTTCGTCTGCAGCACTCAAATAGCCGCAGAACAATGGCCGAGCGGCGGTGTGTACACACAGCTCTTCCTGCCCAGCCTGCCCCAGCCCCGGCACGCACGTACTCCGCGCCCAGCAAGCCACCGTTGTACAGGCACGTTTTATGGAGTGACGACAAGAGCTTCCACTGGCTTTGAGCTGTTTTAAGAAGAAACAAACAGGTACCTTCTCATGTTTATTCCATGAGAGCGGCCTTAAAAAAACACGAGAGTCCTCGGTGCATGTCGGAACACCCACCAAGAGCTGCACATGGCTGAATCTACAGCAAAACCCAGGGGGTGTATGTGGCAGAAGAAACTGGGTTCAGTTTTTTAAAACTGAAGAAAAGGAAGAGCTTTTGCCCCCTTTTTTTTACTGTACTTGGACTGAGCTTCTCTAAGCCCATCAAAAAAGCCTTTCTGATACAGACCATATTAGTAAAAGACATTTTCCCACACTCGGCCACTTCCCATCACCCCAATATTCTCAAAGGCCTCGCTCTAGCAGAAGGTGAATAGATGTGCCACTGCTTTGTGTGGACTTGTGGTGCATGACGATGGCCACTAGTATGGGAGCAGGAAAGGATCACAGGAAGGTGGTGTCAAGGGTTAGGGTCATGCTTAGTTATCTGTCAGGACCAAAAGGAAGAGAAAGCAAAGCCATGGCATGATGCTGAAACTTACCCCCCTTCTGAAGTATGAAAAGTGGACAAACCCTGAAGGTCATGGTGGTAACCAGGACCCGCTTGCCTCCCTTGGCTCCCATGGCTGCTTTCAGTGCTGCTTGAGTTGGTTTTCACCAGAGGTTTCTTACTGTATGCCCCGGCTCTTGATTCTGCCTCAAACCCATTCAGCGTTCTCTGAGCAGATCTATTCCCCGCGACTTCATGCCGGTATCCATCATATCTGTTCTCATATGAAACAGGGGGATTTTTTGACAATTTGTATCCATGAGAAATCAGGAGGTCCTCAACACTGAACATATTGTGCTGGTTTCACTCACAGTTGTGCCATCAGAAAGCTCTTTCCAGCAGGACCCATCACTGGAAAACAAAACCAAAAACAAACAGAAGGCTGCTTGAAACAAGGAAAGATATCTTTGATCAGCTGGTAGGCTGCTGAAGCTAAGAGTCTCATCCCCTGGCCTCAGTCTTCCACCCTTATAATGAAATAGATGAAGCAAAGTGCATGCAGATGCTGATGAATCATGTGCTGACCTTCCCCAGACAATACACCTCCATGCACTCAGCCAAGCAGCAGATGCCGCGCTGCTGCTGACTCAGTCCGTTTCACTGAAGAATTCACTGGTGATTGCAGCTTTCAGATTTCACTAAGTGATCTCAAAAAAAATCTTTGCACCGGAGGTAAGCCCACAATCTGAGTCAGGCGTTTCCTTAAAAAACAATTTTTTTCCAGTCATGGAGAGGTGTGCTCTGTACTACGTTTTAAGTGGCTGCAGGAGGAGGGGGCGGATTGCAGGGCAATATGCCTCTCCCTGCAGCTCTGCATATTCCAATTAAGAAAAAACGTTCACATGAACAAGGACAAAATATGCATGAGAACAAAAATAACTTATGCAACCACATGAGAAACCCAGGTAATATCATGCAATATCCCAGCTAAACAGTCCTTTTTACAGATTACTTTCTTTTTGGCCTGCGTCGGCCTGCTGGAAATCAGTGATTCTCAACTAGAATAATACAAAATCTAAGATTTCAAGTACGCAGCACACTTCCACTGCATAAAATGACTGGAAACAACCTGAGATGCCCATGTCTATTGTGTCTCAATGATCTCCAAGACATGGGACAGTCAAGATTTTTCTTCCCAGTGACAACCCTCAGTTCTGCGCTGTCTAGAGCAAAGATCCAGCCAGCTACATTAGTTGGCTGGAAACAATCTCTATTGTCTATACCCCTGTCGCAGCTTATTATGGCAATTACAGAATACCCATTCTTCCAGAGTTTTAAAACAAGTGCAAGGTAATGATCTGTTCTGTAGGTTGTGCACAATGGGGCCATTCTGATACATTCCTCCTTGCTTGAACTGTGTTACCAGAAGAAATAAATAAAAAAAAAAAAAAGGTGGATAAAGAAGAAATTAAACACACAGAAATAGATTTTTTATGTAAAACATAAAACACTCAGAATGATTTTTGCTGCATGAAGAGCTCATTTAACATGCCTGGTGAGTAGTGTGTGTCCTTAGTAGCAGCAGGGCTACCTGAGGGACAGGAGCCCAGCATTCGCAGCTGCTCAAAAGGAGATTGTCTCTGCAAAGATCATGAAAGGCAAGTGCATTTTCTACACCAGGCCCTAATGTTCTTCTTGGGCAAGAAGAAAGGGAGAACTTTGTTCACTGCTGTTTACAATAATTTACTGTAGATGGAGTAACTATGGAGATGGCTGCTGCACATTTATTAGTACTAAATCTCTCAGGCTACGTATATGCAGGATTTGATGGGTTGGCTTAGAATATAAACCAGTTTCTGTGGTGCAGCACTCTATATATTATGGCCACTTTGTGCCTATCCAGCGCCCCATCCATTTTCTGTTCCCGCCCTGTCTCCTGGATGCTCCTGCAGACTGCGGAGCCGGTCGGGCCGGCTGCTCTGGGCCAGCCCGGCGTGCGGCTCCCGGGCACGCAGGGACCCTCCGGCCGCCTCTGCCCTGCACTGCCCACGGCTCGCCCGAGGACAGCCCGCGGTGTGGCAAAACAGGCACAATTTTTATGCAGAGCCGCAATTTAACTGGTAAACTGGAAGGCTGCAGAAGTGGCTTTTCAAAAGCCTGAGAGCCTGCTGAGCACTTAAACCGGTTTGTCTCTAGAGCTTAATGAATCTCTTCCCTTTTCACACATGTAACACTACACACCCTTTAAAAACGGAGAAATAATGCTCTGTGCCGAAGATATTTTAGGAGTATCCCTTGCTAGAACAGGCCTCCAAATTCCCAGTAAGTGCTCTGAGTAAGTGAGCCAGCAGTAAGTACAAGCAGGCAGAAAGCAGGGAGGAGCGGGACCCTTCCCTCTTGGAAGGAAGGGAAGCCTTTGTGGGTTATTTTTGAACGCTGACCTAAAAGGCTGATTTTCCATCCACCCGCCACCCCGGACTGAGCAAAGGAGCCAGGTACGAGCAAAGCAAGGCGAACAGCTGGCTGCTAGAGCTGTTCAGCTTCTAACAAGAGAAAGATCCAATGTGACTACCATAAACAGCAGAAAGCCCATCAGAGTGCTTGCAGGTGCAAGGAAGAAATGTGCTTTTCCTGCTATTATTGTCAGGCTGGCTTGGAGCGCAGCTTAACCCTCTCTCTGCTGCCTGCTGCAGCCATGGGGCCATCAGAGAGGCAAAGGCAAGTGGGCAAGAAATCTCCAGCCCATGGGGTTTACTCTGATCCTCCTTTTGGCACCAGTGGTGAGGAGCAACAAGGTGGAAATGCACCGTGAGGAACTGGTGCGACCGTCTCCTCCTGCTCTGCAAACTTATCACATGTGGAAGGGAAAACCCCACAGTGCTATGGGCGGTGGGAAGGCCTGGCTGGGAGCGGGATGCTGTCACCGTGCCCATCACAGCTCCACAATGGGAACAAATAAGGCGGAGAAGCCTGCACCCCTCTGCCTGTGTGGTGCCCTTGGCACCAAACCCCCCAACAAGCTCTCCTCAGACCCACCACATGGCAAAAGGCTCTGTGCCCAGTGCAGTGGTGGCAAGTGGCTGCTAGCCGGGACACTGTTGGGACATGTGCCTCGAAGGGCTGAGCAGAAGCCGCAGGGAGGTACCATCCCCCCACATCGGTCCTGGCGGGGGACAGGGGAGCCAGAGGCCCTGCCCAAGTAAAGCCTGCAGGACATCAACCATGTCAGCACCCAACGTCCGCAAGAATACTGACCAGCTTTTCAAACCTGGCTGCAGCACTGGGACGCTCTTCCCATCCTCCCTTAGATAAATAAATCTAAAACATAAAATCAAAGGAATTGGATTGGCAGGAGTAACAAAACCGTTGCGGCAGCACTGTCTTGGAAATAATCTGTCAGACTGGGCCAAAGAGTAAAGGCTGTGCAGAGCTTCTAATTTGAGGGAAGATCAACAACGCTGGAAAACAGTTTATTTTTCCAGCGCTCATTTGTTTTGTTTGCCAATGACATCAGTGCTTTCTGATAGGGTTTGCTTCCTGAGGATGCCTGCTATCTTGCCAGCGTTTCCGACTTGTCCCCGTCAGCCGGTACGACTCCACATTACACTGGAAACAGGGGCCAAGCTTTTCTCTGGAAACTTCTCGGCAGCACTCTCAGATGCAAAGAAACAAGTGCAGGCTGAACGGCGGAAACCGGCATCAGCCCCCCTGTATGCCGATACAATGGGGACCCGCAGCCCCGGCAAGCGGGACACAATGGAACCACCAGATGGAAACGTCATCAGAGCACCTCGGTTCAGGGTGCTCTGCCCCAGAGCAGGGACCTCACTGCTGGTCCTGAGAAAAGCCCAAAGCGCTCCTGAAAGATGCCCTGAAGAAATCTGGTGCTAGAGTTTCCTCTGCGCTGCTTCTGGAGCCCATTACCAGTGGTGGAAACGCACTGGTATCTGTTGATGGTCTGCCTTTATCTGCAGTTTTTTTCAGTGGCAGGGGTTTCCAAGCCTTTTGGAGGGGTACCACCACCACCTGTAGGATGATCAGTACCAGCAATGATGAATGACAACACTTGTGGCAGTGGCAGAAGCAGCTCCACGCTCCGAAATATCTGGCACGCCGTTGAATCCTCCCTGCATGGTGTTTCGAGCAGCCCATTGGCGTGCTCCTTCCTTTAGCCCTGGCTCCAGAGAGCGTCCTGGCGCAGCACCCACGTATTGGGTGGGAGACCAGAAGTGGCAGAGAATTTAGCTTTGGCTGCTCTCTGTTCCATCTCTCCTGCCCTTGAAAAACTTGCTACTTGAAATAAAGTGGAAGGTGGCAACCCTTATGCTGTTTGAATACGACCCCTGAAGTCCTTGCACATGATTCGCCCTGCCCACCTCTGCCAGAACTATTTGTAACATTTTTGTAAGTGATTCAGTACAACTTTACAGATCAGAAAACACTGAAGGAACATGATTCACATTGCAAAATGAAGCATACAAACATCATGAATTGCCGAAATTAAGGCACCTTGCATGGATGCACAAGTTCCTGCAGTCTGTAATTACATGACTTCAGGCTACTGAATTCTGCAGGACTGTAGCCTGGGTTGATGTGCAGGCTAGGTGATGCTAGTCTGCCCGGGCTTTATCTACAGCAGCTATCCAAACACTGTTCTGAAGACGGAGTTACTAACAGGCATCTGAATTACAAAGCATGTTATCTAGATGGGTCGCACATTAAGCTAGCTTATCTTCACTCACGTCTGGGTGACATTATTCCTATTTCATATCAGACATGTGCCAGACAGAAGTATTTATGCAGATAGACGAAAGTGAAAAACAACCCTCTCCATTCCAGGCGCCTAGTCTGAAGTGCCTACAACATGACTTTTTTAAAGCATATAGCCTTAAAAGTGAACTAGGTACGTTCAAAGCAACTGCTGCAAGAACCTAGTGCCTCTGCACATCAACCTGAGTGTGAAAAGTCAGCCGTCCACACAATGAAGACATGGGATGAGCCAAAAAATTGGCTGCAGAAATTTGTCTACCGCGCTCTCCTCCATCCCTCTGCCCACCTAATCCAGCACCATCACTTTTGTCCAGGCAGCCCCATATCCCTCCCACCTCTGTTAACTCCTCACCACTGTGCACCCCGCTGCCCTCATGTCCCACTTGCCACCCCCACCTGTCCTTCTTGCCACCCCCCAGCATCCCTTCCCTGCCTTCCTGTCTCCTGGTCCCACCAGTCTGGATGCTCTTCCTGTACTGCCCACCACCCTGCCCTCCTGCACCCGTTACAGCTTCTCCTGAACAGTCCTCGGTTCGTGTCCATCACCCCCATTTCCTCCTTCCCCTCCTGATGACTAGCTTCTGTCACATCTACATTTCCAGCAGAAGCATCTCTGTGCCTGCTCTCTGTTCCCAGGTCCGAGACCCTGTCTCGCCTGGAAAAAGCAGGAGCTGTCATTATGGGGACAATCCAGCTCCACCGCTGCAGCCCTGGGCATGCTCTGCTTGCGCATTGATTGGAACGGTCAGAGAATGAGCACCGTCTCCGCGCAGGGCTGGGCTGCTCAGCACCAGAGGGATGAGAGGGAAAAATGATGGATGGGAGTGAGGGAAAAATCTTTGGAAAATCTCTAGAACCAGAGATGAGTCTGCTGAGAACATGAGCAGACGTCTCCGAGCCTTGTCACCACAGATCCTGTTCCCGATCATGATGGCACCACAGCTCTCAATCAAACAGCTGTAGGATTTCTTTTCTTTGCCCTTTTTAATGTGGGCAAAACAACATTCCTTCTCTCCTCCCTCCTCCCCCCTAGTTTTTCTTGGAAATGGTTGAATTGGTTTAGCTGACGATATTAAAATAAATTTAGCCTGAGAGAGACACACAACCTGAAAGGCTCAGATCAAGGGATAAAAGTCTGACAGACTACAGCAATGGAAAACAGGTTCTTGTAGCAGAAGTTTTAATACTAGATGGTACCACTCGCTCAGTCTAAATATCACCCTGAGCTACATCCCAGGAGAATATCTAAGTCTTTGGCCATTGTAATTGCTCCTGTTTTCTCACTCTGGTTTTGCATGGGTGCATAGGAGACACCTTATCAAAAATAAAGACATTAAATAAGGTTTTGCCTTGATCATTTCATCTTTTCGGGGACAATAAAAGTCAGATGGGACTGTAAATGGTAGGCTGCTGTGCATGCAGCTGCCCCGGTGTGCCGTGCCCCTGCCCTCTGCTGTGGAAAGAACCACCACCACATTCACTGGCTGGCAGGCACACGCTCCATCGGGCAAGATCAAATCCATGTGCTTGAAGAGCCTTCAACAACAATGTTCACTATGATCAAGTACTAGATATTTAATGCAAAGATAGTCTAGAACACAGGAAAAAGAGGTTAGAGAATATTAATGTAAGTTGGATGTATTCAAGTTGGCAGGGCTTAATTAAGCGTAGGCTAGGAGTAAGGAAGGAGTAGGGAATGAGCCAGGGCAGCCTCCGAGCCATGAGTAAATACCTCCTAGAAATTCTCAAAGGATAGGCGAAGGGCAAACATATTATCTAACTTCAAACAAAGGGGGGAAGGAGACAGATCTGAGGTTCCATAGAACAAACAGCCTGGCTTTGATATTGACTCAGACAAATTATTATTCAACCCACTTGTAAATACTTATAACAGGTGTCAATTTATCGCGGAGCGGGAGGGAGTGAGTATGCGATCCAGGAGGAGCAGCGGCGTTTCCAGCTCCCTGCTTCCCGCCCTGCACTGCAGCTGCATCCACTCCCACATGATAAAGCCATGAGAAAACAGAAAACACAGACTTGTCAAGAACAAATTAAGTCTAATCAATTTAATTTTCTTCTTTGATGGAGCTGGGAGCATAGTGACTAGGGAGGAAAAGACAGTAGAAGTCACACACTGGAACGAGGAAAGCTTTTGATGGATGCCTGTGATATATGCAAATCAAGTGAATATAATTTAGGTATAATTTACTCTAGGTGGGTATACAAATGTTTCAAATCTGTACTCAAGGAATAGTTAGTAAATTCAATGGCAACCTGAAAAGGTCTGAGCCTGGGGTCTTGCTCTATTCGGTATTTCCATTAATGACTTGTAAATTAGAATAAAGATTACAATTACAAATCTGTAGGGAGTGCTGTGAGCATTTTCAGGGATTACAATTAGAATAAAATCTTAATAAATTAGAGACTGAGTCTGGAATGAGTGACTGAGATTCAATACGGGCAGGTGTAAAGCACCGTGTTGAAGAAGAAGGAAGCAATGCAGAAGTGCAAAAAGGAGTCTCGGGGGCTAGAGCCGCGAAGAGAGAAGACATCAAGAGTAGCGTGGGGCTTGGTTCACACAGGTGAATGTGCTTGGAGACACACTAAGAGCAGCACCACGTGTCAGGCTCTTTATTCCCCTCAGCCTTATATCCAATTTTGGGCCTTACCTCAAGTGAGATGCTGCTCCCTGCCACTTGCTCACAAGAATTAGAAGTTTAGGAAGTGTGACCCCTTGAGAAGAGGGTACAAGAAGTGGGCTTGTTTAGCTGAAAGAAAAGGGAGGAGGAATGAGGGTGAGAGAATGAGAGATGATAACAAGTTTCAGATATGTCAGGCTGCTAAAAGGCAGTGATAATCTTGTCCTGCTCCCTGCGGATGTGGAAAACTGAAGGGACTGGCTTAGCATGCAGCAAGGGAGATTTAGGTTAGATATTAAGGGGAACTGTCTAGCCATGATGATACTTAACCACTGGTTACACAGGGAGGCTGCGAATCTCCATCAGCAGAGGTTTTCAAGAACAGGCTAAACGAAGCTCTATCAGGAATGGCGCAGATGAAGCAGATCCTGCCTCAGAACCAAGGGATTTGGGATGGAAACTAAACGCGTTGACATTCCTCTGCTCCTTCCCCCCCCAAAAGGTATCGTTTTGTTGCTGTGCCCCACACATTTCCAAGAAAATCAAAATGCTTCTGTACAAGATTCCTAGTCTAAGTAGCCACCTTACCTGAATTACAATGTGGCTTTCCCCCCTGGGCTACGACTGTTCGAAGTAGAACAACCACTTTATCACAAAATGCCACCAATGACCTACTTTGCAATCCCCTTTCCTGACACCCTCTGCACTTTGGGGAGGAGTGAGGGGGTGCCAAGGGCAGGCAGGCCTGGCAGGGTGGCAAACACCGCGCAGTAGGAACAGAAACTTTGCCTTTCCTCCAGGGATGGGAGGGATAGGGAGTCTGAGACACAAGAGACACACTGCATGTTGCAGGATCTTGAGCAGAAAAGAGACAGTAGATGTGCTGAGTGGAAGTACAAGAACAGGGTCCTGACCAAAGGACTCATATCGGATCACAGACACACACCAGGCAAAGCTTCAAGAAAGTTCCCATTACAGCCAACACCATACTGAGGGCTTCAAAGCCACTAGTGCTAAATGCACAATCATCTCTGCTGACGACATGGGAAGATGTGCCAAAGTCCTTGCTGGAAGATAAGCCAATTCTGTGTTGGCTCTGCATGTCTTCCCAGGCCAGTCTCTCCCATTCACCTCACAGAAATTAAAAAGAAATCTGTGAATTTTTGTGTTTAACCCTCATTACCTGTGAGCAGGAGGGTTCACATTTTTTCACTAACACAGGGATTCACAGACAGAGGAAATTACAGCTCAGATTCTCTTTGCATTGTCTGAGCAAAAAGTCCTCACTGAAATCACAGAGGAACTGTGCCAGAGAATAAATTAATGATACGGCGTGTCTCCAATAAAATTAGGAAGTGGGGAGGAGAAGAGGAGCGAGTCTCGAAGAGTTTGTTTAACTCTCAGACGGTAGTTATTCCTGTCTTCTATCTCACCAGTGCAGATGCATCAGCAAACCCACTGTGGCACCAGAGAGAACGCAGAGCATCTCCTGGGGGACACCTCAACGAGTGACAGCTGCTCTCCAGGGGTTGACAGCCCCGTTTGTTAGGAGGTTCCAGGTCATATTTCAAAGTTTGCCTTCTCAGATTTGCCAAGAAGAAATGGAAGAGAGCTAGATTCTTTTTTTTTTTAAGTAATATGGGTGTTTGGGTACTGGGTTCGCACAATGATGAAATAAGTGTGAAATAAGTTTGTATCCGTAATAAGGTTGATTTTTAAATTTGCCATGGACCAATCCAGCCCTGACTGAACGCTGATTCGCTGAGGCTCGTAAGCATCCAAATAGAAGTAAACGCATAAAGGGAGAGAGGAAACGTCCACGCATGCACAGATACCGCTGCTCGCATTAGCTGGTTTTCAAAATGTCAACAGCTCCCTTCCCCCGATGACAGAGCGGCACATTACTCCACTGAAATCGGTCCAGGTTTTTTTCAAAGAAGGAGCAATTGTTAAAGAGCACTCACTGCTACTCTGTGCTCCAGATACAACCAGTCCTTCAACCAATTGGCAGCATATGGTTTATTTCCTCAAATGACAGCTTTTGTTTGTCACAACAGGAGAACAAAATAGTACATTTATTAAACAAAGCATAATTAGCCAACTCTTTCCCTCCCAAAAAGGAACTGCAGAAAAGGGTATTTTTTAGGACTCGGACGCATGTTTCCATGCTGTTTACGACACTTCTGTACAGAGCAATCCATTCTGGTGGAACAAAACACGTGGAATCACATTTGTTGTTCACATCTTAAAATCAAGATGTTAAGGGATAATCATCCCACCTAAAATACCTATCGCAAAGTGCTAATAAGCTGCTCCCACGCTAGGACTACATGGACCATTATTACTGTTTGCATGTTTTTTAACAGAAAAGCTCTCCATCTGTACAAACCAAAAAACCACCCAGATCTCAGTAATGACTGTACTAAATGTTTCGAAGTACAAATTTTTAATAAGGGATCCATCACATAGTTGAACTTCTTTGAGGTGACAGTGACGTGACTTATAGAGCCTGGGCTCTGTGATCAAAAGGATTACACACATTAGCATCCTACTAATCACAGCAGGACAGGCCAGCCCATCAGGCCAGGACTCACGGAGGAGAGATCCGTAAACAAACACTTTCTCCCGCTCACAAACATGGCTGGGAGCGGAGGCGCTCCAAGGCTGGTGTGGTCTTCTCCTCTTTCAAAGAGATAAGGATTGTGTCTGCTGGAGTAAATAAATTCTCAGCATAGTCTTATGCATCCGTTTGTTTACTCATTTTCAGACATTACCATCCTCTCCTGTGTTGTTATCCCTTTTATATTACCCTTGTACGTATAATCAAATGCCCTCTCTTCTGGATTGACCCTCTGCTTCTTCCTGTATTATAGACGCCTTTGATCTTTCTTTCTTGCATCTGTGTGTCCTGCCTTGTAGTCTCAGCAGGATTTCCCCCCGACCCCTTGCACTACCAGAAAATAAATGCCAAAGCAGCATTTGTACGCTTTAGCGCAGGAAAAAAAAATGAGAGAGACGCTGGAGGAGCCTACACACAGGCGCTGCTGTGCTGCCGAGGCACGGGGTGTGCTGGGCAGGGCTGGCCACCGGTGGGTGAGGTGAGCCCAGGCTGGTGAAAGGTGGCCCAGCTCCTGAGCCCCCCTGGATGAACAAGGCGAGCAGCTATCACCATGACGGGGGAAGAGGGACCATCCTAAAATTTCAGAAATGGCTGTTAATTTTTCCCCCTTCATCACGCACTTGGTGACTTGCACTTTCAAGAAGCAAAACTCAGCCTTTAACTTTTTTTTTCTTTTTTTCGACTAGCTCAGATTTCAAAACCCCTTCCCTTGCCCCACCATTTGAGATGGTCCGAATTAGGGCTGACAAATTCTATTAATATCCTAACTGTAATACACTTGGGTGACGAAGAGGCTGCCGTTGATTTTTGTTCGCTGCAGGCACTGCCAATACCAGCAGAACTGAGGGTTATCTCTAGGTAGATGTGAAAAGATGCCATCAGTTCACACAGAGACCTTAAGGATCGCATCAAGACTGCTGAAAGGCTGACCAACCCCTTCCTTCATAGCTGGAACTGGTGAGTAAGCTTCCCCACCAAGCCCGAGTCCACTGGCTCTTCAAACAAAGCACAATAACAAGGTTGCAGAAAGTGAGATAACCCTTTCCACTCAAGAAGTGGAAAACAACATCTGCTAAAAACCAAATAAACTGGTGTAATGGCTTCAGCAAGAGACCCAGAGGATTTTAGGGATGCAGCTCGTGGCTTGGTCAACACATTGTGAACAGCAAATTACAAGAGAACAATTGTTTCATACCAAGCTCTCCCACCCCTGAACTCCCTCAAGGTTAATTAGGATGGCCTCCGGCCAAATTAATTAGAAGAGAAGATTTGGGCAGGACTTTGCTATGCACTCGGAACTAGTTCCAAGGTGACCGAGAAGTTCAGAAATGCCTCACCTTCCAAATAAAGCCTGCTTGGCAAAAAAACGAGCTCACATGTGCCATGTCATTTCTCCAACAATCAGGAGAAACACTTAAAAGTAATCTTTCCCTAACTAACGGCGAAGGCAGAAGAATTTTCTGTATCCTTCCCACCGAACAATATGCCCTTGTTTATTTTCTGTGTGCTTTTTAGGTCGTAAGAGGCCAGTGAAATTATGCATCTAAAGAACAATATACTACTGTAATATGCCACTTGATACATACAGCCCGGCAGACTCTCAAAGATCCGTCTTTTCCAAGAGCTAGCGAATACATGTTGCAGCATGGAGAAATCCTGCACATCACCATAGGAAGGGAGGATGCAGAAGCAGGCCCAGCCTTCGAAACAACAGACTAAATTGGTATTTTAGTGGGTATTATAACATGCCCCGGTGGCACAGCTTAGGAGAGCATCCTGCCTTGAAGGTGACGGCCCTGCCCAGCTTCTCTACCTGGCGGCAGCAACCTGCCTTGACCTCCTCCAGACTCCTGCTGCCCTCAGCATCCGTGGCAAAGGGAATAGCTGTCAGGACCACACTTTTTTCCTCCAAGTGGTACCACGGTGAGTGGTAGAACTGCAAGAGCGTAGTAGGGTAGGGCAGATCTAGCCTCTGTGATTTCAAGCTGAGCGCTGGCACAAATTGAGGCTCTCCCAGTGGCTGCATCTCTGAACTGCAAAGCCCTTCTCTGTCATTAATCTGATATTCTTTAGTTTGAAGCCGGAAGGTTGCTATTCTCCATGTGTCTGTTACCCACAAACAGCAACAGCGTTTCTGGGCAGAATCATAACTTTTAAAGTGACAAAGAGAAAAAGCTTCAGCTCATGCAAAGAAGTGGAGCTGAATACTTTTCGGCAGGACACAATTCTCATTGTCACTAGCCAAGATTTAATGTCTTGACTGTGTGGATCAGACCAATTACTCAGAACAGTTACATCGTATTTTCACTTAAAGACGGGGGCTGGAGTAACTTGATGTGTAAGGTCCATGTCACAGAAAAGGCATTATTCTCAACTCTTGACACAAAAAAAAAGGAAAAAATAAAAAAAACCAAAACCAAAACCAAACCCTTAATAGATGCAAGAGTCCTTTGGCACAGATCCAGCAGCAGACTAAGGCCATAATTTGTAATTCTGCGGCAATTATGACATGACATAACAGCACAGACCTCCTTCTGACATAACAACTTTTTTTCATCTCCTTTGCAACAGTACATGGTTTAAAACAACCCCCAGAAAGGAAATAACCCCAAAGATCTATTTGACTGCTGGGTAAATATCGGGAATAAGAATAAGCACCGAGAGGGACGGCAGGTGATGTTTCGGGCATCCTGCTCGGTGTCAACGGGACCCAGCACCGAATGGCAGCCGGTGCCCAGGTTGCGCCGGGGTGGGGGGACGGCAGCGACAGGCGCTGAATGAAGGTGAGTGGCACCGACTAACTTCCCTGGGACTCCTGCTCAAGGGGGAGCTGGGCCCTAAAACGGGGGGGCGATGGGGGGGGGGGACACGGGACGGGTAAAGAGAAGAACAAGCAGGTGCAAAGCGTCCGGAGGAGGGATTGGGGATACCGAGGGGATGTCTCTCCCCACCTCTCCCGGGTACCGCACATCGCCGCCCGCCTTGGGACCACTCTGAGCTTTTCCCGCCCGACACCCCCCGCCCTTCCCAGCTCCTCCCTAACCCCTTTCCACGACCTACCGGGAACTCACCTCTCCGGACGATCACCGCAAGACCCTCCGGTGGCGGCTGGGGCCGCCGCGCTCAGCGGCCGCGGCAGCCGGGAGGCGCCGAGCCCGGGGCGGGGCGGGGCGGGGGGGGGGGGGGGCGGGACGGGGCGGGGCGGGGCGGGGGGCGGGCGGGGACCCGCCCGCCCCCCGCCCCGCCCCGTCCCGCCCTCCCCCCCCCGCGCCCCGCCGGAGGCTCCTGGAGCATCCCGGTGTCATTTAACCTGGAGAAAAGGAGGTTGAAGGGAGACCTTATCGCTCCCTACAAACTATCTGGAAGGAGGTTGTAGCGAGGTGGGGGGGGGGGTCGGTCTTTTCTCCCGAGTAACAAGTGGTGGGGATGAGAGGAAACGGCCCCAAGTTCATCGAATCATAGAATCGCCTGGGTTGGAAGGGGCCTTTCAGATCACCGAGTCTAACCATCAACCTAAGTCTGACAAAAACCACTACTAAACCCTATCTCTAAGCACTACGTCTACCCGTCTTTTAAATACCTCCAGGGATGGTGACTCAACCACTTCCCTGAGCAGCCTGTTCCAATGCTTAATAGTCCTTTCCGTGTAAAAATTTTTCTCAACATCCAATCTAAACCTCCTCCGGTGCAACTTGAAGCCATTTCCTCTTGTCCTATTGCCCGCCACTTGGGAGAAGAGATCGACATGCACCTTGCTACAACCTCCTTTCAGGTACCTGTAGAGAGCCATAAGGGCTCCCCTCAGCCTCCTTTTCTCCAGGCTAAACAACCCCAGCTCCCTCAGCCGCTCCTCATAACGCTTGTTCTCCAGACCCCTCACCAGCTTTGTTGCCCTTCTCTGGACACACTCCAGCACCTCAATGTCTTTCTTGTAGTGAGGGGCCCAAAACTGGACACTGTACTCGAGTTGAGGCCTCACCAGTGCCGAGTAAAGGGGGACGATCACTTCCCTAGTCTTCCTCACCACAAGTTGCACCAGAGGAGGTTTGGATTGGATATTAGGAAAAATTTCTTCACCAAAAGCGTTGTCAAACATCAGAACAGGCTGCCCAGGGAAAGGGGTGGAATCGCCATCCCTGGAGGTATTTAAAGGACAGGTAGATGTGGTACTGAGGGATATGATTTAGTGATGGTTTTGGCAGTGTTAGGTTGATGGTTGGATTTGATGATCTTAAAGGTCCCTTCCAACCTAGACTATTCTATGATTCTACGATTCTATTGCTGTAACAACCACGGTCAGCTAACTTCATTATTTTGCTCCGTTGGAGGGTTGGAAGCAAAAAAGCATAGAGGGCTCACACCTGTGGGGAGGAGCGGACAGGACAGGTGACCCAAAACCAACAGGGTATTCTATCCCATCTGCATGCTCAGTATGAAAGCTGAGGGATCAAAGGGTCAGGCCTCTTCCTTCAATGCCCAGCATCTGAGGAGGATTCTCTCTGTTCACCTGCCTTTGACCCGGATCTGTGTGTTCCTCAATCCAGATCTGGAATCCAGTTCCCATCCCTTGCTGAGTCCAGTCTGGGACTTTCCCAGTGCCTGACGGTGATGTGATCGTCATCCTGGGAGCTCGATATGGTTTTGTATATATTGTATATATGTCATTATTTTCTTTTTATTTTATTATTAATATTTCATTAAATTGGTTCAGTTCCTTCTAAACTCATAAATCTTTTTCTCTCTCTCCCTCCTCTCCTTGGAGAGACAGGTCGGGGAGAGCATCTGTTGTGCATTTCAGTGGCCAGTCCGGCCCAAACCATGATGCTCCACTGAAGGGATGTTGCAGGATTTTTTTTTCTTGCTTTCTTTCTCAGCCCACAGCTCCGCTGAGAAGACATCAACTTCCTCAGCACAAGAATAATCTGCAGATGGGGTCCATCAAGGATGGAGAGGGACCAGAAGAGACCCTTTCAAAGCTTGCTCTGCCTGCCAGCATCCTGCCGTGCACCCAAAGGGCTTGTTCTCACCATGGTTTTCACTGTGACATTGTCATGGTTTAACCCCAGACAACAACCGGGACAATACAGCCACTTGCTCACTCCCTCCAGCTGAGATGGGGGAGAGAATCAGAAGAGTAAAAGTGAGAAAAAACTCGTGGGCTGGGATAAGGACAGTTTAATAAGTAAAGCAAAAGCCACACATGCAAGCAAAGCAAAACAAGGAATTCATTCACTACTTGCCATCGTTGGGCCATCTCAGGCCATCTCCAGGAAAGCCGGGCTCCATCACGCATAATGGTGACTTGGGAAGAAAAACGCCATAACTCCAAATGTCCTCCCCTTCCTCCCTCTTCCCCAGCTTTATATACTGAGCATAATGCCACATGGTGTGGAATATCCCTTTGGTCAGTTGGGGTCAGCTGTCCCATCTGTGTCTCCTCCCAACTTTTTGTGCACTCCCTGTCTACCCTCTGGCGGGGCAGTGTGAGGAGCAGAAAAGGCCTTGAGAGCTTAGCAACAACCAAAACCACCGGTGTGCTCTCAACACCATTTCTCATCCCAAATCCAAAACATAGCACTACACCAGCTGCTAGAAAGAAAGTTAACTCCATCCCAGCTGAAACCATGACAGACATCCACAAGCATTTTTAAAGCACTGTTGGTTGCCTGCTTCCCCACCTCTCCCTTCGCCGTCATTTATTCAGCCTCTAGAAACAGATCAATAGTTTGCAAATCTGTTTTGGTTTAATGACACTCTTGAAAGAGTATGTTTGTGAATCATTTACTTCAGCAATTGCTTGGACCCATCAACTGCCTGCCATGTCTTAATTGACTTTTACCCTAGGCTACCAAAGTGCTTTACACTTGTTCATAAATTGGGTCCTATTCAATACCTGCTCTAGTTAACAGCGGGAAAACAAGGGCAGTGAAGTTACATGATGAGTCCAAGGTCACGGGAGAAGTCTGCAGAAGAGCCCAGAACTGAGTACATGTTTCCCAGTGCCCTGGTTTCGTAGGGAGCTGGAAGCAATCATCACTGACCTGCTTTTTTAAGGACATCTCCTTTTGTCTTCCAGCAGTGAGGCTCTGAGCCTGCAGCTGCTGACACATGAAGTATCCACCAAGGGCAATGCCACCGGCAGCAGGAGGACCTCCAGCAGGACCCCGCGCAGGCACCTTACACCCCGTCCCTGCAGGGTACCTGGGGAGTTCTCTGTGGCTTTGCTGGTTGGCAAACCCACGTATTTTCCCACGGTAAAGCCTTGTAGCTGACACAGTCAATCACTAGAAAGTTTAGGTTTTGACACAGAGCAGCTTCTTGTGGGTGTGACGGCAGCACAGATTTCCATCAAGGAAGCCATGCTGGCACAAGTTACGGTTTGTTATTTAAATATCTCAACTCTGACAGGCAAATTGGGACTTGTGGGTTTTTTAAATACCTGTCTCTACTGTCTTGTATGAAAAAAAATTCCAGGATGATTTTCTCATCTGCATGGCTGCAGCTCTGAGCTCTTTCCTCTCCTTGGTTGTAGGAGACAGTCCTGTTTATATCCCTCCTTCCCAAGTCAAAAAGCTTTTGCTCCCTGTTGGGTAGTTACGGTGCACCACACAGAGCAGGTCCTCGCTGCCGGAGCTCTCTGCTCTCCGTTGGGAAAACTGCTGTGGCACTGGCTTTAGGGGATGGGAAGCGGGGGGAGCACAGGCTGAAGCTTCAACTCCATGGAAGGAAATCTGGATCATTTGCTGAACAATGTCAAGGTGAAGGGAAGGGACATCTTTATGTCATCAGGAGGTCACAGCCTGTGGAGACTATGATAAAAGCACAGAGGACAGCACACCTCAGAGCTGCCTCTCTGCACCTGGGGGCATTTTTTTGTTACTCCTTTTCTGAGAATACTTAGCGGGCTGCAAAGGGAGGCACAGCCTGTGGAAGGAGGCACTTCTGCAGATTTGTTTGGAGTCCTGCAGTCACTGAAGATTTCCCCCGAGTGAAGTCAAAGGGCCTTGAGTTGAGGAACAGAGCTTTCCTCCTAAAAAAGGAAAACAGCCACCCGTGCTTCTAGCTCTCCTGTTGCAGTGAAAAGCCTGAAAACCTGAGCTGAACATAACTCCACGGTCAGACACCAGAAAGCAAATTGCATGATTTTTGGGAGAATCTGAGGGATCTGTTGGGCTGGATTCACAATTAACAACTGATGACGGCTGGCAGCCCCAAGTCGTGTCCAAGCGGGATTGCCCAGAGGGCTGGTGTAACGCATGAAGCCATTCATCTGCAGTTTGGGAAGTCTGAGTGCTGCGCTCCTCAGCAGCATTGTGGCTTTCAGGGACTCTGCTCCTGCTACATCTTCCCCTCTGCCTCTCGGAGACCAAACTCTTTGGGCAGATGTCGCTTCTGGTTTTGCCTTAGCTCATTGCCCAGATCAATGGGGTTGCAGTCTCAGGTGACTACTACAATGCAGATCGTGACTGCCAGAAGCAGGGCAAAGATGAAGTAAAGCAGAGGAGACAGGAAAGAAATTCTGCTTTTTGATGGCCAGAGTAAATGTATACAACTGATGGAGCATTGCTCCCCTGCAAAGCCCACAGTCCTGCAGCCACCTGGGGACATCTCCCTCTCCTGGCTCTTTCCAGGGAAGGGAATCATAGTTGGACATTCTTCAGTTTAGAGCTCCAGCCTCAAAAAGGCTGGAAGAACTAAATGTGGCTATGAGAGAAGCATACAAATGGGGTTTTCAGAAGAGAAAAGAGCGCTAAAGCCTCTGCCCTGCCACAGAGGACTCCTGAGATGGGTGAAAATCAGTGTGAAGGGGCAGGGTGACACGATGGGGCAACAGAACAGAGAGCCATTATTGCCCCTCTGTTTTGCGTAGCTTGCAGGGGGCAAGAAGAAGGGCAAAGACACCATGAACCCAATGCCAGCGGTGGCTGTGTGTGGCAAAGGCGGGTATCTGGGCAGCAGCATGGATGGGCTGCATGAACCCAGCAAGTGATAAGCCATCCCCTGTGTCACAGCGGCCTGGTTCAGATCGGCATCCTGTGGGACACGGTAGAGCGGGTCCATGTGCCGGGGCAAGCAGGGAACACCAGCGCTCGGCTCCTCAGGAGACCAAGAGCAGCGCCTGCAAGTCTGAGTGAGTGGCCGTTACGGACAGAAATTGTGGAAAACAGAAACACACAAACATGAGAGAGACAGGCCAGATGGGGGAAATACAGATGAATTAATGCACAGGGAAAGGAAAAGGAAAAACACACAGGCATGCTGCATGCCAGCCAGCTCTTCAGCAAGAGCACTGCTGCGTGCCATTGCTGTGATGAGTGAATGGGAAGTGCTGCTCTGCTTGGTGCAAGTTATTGCTGCTTTATGCCTTTATAATTCTCTTTGGCCTCAAAACCTCCCTGATCGGGAGTCCTCTGCTTATGTTTTATGTCCCATCATCAGCGTTGCTGCTCGGGGACAGAGCTTTCCTGCCATTCCTACCCAGCTTGTTGCAGGCTTGGAGCCTCATTTCTGGAGGTGATCCTGCATCGGTGGTTTTTACATCGAAGTCAAGCAGATTTCTTCATAATTTGGTGTGGTTTGAAGTGACTAGGTGCATTAATTATTTCCTGAAAGACTGTAACAGTTTTTGTCTTAGATCCAGTTGTTGGGAATGTATTTAGGAGCACACGCTGAAATCACCACATACCTGAAGTTTACCATAACTAACTAGCCACAGATGTGCTATTAAACCCATGCTTACTTTTTCCTCTTGTCTGTCCTATATGGCATGTTACAGCCATGATATATTAAACTTTCTTATAACAGATGCTAGTCATAAACAAAACAGCTATTACCCTTTTGCAAGAAAACATGTCACATTACCCATCCCGCCAGTAATCACCTGTTTATAGAACTGGCACCTCTTTTTAGTTTGGAACAGAGGAGCTTCAGATATTTCATCGTTACATCAAGGGAAACACTAAGCACTGCTGCAGAGAGGGGATGTTTTCATTTGACAGTTCTTTGGTGCTGTATTTTGACCTGGTATTCGGGCATTTGTTCCTTACACTACTTTATCGCTTCCTAAGCATCCCAAAGAAGCAGATGGGATGGGTGTGTATTGAATAGAGGGAAATATTTCACGATGCCGGGTGGTGACTATCCTGCAAGGACGGTTTAACACACAGCAGTCAGTGTCTGTGCAAGGTGTTGGGCCACAGGCTGCTGGGGAGGAGCAATAGTGCACTGATGGAGAATATTTTCCTTTAGATGTAAAGACTGAGCTATCATGTCTGTTTTATATACCTGAGAGTCTTAAAGTATCACACACAAATGTGTGCTGGAGGGAGGAAAAAATGGGGAAAAAAAAAGCTAAAAAATAAAAGGCTAGTTAACACAGAGGAAATGTACAGCCACATATACCGTGTGTGCTGCTGGACATTGTGAAGACTGCTGAAAAGGCTCAGAGGTGTGGTGCACAGGAACTACCCTTCAGAATTTAGCTGGTTTACATTTGTGAAAATTAAGTAGTGCTTCCAAAACTTTTGAAGTGCTAAATATTGTTAAAATAATCCTTACAGCTCTTTCATTCAAGGACTTGGCTCAGGGTACTCAGCAAATATTAATGAGTTTCTCATCATAACACCCAGGAGGGATGGGAAGTTACCACAGTAATTACCTCCGTCGCCCAGATGAGGAACAGAACAGTTAGGCCTCGTTTTTCAGGAGAGTTTCCTGACCAAAATATTTGTACAGTCGTTCATCTGGAAAGCTCTCGAGAAGGGTTAGGAGCTCCAGCTGGTCCCCCAGCAAGGTTTTGAGATTGGGGCGGGAGAGGGTCATCCCCAAAGGTAGGGGAAGATGAAAGAGGAATAGTTATGCAGTAGCAAAGCATGTTGGATCTATCCAATTTTTCCTAGCTTAAAATTTGGATGCTTACTGCTCTAGAGAAGGCTAACCCCTGCGTTTGCTTAATAAAGTAACGTAGATTTGATGCATTACATACAAGGGTACACGAATGGTACAATACAGATGTTATCGCAGCTCCATCAATCTCCATGAGGGCAGATATGGAGACTGAGCTGTGATGGCCACATCGTCATTCCTGCTAGTGATGTGAGCACCGCTCGTTAAGGAGCGAAGTCTCACGGGCACTGGGAAGTGAGGACATGGCTGAGAGGTGTGCAGCCAGGAACCGGTCTTTTTCCAAGCATAGGCAAGGTTTTAGCTTGATTTCTCTAATCAAAAAGAAGGGGTTAGCAAGAGCTGTGGATCCCATTAACATCACTGGACTAGTGTGGACTGTGGACTAGTGCTGTTGGAAAACATACTTCAAATAAGGTAAAAGAAGAGCAGGCCCTGGTCTGACCTCATATATAACCACAAGATGTTGATGGTCTCCAGGGAAATGCCCACTTCGCCGTTACTTGTGAGTGCTCAGCAGCTCCCAGGCAACACCCAGCAGCCCATGGGGTCATGCCTGATATCCAGCGTAGGTCTAGTCAAGCAGTAGGATCCACCCTGTCCTCCCACCATACTTCTAACTACACCTCAGCACTGTCCAACTGTGACTCCAGATTTACTGTGGCAAGTTCAGATACTGACCTGTTGGAGTTACAGTGAGGGATGAGAGCAAACTCAGGTTGCCCACAGGCATTAACTGCAAATTCACTTTAAAAACAAACAACAAAAACGAACTTCATCTTCAAAACAGCTGCAAACATATTCTTAGCAATATAGATAACTTGCAAACACATAGTGTGTGCTGAGCAGCTCTTTATCTGGGAGAAGAGAGTCTGAAATAGCGGGGCATCTGGGAGAGGAGATGCACAAGGGGCAGGGTGATAAATGTATGTGAAGTAATGCAGAAACAGAAGAGGTGGTTTGAGAATGTCTCCTCCTATTCCTGAACATATATTTATAAGCAATTAGCTGGAAGATGGCAAATACGGTACTGATAAAAGGATTCTTATTTATTTCCACTGATATAGCTAGGCTGTGTAAATCACTGCTGTGAGATACAACTGAAGCCCTGAGGTTTACAAAGAACAAAGAAAAATATATACCAATGGCAAAAGAACCTATAGTTACAGCAGTAAATATCAAGAAATAAAGTCTGCAGGGGTTACACTCTTCAGAGCTTTGGGCAGACTGTAATTATTGGTAAAAAAAGGAAACTTGCCCTTGGACAGGTTACCCCCTGTCCCCAGCCCTGGCCACTGCCACTTAGAGAGACATGGAGGTGCTGAGGGACCCGTGCACAACCAGGCAGGGGCAGGCAGCGGGATGGGGAGTCGGGCCGGCAACTCTAGGCTGTGGGCCAGCTGTTGGCATGATAGTCCTCCTGCTTGCCTTTAGAAGGCAGGAGATAAACACAGCTTCAGAACTGAGAGACCACCCTTCCCACAGCGCTTGCTGTGCTTTGAGCAGCGGGGCTTTGGGTACCGGCTTTGGGGACCGCTCGCGCTGAGCCGCTGCAGCAAGCGCTTGCCTGGGGAGCTCCTGTTCACGCTGCATCGCTGAGGGGAGCATCGCCGAAATGGTGCATTCTAATGCAAAACCACAGCACACAGCAAAAAGGCTCTTTTTATAAATGCGCTGTGGCATAGTTCCTATTAGTTCCATAAGGACTTAAGTAATAGCTATTTAAGTTTAACTCACCAATTTCAGCTTTTAACCATAGTAACATTAATTTTTTAAGTCTTATGTTTCAAAAGGCAGCACTGTCCTTTCTGAAAAACTGCCTCCCTCCTGTAGATCTACGCGAGCTGATTTTTATGAGATCAAGGGCTGAAAACTATCTATAGCAGGTTGTTCAGTTTTTTTTCATAAGAGAAGTTGACACAGTAGCAAGGGCAGAGCATGAAGAAAGGCTTGTCTGTAACAGGATACTTAAAAAGTTCAACAAGAGTTTTCAAGACCCCTTCATGCCAGTGTGTTCCCACAAAAAGCCTCACCCAAAAAGATGAAATTACAGTCCTTCTCTGTTAAAGAGAGAAAATGTGAGAATGGCTTGTAATTTTTGAACCAGAAAAGCTATGTTTATCTTCCAAAGAACAGTCCCTTGAAGATGTGACTGTCATCCAGGGCTAAAGAGCAGACAGAAAGCCCCCAGAGGGACAGGCCCTCGGCGGCTCAACACCCGGCACCAGGCATCTGTCTCCTGGGGCGGGGGGATGCTCCTGTTATCTCGCTGATGTATACCAGAGTGTTGCAGCTTTCCGTATCCAAACACATCTTGACACTGGAGATTACACAGATCTCGGAGCTCTGGAGTGAGGCCAGGGAGGTGCACCCACCCCAGAGCAGCTCACGGCCACAGGAGCAGGCAGAGGCAGCATGGAGAAGTGCTATCGGAGAGCAATGACATGTCACGGCCGTCTCGAGCGGGCCAGGGGGTCAAAGGATTATAGCTCAAATCCGTTCTTCCCAGAAAAAGATCTTTTCCAAATGCCTGACTTAAAGCTGTGGAATCACACGGGGAGCGTGCTGTTATCTGTGGGGGTGGTGCAGACCCACCTCTGCTTCAAGTGGGAAATCCAAAAAAACAAAAAGTATAGCTGTGCAGAGCATCCCCGTTGCACAGAGTCATGCTCGCCAAGCTGCTTTCCTCCCCCCTCACACCCGCTGCCGGACAGGTTTAGAGGAGCGAGCGGGGATGTGCCTTTAGACCCACAGTAATAAACTTGCCTTGTGCATGTATATTTTAGGCTTGAATTTAACTCTTATTTGCTCTCATATTATTTTGCAACAGGGTGTGCACTTCTACGGATACTGCTGGCATCCCCGTTTCCTACCTGCTCTCCACTGGAATTGACTTTGGAGGGACTGGAGAGGAGACACTTCTTTGGAAAAGTGCTTTTGCCAAGAACTTATCTGAGCAGTGTTACGGAAATGTGGTTTAGCTCAATAACCTTTAAAGTTTTAGTAACTGTGCAAAGAACTGCAGCACCAACGCCAGAATGTCAGCTTGCACCATAAAGGTTTGCAGGTCTGTAGGGATCGTATTTGGGTTTGAAAGTCATTGAAATCTATTAATTACCTTGTAGAAGTTGATATTGACATTACAAAGAAATCTTGCTTGGAAGGCAGAGAAATCCAAGCTCCCATACCACAATGCTTTTCTTGTCAAGCTGAAATCTTTCATTTCCCTCCTGCCATCCAGGACCAGAGGGAAAATGGAACCAAGCACCGAAATAATAGAAGATTTTTATTAGGCAAAACCTCATTCAGTTTAATCAGAAGGCATCCATGTGTGTTTTACTAGGTTATTTTGGTCTGAGGCCACCTTCTGTACAATTTATGCAGCCCCTGATTCACTAGAGGGCTTTCAGACTCATCAGTGGAAATTACACCTCTGCCTCACCACATTTTCTGTGCTTCGGATCAGAAATAGACACCATGGAAGCCCTAATTTATCACAAATTTTCTTTCACTGGCTCAAGCTTCACCCCTTGTATTTGGGCATAAGACCCAGCCTGGCCGAACCCAGTCATCCCCCCAGGCAAGTCCCTACCCTGGAGGGTCTCACATCCACCTCCCAAGGTTGGGGGCGACTTCCCAAGACCTCCCTTCACCTCAGAAAGACCTGAACCTCGAAGGAGATCCTTCCTCCAAGCTATTTTGGAGCGCCTTGTCTGTCCTCAGGAAGGTTCTGGGAGAAGAGCAGCCAGTCAGCCTCCAAATGAGCTGCTGTTTGAAAGCAGATTAAACCCTCCCCCACACACGCAGCTTAGTCGGGCAGACAACATCAGAGAAGCTGAGCTGCATCCACTCCAAGGAGAAAGTTAAAATAGAAATGAATTTTCTTACTCCAGCTCTGCCTTTTGTTGTGCCCTGCAGGCAGCGTGCACCTGCGACCGTGTATCCTCCAAAGTCAGAGTGCACTTGCCCAGAGTGAAAAACAGCACATGCAGCCTTACATTTAACTCCCATCATTTCTGGACGAGCCTCTGTTCTTCTTCTATTGAACATGAACTTAGTGGTCATAAGCAGCATCACAAACCATGTAGGTACTTGACACGTCTCAGAAGGGAAGCTGAAGAGCGAGTTGCAAAACTCAGAGTATAGCTCAGATCCTGACAAGTGGCTGCTCCATATTTACGGAAAGAAGCAAATAATCACTACAGAAATAACAATACTGTTGTAAGATGCTGTCCTCCTCTACCCACCAGGAACCATCTTCCTCTCTAACAAGGTCAGAGGCATGGATGGTGGGAGCTGCAAATCTATTTCTACACCATCAGTGGTACTAGCCTGGGTAGTTTTCTGGAGAGCACTAGGCTGATGGTTTTGCAGTGAAGTCAGTGAGGAAAGCTCTGTTGAGGGGTGTTTCCTTGTAGAAATGATGAAGGAAACAACTTGAGGCAATGACACCATAACCCAGTACAGCTGTTTCTGCAGTGATCATTTGTTCACATTGGAGGGTGCATTAAAAGAGCAGCTTGGAGCATTTCTGTTGCTGCGTATCCTCTGACTGGGCTGTTGTTAATGCAACACTCATTCAATGAAGTGTTTGGGATGAGGTCCAAAAAAGCACTTAGGTGCCTAAATCCGAGGCAGCAATTCACAGCTGCCTAAGGACTTAGGTTCCCCCTTTTGTACACCCCTTCCCAGCACCTCTTTAAAAACTTGGACTTCTGCAATGGGAATGACTCTAGGTGCTGCCAACTTAGCTGGGCTTGGCCACCGGAGCCTGAGTCCTGCCATTCTTCCATCCAGCCCTGTAGACCAGGTGACCATGTTCGGGGTCACTCAGATGCTCTGCAGCTGTGCCCTGGGCTCTGAATTCAGCAGCTGGAGCTGCTCTTGCTCAAACCATGGCTGGTGCTGCTCTTCCCCATCAGTATAGATGCCATGGGAGAGTGGTGCTGGCTGGCTCTTTGCAACCAGAGACTCATGGTGAGCATGGTGACAAGGGTGACAAGGGAAGAGGCTGCCACTAGCCTGTCTTGGGTGTATTTTCTCCCATATAGCACTCCCCTTCTCCCACTCCCTAAGAAGGATCCAGGACAGAAGTGATGAACGTACCCATCACAGAAAACAGTTATTCCCTCTTCCATTGCCCTTGCTACTGATGGCCTGATAGGGGAGGGGGGAGCCAGGTGGACTCTGCAGTCTGGCGGCTGCTGCACGTGTGGAAGCTTGATGGGTCATGGAACATCAGGCTCAAAGCCACTCATACTGCCACCCATCAATAAAGCTGTACAAGTCTGCTTAAAGCCATTCCTAACGCAGTATAAAATTTGTCCATTAACCAATTCTTCTACTACATTACAGACCATGTCTGCCCATGTGCCTCTTTCTTCAAGAGAGAGCTCAAAATAGGTACAGAGGTCTGGTTATCAAACTCCTGTGACTTAGAGGGAGCCAGAGAAAGCATAGTTGCTCTTCTACTACAGCTTGTTTACTTTGGTCCTGAAGAAGCCAATTACTTCCAAGGAAGCTCTCCGGGTAGACAACGAGCTGAGGCACATATGCTGGGAGTGCCTTAGTTGGGATGGCAGCACCCCTCCCTGCAGCCTGAGTATCTGTTTGGGTCATCTGACAGACATCTCTCAACCACATCCATGTGTCTTGCCACGAGAGCTTAAGCTTTGCCAGGTTTCTCCTCTCGCCTGATAAAGCAGTTAGGGGTCCGTGTAACAGACACTTGCATTTTTCAAGTATATGTCTCAGGTAGGGCTCTACACGCGCAGGCTGTTTTTCTCATTAAGCCCTTCAGTTACTGCAGTTTACCTAAATCCACGCTGGACTGTAAAAGGCTTAATCGATGTAACACATTCACTCCTGATGATGTCAAGGAGCCACTATACCAATCTAACAGATGAGCTGATCTGATAGCCAGTAAATGAGGGATGACAAGCAAGGTTTATCATGTTAAACCAGATGCCATCAGCACCCTTCAGTCCTGCAAAAATGCTTTAATTCTTCATAAAGCTATTACTGAGGCATGTAAGGAAATCATGAGATCTGAGCTCCTTCCTGCTCCAGGCTTCTGCCACCGGATCCTCTTCCTACGATCAGGAAAAGAGCCTGATGTGGAGGCATGTTTCTGAAATGATTTCAAAAATCAGATTTGGTGTCTTCTCTGCCTACACGTGTCCTCAGCAGGAAAACTGCAGAGCAGCAGAAGAGGGAACACGAGGGCTACTGTGGGATGGAAAATGAATCATCTGTAGATCTGTCCATGCATGTGTATCATCTGGCTTGGCCCCACACTCCAGCCATGCTGCAATCCGTATTTCAAAGGGACCATCATTCCTTCTCCAATTACTGGTGCTGGCAGAGCAGCAGAGCTGGCAAGAGAGCTTTCAGGAATGTCTTTATCCTTCACAATCCATATGAAATAGGTCCAAGTAGTAATATTCTTGGAGAGCCAGATACACAGATTTTGCAAAGGTTGGGAGCAGCAAAGCACACTATTAATAAAACAGTCACAGTGCTCTTGGTTTTGTTCTGATTGTTCTAATTGCAAGCAGAATTTTTCTTTTGTCTAGGTCAGAGTCTCTGTTGCTTCAAATTTAGAGATGTCAGAGGGAGCTGAACAAAAAGGCTTCATTCAATGGGCAGCAGTACCTGATCCAGCAATCAGTATCCAGGCCTTTAGTCTACTTTGTTGGGTTCAATGGAAGAGTGAAGAGGAGAGCTTGTCTGAGGACCCACTCTCCCATCCACTGTTAACACTATTGCAGCTCAGAGTAACTTACAAAAGGTGTCCTGGCTTAGAGAAAAAAAAGGATTTTTCTGGATCTATACAAGCATATCCATGACCATATAGAACAGTAAAAGCTAGTATTACATCAATTTTCATAGTTATTATTTTATTAATGCTGGCTTATTTTAACAGGGTACCTTCAACAGGGAGAAATAAAGGACATATTCTCAAAATACTGGGAATCAGACACAAAAAAGAAGCTGCTCATAAGTGCTCTTTTTTATCTTCAACCAAACATTATGAAACAAAGTTGGTGCCTTCTGGCAGTATGAGCCTGCTTAGGAGGGGAGGTTTTGTTCAAGTAGTCAATAAATTTTCCCTACACGTTTTCAAAAGGTAAGTCTCAATAGCTACCATTAATACTCCAAGTCTTCATTCTCAAGAGGCCAAAGCACCCACCATTTCACCTCATTTGCAATTTAGCAGGTTTATCGTTTACACGATGGTGTCTCTTTTAAAGGAAATCCCAGTGGAATTAACCAATATTAGATTTCAGGTGCAGCAGGAAAATATGCAGCGAAGCGTATTTATGCTAGAGACAGACTTTTGTGCCTAGGTATGCTGCAGTGGATATTGCTGAAAGGGGCAGCTTTTCTGTAAAGTTCTGTTAGATCCTCTCAGCAGGAAACAATTATCTGTAATACCAATTTCCCGCAGAATTTCGTAAATCCTTCCCTACAGGGATTTCACCTTTCATTGTTTCCCCTGCACAGGACAGAAAATCTAACTGCTGTGGTACAAAATCAGATCTGAGTCATATTTTTTTCAGCCTCTGGCAGCAGAAGGGAATAATCTCATCTTTGACGAGAAGGAGATGGGCAAACAGGGTAAGGGCTGGTGACCTGAGTCCCAAGATGACCTCTGGAGATCCCTTCCCACTACACCCATTTTGTGGTCTGATGCTCAAAAGGAGAGTGGCAGAGGGTGCAGCGGTGGGGGTTCACGCTTCAGGGGCTCTCATGCTTTGGCAGCAGAAGGGGGCACAAATCTGGGCACGCCAGGGCCCTGAGACATCTGTGGGAAGGAGCACTGCCAGAAATGGTGTCTGCCAGGAGGAGCACCTTGCAGCACTCACCATCCTCCCCATGGGTCCTCTGAAGACCACAGCATCCCCATGGCAGAGACTCTGGCTGCCTTGAACCACCTTCTCTTTGTCTTTCAGCGGCAGTGATGTGGGTTTATGAGGCGGAATACAGCCGTGGCAACCAGGAGTCACATTTTCAGCACATGTTCTGTATTTTTCGGCTTTGTCCCTGTCCCCTCTCCCAAAGCGAGGTGTCTCACCGTGCGGTATCCTGACAGCGTGGGCACAGCCCTGCCTGCGCAGGCAGTCCCAGAAATAACCCACAGCATGTGTGTGGGTCTGCCTTCTTCCCCAACATTGGAAAGAAATTCTGGGCCCAGTGTGGGGGTGCTCAGACCCCACGCTGGGCAACACGTGCCCAGGGAAAGAGGATGTGTGGGACACCAGGGAGGTGGGCATAGAGCCAGAGCAGGGACTTCTCTCTTGGAACAGTTCAGCATATTCAGAACTACTGTATGCCAAGGTTTCCTTGCAGAATCCACCTGTTTCCACCTCTAGAGGCATTTCTGAGGGAAGAGGGAAACAAGGACTTTGTCTATGTGCTTAGGGATGCAGGCCGGATGACCCCAGGAATGTAAGACAGTCCATTTTGCTGTCCCCAGTAGCTGGCAGCCCAGCAGCAGCAGGACCTGGCCTGCTGGGTGACAGGTACAAATGACTGGTTAGATGTTTCAGCTTCATTTCCCACCGAGTTGCACTGCGTGCCCATCTGCCCCCGGCAGCGTGTGGCTCTGCCAGCCACTTTCACCCAGCCCTGATGGGGGAGGCATTTCAAGGCCATGAAGTCCCCACAGGTCTGGGACATGCAATGAGTTGGGGCCATCCTCAGCACCAGTGACCCTTTGCCCAGGCAAGCCCTGGCCACCAGGGAGGGCAGGGATCGGACTCGGCAGGAAACCAACCTCACAGGCTGCTACGAGCAACTCCATGGCTGTCTGCCCCCATGCATCCTGAGCTGTTTATTAACTGCAGCCCAGATGACCTGACATTTCAGGTAAGCCGGATCTGATTTTCTGGTTGAGGGAGCCCTCAGATCTTTACCGTTTCCAACCAGATTTGATCATGGAAAGCACGTTGTCCTCTGAGGCCTGATCTTCAGTGCCAACAGCAGAAAGCACCAAGTGTCTTCAGCTGACGGCAAAAGGGAACTCAGACCTTCTTTGCTAAGCCCTGGCTGTGAAATGGGAGCAGTGCCTGGGCACAGCGCTGGGGGTCCAACTTGGTGTCCCCATCAGTGCAGTGCAGCTTTTGCCCTGCACTCAGGAGATGCTCACCCCTCTCCAAAATGCAGGCTATGCTGGGGAGACATTGGTGGTGAGGTCCTGGTGCCACTCAGGTGAACTGATTTGGCAAGGCATGCGGGAAAAGCAGGAGGCACCCAGGGAGCTGTGGAGGGTTTGGGGGTAAAAGAGAGGGACAAACAAGGGGGAAAAACTCTCTGGTATTTTTCAAGTTGATGGGTTTGGTACTAGAGGTGGAAAAATGAAATCCAAACTTCTCAAGGTATTTTGTTTTCAGAAACTGGAAACTTAAACTACAGGTGTCATTTTTTAAATCCACTGGAAAAAGACTTGTTCAAAAGCAACATTTTCCTGCAACAAATGGTTTAAAAATCAAAACCAAAATCCCTTATTTTTGGAGGAATGGTTTTAAGTTACTGTCCAAGTAGCGTCCCCACTGCGGATGCTTCAACACATGCCCACAGCATGTACATGGAGCTGTAATTTGCTCTCCTTTGGAGTGTCTTCGTTGTTGGCCTTGAAGCTGCAGGAGAGCTGCCTTGTTACCCCTCAGCATAAGGGGATACAAAGTACGATGCTACTGTCCGAGAAGTGCAAGTACAGCTGTGAAGGCACACAGACCTGCAACACTGAAAGCTATGGAGCAATTCTGCAGTGCTGTTAATATCGTTTGATGTTCATCCTTAATCATCCATTTGTATTCATGGTCTTTTTACTTGCTAGAATCCTCTGGCAATCTTTAATCAAAAAATAAAATTCATTTCCCACTTGAGATCTCAGAGAAACAAGGTGAAAATGTAATTTGCATGATAATCAAGGTCTCCTTCAAGGAAAGTGTAGGATCTGGATAAATTAGCCACAACCTGGCAAGGGTAACTATATCTATCAAATGTTTGCCTGCTTAATTCCAGAGTCCAGGTGATTACAAAATAGTTGTTTTGTAGAAGCCAGGAGAGCAACAGCCGAAGGGAGAAGCTTTGTTCTGGTGAGCTCTGCACGCCGGGAAGCCCTGATGAAGTGGTCACAGGGGAAAAAATGAGAATAATCACGGGCTGCCCTCCCTGCCACTTCAGTGTGGCAATGGGGCAGTCGAGGCGGGCAGTGGGGCAGGCTGTGGGGGACTGCAAACAGGTTTGACAAGCACCGGGGGGAACACGTGGAGCTGAGCCTGCCTGGGAGAGGGGGAGAAGCTGGTGACCCTCCCCAGGCTGCAGCTCTCCAAGCAGAGATACCCTTGCCCTCACCCCAGTGAAGGTTGGGAAGGGGGTTTGTGGCACCAGGTCTCAGCACCTTTATAGTTTCAGTCTCAGTGTCTAGTTCTTACTTTAAGTTGGACATTTTTCATTCAGTTGCAGTGTAGCCGTGATGTCCCATGACATGCCACAACACCTACAAAAACCCTCAACAGTCCAAGGGCAAACAGTGACTTTGTTTACTAGGAACACTCCTGGTTATTTCCGAGTGCAATGGGAGATCCTGGCCTTCCTCCATGATATGTCCTTGAGGAGGATGTAACTACTGAATTGGGTTTTGTAGTCTTTTTGCTGGGCGCGCTCTGACTGACAGCCCGCGCCAACCCGCGCTTCTCTCCTTCATAATAGTGGAAGCTTATCTGCCTGCAGTGCCAATAAAAATAAATCATCTGGTTGCCTTATGCTCTGTGCAGATGAAAACAGAGTCATCAGTGGTCTGTGTACTTCTGTGCTAACTTTACGCCCACAGCATTCTTTTTTTTTTTTTAAATCAAATTGCAGGATTTTGAAGAGGCTACTATGTACTGGAGAAGAACGGAGAGCTGAGGCTCAGTGTGTGAGAATGATGAGGTTACAATACATTCATTGTTCAGTTTAAATAATGGTTTTTCAAATTAGGCTTGCATGTATGAATGTAATGGTCTCATTGACTAGAGCAACGCACAATAGGCCACCCACAATTTGGGAGAGCGCTATGAGTTTGTCCTGCTGTGGACAGGCATCACTTAGTTTTCCATCCCCATTCTGTCAATATATCTTCAGCCCAGCCTCAGTCGTTCCTTCAAGATGAGCTGGAAGCATATCTGGATCACAGAATTTTCCATGGTGGCCTCATGTGCAGTTAAAAGATGTCTTCAAGTTGAGAGTCTTCAAAGCCTGGAGAGTTGAGACCTGAACCACTCATCCAAAATCCAGCTTCAGCATTTTCCACTCAGTGTGGGAGTAAATCAGGATTTATTCTTCTGAAGTCAGGGATTTATATCATTTTAAACCAGGAATAAGTGAACATGCCTCATCTGTCAAGGGGGAACCACGTAGCAGGTAAATTTTTTTACCATGTACTCCGAATCTCAGCTTCTTTGCAGTAGTTTTGTCATCGTCCCTATTACCAGTTCCCCTACTTCTGTAAAAAAGTAAGTGTGCAAGCAGCCAAATACGATGCAGCTTGTGGAGGAATCATTCCCACTCAGGTCGCATTGAGATAAAATTGTATAACTCAAAGCCACCGAGGGCACAACCCCCAGTTGTATTTCCATCTGGAACATATGTCCTTCCCCCAGCACTTTTAGGGCAGATGCTTGGACAGGTTGTTATTTATGTCGGTGCAAACTGGTGGTACCAGGCATGTCTCTGCGGTAGTGAAGTATTAGTGTCGGCATCGTTGCGCAGCATATATATGTGATGAGATAATAGACATCTGGCACGGAGCGGCTACTGGGGCTCTGTAAATCCCTTGTTTTGGAGTTTTGTGCAGTAAAGCTACCTCCAGCACAGTATATGATTGTATAGTCTGGAGTAATAAATTAAAGATTGTTGTGGTCCTTACAAAGCTCTGAGCTGTGTAATGCTGCTTTCGGGACCCCAGTTTAACACTTGTGCCCGAATACCCCCAGGACGTTGGTGCCTGGAGAAGGACCCAGGGAGTTATTAGGTGTCTGTGGGACTGCTTGCAAATCTCTAAGGTTTGCTTGCTTCCTCACATCCTAGCATTTTGGCTGGGCCAAACAGCTCAGCGTCTTGCGCTTGGGCTGGATGTTTCCCACCTGAGACACCTGGCTGCATTTCCACAGAATCACAGAATGGTTCGGGTTGGAAGGGACCTTAAAAATCACCCAGTTCCAACCCCCTGCCATGGGCAGGGACACCTCCCACTAGACCAGGCTGCTCAAAGCCCCATCCAGCCTGGCCTGGAACACTTCCAGGGATGGGGCATCCACAACTTCTCTGGGCAACCTGTTCCAGTGCTTCACCACCCTCACAGTAAAGAATTTCTTCCTGATATCCAATCTAAATCTACCCTCTTTCACTTTGAGGCCGTTGCCCTGTGTCCTATCATTACACTCCCTGATCAAGAGTCCCTCCCTATCCTTCCTGTGGGCCCCCTTTAGGTACTGGAAGGCTGCTATAAGGTCTCCCTGGAGCCTTCTCCAGGCTGAACAACCCCAACTCTCTCAGCCTGTCCTCACAGGAGAGGTCCTCCAGCCCTCTGATCATCTTTGTGGCCCTCTGTTGGACCGGTTCCAACAGGTCCGTGTCCTTCTTGTGCTGAGGACTCCAGAGCTTCATGCAGTACTCCGGGTGGGGTCTCACCAGAGTGGAGTAGAGGAGCACAAGTGCCGGCAGTCACAGTCCAGGCACCCCATGTCACTTCCCCGTCCCACATCACTGCTGGCAACTCACTGTCCAGGATGAGGGAAGTGCTCACTGTTTTCTCGGCCCAAACAGACGCGAATGCCACATGTCCCACTTCTGGGACAGGAGATATGAGTGTCCAAGTCCCTGCTCCAGGCGCAGGCTGTGCATTGTATCCAACTGCTGTTTAGGATACACACCCTAAAAACTTATGTTATTAACTCAAGGTTAACAAATAATTAACCTTATTCCAAATTAAGGAGATTAGAAATGCCATTAACATTTACCATTGTTGAGAAGCACGAGAGTAAACACCTCATTAGAGAGCGCTGTGACTATGGCGAACCCGCTGCAGGCCATACAGCACGTTCAATTCTGTGACGGGGCATTGCCAGCTCAAAATCCCTTGGGATGGGTACGGGACCAAATTCAACTCTCTCTTGCACTGCCCTACAGCTAAACTGACTTCAGTTTGCATCCCTCTGGCTTTATGTGGTAAACTGGTGGGATATTTGATCTTTAGTACCAAGAATAGGAATAAAGTGTCTGATTCCAGTGCATGATATTCTGCAAGTATATATTTGAGTAGCCACGTCCGAGTAAAAAAAGAAATCAAATAGAGGGATGTGGAAAAATCTCTTTATGCCTATAAAAGGATCACTTCAAAACCGCAGGATTTTGTATAGGAACCTTTTTCCTTAAATAGTAGAAACAGTCGCCGGGTGCATTCCATCAGTGTAAAAAATGGGGGTTAGAGGAGAGCTGCCGTGTCCAGCGGCAGTTTCCTCTCCTTCCGTCTCTCCCTTTCCTCCCCCACCACACGTGTACCTTCTCTTAGCCCCAGAAACGGCTTGTAGGAAGCATGAAAACAGTATAATTACAATATATATATTTATACACGTAGATATAATCAAACCCATATATATATATGCTGCGCAGTTAAAGAGGAACTGCACGGGGGGATTTTTGTGCGTTGCTCAGGAAACACCTTTCTGTCCCATTTTCCCACCAAGATAAACAAAACCTGGCAGTGGATTTTGCAGGGCGGCTGAAACCCCGGCGCAGGCTGCTGCTGCGGGCTCACACCTGCAGCCTCCTCCTGCCCGCCGCCGGCCACCAGGCAGGGGAATGAAAACCCAAAGCTCTTCGGCAGTGCCCCTTCGAGGGCAGTGGGCCAAATCCTGCCATGCAAAACCCTGCTGACATCACAGGGATTAGACAGGCTGCTAATCAGGACAGTGGGATTTGTGTCAATCTTTTACTTAGGATGCAATACCGAGCACCCCAGTGGCCAGCGTGGGGTGGCTGGTGCTGCGAAGGGACCAGGTCTCACCGGGGGTGAGCAGCCGTGGGAGGTGGCGCTGGGATTTGGGGTGCCCTGTGTGTGCTGCTGTGGGGAGGAGCAAGAATGTGGGACCAGCTCTCCCAGGGCATGGGACCCCAGTGACTCTCCCGTGGGGAGGAGAAGGAATGTGGGACCGGCTCTCCCAGGGCATGGGACGCTGGTACCTCTTGGGGCAAGGGTCCTGCCACTGCCCTTTCCATTTCAGGGCTTCCAGGCCAGCAGAAAAGAGGACGGGGGAGAAGATTTCTGTGACTTGGGGGCTCACTGGCCCTTTTGCAGCCGGTTTGTCTGAGGGTGGGATGGGGAAAGGAGTCAAAAGGTTTCCATCTTCAAACTGGAGATGGGCTCAGTCGAGACCAAAACCTTTCCTGGAGGCTGTTTAGAAACCAGGGTGATTTTTTTTAGTACTTTATAAGAGGAAGCTCAAATGTTCATATTAATATGATGAAAATGTCATGCAGAAGGGTCCCCGGGGTCTCAAGCTGGCTCCAGTCCCTCCCTCCACCCCATGCCTAGGTCAGTCCTTACAGATGTCTGGATAACCTGTTCTTAAAAATCTCTAAGAACAGAACTGCCACAGTCTCCAGAGACAAAGTGTTTCAGCGTTTTACTACTCTTACTGTTAGAAACATTTCTTAAATCTGTCTTAAATCTTTCTTAACTCCTTCCCGACCAGGCCCCATACACACCCTCATTGAAATTTCAGCACGTGGCTGCTATCTACAGCAGGAATGGAGAACCGTTTATTTACTTGCTTTTCACTCAGCCTCTTATATGTCTGAAAGCCATTATTTCTCCCTTCAGACATCTGTTCTTTAATCAAACCCAGTTTCTTTAGCCTACCTTCCTGCACATACATCTTTCTTGAGGAATAGCATCCCCATCCACAAAAAAGCCTCTAGGTGAAATCTCACACTAACAGGGGCAGCTGACCAGAGGGAAGGGGGATGTCTTGCATGCTGTATTTCTATTTATATACTCTGCAGTGGAGTGTGGGCGTCTTTTTTGCAACAGTATGACATTACAGGTATTCAGTCAGCTCTTGACACATCATGACCTGCAGGCCCTTGGAGCCGATCAGCAGCCCGGGCAGTCAGCCCCAGTCTGGCTCAGGGTCACCAGGGAGAGGTGCGCATTCATCCCGCCCAAACTGCATCGTAGGGCTTTTCAGTCCCTACCTCCGGTTTTTCATTCCTGCAACCTACAGCCAGCCCAACACCCGCCGTAGCTGCAACGAGCACATTGCTCTACTTTCCCATTTCCCAAGATCTCAAGGACAACGTTGGTTAGCTCTGGGACGAACGGAGACCCCCAGGGTCCCATTCAAGGCACCCCCCTAGTCAACAGGGATGTATTGACACCTTCCACACACAACTTTGCAATGGCTTCACCCTTCCCATAATGCTTTCACTTCAACCCCATTTTTGCTGCTTGCTCATGTTAAGGGATGGTACTGTCAGGGTTTGTAGAAACCTGGAGGAAAACATGCTGGGGTGAAAGTGCACCCGCTTACCCGGCAGGAGAAGGCTTGGGTGGCAGAGCAGGCAGCATCCATAGGATGGGGGCTGTGGGAGCCACAGGCTGCATCGCACCCCACCGAGCAGAGAGAGGGGGGAGAAGCCGCTCAGAGCATGGGCCCTGCTGTGGGAAAGCTTTGTAGACCCCAGTCTTGGGGTGCCACAAGGCCAGGCAGGGGCTGGCACAGTCAGGGCTTCAAATGGGGCAGGGGCTCTGCTGCGGCAGGACAAAACACGTGAGGGGCTGGAGAGCTCAGACGAGGAGCAAGGTGCCTGCTTCTCAGTGTATACAGCTCAATTCTGCCACTGTAATAAGTATTAGCAACCTCACAGTGGTAAGGGCTGTGCATACAGCTGGTCACCTCCAGAATGGCTGTTTCTGCTTCATGGACCTGTGCACCTTTTGCCGGGTCTTATCCTCTGCAGAGGGCACAGGCCTAGTGCTGCACATGCACAAGTTTCTAGTAAAGTTGTTAGTGCAATTACAAAAGGATAAAAAGTACCTCTGCTGCAATTGTTCAACTCCCTTTTCAAAGAGCAGCACATACAGCTGGAGACACGCTGCTGGAGAAAGCACGCTCCATGTACTGGTCTAGCAAACACCTCCTGAACATTTTTTAATGTGACCTGGCAGCAGACCAGGGTAAATGGCATGTTCTTTTTCCAGTGCTTTGGCCCAAAGTGTGTATTTCAGAGGCTTAAAAGAACAGTCAGTCAATTAAATGTGATAAACGAGGCCATTTGTCACCAGCATTTTAGCTTTTCTTTTAAAGTATAAAACAAGATAATGAGCAGGGCTTGAAGAAATCCTTTGTGGTGTTGGGAGCCAAGGGCACGTGATATACAGAACGGATTTTCTGCCTCTCCCGTCATGAGAATGCGATCTGACAATACTCCCCCTCATGACACAGAAATCAGAGACAATGTTAAGAAGGAAAAAAAATCACTAATGGATGAGAAACTAGTGACATGTTGCAGTGAAGATAAGAAAAGAAATGCACTTAGTTAAGGGCAAATCTACCCCCATTGCAAACTTTCCATTGTAGATGCTGGTGAGTAGGAACACTAATACAGAGACAGTTGCATAGTATCTTTATCTTACAAAAAACCACCTCAAGTAGCATAGTTGCCAACACATAACCTAGTCAGAAAGAAGCCAGAAGGGTATGAATCCAGGGGCAGGCAGTGGCTGATGGAGAAGGTGGCTCACGCCTCCCTTTCCCCCAGCACGGGAGAGGGGACATGACTGTGATGGGCTGTGTGAGCTGGGGGTCCTGCACAGCGTGGGGGTCCCAGGGCTCTGGGACTGTGGGAGGTGGGAGGATATTCCCCCTGCAATGTCCACAGTTACACACAGCACACCCGGACACCCTGTTCACTAACAGCCACGTAGGCAATGCAGTACGGGTATGTAGTCCACAGGAGTGGTGGCCCTTAGGTGGTGTACAAATTAGGGTAGGTTTGTATCCATGGCTGGAGGATAGGGCTGGATCCAGAGCTGGAGCGTTTCCAGCTCTCTTTTTAAAAGTTACACCTTTCTTTCTGGCATTCCCTGAATGCGTTTCTGTCTACGCACTGTCCTTCTCTGTCATGTGTGTCTAGGAATTAGAAAACATTTACTCCAATGTGTGAAACCTCTCTGCACCTGTGGGATGTGAACATATTGACTGTATTGACTGCGTTTCACATTGGCGTCTGTGCCACCAGGACAGTGCTGCTCCTGCACCCTTTTCCCATCTCCCCTCTGCATCTACCCACTTGTACTACCACAGTAAGGAATTACTCTTTTCTTCTAACTTGTTTTCTCAATCAATCATCAGTTTATACTGAATACATTGAGGCAAGAGCGACAGTAAGTATGGTTGTGCACAAACACGAACAGATATTTGAGATGAGAACTACTGACAGTTTGTCTCTACAACCTATGTTTTATTTATGTCTGCACTGTGCTGTCTTGGCAGCATTTGATTTAGTCCTGGGATGAAAACCCTGCCTTCCTGCAAACATGGACAGCCTCACACATTACTTTACATTACACATATTACATAAGTAATATACACAGTGCACAGGCACATATATTTTAAGAAAACTACCCAGATGCGCCAGCAGCAGGAGGCATCAAGGTAACTCAAAAGACAAAGGATTAAAATCTTGTTAAAGGAATTGCGTGAAAGGAAGTCCCGGTGAGGTTCCAAACGAGTAAACGCCAAACATGCAGTTGGGCCGATGACTCAGCATCGGGTTAGCTGCAAGTCAATGAGTTTTCAGCTGATAATGAACTTTGCGCGTGGCCTTCGATGGGGCTCTGGGTGGAGAACAGCCTCCCCAGCACCCCAGCGACCCCGCGGCTGCAGCGTGCAGCCAGCTGCGCCCACCCCAAAGTTGCCACTCATGGTGGCTACCACAGTAGCGACGTCTGCACCTGAGGGGGTTTTTTCAGATGAGGCTTCACACAACAGGACCAGACCCTGTGCTGTGTAAAACTGCTGGTAAGAGTGGTCTGTCTGTCCCTTCCTCCCCTGGAAGCAGGCTCAGCCCCAGCCCATGGGTTGCTCCGGCTAAGGCTTGCTGAAAGGGTGGGATAATCCTGCCGAAGCCCTTGGTGGGCTGCCCAGTTCCTCTCCTTCCGACTCGCTTACTTCCAAAACAAATTCTTGTTGCAAAGGCTCAGGCCCTTTTAACTCCACATTCCTGCTTGTAACAGGATCCCTTTTGAAAAGGAGGTGAGCTGGTACAACTCAGTGAGCTCGAAAGGAAAAAGATCACGAATAATTTTGGAAATGATTGGAAAGAAATATCTCATAGAACAACATCCTAAACCAAACAAAGGGCTGAATGGTTCAGAAGTGTTTAGCTGTGAAATGGTGTGTTTTCAAAAACACAGGGACTTACCACGGGCAGGCAATGGAAGTGTGGGAGTCAATGCCAACGCCTTTCCCTTCTTCACACGGAAAGCCCGTGGGGCTGCTGCCTGCCCCGCTGGGCAGCTGCGTAAAGGTATGACCATCATCCACCTTCACCAACAGTGGGAGAGACCCACCACTGCGGTCTCAAGCCATGACCCAAGGAGCGAATGGTCCGTCCCGTCTGCAGCAGAGGTTTGCTGGCATCCACCTCATTTGTCTGGGTTAAGCGAGGAGGAGGTGGAGAAGGAGGGGGAGGCTCTGACTCCCAATTTATAGCTTTACAGCTTCAGGAAGATCGTTTCTTTGCGTACAGTTTCCCTGGTTTTCTTTCTCCTGTTAGCTCTACAGAAAGTCGAGCATCTTTAAAACTGCATTAGCCTCCCTGAGGGAGGCTTGTTTTCAGATCCCGTCTCAACTCGATTTGGAGCAGGGACATCAAAGGCAAGGCAAATCTGGTCCCCTGTTAACTTGGATCCATTTGGAGCTGGTCTGGGCAGTTGGAGCTTGCCATGGTGATCACAGTCTTTCGAAATATTTACTTATCTGACTGACAAGAGAGTTATTTAATAAGTTATGATGTCTGCAGTTTTGTGTAAACAATTTACAGTGCTATGATTGATGCTGGTTGCTGTTTGGAGAGAAGCGAGGCTGATGATTGTATATACTGGGCTTCGGTTTGGGGAGTTCAGCCCCAGGACTGGGCAGTATTGTACCTAATATATAACAACAGTTAATCATATGGACTCATAGTGTTTCAGTGCTCATAAAGCCTCACAAAGATGGCCAAATTAAACCAATGCGTCTTTGAGCAGACCTTGGCCATGCAAACATCAGGGGTCTCTGCCTGGTACAGCGGTCACAGTGCCCGTCTCTGCTCTTGCCCCGTGCCTATGCTGTCCACAGCCCTCCAGCACTTACTGGGCAGAAGGAAATATCTGGTTTTCTGGGTGAATTGCAAGTGTGCAGGATCACAAGCAAAGCCTATTCCTTGGTGGAAGAGGTCTTCCCACCTCCAGTGGAGCAATACAGGAGTGATTGCTGCGGCTCATGGGTGCATGCAGCCCAGCTGGTGGGCCAGAGCTACTGCAGATGAGCACAAGCCCCCAGGAGACAATAGAGCAGAAAAGAGAGGGCATGGACTAATGTTAAACTGAGAGGGAGTCAGAGACTTTGGTTCAGTTCATACTGGAAACAAGTTGTTTCAGTTCTGAACCATCAAAATGTTTTGTTTCTGGAATTATGTGACCTGTACATATCTGAAACAACGTTTTCAGGACCATGCAGCTCCCTCAATTTTTCTGCAATTTGACTTACTGACCTGATTGTGCACAAAGACAAGGGTATGACTCTCAGAAATTCCCATGAAATGGAAACACGGGGGCTAGTGCAGCCATGTGCAATGCAGGAGCTATGCAAGAGCTACTACTGGAAGGCAAAGCTTGGAAGGAGAGGAAGAGAGAGCCCTTTCATGCTACCAAGCAGTTGTCCAGATTGACTAGTACAGGCAATAAATTAAAAAAAAAAAAAAAAAAGATTTAAGAACTTTATTCTGGAAATATTCTTTCAGACACATTCACTGTCAAAGGTCTACACCAGATGCTGTGAATAAAGACGGAGGAAATTAAAAGGAGGGAGTTGACCCTGACTCTGAGACTCTGACATGAGATGGCTGGGTGAATGTGAGCTGGATAAAGGCTCCACACACTCACGCAGCAAAAAATGTGCTTCCTCTGAACAAAGCAAAGTAATGAAGTATTGATTTGAAATTATTGAACTGTGATACTACATCCATGTTGCTGACGATGGCCTTGTCTGATGGAGAGAAAAGTACAAGAAGGTCTTCCCAGTTCAGACTGGAAAAAGGAAAAGGATGTCTGAGGCAGACTTTCCACATATTGCATTCACCATGGGAGGAAAGTAATACTCAATGCCCTCCTGATGTTCAAAACTGTTTCTGCAATCATCCTCAGCTACCAGAAAAGGCTAATTGATCCCCCAGCTTCACCAACAGCATTTGCTCTCGAAAGGATATATCTTTTCATTTAGTCTGTTCGAATTTACACTTAGAACAAGAAGGATCTTGAGCAAAACGCAGCCTGCCTCTTCCTCCCAAGGGACCCTCCGGAGATGCACTGCACTTAGAAAAGTAAGTGAAGGTTTCAAGGGGACCAGAGGGACAGCAGGCTGGTGGCACCGCTCTCGGTCTCCATGGAAATGTGCCTTGATGTAATTAATGATAAAAAAATGGGACAAGAATAAAAATGATTCAGAGAAACTCTGGTACTTCTCCCCTGTTTAGCTCCCGTGATTAAACCCACAGAGAGCCTAGAATGGGGAGATGAGGTTCAATTATAGCTAAGCGTAACAAATTATCTCCTTTGCACTTCTTTTGCTGATGAGTAATCCAATTCCTACCCAAAGCAATGTTGACTATGGAGATTTTGCCAATATCTGATTCATCAAGTTGCTCGAAGAGTGTGGGATTAGAAATGCAGAAGAAGGACAGTAGCTCTCCATCACTTATTCTTAAACACTGATAATTTCGGGCAAACTTTTTAACAGATAACAAGAACACAACCAAATACTTTGGTGAAAGTCCACGTTTAGCTAAAATGAAATACAAGCAAATGGCTTGCTAAGTGAAGAGTTTGAATCTTCCCTTTTATGTACAATATAAATATCTTTTTACTTTGCATGATGAGGATTTGAGGACTTCAACCGAAGAGTTCAGAGCATGTTTTATGTGTCTTGAAGGTTGTTTGCTCACAAAATACCCAGAACTGCAGGTTCTGAAGTTATAATTTGAACACTATTGAAAGGTATGAGCAGCCTCAGCCTCACCCCCCTGGCCGCTGAGAGTCACAGAGGGTTGGCATCCCCGTGTTTCCAGCCCCAGCCATTGTGTGTGGGTACCATTAGGAAGAGACGGCTCTCAACAGCTTTCCTGCGTCTGAAAGGAACCTATTCCTGGAATTTATGGGGTTGTTGAGTTCCTGGGACAGAAACAATATGCCCGCTGAAACTCTGCCTTGCAACTCAGGGAGATGCTGGCACGATTTGAGGGCTGGGTCTGCGAGCCAGGCACCGGCTTTCTGGGTGACGGGAGCTGCAACCCCATCAGAAGAGGATGCTGGCCCACAGCACGGCAGTGAGGTGGGAAAGCAGTTCAAATACATTAAAAAAAAAAAAAAAAAAAGGAAAAGGTTGGGGTCTTTTATGAAAGGCAATCTTGTACAGCAATTTATAAAGAGCTCAAGGGATGTTATTGTTTAAATAAATATTTAAGGGAGATTCCTCTCAATTTAAACAGAGTGAGCTGTAGCATGTGGAAAGCAGCAGCGTTTGATTACATACATGCAAGAGGCCAAAGCAAACCGTTACGAACAAAGGCAGTGGCGGCGGAGGAAGCAAATTCATTTGAGTCTGTTTCTCCCAGACAGTCTATTGACAACACCTTTTCTGCTTAGTGCCAGAGTGCAGCAGGGGTCCAAGCCCTGGCAGTCCCAGCAGTGGATGTGCTGGGCAAGAAAGCCATTCGGCAAGCCCCGTTGGTGTTTTGTCCGAGGAGGTGGCTGGGGATAGAATCTAGTGCAGGTAAAACCCTGCCCGGACTAGCGGCCTGACATGCAGGAGCAGGACTGTGTGCCCGAGGAGAAGGGGACAAAGGCAGGTATGGCTGATCATGCGTGGCCCATCGTGTGTGTTGGCCCGTCTTTGACAGGCGCACAATCACAGCCTTGATACCAGAGGGCTGCGCATTGCAGCACGGGTTCACCTTAAAACCCAGCTTGGTTTGGTTGTTACAGAGCTGGAGTCACCTTGTGGGGTGAGCTCGGCACAGCCAAAGCTCAATGCCGTGCGCTGTCAGAGGCTTGATAAAAGGAGGTGCTTTCTGCCCTGCAGGTAGAAAATGCCAAAGGCATAAACATCCAACCGGCGGTAGCAGAAAAGAAGAGAAAACAAGAGAAATTCACAGCTGAGGGACAAGACATCTAAATAAAAGTGAAAACATGCTAAAAGGCCATAAGCAGTTAAAAAACCCGCAGTGAGTTTGAGGTTATTAGGAACTTCTGTATGTCATGTCTCATACATAGATTTGGACTATGGGATTCATAAAGGTGCTATAAATGAATTGATAGAAAAGGACTTAGGGGAACCCATGACACTTGCGTCAGGGTGGGAAATCTGAATTTATGTCTGGGTAGGGGTTTCCCAAAACTAGTCTTCACTAGTGCAAAAGGCTGAAATGCTCATCTTCCTCACCTTCTTTTGAGAAAGGTAAGGCCTTTGCCTTATCAGAAATAAGCTTTACTTCTCTGATATAACTGCGTATTCACTCCCCTTCTGAATTTAAGTCACAAGACAATAGAGCACCAAATAAATCACTTTTCCAAAACCACTTTTCCTGAAACTGGAGGATTCTGTAAAGGTGATGCAGCCCAGGTGACACATATTTCATGGATGCATCTGAAGACATGGCAGATCCCTTGTACAAAGTAGGACATGATCTATATAGGAGAACACTGTTTGGATTATCAAGATGGTTGCTACAAGAATAGTCAGCCAGGGCTGTATCTTGGTAGGAGACAAAATCTGTGCACCCATTAATGAACAAACTTCTTTGATATTTCACCCTATCCCATGTCACTGGACTGCAGAGTAACATGAAGAGAAATTTTTATCTGTGGTGCAACTGCAGGAAGGTAACAAGCTTCTCTCAGGGCTGGGATCAACCTGGTTCTCTCCAGCCACGGGATCTGGGGACCTCAACATTACTGTACAACCATCTTCAGATACCCAAGGCCCTGGCGTGGTTCAGGACAGAAGATCTGGCCCACACCATCTGTGGAGACACGGGAGTCTGCAGAGCAGGTCAAGGCAAATCATTTGGAAAAAAAAAGCATTAATTTCCAAGACAAAATAGTTCATGATTCATGACTATTTGGAAACAAATGAGAAATAAGAATTACAAAAAAGCCACGTTTTGTTCTTTGAGGAACCACTGAATTAATTACTTGTACATTAGTTTCCAGCAAGTACTAAGTCCCAAGGCACCGTGTTGTGATTGTTGAACTAGTCATGTTACACATACTGGTTTAATTTAGATGAAAACCATAGGAAGAGCATGATGGGATATAGCCAGTAGCTAGCTGTGAATAAAGGTGGGATAGCAGCAGGGTCTTAGTCTCAGGTATGTCAAGCAATTCATCAAGCAGTGGTGGTTTTGGGTTAGCACCCATGAGGTGACCTCACTCTTTCCCTGGGCTGTATGCAGTGAAAGGAACTGGCTGGACCAGCCAGGATTGCAGATTAGGGGACAGCAGCTCTTCCAGAGCTGTGCAAGAAACCTTAAGCACAGACCTGACTGCTTGATTCATGATGTTGCTCCCCACTTGTAATCATCACATCAAAGTGGTAACTGCAACAGCTTCCTGGATTTATTTCTTTTGTGACAACTTCCACAAGGACATCCCCAATAAACATCTCCAGTCCTTGGACTGTCAGTCTCCACTCCACCCATCCACTCTCATCCAGCATCAAAGTTTAGGGCATTGTTTGCCACAACGTCCAGGCAAGCACTTTCTTGTTTTCTTCCATGATACTTAGGGCAGCTGCCCATAAGCATCCACCACTCCTTTCCCTTTTCTGTTTCAGTTCTCCAGTGAATCCCTGATTAAAACTCCTCCTTGTGTCATCCTTGACAAAGGCGAGACTGCTGGTTTGCAGCGAGCAGTGCCTGTCATGCTGGCCAACACCATCTCACAGCTTCTTAGCACTCCTTCATCTCTTGGTAGCTGTCTGTAGACGGCTCTGGTCTTCTCACATTGTCAACTCCTGTGGAGCAGTGGCTGTTCTTCTGGTCTTTATTTCTACACTGCCTCACACAGCTGAGTGTGCGTGGGGCTTCCAGGAGCTAATGAAGATTATGAAGTTTCACTGCCTGGCTTTGTGGAAGAAGAGCCATACAGGATGCTCCATAGCCTGTAGCCATAAAAGAAGTGAAGGAAACCACCTCTCCCTGCCACTCCAGCAGGAGCAGAAACAAGCCGACCGCAGCTCCCTACCTTTCCATGTGGAAATCATGTCAAGTGGCAAAATGGAAACCCTGACATTTCACCATCTGTCTGCGATTGCTGCATATGTTGCATACAAAAATAGGCTATAAGAATACTGTTAAAACTGAAAAACCCATGAGGGAAGAGATGCCAGAATTAGGCCTCCCTTGTGCTATGCGTTATGATACACTTGTTAATTAGATGATCACACAGTATTTTGCCAGAGGTCTTAGCTTTATCCCATGGTACAGGATGGACTGTCTTCACTGGAGAAGATATTATATAGAATTTTGGTTTATCCTTAGTGTTCAGTGTGGTCCTAGGCTTTATTTACTACTCAAGTTCTCTAAATAAAAATGACTGATTTTCCCACACTGGGCAAACTGCAGTGGCCCACCTCCCTGTAGTATCTGGGTGCTTCACAAGTGTCTCTGAGCTCTAGTACCTCTGTCAGAGGGGTGGTGGTGCTTTAGACACTTGAACAAAATGGAAACAGAGGGAAGACAGGTATGCAAGCAACCAGCTTGATCACATCAGGCACCAATTTATCAGTGGTCTGGCTTGGTCACCCATCCCAGCTGTCACCCACCACTGACACCTTCCCTACAGGAAGACCTATGCCCACATCCATCCTTGCAGGCTTCACAGGTCCCACAGCCCAGTGCTTCAAGGTCATGAGCTGACACAAAGGGGTGGCCAACAGCCATAGCTGGGGATGGGGCTGTTCAAGGGTGTTCAGTGTCAGGTGGCACTGGACATGCTGGGGGCAGACTTCCCATCAATTCCCACCCCAGGAGTGGTCATTCAGTGCTGGGGCCTCATGACATGTGCAGACAGGGGAGCACACCCCACAGCTGCTGACTGTGGACTGGGGAAAGCCTCAGTGCGACCTGGCACAAAAGACCCTGCAGGGAGAGCAGGACTGAAGCCAGTTCTGCCAGACAGCGCTCTTCTTCCCAAGAAGGGACCGTGGATGGAGCAGCTCAGGTTTCACGTCGGGCTAGGGCATGTCGAGACTCTCCCTGGGGCTCAAACCTTGACACACATCTCTCTGCCACACACCCAAGCCCTCCGAGCCCCTGGCTCCTCACTTGCACCATGTAGTCCCCATCACAGTCCCATGCCATCCTTCAGTTTATCGCCCCTTTAGTACCAGACCTTCCATTAGCCCAGCGTCCCCAGGGTCCCTGGCTCCTGGCTGTGCAGGAAAGGTGTCAAAAGAAGAGTGCCATTCCCTGCCTACCTTTCCATTGCCAAACCACTCTGCCCTAAGGAACATTACAGGGAGAGCCCAACCTCATCCTGCTCCTAGGACTGGGGATGGCTCTTGGGCTGCAGAGGAGGGACATGGGTATCCTGGTCCCTGCAGAGCTGCGGGGAGGCAGCAGGAGCAGCGGGAACTTGGTAGCACCAACTGGGTGCACAGGAGCACTGGGGTCAGCACTGGGAGCTGCCAGGATGCTGGGCTGAGGTTGCTCATGCGGGAAGAAATCTCAGCAGTTTTTCACTACTCAGCCCTAGCACATCCCTAGTAAGTTGCTATTTTTTCCCTTCAAAGGCTATCACTAAGCCAAATTGGAGCATATTTACAAAGTAAAAAAAAAAATAGAAAAATCACAGTCCTGACATAAAGCTGCCAAATTTCAGATCTGTACTCCAAAGCACAGAGGGATAAGAACTATCCAAGGAAAGGATCACCAGGTTCCCCCCTCCTGTTTCTTCCTTTCTTTTTTTTCCAGTTGGACAACAATGCCTTTTTCCCTGTGCTCATTCTTGGAAATGGCTGGACAGTTTTGGCTGAAATTTTCCAGAAAAGAACTTAGCCCGAGGCAGATAATCAAGTTGGAAGAACTCAGTCTGAACAGTTCAAGTCTGGCAAAGTTATAAGCAACTGTGAATGCGGTCTTATAGCAGGACACATATGAGTAACCTTAATCATAGAAGCTGCATGCAATACCACCTTTGATGCATTCAAAGTTATAATAGCTAATGATGCTGTTCCATTCAGACGCATCTTATCACGATTCAGATATGTCACCGGGAAGAAAGCTTTAACTCAGTCATCCCACTGAGCCTTCCCACACCCCTTCCTACTCGAACAGCCCTTCCCACCTAGCAACTGGTGGTACAAAAAAATCCACAGTTCCCTCGCATCCAATATTTGCATTTGAGCTTCTGCTTCTTGGATAGAGGCAGCTGATGCTAAAATGGGATTGCTCTCTGAACTAATGTATTCAAAATTAATAAAAGAAATAAAGCAACACACTCCTCTGGCAGGTTCCCATGCATATTTTCCATAAAAGTTCATTTTTCCACATGAACAAATTGTGAGTATGTGGGGGATTTGCACTGAATCTTGATACGGAGCTTAGAATTCTTGGCACTGCTTGGGACATTAAAATGACATCAGCTCCACTTTCTATATTGAAATTTTATAGTTGCTGCCTGACCCCATTGCTTTGTTCTGTACATATTCTCTCTCTCCTCCGAGCTGCCTCTCTGCCACGGCATGAGAGTATCATGAAAAGCTGTGTGTTTGTATCACTTCTAGCCCTGCCCGCCTCTCCCTGTGCCGGGCACCCGAGTGATAAAGCTGCATTTCTTCCCCCAGGACAAAGCAGCATTGTGGGTTCAAGGGAAGAAGGCACCTTTGCCAGCCGAGAGGCTCCCCGGCAGCTCTGTGCTGAGGGACCTGGCGTGGTCCCCCTCTTTTCTCTGGAGGAGCAGGGGAATAGAGTGCGCGCTGCTGGGGTGACAGGGACCAGGGGAGGTCAGTTGTTGCAGGCAGGACACTGTGAAACCACCCTGCCTGGCTCAGGGAAGGGAAGGTGGGAGTGGAAAGAAGGGGAAGAGAAAAGGGAGCATCCCTAGGTGGGAGACAGGACTTTTTCCAGCACTGGCAAGGTAGCACCTGGAGCACCGTTTGTTGCGCGCTGCCTTGGCGGATGGAAAGCACACATGCCCCCCCCCAACACGCACACTCCGGCATGCCAAGGGAAGCGGCAGGCAGTGGCAGCACTTTTTAAAATTAAAACACAAAATCTGAGTAACAGTGTTTCTGTGTCGTCCAGCAGCATGAGCCACTGTGTTTGAACACCATGGTGCAGGAGGACCGATTTGGCACCCTGGCTCCCCCGTGAATCACGGCGCGGGGAGAAGCAGGAGTGTCGGGGCAGGGAGAGTTAACAGAGTCCCGGCACTGGGAGTACAGTTCCACAGGCATTAGCACGGACATCACACTTGTTTCCTGGATTTCAAATAAAAGAAGGTTTCAAGGAAAAGATGATGCTTTCCTACATCCCCTGTGACTTGGAAAGCAGTAAGAGCAAATGAAGACAGTTAATTATCTGGCACGCCACATCCAAACATTTCCGAGAGCACCGCTCTGCCGTTACTGTAAGAGTCACGCTGGAAGAGCATTAGCATATACTCTGTAAACAGACCCAGTGCCATCCTCCAGCACAGCCCCAGCCTCCCGCACCGGGATTACAGCAGCTGGACAAACCCAGCAGGGACTATACCTGACAGTCAACAAAATGCCAGCTTTGCTTTACTCTTCCTTGATCGCAAGAGTACCTGGGTTTGTTATTGCCTACGCTGCCTACATGCTCAGCCTCTCTAGCGTGTGACGGGAGAATCGCTGCTGCGTGCTTCTCTGTGCAAGATTATCATTTTATCATTTCACCATTTCACTGCTGTATGGAAATAGCCACAAAACCAGATTAACAGTTAAAGATTGTGAAGCCATTTGCCAAATGCTGCTTGTTCTGTAAGCAACAACATTTTTACAATTGCATTTGCAACAGCATTTTTGCAATCCCATTTATACTCCCCTTTACAAGCACATGCAGCCGTATACAGAATGCAGAAAATCCTTACCTTGCGTGCCCAGAGGAGAGAGCCTGGTTTCCTCTCATGGATCAGAAGCGGGATGAAAAACAAACCCGAGAAAGACCCTTGAACAGACTCATCTGCTGAGAGTTGTCTAAATCCCAAGCCTGCTCCCGCCAGCAGCTCTAAGTTTGTGCTCTGAATAGAGGCTGTGTTATTTTAACCACAGGATTTCTAGTCATGGGGGAGGAGAGATGGATTAGGTACGTTTGCAATCTAATGCTTCACATTTACCTCAGCTGAAACGAACTACTTTAAGCCTGATGTAAATAAGTACTGCTAAGATATAAATTTCAAGAGCCCACTAACCAATTATGCTTAAACTAACAGGCTAAATAACTGTGGAAAATTCCAGAGGAATAAGATAACATACTTTTGTGTTCTTTCCTAAATAAAAGGCATGTGTGGAATTTCACGCTAGATACTACGACAAGTGAGGGGCAGCAGATGAACTGTTCAAACCAACCTATGTAAGGTGCTGTACCTCATAAAACAAAATTCCCAACACCTGTTAGCATGGATTTCAGCAGGCATCCCAGCAATGCGGGGTTTTGTGGCTTGTAAAAAGTACAGATATGAGGGATTTGAATCTAATATTTCAAAAGAGTGAATAAAGCTCTTTAAGGTAAGAAGGCAAGATTTTAAAAGGCCACGAGGTCTGTAGTTCTGCAGGAGCACAGACATTATCCCGCTGCACAAGTGCCACCTCCAACAGGGATATAAGCTTGATACCCTCCCTGCAGCTCAGGGATTACTACGGAGATTGTTAAACGCAGGCAAAATATTGTGCCCAGGACACTGGTTTGGGTTTTTTGTTGTTTAATCCAGCTCAAACTCTGCCTTCATTTCCTGGATTGTAACACTTCGGTGCCGCAGCTGCTGTGGTTGCAAAGCATGGCTCCAGTCCAGGCTTCCAGGGCCACCTCACAGCTGATGGAAAAGAGATCTATTCACTTTGTGTGAGGTGCAATTTGTAAATAAAATCCATTCTTAAACTTTGGGCTGAACCGAGGAAAACAATTTGGAGGCAAAACACTAGAGGAAAGGGGACAAATCCCGATTTGTCTTTGAAAGCAGAGGCTTCAGGAACACAAGTTTAATTCCGTTTTGAATAAAACCTGGCTCTATAAATAACATTATCTTACACTTACATAACCCTCTTCATCCCAAAGCATTCCTGGGTGCTTTGCAGATGTAATCATCTCGTCTGAGAACCGCCGGCGGACCTCCCGCCCTGGCAAGGAGGGTGGTGCCGTCCGGCGGCGCTGGGCAGGAGGGAGGCAGCCGAGCATCCAGCCGCAGCTCGGCCGGCTCCCCTCCTTCCACAGCGACTGGCAGCCGGCTCCGGACTCACAGACAGGGCCCTGCTCATCGGAAACTGGCCGGGAGCATGGGGCGTCAGCTTCTTGGGTCAGCCGGGTACTGGAGCCGGCTCTGATGTACAGGTCTGGTGTCTTTAACCACCAGCAGTGGTTACGAGCGGTTCCCAGAACAGACTGGGGCATCTCCGGAGATGTCAGCCTAGTTCCCAGAGCTCAGGCTGAGCTGGCTGAGCTTCCCCCTGATGCCTGGCTCAGCCAGGCTCAACTGAGCTTGGGTTTTTGCAGGGAAGGCAACTTGGATCCCAAGCGTCTGTGCCACCAGCCAGGCAACGAAGTGCACCCGAGCTAGAAAGAAAATGTCCCCAAACCTCCCACCAACATGCCTCTGGTCCGTCAACCACTTTCTCCTTCCACCAACAAAGCAGGTCGCTCCACCCCAGCTGGCTCTTTTTGGCATTGCTGTAATCACCATAAGATCAACCCCACTAAACATGAGGAGGAACTCCTTTACTTTGAGGGAGGCAGAGCACTGGAACAGGCTGCCCAGAGAGGTGGTGGAGTCTCCGTCTCTGGAGACATTCAAAACCCGCCTGGACGCATTCCTGTGCACCCTGCTCTAGGTGACCCTTCTCTGGCAGGGGGGTTGGACTAGATGATCTCCAGAGGTCCCTTCCAGCCCCTATCACTTGGTGATTCTGTGATTCCCAGCTACAGGTTCTACTTGCATGGGACCCCACCAGGAAAGCAGGGATGAGAAATGCTCCCGGGGCAGGGGCAGGTGTTGCTACAGCCCTCCTGGGGGAAGCTCCAGCTGGAAGAGCCCAGGTCCCCCAGTTTGCAGACATACTGGTATGACAGGCACCAGACCTGTGCACCAACATTGGAAGGAGAGGACTTTAGGAAGAAAACAACACGTCTCCTTTTCTTGTGTTCCCTGCTCCACCTGGATGGAGAATTTCTGCATGCACAAAGGAAGTTTCTGTGCTGCAGAGGGGGATATTTTTCATTTTTGCTTTGCTGGCTCGATAGGAAACAGCAGGAGGAAGAGAGGCCAGCAGAAGTTGCTCTGGAGGTTGACCTGAAAAGAGTCCATTTTTCCAGAGAAACTGAAAAGAAAAAAAGTGGGAGGGGATAAAGCAAAAATAATTTTGAATTAAGTGAAAGCATTTGATCCTAACGCATGGTTTCATTTTTCTAGTTTATCTCTTAGGTCAGACTGTACCCAATTTACAAAGAAACAGCACTTCAAAAACAAACATAAAGGAAATGAAGAGTTTCGTTTCTAAAATGTCAAGGCAAGACATTTCATCATTCCACATTGCTGCTGTTTCTTTGAGATGTGGAGAAAAGCAGTAACAAAGGGACAGGTTTACCGTTCGTTTCCTTTCTCCTCCTAGACAAGTCAACAAATTGGACTCAAATTCACAAACCAGTTCCTTCAAGTTTGTATTTTTTATCCCCCCAAAAAAAGCCCCAAACCCCAATCGTTCTGGGGTTTGGGAAACCTTTTCCAGCTTTAGGCTCTGACACAGCAGCCAGCATTTGGAAGTGGAACACCTGCCTATTGATGAAGTTTGTTATCTTTCTCTCATGCCTTGAGGCGGCTCAGACATGCTCCCTGCCTGGCGTGTCCTCCTGCTGCAGCCCAGACCACAAACGTGCCCGCTGCCTCCAAAACAAAGTCAGCTCCACATAGTTTCCTACAGCTCTTTCCCTCTTCGTCCAACCCTAACATTACGGATCTTAGCTGGAATGGCTCTTTCCCAAGTGTAAACAGCAACAAATTATTGCTGGTCTGTGAGAGGAACATTCCCTTTCAGCACCCTCTGTGTGATACTGGATATTTCTGCACCATAATCACACCGGGCTGAGGTCTTTAAGCTGCCGTGGTCACCTGCCTTCCATTAAAGCCTGCAGAATAAAACACGGCCCATGCTAGAACTATTTAGGGATTCAATTTTGCTTTTCAGTCGGTGCTGAGATGACTCAAGCAACAAATGAAAGGAAATGTGAAGCACAATGAACTGTACAATGAAGTACAATTTCGCAGCAGCAAGAACTCCCACACTGGCCTCCCCTTCTGAGATAATGGGATGAAGAATTCATAATAGAAATTGTCGATGGGAAATTACATGTTAAAGGAACTTTAGTAGTTGCCCATCTATTTTGCATGTTTTCTCCCCTTTTTTTCTAAAGTGAACTGAGAATTAGAGATAAAAAGTTTCTTTTGAATTAGGAAACTGCTTCTAGAAGTGATATTGCCAGTCCACACTGTTAAAAGATCCTCCATTAGAATCTGCGCAAAATGCCATGATTGATCTAGAAAACACAAGCTTCTGTGCAAAAGGCCCTTTGGGAATGGTAGCAGACCACATTTTCACACTTCTGCTCTGCAGTTTTGACATCTGGTACTTACTTCTGTTGTAGAAGAAAGCAAATGTTTTCCTTAATCAAAGTACTCCAGGAGCTGAGGCCCTAAACCAGCTCTCCCAGTATCAACTACCGTAAGACACAAAATTGTGATAGTTGTCAAAAATGAAAATAATTACAAGTCAAAAATGAATTCAAGCTGATGTGTCTTGAATTATTTCCTTTCTGGATTGCAGTGCTTCTTTCTGTTCTTTTTATTTCTAAAATTATGTCAATCACAACTGTTGGTACTTAAAACACCAAATGACGTGATGAGATAAAACCGAACAAGCTTACAATTAATTGCAATTTAATCCAGGGAATTCCACCAAAGAGTTTCCCCTTAAATGAAATGTGTGCAGCACTTGGTCACAAGCCCAAGATAAAACATGTGGGTCCCCAGTTCGGGGGATCGAGGCCCTGTTGGCTGGCACAGGAGGAGCATTGATGGCCATTGACTCTACGTGGGCATTGCTTCCCCTCTCCAAATACATCAGGTCTTTATAGAATCATAGAATGGTTTAGGTTGGAAGAGACCTTAAAGAATCATCTAGTTCCAAGCTCCTGCCATGTGCAGGGACACCTCCCACTAGACCAGGCTGCGCAAAGCCCCATCCAACCTGGCCCTACCATGAGGAAGTTGCACCCAAACGGCAAGAAGCATCTCCCAGTTAATGGCATTAGGACTGTGACCCCCGTTCAGGGTTATGTGGGATACTGCTCGACGCAGGCAGCCCCAGGCACCCACAGGGAGGTGGACACAGAACGGGGGTACCCCTGAGCATGGCCCCAGGAGGTCCAGGTCTGCTGAGCAAGCAGAGACATGCTGGGGTGGGCTGAGCACTGAAGCCAGGCCCTGCAGGCTTTGCCATGGCTCTGGTATGATGAACAAATTCAAATCAATCTGCTTCTGGAATGAGTATTTGTGGAGGAAGGATTAAGTTTCACAACTTACCACTGCCCCAACAATCAACTTTGTTTCACATGGTGGAAACCTCTGAAGTCATGTTGAATGTTAGTACATGAATACTGGGCAAAACTAAAATATAGTATAAACTAACTGTAGTGGTGCAGGCTCTTCTCACCCCACAGTGGTGGATCTCATGGAACTGCAGGACTCTGCAAAGGAGCAAAGGATTAAATGGCCGAATCACGAGGGACGAGGTGTGAGCCAAGGACCTACTGGGACTTCAGTGGAGGTGAACTGCTGTGCTCAGCATGTGATAAGGAAAGTTGTAGTCACCTTCAAGCCTGGGGTACCTCACAGTTGTCCCAGGAAGTGTTCAGTGGCAATGCCCAGGGCTGCCTCGGGACAAGACTCACTTTTAATTAGTTGAATTGCCACAACAGAAGTGTAAGCCTGGCCTGTATTTGCAATCACTCACAGTAGGGTGGGAATTTGTGTTGCTTAGCAAGTTCTTTTGGTTAAATTAACAAATATAACTTCTCCACAGATGCTTAAGAGTGTATTGTGACTGTAGCTAAGGCCTCTCAGTTGGGTCTACCCCTAACTCTCCTCCCATGCGTACTAGAATGCCTGCATTTGATGATGCTTCAAATCTGGGCTGACTGTCCGAGTGCAGGTACGGACTTGAGTTCAGCGGTTGCTTTTGCAAAGGAACACCTTGCTTGCAAAGATGATGAAGCTGTAATCATTCAACTGCTGGTAGTCTTCCCATATCTCCCTGCATGTCTAGAAGGCACTGGGAAGCTTGCTTTTCCCAGTGTGCCTAGAAGGATGTTTTTTAAATTACTAGGCAAATACCATAGAACAGCTCATCTTCTGGTAAGGTGGTGGGGTTTTGGGGACCCACACAGGTGAGGGCAGAACTACAACAGCACAGCAAGGTCAGTACAGCTTCTGGGGTGACTGCTGACATTGAAGCCAGACTGGCCAAGGAGCACTGCCCTTGATGCGAATCACTGGCATTATCTCTGTTATGAAGACATAACCAAACTGTCAATTGTATTGATCAGATTTTTTTCCTTGTGGTGATTTCCTTGAGAAAGGACTTCCTTTTGGTGGGAGGATTTCAGTCAATAGATCTGATTGGAAAATATCTGTCTACTTAGAAGTAGTTTATTTTAACGTTAGAAAGAGGTATTATGATCTGAGTATGTCTTATTTAAGCCTTCTTACCCCATCTATCTATATGCCCCTCTTCTACATCCCACCTCCTAGCCTTTTCTGGCTTGCTGCGAATATGAGACAGAATGAGAAAATCCATGTGGATCTCAGAAGGAAGAACATGCATCTCCTGAAGGGAGCTTTTGGATGAGACAGATGAAAACCAGGCTGTACAGACAGCTAAATTTCATTGTGGACAACACTGAAAATACTCTTAGAGAGGAGCCTGTTTTGCTCAGTGTGCTGCTTTTGGCTGGGATAGACTTAATTTTCTTCACAGTAGCTAGAACGGGGCTATGGTTTGGATTTGTGCTGGAAACAGTGTTGATATTACAGGGATCTTTTAGTTAAGTGCTGAGCAGTGCTTACACAGAGTCAAGGCCTTTTCTCCTCCTCACCCCACCCCACCAGTGAGCAGGCTGGGTGAAGCACAAGAAGTTGGGAGGAGACACAGCTGGGACAACTGACGCCAACTGACCAAAGAAATATTCCATGCCATATGACATCATGCTCAGCATAGAAAGCTGGGGGAAGAAGAAAGAAGGGGTGACGTTTGGAGTTAGGGTGTTTTTTCTTCCCAAGTCACCGTTATGCGTGATGGAGCCCTGCTTTCCTGGAGATGTCTGAACACCTGCCTGCCAACGGGAAGCAGTGAATGAATTCATTGTTTTGCTTTGCTTGTGTGGCTTTTGCTTTTGCTTTACTTATTAAACTGTCTTTTTCTCAACCCATGAGTTTTCTCACTTTTACTCTTCTGATTCTCTCCGCCATCCCACTGGGGGAGTGTGAGAGAGGAGCTGCATGGTCCTAGCTGCTGGCTGGGGTTAAACCACAACACTCAGCAATAGAAAAGTGCCAGTAGCAGTGTCCAGTGAGCCCTTCCACTCTAGAAGATGTTATCTTCTCCCCCAGTCCCAGCAGACGGGCAGATGCGATTGCTACTACTGAATATGGCTTTGTTATGAGGTGCCTTCTGAGGTCCTCAAGCATATTAAATCCCAACAAGCAGGCTCATCCATCAGCAGGGAGCCTTTGCACTAGATATCTGACTGCTATAAACTGGAATTTCTTCCTTGGAGAACTTGTGTTACTAGAAAGCTCAGCTGTTGCAGGAGAAGCTCTTGGCACCTCGTGCAATGTTTATATATTCATCTTTATTGTGGAAAGGAAGATTACTTATTTTGACATTCATGATCAAAAATGAAGGCAATTGAGCTCTCATTTATGAGATTAAGGGTTTTCTCTGCATTAACAAAGGGTCCGTGTTCTTGCAGTCAGGTATGTGTATCTTCAACACTGTATTACATAGTGATACCAAAGCAGTTGGTAGCAAACCAAAGCAGTTTTTGTGTGCAGCAGGTAGTTTTAGGAGTGTCAGTTCCTGCTTTCCTTTGTGAACAACATCTCTTTGAACTCCTGTCTTATCCTGTAGCTGCTGCAGCATGAGCTGCTCTGCACATGCAGCAGATGCCACCATGGCAGCGCTCATCCAGGACCAGGAAAGACCAAGCCAACTGGGGCAGCTGGAGACGTCTCCCACTCTTGTGCTCCTTTCTGAACTCCTTCACAATATGCGCTGTATTGGGTTTGCATGGCAAGGTTTTGGTAGCAGGGGGGACTACAGGAGTGGCTTCTGAGAAACTGCTAGAAGCTTCCTCTGTGTCTGCTAGGGACAATGCCAGCCAGCTCGAAGATGGACCTGCCACTAGCCAAGGCCAAGCGGTGTTAGCGCCTCTGGGATAATATTTTTAAGAAGGAGGAAAAAGGTTGCTGTGGAACAGCAACTGCAGTGAGAGAGAGGAGTGAGAGTATGTGAGAGCAACAACTCTGCAGACACCAAGGTCAGTGAAGAAGGAAGGGGAGGAGGTGGTCCAGGTGCTGGAGCAGAGATTCCCCTTCAGCCCGTGGTGAAGCCCATGGTGAGGCAGGCTGTCCTCCTGTAGCCCAGAGAGGTTAATGCTCGAGTAGGTATCTACCTGCAGCCCGAGGAGGACTCCACACCAGAGCAAGTGGATGCCTGAAGGAGGCTGTGACCCCATGAGAAGCCTGCGCTGGAGCAGGCTTCTGGCAGGACCTGTGGACCTGTGGAGAGAGGAGCCCACACTGGAGCAGACTTGCTGGCAGGACTTGTGGCCCTGTGGGGTCAATCTGGAGCAGTCTGTTTCTGAAAGACTGCACCCTGTGGAAGGGACCCACGCTGGAGCAGGTCATGGAGAACTGTAGCCCATGGGAAGGACTCACATTGGAGAAGTTCACGGAGGACTGTCTCCTGTGGGAGAGACCCCGTGCTGGAGCAAGGGAAGAGTGTGAGGAGTCCTCGCCCTGAGGAGGCAGGAGCGGCAGAGACAACAATGAACTGACCACAACCCCCATCACACCGTCAATGTCTCGTGGTGGCTACGGTTTGTCACTCTGTGCCGTGAAAGCAAATTGCAGAGCCAGCCACCGGGAAGGGAGCGGGTCTGGCCTGAGGGCTGCTCCTCTGGGAAAAGGAGCAATCACTGCTAATGGAAGTAAGGGTGGGTCTGAGGGTCTGACACAAATCGTAGTCCTGTCCTGTGGCCTCTGTGGCTGCTTGGCTATCTTCCTGTGACAGTTCTTGACGATTTCAGCAAGGCAGGAGGCATCCAGGCAGCTGGGAGGGGAATACGTTTTTAGTGTATCCAGAACTACAGCCTGCATCTCTAAGAAAGCCTCTGTTCCCATGCCTTGCCTTCAGTTACTTTCCTGTAATTATTTCTGTTACAATTATCCAAGTGGCTGCCCAGGCTGCAGTGTGAAAGCCTGTCTGAAGGAAATGCTAAAGCCCCTACAGAATGAAAAGGTAGGTCAGGAATAAAACGCGGAAAGCATGGCACCACACCAGTGCTAACCTCTCCCACTGCTTGCAGAGCAGCGTTTAAGTTTTTCCTGTGTTTTTTTTGCAACAAAATTTATCCTGCATATGATATTATAAGACTCAGGGAAATACGCTTCACCAACCTGCTCACAGGCATTCTCCAAGCCTTCATCATGCCTAGTGGCCCTGGAGGAATTTGTTCAAAAATTATGAAGCGTGCATGGAAGACCTAAAATCCTACTGAGCCCCAAAGCCCTTTGCACTGCTCAGGGTGGGCAGGACAAGGTGGGTCTGTCTCTGTCTCATCACAGTCATACCAGCCCTGAGAATATTTCCTTGCAGAGAGGTCAGGTCCTTCTCTAGAGCTCCCCGGAGAAATGTGCAAAAGGCTCCTAAGGAATTGCATGATCTACTTTGAGCTCTCTTCTCTTGGTCTAAAGCAAGACAGCTAAGTCGAGGCCAAATCTTGTGCTTTCCATACAAGTAAGAAGCCTGAATAACATACTTTGTCTCAGAGATCAGGATTTGATCCCCAGATGTATCCCAGACTCCCTGTATCACTTTGGCAAGTCACTTTGTGATGGATTTTCATACATTTGGCACTAAAGCCAAGTCGTTACAATAACTATATAAGGCAAGATCCCCAGAAGAACTCATTTCCCCTTGTCCAGAATTCTTTGGAAGAATTAGCCCATTATTTTACTTACTAAATGGGACCTCAGCTCTTCTGAAAACCTGCCCGTGCTTGGCAGCCCTGAGTTCTTAAGAAACTCTATCCCCACACCTCTCTGCCTCCATTCCCATCTGCACGTTGAAAGAAACCATCTTTCCTTGGAGCCCTTCGCCTGGCTTTTCTGTTCCAGCTGTGAGTTCTCAGTGGGGACACCTCTCTCATGTGAGGTGTCCCAGCCTCTCTGGCACGGCAGGACACAAACCTCTGACACACTCCCACCTGCCCCTGTTGGACAAATACACACCATTGGTAACAGGAATCGAACTTAACGAAGCAAACTGCACAGGAGGACACTAAAAAGGAAAATAAAGCATCATGTTAAATTCCTCTCTGATGCACTTTAACCTCTTTTCTCTTGTAAGATCCTCAGTGTTTGGGACATATTTCTGCTTCGTACACTTGGAAGATGAGAAGGCACATTTTCAGGGAAAGGCAGTGTAAATCCTCTTCGGGTTTTTAATGACAACGATGAATAAGGATGAGCATTGTCTGTCTACAGCGAGCATCAGAAGGAGCAAAACATCAGCATTTCCCAGGAAGTACAAAGAAAATGAGCTTATGGTCAGAGCAAGCTGAACTTTCCCCAATTTTATGGCCACAGTAATTCTGCTTGGTTTTTTTTTTTGAAACTGGTGTTTAGCATAGGATTTCTCAGATGCTGGAACTGCTCTTTGAGCTATGGAAACTTACTCACAAGGAAAGCTGCAACGGTAGTTGCACTCAAATTATACATTGCCCCTGGCAGATCAAAACTCATTCCCACCTGTTCGTATTCCAGAAAACGAAGCCTCACACTGTCGATGTGGGTCACTCACTGATTGGCAGCGCGCAAATCTTTAGAGGCAATGGAGAAAAACAAGGATATTTTTGGCAAAGTTCTGCTAATCGGAATCGGATTTGCGCTAAGACTGAAGAGCTCACAGCAATATTTCTCACCAAAAATGACGAGAAAACATGGTAAAATTAAGGAGAAGAACAAAGAGGCTGGCAGATGAGCTCCCAGCCCTGTCCTTCACAAACATAACTTGCAGGGCTGACAGGGCAGTATTTTTGAAATCTTGAGTGCCTTTTAGAAAGCTCTAAGTGCCAGCGGCTCCTTCTAAAGCCAGGGCATTTGGCGCTTTATGGGCCAAGTCCTGCTCTGAGGGCAGCTCTGCCTGCCCTGCAGACCGTGCTGTGGATGTACCTGCACCAGCTGCTGAGGAGCTTGCAGTCAAGCAGCTGCTGAGGGAGTCAGGGTCGGCCCTGTCCCATGGCGTGCCCTTTCCACCCGCCCACAGCAAGTCAGAAACCTCACAGGAGGCCACAAGTCTTATTCAGGGCACTGCTCAGTTCCGTACAGAGAAAGCATCTCCAAAAGATTAGCAGCTGCATCTACACTGCATGTCCTCATACGGCACAGCGCCGCACTCCTGTGCTCAGCCCCTCGCCGCCATTGCAATGCAAGTTTTGAGTGCTTGATTGCCATTCGAGATGTGGTCGGGGAGGGCTCCTGGACAGTGACAGCGACGCAGTGAAATTTCCCACCGAATAAAAGGGCTTATGGAGACAGGGGTGGGAACATTCACCTGAGCAAAACCAAGGTGCGAACATCTTAGTTGCATGCGTTATGCGTCATATGGATGCTCCTGAGTTTGAAGCTTGTTTTCTTATACTTGAAGTAACAAACGGGTGGCTCTCTTTCCTTACCGCCCCCTTTGCCATGTCTTTCAGAACTCTACAAAAAAGCAGTGTCAGACAGCACTGGGCGTACGCAGGGAGTGGCCTGGATACGGAGTCTTTCGCTTTTAGCTAATGTCTCCAAATCTATTTAAGACAGGAGCAGTTTGAAGCTCTTACCCTCCGAGGACTACTTGGCAGCTCAAATTAAATGAATTAGGCCAGGCTCCAGAAGATGTGACGTTGTCACAGCAGGGTCGGCAGCAGCCCCAGCCAGCATCCCGATCCCCGTTTGCAGATGGGGCAAAAAGAAACCCTATGCCCTGTTCCACAGCCACGCGAGGAGATGAGTGAGATACCACAGGCGTTTTCTTCTCAGGGCACGACTGGGTCCCTGGGCACAAAGCCAGGCTGCGGTGCCCCACCGCTGCTCGGTGGCTCCCCTGCCCAGATGTGAGCAGCTGGAGCCCAAGGGCGGCAGGGGAGAGGAAGGCACGGTAGCATGCTGCCAAAATTCAGGCTCATGCAGCATTTTCCATTATTGGTCAGATTTGTCTCCTTGATCTCATAATTTTATAATTTTTATAATTTTTCTTTTCCTTTTTGTTTACGTCATTGTTTGAAGGAGATATGGTTGCACTTGTTATCAGCAGCAAAACAGTTAACTGGCGATTGTTGCAATGCATCTTTGTGTGTTGGTATTCCAGAATGACAGAAAGTCGATAAACAGGATTTTTAAAATGATTCTTATTCAAAGAAAGGCAGAAAAACAATCTTCCACTCTGGGAAAACTCATGAGATTTGAAAAAGCTTAGGAAAGCTCTGCTGCGAGGAAGCAGAGGTGCCTGCCTGCTTTGCCCCAGGAGGGCTGCTCGGAGGAAAACGGGGAGGGGGCCCTTAGGCAAAACCAGCTCCTGTTCCCAGCCCCAAAACTGCACGAGCTGCTGTGGAGATCTGGGGCGCGGAGGGGCTTTGTAGCGAGAGCCCCCATAGCAAAACTAACGGGTTTTAACTCCCCTGGCTGCTCCAATTTGTCAAAATTGACACGTTCCTGGAGAACATTCCCATTTTGACCAAATGACGTTTTCCAATGGAAAAAAAAACCACATTCAGCTGGAAAATCTCTAACCGGATCTAGTCCTCCCTATGTGCTGTGCTGACATGCTATTTATGCGCTGGAGGTTGGCGTAACTTTCGCAAGGAAATGAATCCAAGAGGAGACTCAACAATGAACCACAGCCAGCGTTGGTATATTAAGACAACAAAAATCTGTGCATTAGCAAACCCAGGCAGTGACATGACTATGACTGTAGCAAGTCCACGTCAGCTGTGCTGGTAATGATGTTAACTGATCAATAACTTGATTTCCCATGGAAATGGAAATAAAGTCCCATGGAAACCAAGCTGCCTGAAAAGAAACCCACTCCTTCTCCTCCAATTTAGACTCAACTGCTAAGCAAATAAGCAGAGAAAAAATTACATGAATTAGACACACGCAGTCCCAATCTACTTTTTACTGCCCCTTTGTGCCTCCTAAAGGAAGGCAACATAGTGTTGCCTGCATCAATCTGAAGATAAAAATTATTTCTAAATTTAGGAAACCAAAGACCAGAGTGTTTTGTCTATCTTCATTTCCTATGCATCTGCAGATATGAGATTAATCATAACACTGCTTTTCAATTTGCCACACGAACATGAGTTTCAGGCTTTTTGAGTGAAATACTCCGTTTGCTCCGTTTTACAGATAAAGAAACAGAAACATGGGAGGTTGAATTGCTGTCTTTAAGACACGCTGTGGGTCACTGTCAGATGGATGACTCAGAGAGCAACTCTTGACCAGTGCCTGATTCAGCTGACTCTGCTACGCCAGAGGTTCACAGCAGAATAATTCAGGCCTGGTGTTGGTGGTCTTACCAATGCCTGCTCAAAACCACTGGCAAAAACCAAGTTCACAGAATTTAGCATCAAATTAAAAAGAATCCCTGCCACAGCCAGGATCTGAGCACTGTCCTTCCAGTGACCCTGCTCTTTTCACAGCGTCCCTTCTCCGTCAACTGCAGACTCGTGCTGTCGTGGTGTGTTCTCCTCCTCCTGCACTGCTCTCCCATCACCGGTCCCTTGAGGCCCTGAGAAAATTTGGGAGGGGCTGCTAAATTTTCAAGAAGCTAACTGGATCAAAATGCAGATCTTAAAAGTGAAGGGTAACCCTCTGCCTGCAAAAATGTGCCTCCCATCTATCCAAGTGACAGCACTGTGTTGCTCGGGGGATCCTGTGTTCACACCTTGTGTAACAGGCTCTGGCTTTTCTTTAAGGCTCCGGTTCCTGGAATAATCTGACTGTGTGAAAACGCCTAGAGTTTATTTAAGGAAAATATTAGTAGCTCTCTTGTTTGAGGATAAAATCTCCAACATATGAAACTGAGGGGATCAAAATCCAGGTGGCAAATTAAGAAGCTGTAGGGTGATTTCTTTTAGCTCACCCCTGAGCTTGCCCTTGCTCGTGAGGTGCTCTCTCCCTCGTGAGACCTTCATCTTCCTGTTGGGAAGCTCTCTGAGCCGCAGGCCACATGCACTTCTTAAGTGAACTACAATTAACACAATACATTTATCATAAGTGAGCACCAGGCTCGACTGGCACCCCGCTGCTGGACCGGCTGCGCTGGAAGGGGCGCGCACAGGCTGAGCCCAGGGGAGGTGCCTGCTCCAGGAGTGAAGAACGAGGAGGAAGGTGTGCAGCAGGAGCATCGCTTTGAACCCGGCAGGAGCCCACCTGGAGGGCGGTGGGCACAGCACAGGAGTGTGCCGAAGCACAAGCTGCCCAGGAGGGACAGCGAGGTTGCACTCATCCGAGTACCCCATGGAGATGTCTCCTGAATACCAGTCCTGCCTTAGGCACGGCCAAAGTCCCATCCTCTCACCTGTGAGAGCAGTCTGTGATACGGGAGCATGTATGCTGGATACTCTTTTTCCCATTTCAGCCAGACAAAAACAAATTGCTCTTTAATTTTCCCCTGGAGCATTTGCTTCTGCACGCTCAGCCAGTGGTCACTGTATAGAAGACCCAGCAGTAGATGAGCCAGCAGCAGACGTGGTGTAAGCAGATGTTGCCATTAATGTGGTGTTCATCTTCGGAGCAGCGTGACGTTTGCGGTGCACTGGTGGCATGTTGTGTTTCTCATCAGGCTCCCTGCTGGGTATCTTTGTTGAAGAGCTCCTGCTGGGCTCCCAACCACATGGTGTGAAGGCAAGTTTGCCTTGTAGGCTGGTGGCCATGCTGGGGACACTGAGCTGTGGGCAGGGAGGGGCTCAGCCAGAGTGCATGGAGGTTTCACACCACCAGCTCCCGCTTGGGCTGTGCCGGCGAGGGGACTTTCACTGCGTCATTCTCAGCTTCTGCAGCTTCAGCATCCCCAGCGAGGTTGGTCTCATCTGCCAGCAAGAAGTACCTCACTGCAGAGAAGATGAAAACCCTTAATCATTTCCTTGCACAGAGGCTTTTTTTCTTGGGGTTTCCTTGTCTGAAGCTCAGTCCTCTGCTCTGGTCCCGCAGGGGCAGGATTAGGTGACCCACAGGGCACTCTACAAGGCACGTTCGCTTCCAGGGCTTTTCCTGGGGCGGTAGGGAGGGACATAATGGAGGCAATCTGCAGTGTGTCCAGCTAGCGGAACGCAGCACTAATAAGCAACGCTAATTAGTTGCTGTGGGAGCGCTTGAAACCATGGATGGAGACAGCTGCTTCCGTGCGCTGGGGTGCTGAGCCTTCACCATGCCTCTCCCTCGCCAAGCAGCTTAAATCCAGCTGCAGCATCACAGCCCCTGAGCATCTACCGCTGCTCGCAGAGGTTCCCAGAGACCTCTCGGGGTTAAAAAGGCTGGAGCGAGTGCCCCAAAAGCCAGAACTGGGAAGTGCCATGTCCCCCTTCAGCCTCTATTCGTTAGTGGTGTTCGTTACCCCAACCTCTGAGCATTTCCTGAACGCTGGTGAACATGTTCTCACCATCTTGCAGGTGAGGAGCCCATGAGAGGAGAGCAGATGGTGGTGGGTTCAAGGTAATGCCGGGGGATTGTATGCCACAGCCTGTATCCCCGGCTGAGCTGGGCTCCCAAGCCTTTGCCCGGTGCATTAGCTGTAGAGTTGTCCTTATTCTCTCCTGTGTACTTGGAGCATTATTGATTTAAATCCCTTAACTCCCCCATCTTCTAGAGCAGACAATTAGCAGTGATATTTAAAAAAAAAAAACAATTCCCCAAAACTGGACCCAAGAAGTTTTGCCAGTTTAGAAGCGGACATGGCAAGGCTGATCAGCCAGAGGAGGGGTTCCAAAAAACCAAGTTGTCCCACTGGTTACATTTATAGCTGATGAACAAAAGGGTGTTGGGCATCCAAGGGGCATCCCCTCCTGCGGGTCCCCAGCCCTTTGGGGACTGGGTCCTGGCTGACTACTGCTGCTTCAGCCATACTGTGGGGTGTCTGTTTCTGGCTGGATGGGAATTGTCCCCCGTTGACAAACAAATGTGTTTCCTTAAATATTTTATTCATTGATCTTTCATAGAGAGTGATAGTTTTGGAAAATATAATTCCTCTTACCAATATCAACTTTTTAAACTACCAATATATTTCAACACATGATTGGAAAATATCAATATAATGAAAATATTGTGTTTGAAAGCTTATGACCACCACCATAACTTTGCTGAAAGAGGAGTAGGTAGATATTTTTGACCTGGTGGTTAGATTCATGGGACTGCCTTGCAAGTCTGTATCTTGGATTTGCAGTGTGACAGTACCTTATAGGCAGGGTACTCCTGCCAGAATGGTGAAGGGATTTACCACCAGCAAACACAGTTTTTACTTGCTCATATTGGAGGACTGAGAGCAAAGCAAGAAAGACTTTCTTTTCCTTTTCTTTCTCCTCCTAATTTAAACAGGAGGAAGCCGTCTTAAAATGACTTCGCTTCAATGTGAGGTTGGAAATTGTTTAAATGACTGCAGTGAGGAAAAAGAACAAAATAAGAGAGAAAGGACACCAGGGGAAAATGGTGCAGAAAGCCAGCAACATTTTCTTTTTGCTGTTGGTGTAATGGCCAAATTACACATGTATGCTGCTGATAGGGCTTTTGAAGATAGAAAAGCTCCATCCAGTCAGGCTGGTAATCTCACCCCCTGGAGAGGCAGTTTTGGAAGGAGGACTGGTGCCACAGAAGAGGGATATACCCACGGAAGCAGGGTCACCTACTCCTCTGCAGCATGTGGAAAGGATTGCAGCAAGCCCAGAAATGCAGGAGATGCTGGAGAGGGGTTGTCTCATGGGCTTTATAGGGCTCGTCTCCACCACAAGGAGGACGTACATCTGCCTGTCAGCAGATACGCCCATGAAAATAATGTGCTTTAATGTGTCATTACTCATTAGCTGAAGGAGAGCAGCGGACTGCACATGCCCTTAGCATTCCTCCATCCAGAGATGCCACTGGTCTGCTGGGGTCTAAGTCAGTGGCAGCTGAGTGTGTTAGCCTGGTTGCTTGTAGCCCAGGCACAAGGAGCTTGGTACGGCTGGTTGTCACCATGGTCAGCCTCTGCCGAAGAGAGGCAGGAGGTGCTTGATCTTGGCAGCAGAAAGCCAGTCCTACAGAATGAAGAGCCATCTCCTCCTGGTGAACATCCTCCCTTGTGTGGACACCAGTCTATGCTGCAGTCTGGTTGGGTTGAAGGCAGCCCAACAGCCAGACATTTGGTCAACTGAAACATGTCACCAACCTCATGGCAGGGGAACACCCACCTGCCTCTGCTCCTTTCCTCACAAACAGTATATTCAAATGAGGCCAACGCTTGTGTCCTTGCAGTAGGTGAACGTGGAGTCTAACAGAAAGGTTTGGGGGCTGACCTCAGATTCCTCATGTTGACCTCTGAAGAGGGGGGACTCCTCTGGCACATGCTAGGAACTCTTCAAACTCTGAGAGGGACCCGGCATGCAAGAGATCCTTATATATTTCAGAAAGTGATTGAAGGTTCATTTGTGAAGCATTCAGAGGACATCAGAAAGTAAAAACAACTTTATTCATCACATACTTTCAATATGTCTTTCTGAACCTATCCATTAGGAGCTGCTCTTGCTGAAAGTGTGGTTCTTGTCACACTGGTAAAGGTATCGGGTGCTATAACAGAGCTGGAAGAAGAGCTATTTTGGTAACTGTCTTCAGTTTAAAATATCTTGTTTTTTCTTTTTCTTAAACTTTCTCTGGAGCACAAGAGCAAGACGGGTCTCATGTCAGGGTGGAGTTCAGGGTACCCCTGGCTGGGCTGGGTGGATTGGCCACAGTGTGCTAACCCTGGCAGCCCCGCGGGGGCTTCCCTGCCTGCCCCTGTGCAGGGACCGCAGAGACCAGTGCAACAGCTCGCTCACAGCATGGGAGTCGTGATTTCAACCAGGAATTGGGAGCTTTACTGGGAAAAGGACTGAAGGGACAAGGACCTGTTTCGCCAAGGGTGGTATCTAACGGCTGTCAAATGTAGTGACGTGGGGGAGAAAAAGCTACTTATGTAAAGCCATTACAAAAATTGAAAACAATTTAGCACTAATGCCTAGATTTCACTTCACTCTCTGCAGGGAAGTTGGAGAAAAATACTCTGTGTGCTCTCAGTTTTCTGTTTAAATGAGCAGGTTTCCTCAAGAGAAGCTTTTGACCTGCTAATAGCTAACACAGAAGTGCTCCACTTTCTCCCAGCTTTCTAAAGCTGTTCTTCATCTCTCCTTTCTAGCTAGATATACAAGGGGAATTGAGGAATATCCAGCTACAAAATGATTGCTTAAACCTGTTATATTTCAGGACACTACACCCTTGCCTGAAAGAGATTTTGCAAAAAAATTAGGTTCTGACAAACAGATAGTGGGAGCTCACTCGTTGATAGAGAGGATGCATTTCATGGGAGAGTGAATTTTAAGCCTTTTTTTCCACTATAAAATAAGAATTCAGCTAATCAAGTCTGAGAAATACGGGAAGTTTCAGTTGTAAAAAACCCAAATATACCTTTACAGTCAACCATCCTTGAATCCTTCCAGGGTAACAGGCGTCCTAAAGGTCTTGCCATCATTACACAAACTCAACAAAACCTGTAATACCCACATCAGGGAGGGTGATACTGAGTGCTACAGAAATGGTGCACAAGGTGTCAGACAACCGTTCACCAAGCGTCTCTTCTTACGCTACACAAGTGGATGGAGCTCGTGATGAATATAAACACTAGCTGGAGAGGTGTTGCAAAACACTTACCTGAGGATACACAACAAATTCATACAAAAGGGACAGGGAAAAAGCAAAGAGGCTGCAGAAAGAAAGTGGATCTTGAAATAAAATGTGGGGCACGGGGGGAATCAATGTTACCACAGCACAAGTGTCCATGAAAGAAAAAATGTATGTGGTGGTTTGTGTTTGGGGCACGCACAGGGAAAGGAGAAGAGAGAGAAAGAAATTAATTTCAAAATAGGAAACACGTCCCTCAGGAGGCCTTTGAACCATCCAGAGACCTGGGTTTACTCTGTGTGCTGCCATGAAAGACAGTCCATCACCTCCCCTGGAGAAAATCCTTATCTAGTAGCCAATTTTCAGTGTGACCTTGAACTCAAGTGTGCGAATCCTGGCCCAGAAGTGGTTTCCTCCAGTTTCTGGAAGTGCTGCAATGGGAAAAGCATTGAAGCAGTCATGGACACTCAGGAAACCCCATCAGGGGACCTGGCAGCTCCAGCTTGGAAAACTGAAGTTTTATTCCCAGATCTGCCAGTAAACTGATATGTGATGTTGGGGAAGGCAATCCACACATCTCTGCTTCACTTTCACCATGTATTAAATGGGAATGATCACCTTTTCTGTATTGTGTTTTCAGCTCTACCAATGAAAAGAATAGATGAATTTAGTATTAATTATTATTATCATTATTAAACAGGCAATAATTAGAGAACAGCCCAGATCTTAAGAGCCTTAAATCAAAGATACTGACCTTCTTTCCCTAAGCTGCCTGGCACCAGTGCTGCGATGCTGCAGAAATCCTGTTCTCCCTGCCAGCGTGGCCACAGGGCTCATGGACCCGCTGCCTGTGAGCTGGGAACAACCACCCCAAGCTGGTCACATCGGGCAGGGGGTTTCTTGGGGAATATGACACTGTTGGTCTCTCTGGACAGAGGAAGACAAGGACTGGTATACGGGGAACAGCCACAAGCCCTACTGAAGGGCCAGTGTCTAACGAGCTCTACCCACCCCACTGATTGCAGGGACAGAGTAATGTGCTCTCGCACTCTCCCTGCTGATGGGATTTCTAGGTAATCCATTTAGCAGGCCATGACAATCCTTTCTCACAAACCAGCATGCATTGTCATAGAATCATAGAATTGTTAGTGTTGGAAGGGACCATAAAGGTCATCCAGTTCCAACCCCCTGCCATGGGCAGGGACACCTCCCACTAGATCAGGTTGCTCAGAGCCCCATCCAGCCTGGCCTTAAAAACTTCCAAGGATGGGGCTTCCACCACCTCTCTGGGCAACCTGTTCCAGTATCTCACTACCCTCATGGTGAAGAACTTCTTCCTAACGTCCAATGCGAATTGTCCCATCTCTAGTTTTAATCCATTCCCTCTAGTCCTACCATTACCCGACATCCTAAAAAGTCCCTCACCAGCTTTTTTGTAGGCCCCCTTAAGATACTGGTACCACTTGTCACCTACAAGCTACCTTAGATACAGTCGTCCTAGTTTATGAAGGACTTACTTAGGAGGACAATCACACACTGAAGTAATATAGCTGACCTGACTGAGCTCTTGGTTTGGATTTAGCCTAAGGCTGCTGCATTATATTAGCTTTGGTTATCTGAAAAAAAAATGCCATTGACAATTGGCCCTTCAATATATGCAGTTCAGTGGAAAAATGAAAGAGCATTTCCTTCACCTCTGTGGACTCTGCCTTAGAGACAGGCAGAGACACTTCTTGCAAAGGAACATTACCCATACTGGTATTTGAGGTTTGTTGTTAATTCACCCACCACCCTTTTCTGTCTGTGCCACTTGTTACAGCCCTCACCAAAACCATCTGCCCTGTCTTTGGGTCTGGGTGCCTGCAATGAGTATGTTCATGCTCTGCTCCATGTATCAGAGCACAGATGGATTTTTTTAATGGGTTTTCTTGCAGTAACAGCTTCACTATCAGTACTCTCCCCAGTTATTCAAGAAGGTATGATATCTTTATACAAACATACATCAAGCCTTAAGGTTTATCTTTGAGAAAGACATGCATAATAGACCTGTACATAACAATGCAATTTACTTAGCAGATATCATCCTTCTTAAGAACTGCTTTATATTTCAGGATCAATGCTGATTACACACACAAGAAAATGACTGGAAAGCTAAAGGCTCAAACCTACCAGATTGGTATTATGAGAAGATGACTGGGGAAATGCATTTCCCTAGACTTGTGTTCGACAGCTATTGCACTGGTGGAGCTTTCCTTAGCAAGGGAAGGAGCATCACCAGCTGGGAACCCTTCATTGCCCTCAAGAGTCCAGTAGATTGTTAGCAAAATCTTAGCAAAATCTTAGCAAAAGCTAAGACACAGCTGAGGGAAAGTCAGTATGGGATGAAAAGGTAGTAAAACTAATGGGGAAAATGTTCAACAGAAGCAAAAGAATCTTTATCAAAACCAGGCCAGGAAGAAAAAAATAATCAGCAGTTCTGTGACAGTAACATTCTCTTATATTAATATTCATATAATCCAGTACTACTTCTGAAGCAATGCAAATTTGCGAACAGATGGAAGTTTCCCCCCTGCCCACATGGACATGGGTGGGAAGACAGCAGAGATACGTATGCCATGTTCCCACGACAGTGCTATGGGTCTGGAGGCTGGTGGGCCAGCATGGATCAGGTCCCTGGTACAGCAGATGCCCTCAGCCTGTCTTCTGCTGGGCTACAGAGCATGACCTGGGTGTGGGTCAGGCTCAGCCAAGCCCTCTTTGCCCAGGGGTGGATGCTAAACGCCAGCAGTTAATAGGGCAGAAGCTGGCAATGCCAACCCATCGTCACCCCATCGTGCAGGTGAAGGGGACACTTTGGTTACCGACTCTTTGTCCCCCATCTCTCACCAGAGCTCACTTTACCTGCAGCTCAGGTAGGTAAAATGTGCCCAGCTGAAAGCCTGTGGCTGTACATCACATTTTAGGTACTTAAATGGGAAAACCTAATAGACATCAGAGATGGGTTTTCTAAATATCAAGGGTAATGGCTGTGGCGGAGGTGAGGGCTGGAGAGGAGAGATCTAGAGGGGACAGGGCTGAGGATACGGGTCTGGAAGTGACAGGGCTGGAGGGGACAGGGCTGGAAGGGACAGCACTGGCTTTCCAGGCTCGGAAGGCAGCTATCCCTCAGCTGGATCTGCGCTGTTTGCTCTGATGCGCCTGAATCTGCCCAGAGCGCTGGAGTGTCATCAATCTCACCAGGGGATCTTTCCAAATATGCAAACCATCCACTTACGGACCATTTATTGTCTTTTTTGTGCTCTCTCCTGTTCTGCACGTTGCTCAGCTGCTTCACAGTGGTGGCAATTCCAGTCCCTCATTTAGGGACTGTACGTTTGCATGCAGGCTGGGCTAAGGTGTAGGCAGGTACTCCTGCTTGGGAGAGAAGATGAAAACTTCTGTTCCTCCCCTTGGCTGCCAGAGGAATGCCAGGCGCCTTGGGGACCGAGAGGAGACCCAGACACAGCCTCACAGCAAGCAAGGGTTGAATTTGCAGAAGCAGCAAAGTGTCCCAAGAGCTGATGAGGGGAAGGAAAACGAGACCCTCTTGTTTTAGCCTTGGTCGGTCTGAGGTCTTCAAGACCAGGTTGGACGGGGCTTTGAGCAACCTGGCCTAGTGGGAGGTGTCCCTGCCCATGGCAGGGAGGTTGGAACTAGATAATATTTAAGGTCCCTTCCAACCTAAACCGTTCTATGATTCTGTCATTCTATGATTGCTTCTTGTCCACAGTGTCTTGGAGAAAGGTCTGGGAGGGAACAGGCATTTTTGCATAAGCTGAAAGTACATATAAATGGTGCAGATGAAGGGTGTCCAGGAAAAAACCTCTCCAAAAGGAAGACCTGGAACAGAGCAGAGAGGGGAATGGCAGTCCGGGGGGAGGCAGGGATGCACCACTGCTGCCCAGCAGCGTCAGTGCCTGTCCCTGGGGGCAGGAGCAGCATGGCCGGAGCCGGCGCTGGTGTGGCTGCAGCTGCAGAGCCGCCTGCCTCTGCCCCGCGGCACGGAGGAAGCCAGATGTGCACCCGCTCTGCCGGCAGGAAGACGGCGTTTTCCTGCAGAAACCGTCTTTCACACCCATTAATCTCTGCTCAGGGCTCACCCCGCCAAACCGAGGAGCTTTTCCTTTAGCAACTGTTCTCTCTGAGAGCCGAGGAAACTCTGTTCTGGCCTCGAGTCAACAATGTCTCCCTTTCTATTTCATGTCTGGGGCGCGTCATGATGTTTTGGACAAGGCGGTTGGGGTAGCGGAGTGGAGCTGTCTCACAAGGGAAGAGGGGATGTGCCATACCCTGGGAGCAGGTCGTGCTTATTTAGGTGGTGGCATCATTGCAAACGTGGAGCTGCTAAATGGACCCCGGAGCTCTCCATGGGCACAGGCAAGGCAGTAAAAATAAACCCCAAAAGAATGACGACGATGTCACACCCTTGTCATGGGTTTACTCCCTAGCTCGGGCTGCGGTGCTCGTGGGATGCGATGGCACCTCGTGAATCATAGTAGCAACCGCTGCAGGAAGGGTTTGGGAAACTGTAAAGGCTTGAGGAAGGATGGTGGGCATAACTGGAAGGGGTGATAACTCCGCTCTGTAAAACAGTGTTTGAGGCTCTCAGTGTGGTTTTGGAGTTTGTCAGAGAGGAGTTCAGAGGGCTGGGATCACCACTTGCTTGGGTGGGTCTCATCTGACTAAGCACAGATATATTTAAGCTTATTCTTTAGACTCCCTTTGAAGTCAATGCAGAGAAATAAGCACTTTAGGGGTGCAATTCTCCTTCTGGTGAAGGAGATGTCTAAAATAGGTGACAAAGACTGTATCCGCAAAGTACCTGTTTCCCTCAACTGAGTACAAAGAGCCTGTGGTGATTTGCTCTGCTGGAGACATCCCCATTGCAGCTATCCAACCCCACCATAAGTGATGCTAAAGAAAATAAAAATGTTTTCAGGGAGCTCATCAATCTGGAACACAAAGTGCAGCAAAATGTGGAGCTGGATGGCAGAGCACAGGGGTTTTAGATGAAAAGGGAGGTATTTTAGGAATGACAATAACCATATATGGGAATTTTTTAGCATAGGCTAAACCCCAGAAATTTTCCTATAATGCATTTTTAAACAGAAATACCCTGGTTCAAAGGCAAACTAATTCAGGGAAGCTCTGGCCTGAGCTGCCTGGGAAGTCAGGGTAAATGTTTAGAACAGTCTCTTCTGATCCTGTATTCGGAAAATCTAAATGGCAAACCGAGGACAGGTTTCACCAGCTTTAGTACATATTTTTTTTTTAAGGTTTGCAAGTTGTGGCACTACAGTGACGAGAACTAGATCTGATAGGCATTAGTAATGCTGAGCTCACCATGGCTCCATTTGCGGTATCTGCCACTCCTTCGCCGGGGCTGCTAGACAGAAAAATATTCCTTTGCTTGCATTGTCCAAGGCTGCATCAGGAAAGCAATTATTTTGAAAGGGAAATGAATGAAATCATTCAGGGGCTTGCTCCACAGAACAAAACGGGACACAATTGGAACTGGGATGTTGTGCAAAGGCTGGAGAATGCTTATTTTCTTGACTGAGCCACCACCACCTTTTTCCCATGTCGGCAGTTACTGCTCATTCAGACACAAGAATGGCACAGAGCCGGAGCGGGAAAAAGGCTGAAAGCAACTTCACAGAAGGTCAGACAAGCATATTTTTTTTCCAGGCCAAACACTATAGGTGCATTGTTTAGGAAAGATTGAAGTGAAAAAGGTGCTCGAGCCAGGGCAGCAGCAAAGGGCAGCCTCCCCACAGCTCCGGCCGCGTTTGGCTGGGCTCTGCCAAGGCAGGGCTCTGCGTTGTCCCTCGTGCTGCTGCCACATCGTGTTAGTTAAGCCCTCCTAGAGAGGGTTAAAGAAACAAGCTGCCGGCTCTAACATGAGCTGTCTTCATCTCATGGTTTTCTTTCTTAAAAGAATAAAAAGAGAAGGGTTTGTGGTAGCAGGGGCATCCCTCTGTTTTAAACTTTGATTTTAACAAACTGTGCATGAAAGATTTCTGTTGTGATTTTTACTTTCTTCTGCCTTTTGAAATACTTTTTTGGTCTGCTTGAGAAACACATTTCACAAATTCTCTTTTTTAACTTGCATGCTCATATGTGTATAAATATACACACCTATGGCATTAAGTTTTCTGTTTGAATACGCTACCTGGGGCAGGAGCAATGGTTTTGATCCAGTGTCTAGCAGGAGGGGCTCCTCAGAGTCCTTCGGGAAGACTCCTGGGCTTCGTTGTATATAGAGAGACACTGCAGCAGCGTAATAGCTTGTTCACTCGATGGCCAACTGGGAAAATATCAGGTCACCACACCTGAGTGCTACACACCCTCATGTCTACGGTCAGTTTTTTCCTGCCCCTCTCCTTTTGGCTGTCAGTGTTTCTCCAGCCTCATGTCACTTCTTCCCAGGTATCTCTAGGTCTCCCCCAGTGACACTGTCGATACAGCACAGCTTCCCCAGACCTGTGCTCTGTCCCCAATGTCTAATCACTGTGCCTAATCCCCCACATGCAAACTCTTCAGTCACTGCTTCTTGCATTGTTATTTTGAGTCACTGAAGCTGGATATTAAAAAGATCTGTTTAATCTTTAAGTCTCATGCCTTTTTCATATGTAAAGATCAAATCCCTTTTGAGAGGACACACTAAATATTTAATGTTATATTACACTTGATCTCTGCCAAAAGCCTCTGAGAAGGTATTTGTGAAATCCTAGGCTTAATTAATAGCTGCCCTTTTTTTATTTTTTTTCCCCTTAAGAAACAGCAAATCAGTGTTTAAGAGGAAACAAATAAAGGGAATCACCATGGTGTAAAATATCTTGTGGGGTATCTTCAATGTACCTGAGGCGTTGCTGTTCACCACTGTCTGGTGGCCTCTGCGATGTGGCAGCTGCTACAACACTGGCACCATGGTGGGTGAGGGTCCCCAGCAGAGCCCAAGCCTGTGGGTGGCCATTGGACATCAAAGGGGACAGCGAGGAAACTGAAAAATCGACTAACAAGAAGTAACAGGGTTCAGCCCCAGCCTGGCAAGAAGAGCGCAGGTGTCGATGTGCTGTCCCAGAGATGGGACACAGCCTCCACTGCCTGCTGGCTGCTGGGAGAGGGAGTTTCATGGTAACCTCAGCCCTGTTTCTTATCTCTCTGATGCCAGGGCGTTCACTCCCTTGCCGAGAGATAACAGCATCCCCATGCTGCTCCTCCTTCTCCCCGTGTAAGCCTGGAAGGACAGCGATGGCTTGTTTGGGACAGCAGGGAGAAGGGCTCTGCAGCTGCAGGAACCGCTGCCCGCTCCCTCCGCAGCTGCACAGCCTCACCCCAACTGGTGCCAAGGAGCCTGGAAAGCGTCACCACAATCGATAGCGAGGGTGGGGTGACGGAAAAACACCCCGCAGCCCCTGTGCTATCACACGCATCAGTAAGGGCTCCACTGCCAACCCGTGAGAGGCAGCTCCACCGCCCAAAAGTGCAAGGAGAGATGAAATAGTAGTTCAGGGCTATATGCTTAGAGAACCAGCCTGACTAAAGAAATCCTGAGTTTGAGCAGCTTACATAAAAAATAAGATGTCAACACACGGAGAATTTTCTGTGTGAATACCGTAGGTCTGATTCCAGTTTTCTTGGCTGCACCTTTCTTCGGGAAAAGGGGTGAGTTTGCAGTGGGATCTGGTTTCTCCATGGACTGCAGCCCTGACCTGCGCACGAGGGTAACCTTCTGGAAGGTTTTGGTCTATGTTCTGTCCTGAGTGAACAAGAGCATAAAAATACTTCCTAACCACTAATGAGAAACCCAGCAATCCCCATAGTCAACGAACCACGGAGGTAATAGATGAGAAAGATCAGTAAAATTAGGTCAGTCGGAGCATCCCTGTGCCAGTGCCAGAAAATCTTAAAGCTTCAAGGGCTGGCTTTAGAGCAGAGCAGGCACACACAGAGGTTGTAAGGGGTCTAAGCCATCCCTGAGCACCCCAGTCCTAACATGTGCAGTCCTGCTGAGGTCTTGCAGTGTCTTTGGTGGCAATCAGGAGCTCAGGAGACCCCCATTTTGCTGCAAACATTCACTTGATGGTGGCAAGTCACTTACCCTTATGATTTTTCCATTCTTGCCTGTAGAAGGGAGCTCCTGTGAGAACCAATTTCAGCATTGCGAGATACTCCAGTCTTACAGTCAGTATCACTACCTGAATAGTTAAAATACCTACTCTACTGACCTAGGTAGTAGATGCAGATCAGCACAAAACCAGAGCTTTGCGTGAGGCAGGCCTGGGATACGACTTCTCAAGTTCTTCTGTCTTTGGCTTTTAACTCATGGTAACTGTTGGTTGCACTGGAAAAGCTCATCTTTGTAAAAAAAGCCTTCAGGAATCCTATTCTCCATAACCCAGGGGGAACAAGGATAGAAGGTTGTGGGCATAGGGGATACAAAGGGAATGAATCCTTCACTGTCTCTCCTGCTGTTTCAAGTGTCAGGGGAAGCAGAACTGGGAGTAAAAAAAAAAAAAAAAAATTATTTCCAGCTCACCAGCTACTTCACCTCAAACCCCAGGGTTTTCAAGCCTATTAAACTCAGAAGAAAGTATCCTTATCCTTAATGATCTTGCTGTTGTGACAGCCCAGTAGCCCTCCTGAAAGGCAGCAGAGAGAAGTTCAGCAAGGATCAGCCGAACCTGTGTGGCACCAAAATTCAGGAGGGCGTTTCTGGGGCCCCACAGCAGCCTGTTCCAACAGTGACCATCCCAACAGGCTTTAGAGAAATAAATTCAAGAGTGGGATAGACCCCAGGTGTAGCATAACCCCAAACAGCTGTGAGGAGGCACTTTCAGCCCTGCTGATCTCCTGCTTTTGATGAGTTTCAGGTGATTTTTTGATTCTGTTTTGTTTTTTTTAGGAAATAAGATCCCAGGTGCTTTGAGAAATGACAAGGGAAGGAAAGGTCTGGGTGTATTACCCTTGTGCTGCTGCACCAGGCTCAGAGCCAACAGCTTCCTTGCAGCTGTCTGATGGAGGAAGAATTGATGTTTCTGGAGACAAAAGAGGGAATTTGGATGTGCCACCTGCCTTTTCATATGTATGGAGTGGTCCTGTGTTCCTTATGGGGTAAGGACACAGCGTTTAGGAGAGGAAATTTGTCCCCTTGCATATGCACTGAAAAGAAGCCAGTAAGATAAGACTGTGCACCCTCCCTCAGACCTAAACCAGTTGTTCTTCATGGCCCCATCCTGTGAGATGCTGAAGGGGAGGCCAAGGCCAACCTGTGTCTCATGACATCCCTCCAGACAACACCGGCTTGGACCTTCCTCCTTTCCTTTCCTTTCCTTTCCTTTCCTTTCCTTTCCTTTCCTTTCCTTTCCTTTCCTTTCCTTTCCTTTCCTTTCCTTTCCTTTCCTTTCCTTCCCTTCTCTTCCCACCTTCTGCCATGTCTCCATGTGCTAGAAAAGCCTGAGACTGGTGGTGCTTGGGATGACGTTACCCAGGCACAGAGCTGGCAGATGCTTCTGCTGGTGGCAGTCCAGTCTTCCTCCTCTCCCAGTGCTCTCAGGGGACCCTTTTGCCATCTGCTCCCTCCGAGGTAAAGGTTTCCACAAATACGCCTGGTGCTAATAAGAAACATCAGGGTTGCTTCAGCAGAAATGATAATTATCCCTTGCAGCTGGGTGATGATTTTAGTACCTTCCCAGCAGGAAACGTGTCACTGGTTACTGAAGAGCAAACCTAACAAGCAGCAGAAATAACACCAGCCAAGCCAACATCCTCAGCTGGTAATGGGGGAGGAATGCCAGATTTCTTCCTGTATAAAGGAGGAGATGTATAAAGCCCATGTACAGTCCCTAGTCTTTCAGGGACAGCTTCAGAAAAGTTGTCCACCTGGGTGGCTGTAAGAAAAGTGGTGCTCATGGTCCATGCCTTCCCCTGCCTGGCCATGGTGGGGCTGCAGGCTCAGCACCCACCATGGGGCACATACAGCCACACTCCAAAGAACTCCGTGCTGCTGCATCCCACACACACGCAGTGAAAGGCAGCAACACTGGCATGGACGGTGCCCTTGGGCAGCTCCAGTGGGGACCAGTGGCCAGAGGTAACATTCCTCTAAGCCAATTGCTAGATCTCTTTGAATGGGCGCAAGGCTGGTGTGCAAGGAGCATCCCGGCGGATTAGTCTCTCCAGCACACCACAAAGATGAAAAACATGTCTCCAAAAGGAAGGAATTGCTAGACTCAAGGCAGACTTTTATGGGGGCAAAAACGTTAGTTACATACCAGTCTGGTGCTGAGGTGGGAAAAAATCCATTTGTATTTTGGGTGACAACATTAAAAAGCCCAAAGCAAAACAAACAGATGAAAAGGAACATGATAGACTGTAAGGAAACATGCTGGGCTGTTTCTTTCAGATTTTTAACACTTGCCCATCACACATATTTAGATACCTGCTCCGCGTATACTTTGGGTACTGTCAGTGCCCACACTCTAGCAGCTGCTTTGCAGGGGAGCCAAGCCGGCTCCCCTGGTGCCTGGCCAGGTGTGTGCTGTGGTTTCCCAGGGCCATGTGGTGCCCAGATGCACTGTGCAGCCTCTCGCTGCCCTGCACACCAGCAGCGTGCCGGAACGGCTCCCGATAGCCCTGCTCTCCATCACAGAGCGGTGACAGCCAGCACCCGGCATCACTGTCACCAAAAGGGCTCTGCTCACAGAGACTTGTGGCTTTGGCCTGTGTAGTTGGTTGTGCCTTGTGCCTACTAAACATACAGTCTTGGCTAGTTTTAGAAAAACACCGCTGCCCGTGCTGGGGCTAGGAGATGCTGGCTGCAATGTGGAGGTGTCCTCTGGGCAGGAAAGGCCATGAGGAAGGTCACTGCAGGGGGACACGTGCTCCCCAGCAGGCGTGGGGCTGCACGCAAAGAGCAGGAACAAGGCTGCGGCTATCGGTTCCTCTCTGGTTGAAATTGAGCTTTACTGCCAGCTGAGATCCCTGGGCACAGGGTGACCACACGGAGCTGCAGGCTGAAAATGCAAGGGCAGGTCAGCCCAGCTGGTTTCTTCCGTCTGCATCACTTGGCCGGGTGGCTCGGTGGAGTCCATCCATGTTGCAGGCACCTGCAAAGCACGGGGCTGCCATCACCAAGCATGGTCTTTGTCATGTTAAAGGTGGGATTACTTCAGGATGCTTCGGTTAACAAAGGAAAACTAGCAGGAGCAGGCTTTTCCCAGCTGGGAGGGAGCGTGGGAGGAAGTGTGGTGGGTGAGTCACACAATGCCAGCCCAACAATCACAGGAACTTGCTGGAGGAAATGACTAAAATAGCCACGCGGGGTGCTGGCTTCACATAAATAACCAGGACATAAAAGCTGCACAAGGTGAGGGAGAGCAAGCGAGGGGGGGGAGAGGGGAGGTACCAGAAGAGGATGGTGGAGGGAACAGCTGCCATCCTCCACGGTGAAGGAACATCCTTGGTGTCTGCTGGAGGGTTGGCAGCAGCACTGAGGGGTGCAAGAGGACCATGGCCTCCCCTGGGCTCCCTAGGACAGGCACGGCAGGTCACCTTCAGCTCCCAGTGAGCTGGGACTAGGCAACTGGTCATTGGCAGAGCCAAAAACCAGCCAAGCAAAGGTTTTCTTCTCCTACTTCTCCTTTTGGAAAAACATGGACAGAGGCAGTTCTATTAGCCTGACTGCACCAGGAGGAAGGTATTTTCTGTGTTGCTGCCTGAGAAGAAGGGTGCAGCCCCCGTCCCTTCCCTGGCCGGGGCGGGAGAGCTGCTGCTGTGGGCGCCCAGCACCATCTGTGGCCACATGCCTCGGACTGGCCTCCGGAGCAGGAGCGCCTTCGTGCAAAGTACGCCAGCCTTCACGGAGTTTATATTAAAATGGTGGTTCTAATAAACAACCTCCCTGCAAAACAAGCAAACGGAGGAACATCACCGTGCCAGCCTTTATTTTCGAACGAGGTTCTCCCTGTTGGCTATCGCTGAGATGAATTTGTTTCTTCATCACAAATATTCCCTATATAAAATATATAGTTTATTAGCTTTGATCTCCCCACATGCAGTACTTGAAGCTGGCTCCAAGTTTTATACAGTTAAATACTACCACATGCTTCCAGAGCTCAGTACAGCCTTTTCTATAAACTAGCGTAAATGAGAGTAAGAATTTGAACTGCTTCTTGCCAAAATAGAGGGTGTGCCTCTTGCCCAAGCTAAACTCTTTTCTTCATCTCTGCTCTGCTCACAGTTAACCTGCAGTGTAGCAGATTGGGTTTATACAATACCCATTACATCCCATACAGGAACACTGCAGCCTTCCAGTGACTCTGGGAAATGCAGAAGAAACATCACAGCCAAAATCACCAACAGTCATGAAAGTCTTTCTGATCCTGGTTAATCCCTCAGCATCCTGGTTACATTTGTTTGTCAAAACACATGAAACCTTGGGAAAAAATATGAAGGGGGGGGGAAATCATCTGTAGGATACAGAAGGCAGACAGCCTCTGGAAACTCGTCCGGTACTTTCAGGCTCAGCATCCATAAGGCTATTTGAAGCACAGGAATATCATTGTCCAGTTCAAGAGAGACAGGGAACTACTGGAGAGAATCCAGCATAGGGCAACAAAGATGACTGAGGGATTGGAGCATCTCCCTTGTGAGGAAAGGCCGAGAGAGCTGGGACTCTTTAGCCTGGAGAAGAGAAGGCTGAGGGGAGACCTTATTAACGTTTACAAGTATCTAAAGGGTGGGTTTAAGGAGGATGGAGCCAGACTCTTTTCAGCAGTTCTCAGTAACAGGACGAGGGGTAACAGGCACAAGCTGGAACACAGGAAGTTCCAATCAAATATGAGAAAAAACTTCTTTACGGTGAGGGTGCCAGAGCACTGGAACAGGCTGCCCAGGGAGGCTGTGGAGTCCCCTTCTCTGGAGACTTTCAAGACCCTCCTGGATGCAGTCCTGAGTAATGTGCTCTAGGCAATCCTGCTTTAGCAGGGGAGTTGGACTAGGTGATCTCTAGACGTCTCTTCCAACTCTGAAGAATTCCATGAAATTCTGTGATTCATCACTGTGAATGCCCAGTTCGGGCCCAGAGCACCAAACACCCTCATTTTTGTGGGGAACTTTCAGCGTGCGTAGGAGGGGCTGAAGGAGGGCGCTGCTCTGGGCAGCAGGGGTCTGTTCCTGTGGAATGCGGCTGGTCTACTAGAAATCATATTGAAGCAGAGCCCAGTTTGACCCTCAGTTACTTAAGGACACGTTCCTGAAGGACAGGGGCTAGGGGTAAAGCAAACATTGTGTTTCCAGGAGGGTGAGGAGGAAGCAGCTAAAAATCTCACTGGAGCGGGAGTTCCTGGACACCCTGGGGTTCCAGGAAGATGTGTAAACATGTGAGCAGCCAGAAGCCAAGCCCATGGCTTTATTTTTGATGAGGCTTTATTTTTGAGTTCCAAAACATGAGATGCTTTCCGTGGTGCCCAGCTGCTGCGGATGGCGAGAGCATCAGGCGCTGGTGTGTGGTGTGAAGCTGTGTGCCCTGCCTCCATCCGGATACTCCCATGGAGCCTGGCTAGCATCAGGACCGGGGCATATGGAGCATGGCTGATATTGAAAATGGAGCAAGGCTCTTGGGAAACCTTCTTTTTCTTTGCTCTGGGTGAAGCCCACCTGCTCTGGGAAGTGTAGCATAGGAGACCACACTTCGCCAGGGCAAGCACAAAACACGAACCCATTGGAAGCGAGGCATCAGCAGCTCCTGTGTTCACCAAAGGGCTTGGTTTTGCATGAGCTTATTTTCCCCCCTGCAGCCTCCAAGGGCTGTCCGGGGGTCAGAGCACAGTGCTGCAGTCCCCAGCAAAGGCAGGACGAGGCTTTCTGGCCTTGATCGTGCAGTTGCATGGCCCTGCTGCACTCAGAAGATGACCCAGCAGGATTTCAGGACATTTCTACAGACATGTCCCAGTTTGGGGCGGGATACCTCTGTTTTGATCCACTGAGAAGCAGGTTTCTTGCAGTCCTCTCCTGCACAGAGGCCCAGAGCACTGGAGGAGCTTGTGCTCACCCTGGACTGATGTCAAAAAAAACAAGCACCTGAAGAGAGGAGGAGGACGTGGATTGATTTGGTTTCAGTCTGTGCTGCTCACACACACTGAGGGCTCTTTGGAGCATCCTGAAAAATCCACTCGATTAAAAAATACAGAAACAATTAAGCACTTATTGCTGTTTACTTTTGCAATGAGAACAATTGATCCTTCTTCCTTCTGACTTCCACCTCTGACCCTAATTCCTCACTCTGCACACAGCCAAGCGTAGTTCAGATGGGGGAAACAGTAGGAGAGATTAACATTCTGGACTTCAGTTAGAAATATAAATCAGCTTTGAAATAGTCATATTTTTTAGCCTAACCAAAGGAAGTCATCTGTATAAATCAGGCTACAGTCATGGTTTTGTTATAACTAGAAATATGCCAGCTTCCTGGCTGTTGGAAATTATCTTTTTTTGTTGGTTTTGCTCGTGACACTGGGATCATGCAGCTGTAATGTTTGAAGAGAAACTTAAGGAAGGGGAAAGAAAGTGGCAACATAAAGTTACTGCTCTGATAGTGGCTGCTGGCATGGCCACCCACAGCACCCCTTGGTGACACACCAGAAGGAAGCTGAGTGAAGGAGATTGCACGGGGTCCCAGATATTTATTTTTATGTCTTTATTCTGTATTTTGCCACACTGGTGGTGACACGCTTCACAGGACTGGTGTGGGTGGGTCTACTGGTGCTGGTGACCTCCAAATCCATCCCTTGTTAGCTGGTATGTGGGTCCCAGCATCACCCGGGACATCAGTTCATTATGGATTTGGAGCAAAGGGGCAACTTACCCCATCGGCACAACCAGCCCTGGTCCCTCGACCTGCCCAGGGGTCCTGTCTGTCTCCAGCATGGAGGCCCCATGCCCGGGGGCTGCACAGCTGCTGGACACAGCTAACCCGGCGTCTCGCCTCGCTTGCCAGCAGACAGTTACTTCACTTCTGTAAAATGGGTAAGAAAAGCAAACCATTTGCTTTGCTTAAACATATATTAAACAGCTGCAGCTTTCCCCCTTTGGCTTGTCGTTTCTTAACCCAAATCATTTCACTGACATAGTTTATGCTATAGTCCAAAAAAGACGTTACATTGGCACAACTGAAGTAGACAGCAGGAATGGCCACAGTCTCTGCTGGCAGAAAAATATTCAGCACCAATCTTCCACTTCATGTGTCACAAAGACGAAGAGAGAGCCCAGAACAGCCTTTGGGATAATAACCTCATGTGTGAGAGGCAGGTAGGAGAGAGAGTAGAGGCTGATGGGAGACAAATAATACATTTTCTTTTTCCACTTCTACCAAATGAAGATTTAATTTAAATTTTTCAGGACTACAGCAATGGGAGGGGAAGAGCATTGGAGTATAAAATATATGAAACATCTCATGGCAAAGAATAGCTGAGAAATGCCCAGCAATAACAGAGCTTCATCTTCACATCTGTTCTTAAATATGTAAAACATCTAAAACTCCACTGCACAGCTCCTGCTGCCAAATCTGGATGTGCTGGACCTTATATTAAAACTGTTTTCTCTCTGTAACCAGCTACTGAAGTTTCAAAGCAAAATGTGCTGTCCTTTACTTTGGTTTCCCAGCGTCCTTTTGCTGCTCAGTGTCCCTGTGGCACTGATGCCAGATGAGAAGCTGTTTGACTAAAAGCTCTCTCCCCCTGAAGAGGGAGAGCATCTCCTGCAAACACGGTGCTGACACGGATCGGTGTCTTTGAAGACAAGGAAAATGGCATCTTTTCTTTTGAAGCCTGGAATACAACCACCTTCCCGCTGGCCATGTCAGTGTGGCTGCTGCCAACTGAGAAGTAAGGCTTTGTAAACAAAACCCAAAGACATCGGGAAGCCTCCTCTCTGCTGCCAGGGCTGACATCGCCTGCGGTGGGTTACCTCAGCCCAAATTCCGCTGTGCTGACGGCATCGCTTGGACGCCTTCGCTCACCTTGCAGCAGCCCGTGCCTGGTCCCCAGCCAGCCCTCTGGCAGCAGGCACCGGCACAGGGACACCGGCCTGCCCACAAAACATCCTTCTCAAACAGCTCAAATGCACGTAGGCTCTTTGATTTCACAACTGTTTGCAGGCTTCTATCTTTTCATTGCATTTCGGAATGGTTTGTAATTGTTTCCCACTGTGCCACAGAGGAATGGTGTGTGATTATGGGTGTGATCACGATTTGTGCTGTACCATTCGGTAAGTGAAGGGATCCAGGACAGAGCTGGGGGAATGCGAGTTACCATGCGGCAATTTGGCTCTGGTGGCATTTGGAGGGTGACACGGGTCTGAAGAGAGAGTGCATCCAGAGAAAATATGGCATTACCTGGCTGCTGGTGTAACCAGGTAAGGTGTTCACCCTCACCTTCCCTCCACCTCCCTAAAGCAAACAACCATCTGCCACTTCTCCTTGGAGAAATATGGATAAAAATACTAATATATGTGTCTACAAATCTACACAAATATTCTGCTTTTCCAGGCACCTTCCAGTGCAATTCTTATTTCTCTTATACGGCAGCACAGATATCGGGGGCCAAAAGCCTCCCAGCACTGGGCTGCCAGAATTGGCACACACCGCCACATCTCTGCACTTACATCTGTGATATCCACCGCGGAAAAGGACAGCAGTGGTGCGACTGTCACTGCTCATCAGCGTCCCAGCACCAGGGAGAGCCAAAGAGCACGGGAATTTACTCTAATCATCTCTAACCATTGAGTGTGGTTGCAGAAAGTCAGACGCGATCACCCTCAGAGCACGAGCGGTTGCTGAGGCACTTCTCCTTCATCACGGCAGAGGCAGAGCAGCGGCAGAGTGTGGATCCAGCCCGTTTTCCCCCTGCAGAGCCGCTCTGCCCACTGCGGCGGGGCTTCCCGGCCAGGGGGTCTTCCAGGAGCAGAGGCGCTGGCATAATCAGTTTGGTTTCTGCCACACCAGTTCCTCTCCAAGTTAAAACCATACACTCCAGAACATGGAATTTAATTGAAATCTTTTAAGAAGAGTCTCAAACTGGCAGGGGCACGGGCTTGAAATCAGAGACCCACACTTCTGCCTGTTCAGGGGATTCAGTGTGCCCATCATGTTAACTGCGAAATTTGCTTTAGGCATCTGGTTTATGCTGCATGCAACCTGCTCTGGTCTTGCAAACATGGTCTGCAAGTGTAGGAACAAGTTGGAGATGAAGCCTGGCTCTCCATGCTTGCTGTTGATGGGTCTTGCAGGCTGGGGGGATAAGTTGCTAAATTTTTCCTCCTTTTTTTTTTTTTTTTTTTTTTTTTTTTTTTTTTTTTGTGTCCAGGAGCAGTGGGTAATGTTTTCTTGGATAGAAAATCTTTCCAGCTGGCAGTGCCCAAAATCCAGCTGTCACACCATGGCTGAAACTACGGGAGGATCCGGTCTTGCTGAAAGAGCTGGGAAGGCAAAAAAGTACCAGCGTGGGGCAGAGAGGCGGCTTTTGGCATCCAGAGCAGACAGGAAGACGGGGAGCAGGCTGGGGCCGAGACGGGTTGCTGGGGTGATGGGAGCACATACAGAGAGAAAGAGGGAGGGGGACTCATCCTTTCCACCAGCCGGCTGGGGGCTTTGCTGATGGCCGGGCAAAAGCCAGGCCAATATTTCTGAAAAAGCTTGCAGTGGTGTATTAATGTGGAGAGTGTTCTTCTGCTTGAGGAGGCAAACACAAAAGGCAGACAAGCACTTTGGAAAAAACCTGTCATTTCAGAGTACGCCCGCTCTCTGGAAGTGTGAGTACCGGCACGCTTGACAGCAACCACCGGGAACTCTGCCCTGTGCCTGCCCGAGGCTCGTCAGGGGCATGATCAACTCAGGCTGGGCTCCCCGTGGTGGGGCAGGTGGGCTCCCATCCCCTGCCATGCCATGCCATGCCATGCCATCCCAAGCACGGGGCGGCCGCGGCGAAGGTCCCCAGCCCTGGCAGGGAGCGGGGCAGGGGAGCAGCTCAGCACCCTGTGCCACCCTCTGACAGCTAAAAGCTGCTCTCGCCTGCCATTAGCGCATTTTAAAGTCATTAATCTTTCAGGAAAATCCTGCGGTATTCTAAAGCACACCAGGGTACCCAGGGGTAGCAAGTTAAATTTGTATGTTTAAACAGCACCGTTTCACCTTTTCACTGCGAAGATGCGGCAATGGTACCCCTTGCTGGGGATTTGACGATGTCAGCGTTGGGACCGGGATGAGGTTAATGGAAAACCTTCAGCAGAGCTCATCTCCTCTGGAAAATGAGGCTGAAATTTTCCAGTATACACCGCAGGCGTTTAAGCGTGCAACTCTTGTGCCTCTCGCACAGAGTGGGAAAGGTGAGCCCATGGACATGCTGCAAAGCCCATCTCCTCCTGCAGGCACTGAGGAAGGAGGAGGACCTAGAAATAAGGAGCTGGAGGTGAGGAGGAGGAAAAGAGAGGGAGGGAGGGAGGAAGGGAGGGAAGGGAGGTAGATAGATAATTACATGAAAATATTGCTGCTCAGGTCATCTTATCTGGAGAATAAGGGATGGGGAAAAACCCAACATGCTGTGAGAGCCGCAGAGAATTAACAGAAAATTACATCCTTGCTATAGGATGCTATAGACTCCCCTGAGATCAGGGGGAAATCAGGAGCAAGGAAGACTTGCCCTCAGTGGAAGTGGATCAGGTTAGGGAACATCTAAACAAACTGGAGTTACACAGGCCCGTGGGAGCTCATGAGATGTGCACCCACAAGTGCTGAGGGGCTGGCCAATGTCACTGCGAGGCCATTCTCTATAATCTTTGAAAGGTCATGGCAATCAGGAGAGATTCCCGAAGACTGGAAGAACGCAAATGTTCCTCCTTCTTCAGGGAGGGCAATAAAAGGATTGGGGGAACTTTGGCAAATACCAATGGTATCCTGGGCTGCATCAGACGAAGCATTGCCAGCAGGTCGAGGGAGGTAATCCTTCCCCCGCTGCTCAGCACTGGTGAGGACACACCTGGAGTGTTGTGTCCAGTTCTGGGCTCCCCAGTACAAGAGAGACATGGACATACCTGAGAGTCCAACCAAAGGCCACAAAGATGATTAAGGGACTGGAGCATCTCTTAAAGAGGGGAAGTTGAGAGAGCTGAGAGTGTTCAGTCTGGAGAAAAGAAGACTCAAGGGGGGGTATCACCATTATGTTATACCTGATGGGAGGGTTTAAGCGAGATGGAGCCAAGCTCTTTTCAGTGGTGCCCAGTGATAGGACAAGAGACAATGAGCACAAGCTGAAATGCAAGAAATTCTATTTTAACACAATAAAAAACTGCTTTACTCTGAGGGTGGTCAAACACTGGAGCAGGTTGCCCAGAGTGGTAGCAGAGGCCCCGTCCTTGGAGACATTCAACATCAACTGGACATCCTGGGCAACCTGCTCTAGCTGACCCTGCTTTGAGAAGGAGGTTGGACTGGATGATCTCCAGAGGTCCCTGCCAAGCTCATCCAGCCATATCAGCCTGTGATTCCAATGTTACACAGCTTTTTGTTAGTAAGAAGCATCTGATAAACTGGACTTTATCAGCTCTCAGCCCAAACAGAAAAGCCTTCACAGGGATTAAAGAATGCAGCTACTACATCTGAATAACAGGGCTTGAAAGAATTACCCTGGAATAATGAGAATTTTGTTGGAAAATGCCACAGAACAAATGATATTGTTATTCTGGTTCATGCTTACAAGAGTATGAACCTTCTAGGAAGACTCTTCTTCAAGTTCAGTTCTACAGAAATCTGTGGAGGGATGGGAAAGGTTTCCCAGCTCACCTGGGACTTCAACAAAGCCCCTTCTACTCGGTGGCCCCATACTCCAGCCTTGGGGTTGAAGGCCAGGCAGGTTGGTTCAGAGCTTGCAAGGAGTGCTTTGGTGCTTTTGACATTTGCTCCTGCAGAAGCAGTTATTCCATGGTAAAAATATGTAATTTTTGCGCAGCAGCTCGCAGCCTCACACTGCAAGAAAGAAGCTGAGCCGAGGGAGGGAGGTCTGATGCTGCGAGGTCTGGGGCAGCAGAACAGATGCATCATTTCGTCCTGAAAGAAATCACCTCCTCGTACGAGCTGCCTCTGTTATCCCTCCCACCACTCACTACTGGTGGCATTTGCCTTTCTGGAAAGTGAGCCCACCGCAGAGGAAAAGTAATTTATCTTCTCTTTTTAGGAGATGTTTTTGCTGGCAGAGCCAGACACCTTCTTTGCTTTTCAAACTTTTCCAAGCACTGTGGTGGAACGTTTCTAAACACACACCAGTGAAGCCCATCAACAGAGTTGTTGCCTGTCTGGGAGCGCGCAGCCCAGCAGGGAGACGTGCCAGGCTGCGGCAGCCGCTTGCACCTCAGCTGGTGGATTGCCGTGTACCCGACAGCGGGACAGCCGGCGCCCTGTGGCACCACGCGTGACTTCATGGAGCAGCGAGGAGCAGGCTCGGCTGTGGTTCAGCTAAGCAGCAAATGTTTTTTGACAGGGAACAGCAGTGTGAAGTTTAGTCTGCTGTGCTGGGCTGAAGTCATCCAAAATTATAATCTGCAGCATCTCCCCACCCACCGAGTTGCTGCTCCTGGGAGCAGACCACCCAATCTGTCTTCCTCAGCATACCACAGGCTACTGCAAGGCCAAGTCCACGTGTTGCCCCTATGCACTATGGAATGAAGAGCTTTCCAACTGATCACCTTCACCATCATCAGGGACTGGTTATGGTTAAATTCCATGCAGATAATTTTTTTTTTCTATTAATGCTGGGGATAAACCCAAAATCAAGACAGGAGGTGGTGTTTTGCTGTCTCCTGACTGTCAGGATCTGCCTTTCTACCATCTGTTGAACATGCAGAAGAGGGATAACATTTGTCCGGGACATGGACTTAATACCAGAAGGGTGTAAGTGATGCAGCAGCCCATCACTGAATAAGCTGGTAGGTGAGAGGGAAAGCAGACAGAGAGCAGAAATTATTTATCACAATAAAGAACTCACCCAGGGCTTGTCCCAGCACAAGGGACGGGGGAGGGGAGGGACAAGGGGACAAAAGAGAGGACAGAGTAAAGTTCAGAGGCAGGTGTGAGGAGACCAGAGGAGGGAGGAATGGCACACAGCCCATACCCTGACTTGTGTGCTTTTATCATGGTGAAAAGCATGACGCAGAAGGCAGAGAAGCACAGGGGGTCACAGGGCAGAGCCTGCCCTGGGCTGCCACCAGGCACCCCATCTCTCGGGAGGCATCTTCTGCAGAGCAGCTCAGAGCAGGATGCTCTGCCCTGACCACAGGGGAAGCCGCGGATGCACCCAACCATTCGGCATATCCCTACCTCCCTGCTGGGCTCCCATAAAACAAGTGGCGGGTGTGTACGGGGCAGTGGGGGCTTGCAGGGACACTGACACGTCCAGCCAGCAGAGGCTGGATGGCATGGGGCAGCGGGGGCAGCCAACACGCTAAGGTGGGCACTTGCTTGTGCAGGCACCACGTGTGGGGTACAGATGTGGCAACTGCTTGAAACGTCACCGCTTCGTGCACACAGGGCAGAGCAGGAACGGTACGGAGAAGGAGAGAGCTGCTGGAGACCCTGAGGACCTCGGCCCGGGGGGAGCAGGGCTCCAGCTTGCCAAGCACTGGCATCTCAGGTGGGTGATGGATAAATGGCCTGTGTTTATCCAGTGTGAAGCTCATTACTTACAAAGGTTAAGCTTCACATTTGCACACCTCAATCTCACAAACCGCCCCTTCGAGTTTCACGGGATCAAAAAAAGAGCCTCTCTGAAAGGCAGGGGGGGTTTGCTCTTTTCAGCTATCCCACAGCGCATTCACAAAGAAACTATTTTCCACAATGGAAAAATTTCTCCTGTTTTGCACTGAAGTGGGTGACAGAAAAGTTAAATCACTGCAACTTGTTTCGAAACCCAGGTGCTCGTAGCAAGTTGGTCCTCACGCTGAGTCCATCAGCCGTCCCCGCTTTCAGGCACACGGCGCTCTCTGCCTCGCTGCAGTACGGAGTCACTCAGGGGCTGGCACCAACCACCCGCCTGCCTTTGCTCACTGGTTTTGAAATACAAACGAAATTTCTTCAAGCTGTGCAAATGCCTTAAAAGGAAGAAAACAGAATTAGCACACTTTTCGTGCGGTCCATGTAGGAAGGGACTTCTCCCTCCAGTGTTATACCAAGAGAAAACGTGCTTTGCGTTGTATCCCTAACAGGGTTGAACAGCATAGGAACTCTCATGGACTTTGCAGAGGAGACAGGCAAAGGAAGGAATCAGTCCCTTTCCATGTTAACAGATCTATTCACTTCCCTGGGCCAGAATTTCCAGGGAGAAATGGATCACTTTAGCCCAGTGTTTTGGAATTGGAGCTAAACCCAGAAGCATCACAGCAATCAGAATTTCCTCTCTCCCTTACTGGAAAGTCAGGGGTGATGTTCTCTGCCAAGAGAAAGCAGAGCAGCCAGCTCCCCCACCCCCAGGGACTTTGGATGATTTGGGGAATGCTGCTGTCCAGGGGGTCCCCCGGGCAGGCACAGCGGGGGAGGATGCTGAGACGTCTCTGTGAGACACGGCACGTACCCTACAGCTTCCTGATAGAGCATGAGACATTTCAAAATTCCCCAACCAGAGCTGCAGCTTAGTCGATTGGCGAAGCATAATCGCTCCCAGCTCCGAAGTCACGTTGGGCGAGGACAGAGCTTTCCACGTTACCTCTTCTCCAGCTAGAAAAGCGAAAGCTGCAAGGTCCACCTGGTTGCACAAGAAGGGCTCGCTTACGCAGGGGGATTTCCTGAGGAGGAAAGCAGCTCGCTGAGCCCAGCCCTGCGAGAGAGACGCTCTCTGCGTCACGGGATGCTGTGTGGGCATGAGGCATGGTACTGCGATGGTGGGGGCGGTTGCCTTGGGAATAAAGCCCACGTCAGTCTTTTTTCTGGTGATTACAACATACAGAGAACATATGTTATTAGAAGCTGATCTGATACTTAGTGCTGACAGGCTGCAAGAGCTCATAAAAGCAGAAGAACCATAGAATCATAGAATGGTTTGGGTTGGAAGGGACCTTGAAGATCATCCAGTTCCAACCCCCTGCCATGGGCAGGGACACCTCCCACTAGACCAGGTTGCTCAAAGCCCCATCCAGCCTGGACTTGAACACTTTCAGGGATGGGGCATCCACAACTTCTCTGGGCAACCTGTGCCAGTGTCTCACCACCCTCACAATAATTAATTTCTTCCTAATGTAGCTTCCTATGCCCATGAAACAGGCAGAGGAGCGGGGGGAACTGTGGGCTTTGTTGGGGGGTCACTTTCAGGGCCCCTCTTCCAGGGGTGACGGCTGCATGGCTGCGCCAGTGCCCGTGCCCACACACGAGGGCAATGCAGGAGCAGGGACTGGGTGGCCGCCGCAGCTGAAAGGGGGTGCAAAACTCAGCTGAAGGGTGTGCAAAGCTGCCGCCTCCCAGCAGGAGCTCAGGAAAGCGCTGCACAAGTTTCTTTGCCGAGACAGGGGAAAATCCAACAGTTTCCACGATTTTCTTGCCTCAGCCTGTGCTGAGCCACCAGAGCACGTATGTGTTTTGCTGTCGACAGTTTTGACTAGAGGCTGAAGTGGTGTAGCCACACTCACTCCCTGGTACTGCTAGAATCCAATTCCACGGCAGAATTTAATCCAAATCTTTTTACTTTTAATGATTGAGGGTAAATTCCCCTACTCTACCTCCACTGATTTTCTATGCCAAAAAAATGAGATTACTTTTCCTTCTGTCAGCGAAGTAAATATACTAAAAAAAGGCTTTCAGTCGACTTACATGACTATTGTCACATCTGATCCACATTAGTATTTTAACAGCCTTAAGCTTGCTCTTGATTCAACACCTGACCTCGCGAGGGAGGAAAGCATCACACTCCCCCTGAGTTATAACAGTGATTTTGCAAATCTCAATACATTTTGCTTGTTATAAACAGGAGCTTGTTTCTGCAAACTGTACCGGCAGGGATAGGCTGTTATAGCCCAACAAGAAGCTTTCATGCTGATGTGTATAAAATGCCTTAGAAGTGTGAGGGAGGAACAAGAAAACTTTCATGAACAACTGAGAAATCCATCCTTGAACTTTGGGGGGTTTTGAGCATCTTGTCAGCTGCATCCTTAGTGGTGATGGAGAAAATCAAGGGAGGGGGGGGGGGCTTGTTTCTCTTGATTTTTATAGGTATCAGACCAAACCCAACACTTTTTAAAAGTAGCTTTATTTAAATTAGTGCATTAAATAGATGCATATAAAAATGGCCCAATATGACAGTAATTATTACACTGTACAAATCTAAATATAATCTTTCAGCCTGACAGTCAAAGGGTGAGTGGTAAAGTATTATCAAAAGGTGTTTTTTCATCCTGTCATGCTACTCCTTATCCTGGTGTTACAGATATTTAAATGGGAAGATTGAAGTGTGTCTCAGGATCTATACTCCTTTTTTTCTGCTTCTTTCAGCAACAAACAGTAGTGTCAGTGTTAAACGACGTTACAATATCTTGTTTCGTTAAAAACATCACCATTATTTGAACATTCGAAATAGCTATGCTTTTTTCACAGCATCAACTGAGCTATTTGTTGGATCAGTTGAATCAAGTTTCCAGACGACTTCCCATTCTTCCAGATATACACTGGCTCATTTACAGAAACAAAGACTGGACTGGAAGGGATGACTGGCTCGCCAGACCTACTGACCGTTCATCACAGCGTGATGCTTCAACAGAAGACATGCTCCGTTTCTTCTTCCCAGCATAAACTGCTGTGTAATTGATTTTTCAGTAATTTTTCAAAGATGCCGAAAAGATTTGGGATTCAACATAGAAGCCCTTTGAAAATTCAAGTTGCGTTTACACACAGATGCTTCTCTGTGTCAGAGCGTGGTGTTCTGCTCTGTGTTTGCATGCATTTCACGTAAGAGTGCAGTAGCGGAAATCAAAAAACCCTTCCTTTATTATTCTTTATGCCTTTATTCATAATTAAGAACAATCAAGGTCCTCAGCTAGTGACTTCTGTTGAAAGCCATTAAGCTACAGATATACACACAAACACTAGCTAGGGCTTCAACCCTTACTAGAAGAAAAATCTGACCTTTAGGCAGGTAGACAGAATTTCCCTGGCTTTTTTTTTTTTAAATTAATCCTCACCAGCAATAAAATATATAGATCAAATCACATCCTCGTGATGAGGCTGAAATAAAAATATGAGCGTTACCACCCACTTCCCTCCTGAATTGTGTCACAACTTGAAATCATATCATTAATTCAAATTTATTATCACCTGACTTGATAGCTTTCCTGCATGAAACAGGTTTTCATAAGATAATTAACTGCACCTCAGAGAAAAGAATTGCTATAAATGGTTAGGACTGATAGAAGGAGGAGAACAGTCTCATAGAAGTCCACATTCTTCTAATAAACATGCCAAGAAAAAATACGATCATTAGACAGCATCATGTCCAGCCATCAGGATTTATTTCCTTCTTTACAGAGGAAAAAAAAGGGCACATGATCTGATCTTGGAACACGGCCTCCAACTGCTTCAAAAATATATTCAGCTCTCAAGATATGGGACAAAGAAAGTAAATTTTTCCTTGAATGTGTGTGGTGTGGAACCTAAAAAATTATGAGTTTGGCTGTAATGTTTGCCATAACATATATTCGATTAATGCTGTAAGGCATCACACGTTCTCCCACTGGTATGAGAAGAAGTTGACAGTCAGTTTCAAGAAGATGCATCATTTGGGAAAGAGTTATTCCCCCAAAAATAGCAAGGCATGACACGCGCCTCAGCTTCTCCTAGCTGTGGAGCCATATTAGCTCTAATGCTGCTCTTTATGTAGATAATGGTAACAGAGGACCAGAGGGACAACCCTTGAAACTAGAGCCTGAGGTGCTTGCATGGGCACACGCAGAGACAGGCCATGGTCTGAAGAGTGCATGGTAACATCCAAGCCTACCAAACGAAAGCAGTCCCAGGTCCCTCCCTTTCCAGGTCCTGGGAAAGAGATACAAGCTTGGGTCTTCATCTTCAACAAGCAGAGGCCTTCCTGGAAGGAAGAGACAGCAGGGAAGAGACGGCAGACTCCCATAAGAAGACATGTCGTCATGATGTGCAATGGGGTGTCCAATAAAATGTTGTAATGCGTTACACAAAATTATGTCCCCAACAACTTCATTTCTTGCCAATTTGCAAAGTCCGTGTTGAATGAATAGGCAAAACCCAAACTGACAGGTGAACAAGTTTCTGAAGCGCTATTGCAGACACTATTACAGACATTAAAAAGGCACAGGGCTGTAAGAAAAGTCCCGAGCTAACCACGTTACCTGCCAATTTCCCCTGACTCTTAAGCACATGAAATACCTACATGAACATAAGCTGCTGTCAGGAACTCATGCTGCAACAGCGTGGCTGAGCATTTCTAAGGACCTTCCCCTTGACACAGACCCAGACTTTAATCGCAGAGCTTGGGTAAAGAGTAAACGAGCTGTTCAATCTGAAAAATTAAACCTCCTCATCTACAGACAGTGTCCAGCCATGCCAGCTAGACAGCAAGTATTTGACGGCAAACTGTTTATAGCCTACCTCTGCCAGGGGAACGATCTGAGTAATATCAGAATAGGGTTTTTCCTGTCGTGCTTCCCATTCCCAGACTTCTTTGTAAAGTCTGCACACAGAGATGCCAACATACCCCATTCTGACCTACATAACAAACAATTGGACGTGTGTTCCCACTGCGTTATCACCGAAATGAATCATTGTCGTGACTCCTCCACGGCCTGGCAGGACGGAGAGTTTTCTGCTGGGAAGCATCAGTTGAATCCCGCACCTACTGCTCTCATGACACCAACCGCATATTTTGTGTTTATCGCAGAAAAGAAAAACACACAGCAGAAAAAGGCTCAGCGTTAAATTCTGCTCTTTGCCAGGACAAACATGGGAGCAAGCGAAGCACAACTCTGAAAGCTTGAGCTTATTGAACTCCAGGGAAAAAAATTAAAATAATTTCATCAGTCTTTTTTGGAAAACAGAATAAAGATGTTAGATAAAAATGTCTGTCTCCCCCAACAACATAAATTGCACAAATCTGAGGAATAGAAATGGCCACGCTATAACATCATTGCCCACTCTTTCTGTATCGGAGAAGAATTTTAGGGTTGTGTCCTGCTGTTATGGGAATCAGGAGGGAAAAAACTTGCTGGGAATGGGGCATGGGGATGACAAACTGCTCTTTGCCTTCTCAGGCTTCACAAATCCCTGGCCCGGCTTGGCAATGAAAGGTCCCCACTGAATCAGAAAAATTAACTTCAGGGGAAGGCATCCCTACTGGGAGCGAGCAGCTGGCAGTAGTTAATATTTATAGTCTTCTGCCGCAATGGTGGGTGGGGTCTAAAAAAGTGTAGGAGATTTGGACTAGGTGTCTTTGAATCAAGCCTGCATTAACCTATGTGATCTGAAGCTTCTCTCTTACCAGCATTTGGAGCATAAAATCCTATCACTTATGCCTAACTGCCACATACTTGTAACCCTATACATGTGGGACAAAATTAAATCAAGACAAACTGAGACACCCTTATTCTCTCTTTATAATTTATAAGGATAAAAGGCAAGTCTTTTGCCAGGGCGGGGTTCAGGAACTTTAGATATCCCGCTCGAAAAAATTTCTTCTCTCCCCATTAAGAGATATCTTTCAGAGTTTGTCAGACATCCAAAATATTATTTCTTCTCTCTTCATTAGAAACCATGTTTTGTAAGCGACAGAGACATACTCTTCACAGACCACCATTTACTTAAACAAATTATTAATCATAAAGTGATGCTGGAATGCAAGAAATGCTGCATCTCCGACCATGAGTCAACAGCAGTTGGTTTGACCTTTCTTTTGTTTGGAAAATTCCCAAAGCTAAAAAGCTCTGTTGGGTGAATTTAAGCTGGCTGACAATCAGGTTGGCTTTCTCAGGGTTTTGTTTTCTTGCCTTTTTTTTTTTTTTTGGTTTTTTTTTTTTTTTTGGTGAGCTCTACAGACGTAGTTCCCTGGGTGCTGAGGGGCTGAGAGATCAAAACCATTGCTCTACAAAACGCATCCTCGTTTCGGTATGCAACAAACCCCTGCCCACACAGGAGCAAGGAAAGCGCCAGGTATCTTAATCTTTATCTCGTCAAAGACTTCAACAGCACAATGGAACAGCAACTTACTGAACAAATACAGAGGAGATATTTTACTTTATTATTTACCCCCTAGAAGAAATATACAATTAATTGCTGCAAAACATTTCAAAGATTTAAAATACCGTCTACAGTAAAAAGGGGAACTAAAATCATACAGCCCAAGTGGGAGAAGTGTGAAAGTCTGTTGCTATCCGTAAGCATTTGCATTTTTAGGATAACTGAAAATGATAATCCCACATTACTAAGCCAACTGCAATGCAAACCCTCTTAAACATGAATTTTAGTGCAGAACCATAATAGCTAAGGTCCTTAGTGTCACAACAAAACAGATCATGGTCGTCTCAAATGAGACCTTACTTTGCAAGCTCAGATACCAAGTAATCATAGCAAAGCCTCTTTTGATGGGTGTCCAAAGATAATTTTCAAAAAACAATTCTCTATATTGTATTTTTGGAGTCACAAAATCTCTGAATCTCATTTCACGCTGGAGTCAGTACTGCTTCATTTTTATTTACTGCTGTGGCTAAACACTCATCCTCCCATGTATTGGATACTGTAATTTCCATTTAGTATGCTCTCCCAAATCCCATCCTTTTACAAAAAGTAGTGCACCACTGGGAGGATGATAGAAAATTAAGGGAGGAAAATTGGTTCAAAGAGACAAGGCAGCGTTCCTTGTTATTGCCGGATTGTTACATGTATTACTTTCCACTATACAATTATTTTTGATATTTAATCTAATAGTAATTACCATTTATCTAATTACTTGAAATATGAAGCCTCTATGGATTCTCCCAGTTCTTTCTCTCATCCTGAAAATCTCCAGTAATAGCTCCTAGAGAAGGACTTTAGAAAACCAAAGTTAAGCTGTAAATATTCAGAAAGAATTTAAATTAATACTGTTTTTCGGCCTAACAATCCAACTTCTAACATATGTACCTTTTCTTCTGCAGGATAGCAGAGTTTTGCCTATGTTCAATATGAGAAAAAGCAATTCAGAACTACAGGAATTGTTCCACCCTGTGGAGTCAGTAACACAAATGGGAGGTTATGCCTTAGTAATTCATGGGGCCTTTACCTCCCCCGTCGGGCTGCGAGGATAAAACCTAGAAGACATATTCTGGGAGTTGTTCCATGCAAGATTCCTGTGCAGGGCTGCACTGTTTACATTGACTACAAATCTGTATGCACAAGAGAGCTCAGCATGGGAACAAAAACCTATCTCTGAAGTCTTTCTGTGAAACAAATTGAACATAGTTTTCCCCATAACAACAGAGGAAAACAGAAATAATTTTGAAGGGTAAAGCATCTCAAAAAATTTGCAGGGAATTTCTGCTTTCTAATCCTGCACACTGTGTTAAACAAGTCTCTTAAGTGAACAGACTTCCGAAAAATACATGGTTAGTATAGGTGAGGCCAATCACAAGTCCAGCTAATTGATCCCTCTAGCAGCTGCAGGAAAGGCAGTATGGAGACTCATAGAATGGTTTGGGTTGGAAGGGACCTTAAAGATCATCGAGTTCCAACCCCCCTGCCATGGGCAGGGACACCTCCCACTAGAATCAATCTACACAAGAAATTTAGCAGTCGAAAAAAGTTGCATTGCAATGTGAGAGTCACGTTTTAAAAACTACTCATTTCTTGAATGCAGCTGTATTCACTGTTGCTCCACAAAATTCTCCGGGCCAAATGAAATACTATTTTTTACAGGCCAGATCAATCAGATATGATGAAAAGACAATGGGGAGGGTGGAAAGAAGCAGGAAGGTCCTGCAAAAGAAAGCAAACCAACCCTCTACTTAAAGAAAGGATGAGAAACAAGTCTGCAAAAGCAGTGGATCAAGACTTTCAACTCAGAAGACTTATGGAGGAACAGATTTTATCTCCAGGCAGAGGTTAGCCTTGTATAAATCCCAACCTTTGTTTTAGACAAACTGACTCCAAATTACCCATGATGTTTAGAAGAATTTTGTACTAGAAGAGAAGCTTGGTGGTAATTTTGCGGTAAGCAAGACCCAGCATTTGGAAGAGAGAGCTTTCCAGTGAACAGGATGATTTCACTTCGAAAAACTTCTGAATTGTTGATTCATCAGATCTCCAAAGCAGCCCAGGCTGGAAATCCTAAACTTGCTTCAGTTAAAATTGGCATGGACCTTTAACTAGTCTGTTGGCAAAATTATTTAAATAAAGGTTCTTTGTCTATCTTTCCTTTTCCCAAAGGTACAAAATTGTGTCAAGTGAAAACACAGCCTGTGCTCCCCCCCCTCCCACCCCCCGAGTATAAACTAAATTGGACTTAGAAATAAATTTGCAAGAAGGCAGACATGGTGCTGTAAGAACACTTTTCCTCAACGACCACAGACCCAGCACGAGCGCGGAGTACAGCTACGTTGCAGCCAAGAACCCGACTGCTCTGGACCCAGAAGTAAGAGAGTACCAGCAACGTGCCAAATCCAAGCTGACAAGCTCTGCTGGGCAGCAAAGTCCTCTTCCACACCTGCACGAGTGTCTCTGCATGGTGTCATGTTACGGGACCTCAAGAACAATAAAGAAGGATGAACAGATGCCCACCTCAAATGTACAGATACAAATGTGGGCAGCTGGGGAACAAGCAGGAGGAACTAGAGCTCCACATGCCACTACTAAAGCACTGTTGGAATAACAGATACAGTGGGAGAGCTCACGTGTGGTGGGAGCAGTGTGACAGATGGATACAAGCTCCTTGGGAAAGACAGGGAAGGATGAAGGGAAAGACTGGGGGGCGCTCTTTACAGGAAGGAGCAGCCTGTGATGGATGGCAGCCTGATTGAGAGTGCCGGTCAGGATCGGAAAAGAAGCGGGTAAAAGTGACAAGGACGTGGCAGTGTATTACAGACCAGCCCATCAGGGTGATGAGGACACTCAAGCACTGGAACAGGTTGTCCAGAGAGGCTGCGCAGTCTCCACCCTTGGAGATTTTCAAGGCCTGATTAGCTAAAGCCCTGAGGAACCTGGTCTAATCTCACAGCTGATCTTGCTTGTGCAGAAGGCTTGACTAGGTCCAGAGGTCTCTCCAAACCTGAATTATACTATGATCCAAATTCCAAAGGGCAGAATCCCCAGGCAGGAACTACAGATTTGAAATAGAGGGGGAGAAATACAGCATTTGCTGCCAGCCAAGAAGTCTCAATTTTGTGACTGTGTCTGAGCCATGAGTATCACGCACAGGTGCTCACCCAGCAGCTAACCGCAGACCAAGGCGGCAGACCAAGGCTTCCCAGGAAGCTACAGAGTAACGATGGAGCAGCAGCGCTGCAGCAGAACCCATTCCTGCAACTCTTATGAACATCAAATATCTGGGAAAAATAAAAAATAAAAAAAATCCCTGGCAACAAATGTTAACTTGAAGTTAATGTCCCGAAGAGCATTTTCTCACAGCAAGGAACTTTGCAGTTTCCCTAACCAGTTAAGAGACAGGGAATGTGAGACTGCACTTAAAAGTATTCCCAGTGAGGGGAAGGGGCAGGGGGGCAAAAATGTGTTTAATTCACTGATGTTCCTTACATGTGTCTTCCCCAACAATCCGGCTCTACAATATAGCGCCAAGTTTGAGATGTAACTTAAAACTTGCTGCCTCACTTTTGCCAAGACATTGTTTACATGTTTTTGGATGAGATAAACAAGCTCTCATTTACAGACTGTCACTATGGTCCTTTCCTGACAAATACCCAACCCTTGTTTTCACTGACAGAACCACGTGGATTGTTTCTAACCATCTTCAATGTGATAAGGCTGCTGCCCTCCAGAAATTAGAATCGCGTCATCTCTCTTGATTTGCAAAATACACCCCTTCAAATCTTGGTCCTCCTCTTCTCTGTCTGGTTCTCTTCCCACAGGTGGCTTCAGTTCCACCAGTGTCATGCAGCTCTTCTCCCAGACGCTGCTCGTGCTCTAGGGAAGCTCACGGTCGGCTCTCCATGCCCAGCTAGCAGCCTCCTCTATGAAACCTGCCAGTCGGGCTTATTTATTTCACCAATGATAGCTGCTCCTTGAAGTCTCCAGGCTTCACTCAGCATCTGGTCTCCAGCTCCCTGGACTTGCAGACATCTGAAACAATCACCTGTGCATTTCCATTGCTACAACGCTGCTTTTGGCTTCTTTCTGTTCTTGGCCTGTAGCCATGACAAGGGTTCAGAACTATTCCCAAAAGGGACAAGCAATCTAAACAGAAGAACGATGCTGAAAGGTGCTGCATGTACAGTAACCACTTTCTACTCTGCCTTTTAAGGAATACTAAGCAGCTCAAATGCCTATATGCATTTACAGTGTGGCTCGACTGTACAACCAAATTACAAAGTTTATTGGTATTTGATTACAAGTGTCCTGTGTCTGTGTGTCAAAATTCTTAGAAAACCTTTCCTCTCTACGTCAGAGTGAGCCATTGTGAATATAATGACGGAGTTCTCTGCTGTATGCTTCTGTCCCTGATAAGCCATTTTCTTATTATTGCACGGCAGTATTACCCGTTTTGTTTAGCTGGAAAAAAGAAAAATCACAAGTACTCAAGTAGTGCCCTAATCTTCTTCAAAGTCTATTGCTGGGGGAACAGCAGAAAACGTACCTTTAGGTTCCGTAAAGATTAAAGTAGCAACAAACTCCTTACAGAATCAATGCCAAGCTTGCTATCAAAGGCTTTGGGTGACCACCAATAACAAGTTACAATAAACTTCATACCAGTCTCCAAAAAGAAGTTCACACGCTAGCACCAGGATTTAGGTATAAAACTAAGTTTGAAACTCAAGGCTCAATCCTGAAGAAGTTAACTACTGTGACCAAGATAATGACTACACGAGTCATTATTCACGAAAATATCAATGAATCAGAAATGGACACATATGAATAATATTTTAAATTCCAAGTAAACTAACATGGAATTGATCTGTAAGAGGGTCTTCCTGCCACTCAATGTCTAAGCCTTTAGTCTGCCAACTGCTGGAAAATGCTTTTCCTTGCCCAGTTCTTACAAGTACTTCGGAAGTATGCATTACAGCCCACAGTATTTCCAACAAATAATACCTCAGGGAAAAGAGAAAACACACTTTTTAACTGTTCAGACTACACCGTTAGAAAGAAAGTCTACACAAAATCATACACCACTGCAAAGAATCTAAAAATACTGAAAATGAAACAGTAATCATCAACATCGATGTTGTATCTATATGATAATCTCTTGAGTTACAGTAATTTCTTGTATGGCATTTCTGTTAAGAATAAAGACAACAGTCTGTAGAGTTGTTATGACCATTACCATTTAGTTTTAATGCACGTGAGGCTCTCAAAGTGGACAGGTAGAATACTCACAAATGTACCTGGAAAAATCTACCTGACATTTATCTGTCACTGTTCTGTTGGCTATCTGAAAAACAGGACAAGAATGGGAACAGGACTCCAGCATGATATATGATTCCCTATGGACCACTGCAAAGGACAACAGATCCCTCTGCAAGGGATAGAGAGAGAAAGGCTTTGGTGTTGTCGAGTAGGCAGCAACTTTGAGGAGAGTGATGAGGCAAGAAGGGCATGCAAAAGCCCCTGCCTGAACCTGAAATACAGGTTTAAAGTGAAGTTGAAGGCAAAATGAGAAACATGAGTGTGTATGTAAGCGTGGGTGGGAACCAGTCCTGTGGGTACAGAAAACAAAAGAGAGCTGACTGAAAAAATTTGAGATCAGGTGGCAAACACAAGAGCAAACCCACTTTTCCAACACAAACCAGTTGCACTACCCCTTGGAGAGCAATGCTTTATGAAACTGCAAACCTTACTATCTAATCCATTCTCTTTATTTTGTCTTGGCACTATCTACATGAATGGAAAACAACTGCAAAAATAGATACATGCACTTTGGTTTTACTGGCTTCCAGAACACGACTGGAATGGAAGCAACGGTTCTAACTTTCATCTTCTCTTAAACTGTGGTTTCACTGAAAGGTGGTTGTTTCTTGAGCTGTTACTTAGCATATCATTTGTATGTCAGCCAACAGAATTCCCAAAGGCTTTTTCCCATGCTGATCCTGTTAGTCTTTTTCTTTTTTTTTTTTCCTTCTAAGAGTGCCCGACTGAAGGCTAATTCCAAAATCTATCTGTTGCACTTGAATGCTCTTCATTCATAAAACACATGGAGAAGTAAAGAGTAAGGAGAAAAATGTAGAGAAAGAAAGCAGACCTGTACAAAAAGCATCACGATGGAAAACAAAGGTCATTTGACTGTCCATTTCACCATAATAGAAATATTAAAAGTAATGTTCTTCGGACTGTGTGTCACATTCAATTCCTAAAACAGAATATCAGCTACTGTGTTTCTGTGCTGAAAGTCACTTTCCCACCACTTTTTGTAGACTGTTTGCATTATTTAACTTTAAAGAGTCCAAGAGGCTTCTGATTGTTTCACTTCCCATTCCTTTCATTCTATTCTTCATCTTGCTGGGATTACTTTTTCCAAATGGTATCAGTAGGGCTGCCAGTCCCCAAGGCTCTTTATTGATCATTCGCTGAGTTTTCTCTTCCTTCTGCAAAATCCAAGCGCTTTCTCTGGCCATAGCTACAAATTTCTCCAGCTGCGGCTGATTAACATTCTTGCTGATATTAAGGTCTTGTTCAAAGGGATTCCAGATATAAAGAGGAGACGACTCAGGTTTATTTACTTCCTTTCCCTGCAGACAGTATAAAGAAAAAGCCAAAGTTGCATACATGCATTCTAGGCTAAGCAAATAACAAATCACTTGAGTTATTATGTTAGCATTAAAAGTATTTTGACCTAGTAGAAAACTTTTTCTAGAAAAAAAAAAAAGCTGTCACTATTAATCAAGTTAATTTTGCTGTTAACTTGACTGTATGACTCCTGTTCTCTGAATCCTCTGAGTGGTGGTTTTCCTCGCCACATTTAGCTTAGATTTCCTTCAAGGCAAAGAACACACAACTACAGCTTAGCCTGGCTTTTTGGCCATTCTCCCATTTGTTTTTCCACAAGTCTCAGACTTCCCTCATTGCAACCGCCTATTCCTATCTCCATTTGTGTATGTGCAGCATAAGTGTGTCATATTAACCTGTATAGCCCAGTCTGATAAACTACTACAAGCACTTAAACTGTTCAAACCATTGCTCTCAGTGCTCATTAAGAGCTAGTATAACAAAACAAGATTACTCACTTGACTGAAATTCCTCCCAGTTCAGTCTGTCTTTTAAGTACAGAACTATGCAGGTCATGGTCCACTTTTGGGCACTTGATATAGTACAACACAAGTTGCTGACAACTATGTAGTTTGCTATTTAAGTGCACTTCCATTTCAGTGCTTATCGTGCTCCTTAAGTGACCTGCTCTGCATTACAGAACCTCTGCAAGTCTTCCACTGCAAGCGCTAGCAGGAACCTACCAGCTAATGCTAGTCCAGGAAGCGTCCATGTACATGCTACATACTCTTTCCCCAGAGGCGAGAGGACTGACTGGCTAGTTAAACAGAAAAACATCAAACATTTGCTGTGACTAGCTCAGGTTCCAACATGTGTATGCTTTTACTTGCTTTTTTTAAGGCTTAATGGCAAACAAAAGTTCTGCAGGTTAATCAATCAGGTTCTAGGATCAACCTGCAGTGGCAAGGAGAGCTCATATGCCAGTAATCCATAGTGCCCAAGAAGGAAACAGAACACAAACAAGAGTATCCACACAGCAACATGGCACTGAAACCCCCATCCTGTAAGCATCCCAGCAGGAGCAGGTGCCAGTTAAGGTAGTTACATTTATATATATATTTCTATTGTACATGCATGCATATACTCACGTATCAATAAATAGCATGACTTAAACATATAAAGTAAAGCAAAGTGATCGTGCAGACCTCTTAGCAAGCCCAGAATGATCATGTTATCCGTCATGCTTACTGAGTTGTAAGTAGACTTACTGTAGGCTGATGCAAACTGCAGCAGGAAACCCAAGTACCAAAAGCCACTTTCAGAACTCAGTTGTAAGTTTTAATGCAGACACTGTTTGGGTCTGGATTCCCAACTTCAAATGCAAAGCCTGTTGGTGTACAGGGTTTGTCATAGACTTTTGCTATGACATACACCATGACATTTAAAAAGTTTTCCTCTCCCAGAAGCAAAATAACTTCTACTTTTTAAAAACGTCACTTTTATTACAGGGTTGTCAAGAAAAATCATACAGCCTTAGCATCAGAGTTTGTGCTTTCCAACATCTCTAAGTAATGACACTGTAATGTTCTTAATGGTGCTGTAAGTGACCAGGCTCTGAGAGGAAAACTCTCTTCTTTCAGAGAAAGGACTCAGTTTCTGGATACAACCAATTTAAATGTACATTGTATATACAATTAAAAATGACAGAAATTGTTGCTTAGCATATGTAGTTTGTCAAACGGCAGACAGAAATTCAATTGATAATGACAGATTAAAATTCATTTACCTTTCGAAGATTTATGGAATTCTTTCTGAAATCAAAGTTTCCAAAATATTCAAAAAAGTCACTCAACAAGGCATCTAAGGCAAAGAAAAACAATAGCCATCAGTAACATTAACGAAAAGTTTATTTTCAATATGCTCATAAAAATAAAAAAGTTGGTATTTAAAAATTAATTTTTTAAAAATAGTTGATATTTAAAAAGATTTACATACCAAGTGTTTCTGTATTTTTTGTAGGTTTAATCTTGCTTAAATCACTAACAAATGAGCAATCATATCCTCCAATTATATGCTTGTCTTTTTCATCTGAAACAAAAATCACAGACATATTTAGAAGTGATAAACAATAAAACGCCATTGGATTTAGTAAAATTCAGGTAACAGACACAACTGAAATCAATGAGTGCCATCATATTGAGTAAATCAAATTAGGAGCTAACAAGTGAACTTTCAGATTTAAGATTCAACTTAAGTGGTTAAAGATTTAAAAGAAAAAGTCTATAGACAGGCAAAGGAAAAGAAACATGAGTAAATGGCATATTTTCAAAAGCTTACAGGAATAAGTTATATGACATCTTTGTATCTCTGAAGTTACTTAAGTAACAAACATGGTATCTCTGCAAACACAGCTTTATTATATACTAAACAGCACAAATCTCTGAGGTAAATACCTATACAAGGGTTTCAAAAAAACTCCAACCAAACAAAACAGACCCAAAGCTTCCACTGTCTTTTTCTGGAAAACTTAAGAGAACTAGGAATATTCTTGTAAAATTTCAGGACAGGACAGGTGTTTTATGTTTTAAAATTCTATAGAATTCTGATTGAAATGTTTAAACTGATTTTAAAGCAACTGAACATAGACCTTTTTCTCCAATTAAAGCAGTCAAAGCTTCCAAGTAAGCATGTCAATAAGCAGAAGGTATTAGCGAGCAATCAAGAACCTGGGGTGTCATTCTCTATGCTTTCATTAGATTTACTGAAGATAATACACCCTACAAGCTATGTATGAAACAGCTAGAACAGCTTATTTGTGAAGATATAAGAATTATTTGCTGATGGGCTGAACAGTCTCAAGGATATTACAAATTGTAAGGGAAAAATATAACCTTTCTTTTAAACATTTGGTTTCTGTAAAACAATACACATCATATCAAGCTGCACAAAACTCATCAACTGCAGAAATTTGAGACCTTACAGGTCTTCTAAAAACCAAAATACAAAATAAACAAAAAACAGCCAGCACGGGAGCACTGAGCAAATAAATTACTTTTAATTATCTCTAAGTAGCATTTAGTATTGTATTGAAAAATTATTTATTTTGCCCTTAAAAATGCATTATTTTCACACACAAAAAATCAAGTAAAACGTGCATATTCCCTCGAATTTAAGGCATACTTAATATGCATTAGTATTTGAGAACATAAACAAATTGCTTGGGTTTATTGATCACTTTAGAGAAAACAAACGTGAAAGTCACTTCAATAAACACATGAACAACTGCCCTTACCTGCCAGTTCTTTAAGTTGGTCTAGTGTTGGAATGATAGGTGGTGATCTCTTTTGCAGAAAAAACATGACCATCATGGTCAGAGAGAAGTTTGTAATCCAGGTACCAGGAACACTATTTGTAAGTCCATGAACACGGGCCCAACATCGTACAGTGAACACTAGCGCTCTTACACGGGGATCAAGACAGCCATAGATATACAGGAGTTCTGAACTTTTTATAGCAATGCTGAAGAAGAAATGAAAAGTAAAAGACATGTAAATAATAAGAGAATTGTGAAGTCCCAGATGCAATGTTTGTTGTTCAGTCCTAGAGCATCACTTACAAGGGAAGAGGGTATCCATAAAAAAAAAATGTTTAACTTCTATGCTTTTGAAAAAAAGTGAAGAGAATGCCTGAAACTGTTCAGGATGAAATATCTGGTAGTTTTCCAAAGTAAGAAGCATACAGGTATGGGTAAATAATAATACTGCATTTGCACTGTTTCCTTTTTTCACACCACAGTGGGAGAAAAACAAAAATAAACAACAATTAAAAAAACCCACCATCAAGTACACAGGAGTGAAACTATGCACAATCAAGGCAAAAAACACAATTTAGTCACAATTGCCTTTGAGGTACATTAGATAATATCTCTACCCCAATATATAATAAAATACAACTAGAACTTCTTTTACAACTTTAATTTAAATAAAATAATAAAATAATGCACTGAAAAATACATGAAGCGCAAAGACACAATGAAATCTGCAAAACAAGTCTATTTGGTAATTTTCAGATGACTAGTTTTTGGTCCTGCTGAGAAAACAACTGATCTGGAAGGATAAGGATTTTCATATGGATCAGTTTTTGATCTGCTTCATGATATGGTCGTACAAACATCATGTAGTGTACAAATGGGAGGGTAAGAAAAAGCAGGAAAAAAAAAAATGGAAGCACAATGAAAGAACAAAACTTACTTTGGGGTCAGTTTTAGTCTAAAGTGCTTGCTGAACTACAGCTGCAGGAGTTTCTACTCACAATCTTGCACTGAATTCTTCTAAAAATCCATGGCATTTTGGGGAAGTTTACCATACCAAAATTTTCTAACACTTGGACTTCTAAAATTTCAACTGTGAAGTGCTTCCTTGTGTCCACAGAGGTTTGTTATTGCTCCAAATGATAACAAGACAACACACATAGTCCCAACCAGCCAAACCATCAGCAGAATATTACAAGGAAGCTTGCGCAGAACGACATGCTGACTTTCATGGTGGCCGCATATACAAGAGTAATTTTATTGTAAGACGTTTACTTAGTACTGCCTTAGCATACTTAGAATATGCAGTACTCCTGCATATTCTGAAGCAGAACTTTGGAAAATTCAGAAAGTTCAGTCTAGGAACTAATTGTATCTGATATAGAGAAATCACAAAATCTGCACTGAAAATCGTATCAAAAGCATTCTGAAAGATAATTACTCATACTTTACTATTCCCTAACAACAATGAAAAAAGTTAGTAACTCATTTTTCGATTATACCCTTATGCTGGGGCTACAGATGTATACTGGATTAAGGTGGGTATTTCTTAATAAAATAAGACGGCAAAACAAATTATATGCTTTACTGCCAACCAAATGCGAGCAAGCTGGGAAAGGAAAAATACATGCAAAGAGAGGTATTTCTAAGAAGCCTGCTCCCTCTGTTGGGCACTGCTGTGAAAGGTCATTAAAGACAGAAACACTTCAGACTCCGTTTTCTGATGCAGTGAGTTAATTTAGCGTTCAAGATATCTTGCCAGCAAACAGGTACATGCATGCCCTTAAGAAGAAAAAAAGGACACCAAACTAAGTAGAAGACCAATCACTAAAAATTAACACAATGGAGCTGCTTAAAAAAGCAATCGAAAGACCGCTGTGCATATACGTGAAGGGAAGTAATGACTAACGAACACTGCCTTCTTTCAATTCCTTATAAGCTGACTTTATTGTATAGAGTGGTTTTCAGGTCTTCAGTTTCAGCTAGCAAGTATTTCCTATGTTGGAGAAAGATATCTTAAGCACATTAAAACCTAATCTCTAGAAGCCAAAAATACCCTTTTTACTTTCAGAGTCAACATTGACATTTGTTAAGAACACAGAAAAGAGTAGACTGACCAGTATTCATTACAGGTTTTCAGAACATAAGTACAGTAGCATTCTTCCTATACTTTTTAAAACCAGGTCTCACCTGTTGCTCACTGACAGATCACACTGGAATCCAGTCGGTTGATGGGAAAACTTCACTAGCGGGCAGCGAGCATTGAGTATCTTCTGTATGCTCACACATCCAGGACCAAAATTATCAAGGCAATCACCAATCACAGAAAGAATTTTCTGAGTTGCTAATCTTTCAGATGGTAATCTTTTCATCTGATACTCCATTTCGAAAGGACCTTTTTTCTAACACAAAATTTTAAAATTAAACTGTTAGTTCGGGAACCAAAGAGACATTTAAGAATACTTCTGAAAGACTACACTGATTCGCAAAGGAGTATGTAGAATGACAGACTGAAAGACAAGAATCATTCAAAGCAGCCCACAGAACTTAAAAGAGGTAAAAACATATTGCTTTCTCTGTTACATTCTTTTTCAGTGATTCAACTTTTCCAGGTTAATAGTGATCAACTTACTGTAAAGTTACTTGTTCAGATGAGGGTGTAATACTACTATACTCACTAATGCCTAAAACAAGTAATTCTGGAATTTCTGAGAGAGAATTTATGCTCTGACTGAAGAGAGGAGCATACAATTAAGTAAGAAGAGGGCCAAAACACAACCAACCCATTTAATTTCAAACCACCAGTAATTCCACTTCAAATCCTCAAAGAACAATGCATTATTAGTGAATCAAGTAGCAGTGTAAAGGAAAATGTCTTTTTCATTTAAAAAAAAAAAAATGTTAGCATGCAAATTACTTAATCCTTCAAAATGAAGGTAAGTTTCTGTGAGACTTAAAATAATCACTTCACATCAGACACGGTTTTTCTGACAAAAAAAGCATAGACACATTTTGACAACATCAGACATGAACTCTCCTATAGGTCTTTGTATTTTGAATTATCATATTTGTAGTTTATACCTCAATAAAATAACTTCATATCTATTAAATCTCTGTTCTCTTTATAGTCTCTCTCAGCTTTTATGCCTCAGCTGATTTTGCTTGTTAATCCAATACTCGACACTGACTTAGCCTCCTCCTTGGAACATGTCATGGGTGAACGCATGCTATATAAACAGCATTGTGCAGTGACTTAACTAGTCCTCTGAGACACAGAGAAGGTTACTTTTGTTGTCACCAGGTTAGTGCAAAGAAAACATGCACTCACAGAGAGGCGAAACAATTTACAAGTGATGAACCTTGCCACCTTTCCCACAAAGTCATTTTAGGTGCTGAATTCTGAGTCGCTCTGGCAATCACCAAACTGATTGCTCCTGCTCGCCTCTTGCCAACAGTTCTCCAGCCAGCTCGTGTGTTTGAACATACCAGGACAGAGGTCCCTAACCCATTTGGCTGCTTAGCTGCAGGCTACAGCAGGGCTGGCTCAAAGCAAAAGGAGCCTCTAAATATCAACAGAAAAAGACTGGGACTTGGCTGACGTGGAGGTGTGCTGGTGTTTGGACCTTTGTTTGTGACAAAAATCACAATGTGCCTTCCCAGAGAGCAGCTCAATACCTCTCAAAAGATGAATGAAGACTCTTTTGTAATGGTAAAACAGACACTCTTAATAACTGAAGGACCTTCATATATAGCTTTGGGGGGTGATGAAGTACTGATACACTTTCCCCAACCCTGAGGTTCTCCTGTTCTTGCCATGTTGCTCAAAACAGCAAACATAAACTATTACTTTGAGGTAAATTGACAAAGTATGCTAAGCAAGAAGCATAACTGTTTTAACACAAAAAACTGTTACTCTAACAATATCACAGAACTCTGTTTTAAGTCATTCACTGATGTCCCAAACTGCCTGCACATTAAAAACGCCTTATCCGTGGTCAAACACTGTACTAGTAATACACTCTTGGTAATACTCCCACTTTTGCTGCTTTTTTAATTCCCAATTAGTAATCAGTTTGCCATAAAACTCAAAAAACATTATTTATTGAAAATAGGTGCTGAAATGCCGGTCCTCCTCCGTTGCTGGTACCTCCTGAAAGGCTGCAATAGTGCAGAAATCAGAAGATACCCTTCCCACTGCTGCTGCATCATCTTATAACTCACGCTACTTGCCCTTGTCTTCACATGTTCTAAGACAGTCAACTTACGTATAGTAGTACCACAATTTGCTAGGGAGAATATCATTATCCCTATAAATCACATTGCCAACTATATGAGACTTCTGCCTTCCTCTGAATTATTGTCTGTTGCCTATCACAGGCGATACACCCAACATCTTATTTTCCTACTGTATTGGGTTTATGTGTCAAGGTTGTGGATGTGGGGGAGCTGCAGGGGTGGCTTCCGTGAGAAGAGGTCAGAAGCTGCTCCTCATGTTGGACAGAGACAGTTCCAGCCAGCTCCAAGACTGACCAGCTGCTAGCCAAAGCTGAGCCCATCAGCGACGCTGGTAGCACCTCTGTGATAACATATTTAGAAAGATTTTTCCCCTCAAAATTTAAGAGAGCGCTTTACTGTTTAAATGTGAAAGGTTCCTAGATTTTAACACTTCACACACGATGACCCTACTCTTGAACCAACATATTTTCTTCCACTGTGTTTGATCACTGCAATAATACCGAAAAACTATATACATTTGAAGGGATATTCCTTTAAAAGTAACATACATGGCAATATACAAGTTGTACAGAAAAGCTGAGTGAATTTTCAGTCTTCAAAAGCTTAAGCCCATTGTCTTTTATTTGTCTTTTAAGGAAAACAAAGCTAGTTTTTCCCAAACTATCTGTCACCATACGAATAAAAAGTATAAGTTTTCAAAATGCCAGAATCACTTAATTGCCCATTCAGAATCCATGAACAATACAAACTTCTCCACAGGGCATTTCTGATCTAACTCTCCCTTCTTCCTATCCCGATTCTCATCTCCCTTCTTCGTATTTTGTTCTCCAATCTGAAAGGATATTTACACTGTCCACAATCAAAAAACAGCAGCAAGAGATAACATCCTTACAAAAATGCCTTGTCTAGTCCCTTCCCATTCTTCTGGTAGTGATACAAATTCGGTACTTTGGTCAGCAAATTCAAGTGAGTGTGTTTCAATTCCAAGCCTCTACACTTGCTTAGTAATCACCACTTGTCTTATTGCTTACTGTTGTATTATCAATGAGGCATGCAAATAATTATGAACTATCTTATGAAAAGTCTGACAACTGAAATATCTGCAGTATTGATCTGGCTCAGTTCCTGTTTTGCTACTGGCCCCCAAAACATCTACAGTTCACATATACCAGATAATGCTTAGGTTCCTTTCAGGAGTAAGACAACTAATTCCCTCCACAACGAAAATACCGTTTTCATGATAATGCTGTTAACATGATAATTTTCTCTGGACAGACAATACAAACATGAACACGCGTGCCACCTGCAACTATTCACCAACACTGTCCCAGGTCTTAAACTTCCACACCTCCACACACTCTTATGTATGTGTGTGCATATATGCAGCCCAGTACGTAATTCAGTAACTTTTCTGCAGCATGAAGTCAACTCTTTAAATTAAGGAAAAGAACCTGACAACCCTCCCAAAATGCACAAGCACAAAATTATTATGCTTTAGAACATGGAGAACCCTAAAACTCAAAGCCAATCTTTGCTTGCATGGATGAAGCCCAGCAGCTCCAGAGAAGAAAACACAACAGTAGGATGGAAACGTCTGACATTGCTGAATCAATTTTGGAGGACAAGGGTTTTTTTCACAGTGAAATTCAACCTAACAGTACGAAGTCTAAGTAAACACTGAATCACTTTCTTCCCATTGCAAGGAAGATCCTTCTGTCACATCCAGATTTTGAAAGTCTTCAAATCCAAACATTCGAATAAACTTGTTCACAGTCTATAGCACGAACTCAAGTAAAACCTAAGTATAAATGCACTGATTCCTGTGTCTGTGAAACAGCAAACCAGCTGCTCTGTTGAAGAAATCCAACAGACCGAAGATGCAGAGCATAATCTTACCATTTTTGTAGCATGCTTTCGTACATTGTGGAAGTCCAGAAACATGTCCACATCACATCCCAGTTTGCCAAAGGTGTTGACTGAAGAGCCAAATGGCTTAACCATGCTGTCTGGAAAATATGCACGTGCGAAATCCTGAACCAGAGAACAGGCCAGAAATCGGAGCTTGATATTTTCTTCTGTAAGCTGAAACTCATTCAGTAGAATGTACATCTGATTGCTTATCTAGTTAAGAAAATAAACATTGTAAAAATACGATGATCCATCTACCATCTATTAATATATGTTTTCATCTACTTCATATCATTGCAATTAGAAGTTTTTTTTCATCTCAAACAGGGTTATTTCATACAGCAAAAATTATTTTGACAATTGACTGATTTCATCTATTTGTTTCAATGTAGGAGAACCATTCACACAAAACTCTAACAGAATTCTTTTAATACTTTTTTTTAGATAGAAATAAATGTCTTTGTAAGTTGCACATGACCACTTGCAAATCCGAAATGGACATGCGTCATTTTTAATTGAGAGAGATCTAGAATCCTCTACTTACGCTGTCTGCATGAGAAAGCTTTTGAATAAGGTCTTTCACTGGAATGTGAGACTGAGGAGAGAGATGAACCGGTGTCTCTTCAGCAGCTTGACTCACTGGGTTTTTCAGTGTGAAAGTAAAAAGTCTAGATTTAAATGGGACAACATGATGCTCTGCAGGACTTGGGATTCCAATAGCATCCTGCAATGAAGCTATACTGTTCTTTTCCGAAAATTCTATTAAAGCATGGATACCCTAAAACATTAAGAATGGAAACAGACACGGTTAGATAAATGCATACAAGCCCTGAACTGATCGTACTGATATTATTCAGATGTTCCAGGGAATACTGAGACAGTTTAATATGACAGTCCTGAAGCTGAATGCTAGGTTCTGTACCTCAGCACTTTTCCACGAGAGGTCAAAAATATTTAAGATAGGCTATTCTTGGCAGAAAGCACTAAACATAAAAGTTCTAAAATCTATTTATCTTCACAACTGTAACATTCAAGAAACACATAAGAAAACAGTTAGAACTATTGTTAGCACAATGAACAGTGCTACGTAAAAGTTTCAAAGGTTTAGTGCAGAACAGGTTGCCAGCTATCCCTTAGAGGTGTTGCTTAGCTGACTTATGAATAAAATCTGTTGCTCAGCACAGCAACTTGTAAACATTAACAAAGATAAAAACTAATTTAATACACTAATTATAATAATTAGCTTAACTTGCATGTACGAGGCCTTGACCAAATGATGGTATTTCTTTTTGTCTAAGTCTAGATTTCAGTTTACATTGTTAATTACTTACACGATTTTCAAAAAAGAAATGACTCCTAATGTTTCCATGACTGGATAAATACTGCAATAATTTTTTTTCGTTAAGTTTTGGTGGGCACTTAATTAAAACAGTCCGTTCTGCTTGCTCCAGTCGTTCTGTTTGGACCTCAGTGAATGTCTTCTTTCTGGTACTGACTTCAGCATCTGTGAGAAGAAATAAGCATCAGGGCTTTTCTATATAAACAGAAAGATGTAGAACTGATTTTACTTCACTTAATCTCTTCCTCTGGATTGAACAACTGAACAAAGGTTTGTCCTGTCTCTCTAAGAGGGTTACAGCAAAAGAGAAAATGATCAAGAATGAATGAAAGACACAAACATAATTGTATTTCTCTCTCAAATGCATACATTTGTAAGAACAAGGAATAGGAAATGTAGGAAGAAAACAATACTGACTTCCCTTGATGCCACAGGAAGCTTGAAAATACATGGAATCTTTGCTCTTCTTTGATTTGCTGTTCACCATCAAAAAACTCAGCGCGCACAGTCGTGCTCTACATACGAGCGTGGAAATACCGGCTAGAGTATGAGGCAGAGCTAGACCTTTGGGAAGCTGCACTGAAAAGATTATCTCTCTCAGCTACCACAAAACCAGCACTTTCATCTTTGGAACAATTCAACACTCACTTATTTTTGCAACACATCATCTTCTTTTACAGTAAACTCCTACTCAAAATTTTCATTTAATTCTACACTTTTATCTACTTTACAACAATAAACCCACAGATCAGTCATATCTCACCACACTACTGGCAATCTATATTGTTGCTGACAGCCTACAAAATTAACATGAAAATGAGACATGCTGGAACATCCAGAAACACAGAAACTTTTTTCTTTATTGCATACAGGCAAAGGGGCCATGTCACAAATTTGAAATAATAACCACTTCCCTGCGTAACTCTCAAACTAATCCATGGATTGCATCACATTATATAGCCTGCAAAGCTGCTGCCTGTTTATACTGCCATTCGTAATTCAGACTGGGAAGATGGGAGAACATGCAATTATTTTCCTGCAGCTATTATCTGCTACAGAAAGATTCAAAGAGGTCTTTATTCTGTTTTTGATTTTGAGGAGCCCACAGGCCTCAAGCAAATCTTAACTATCATCGTATTTGTTATTATTTTTAAAAAACCTTTTACATTACAAGTTTATCGATCTCTCACACAGCCTTGTAAATAATAAATAACCAAAGTAGTCATTTCAATAGCTGAGTTTTGTATTAGCATTTTTCATCAGAAGACCAAAGAAGCACTTTATGAAGATGACAAATAGACTATTTTCTGTAGGAGCAAAGAAGCGTGAAGTGACAGATGCAGAAAGGACAAGTCCCGTGGACAAGTGACATAATCAGAAGATGAACCCAGATCACCACCCAGGATGGTGATGTGATTCTTGCCAATTTACTACCTGTACATGCCTAGTTACTATAGCAGAAGATGTGCTCTGACACCTCTTCCCAGCTCTGCTGTCGTTTGCACAGTCTAAGCACAGCACAGACGCAGATGATCCCATCCAAATGGTGGCTCTAAGCATTTTAAATGCATGAGAGGCAGCCCCCTTCGCTTCCATACAACATTTCCAGTTAGTGCCAGAGTTTCACAATTATTTTAAACAGGTACACACCAGCACCGCTGCTGGAAGAAACAGCCCCATCCTCCACATGCTGCTTGTACATATTCTACCGCTGCCCTCTGCATGCCGATGCTAACATGAGCATTTGCGCAGTCATGTAGCAAACCGGGTGAGACTAATGACCAATTTACACATCAAAACAAAAGCGATTAACTGAAATCTGGAATTGTTCCGTATTTGTTAGCACGAGGATATGAACAGCAAAAGACTGTTGGTTTTGTGAAACTGTGATAATACAGCCTGATCGCCTCCTCTCTTTAAGGAGAGCTTGCTACCTAATGCTTTTCGAGCTCTGAAACATGAGCGTAAGTAGAAGCACAGGCCTCGGGCTCACAAACGCATTAGCCGTAAGTTACCGGTATGCCCAAGTTACAGCACATCCACAGCGCACAGTCCTTGCTGCTTCTTCGCTTGTACTTTGTACTAAAGACACACCACCAATCAAACGTTTGCTATGTGTTTTTAAGGGGGTCTCTCGGAACAACCACTGTCATTCCATTCAGCTGTAGCTGATACCTACGTTTAACAAACCAAGTACTCGACAACGACTGCGGATCCTGCCCTCCCGGACGGGAAAGCACAGGCCGCCCCGGCCGCCGCCGGGATCCCCCCCGGCCCCGGAGCAGCTCCTCACGCCCGGGACGCCGGTAATGCCCAGCCGCCTCCCTCGGAACCGAGCCCCCCGCCGCAAACACCACAGGCGGCCGCTCGGCTCCGCTCCTCACGCCCTGCCCAGACCCCACTGCCCCCCCAGGAGAAAAAGCCGTGCCGCCCCGGCCCCACACGGCAGCCAGGCCCTGAGGGGACCGCGGCGCGGCCCGGCGACCCCTACCTTCACCCGCCTCCTCGGCGCCGGCTGCCTGCGGCGCCCTCTGCACCGCGGGGCCGGAGGAGCCGAGGCGGGCCTGCCCACAGTCGCCGGCCGCTGCCCGGACGGGGAGGCGCAGGCGGCCCCGCAGCAGGGAGAGTGTCCGCCCGCCCGCCCGGTGCGCCATTGCCGGGCCGGCAGCCGCCTCTGCGCAGGCGCCCTCCGTCGCGCTCGACGGCGGCCGGCGAGGCTCAGTATTCCTCCGTCCGGCGCGGAGGGGCTCCCGCCGCCCCGGGCCGGCCACGGCGTCTCCCGGGAAGGTCCGTTGGTGCCGCCGAGGCGTGTGAGAGCAGGCAACTGGCAGGAGGGAGCAAACCTGTCCCGGCCCCAGGCCCCTGGGCGCGGGCAGCTGCCTGCCCGGTGCGAGGGATCGGCCCGGGCCTCCTGCGGTCAGCACTCCCGGGAGCCCCACCTGGCTGCGGCAGGAGGGTAATGGTGGGTGTGCAGGTGATCCCTGAGGGAAAATAAAACATTTGTCCAGTCCCATGGCAGGGATGCGAAAGCAGGGTGACCAACGAGAACTGACCTACTGGAAAGCAGCGCTGCAGAGAGAGACCGGGGAGTCCTGGTGAAGTTCGCCATGAGCCAGCAACATGCCCTTGTGGCCAAGAAGGCCAGTGGTCTCCTGGGGCGCATTAAAAAGAGCGTGGCCAGCAGGTTGAGGGAGGTCATCCTCCCCCTCTGCTCTGCCCTGGTGAGGCCACATCTGGAGTACTGTGTCCAGTTCTGGGCTCCATAGTTCAAGAAGGACAAGGAACTATTGGACAGGGTCCAGCAGAGGCCTACAAAGATTATCAAGGGAACCTTTCTTATGAGGAAAGGCTCAGAGGCCTGGGTCTGTTTAGCCTGGAGAAGAGAAGACTGAGAGGGGATCTCATCAATCCTTATAAATACATAAAGGGCGGGTGTCAAGAGTATGGGGCCAGATTCTTTTCAGTGGTGCCCAGTGACAGGACATGAGGCAATGGGCACAAAGTGGAACACAGGAAATTCCATCTCAACATGAGGAAAAACTTCTTTACTTTGAGGGTGGCAGAGTACAGGCTGCCCAGAGAGGCTGTGGAGTCTCCTTCTCTGAAGATATTCAAAACCCGCCTGGATGCGTTCCTATCCAGCCTGCTCTAGGTGACCCTGCTTTGGCAGGGGGTTGGACTGGATGGTCTCCAAAGGTCCCTTCCAACCCCTACCATTCTGTGATTCTGTGATGAGATGGCAGTATGCACGTTCTGCAGGATCAGAAAGGCAGAGCTGCAGGGCACCCGGGAAGTCTTTGTGGGCCTGCTGTGTGGTTCCCAGGGTGTGGAACTGAGAAGACATCCTTTTCTTTAGTATTTTAAAACAGTAATTTATGTAAAACTTGTGGGTACAGCTGTAGCATATGTTAGGGGTCACGCATCAACTTCGTGCGTTAGCAGGTCTTCACTGCAGAGCTACATTTCTGGTAGCCTCCGGCTAAGTCAGGGTCTGTAGATAATTGCTATAACCTTATTATCTTTATTTTGTATCCCAGGATGACCCAGGAGACAGAGAGTAGATTGTTTTTAAAATACTACATTTCAATTTATATCCTATGTACACGTGCCATGGAGCAGAAACTTGTATTTCCTCCATCTCTCCTTGGTAAGTAGGCAAATTTCCTCTGGAATTCTATGACTTGTCCTTCCTAAATTCATTGATGTGGAGAGAGAGAAACTCCTCCTCTTTTTCCCTTTGAAGCTGGTCTAAAAAAGGAAAATGGTTTCATTAAAATTAATTGTGGGTTTAGGAAAACTAATAACCCAAGCAAGTTCCTGAAAGAGGATACCCAAGGAATCCTAGCGTGAGAGCTGCTGCACGTTAAGGATGTGTTACTCAGCCTTAACCTCCCACTTTCAAGGTGTTGCCAATTCCGCCCTCTCCTACGTCTGGCCTCTCTCCTTCTTACCTCTCCTGTACCTTATTCTTAAATCCCTTTTATTTCCTTCCTCTGTTTTTTCTTACTTTAATCATCTTCAATTTTCTTGCATTTTTTCACAGATGTTTCTTAGCGAATGCCCTGAATAGTGCAAGCGAACAAGATCAAACTCAACAAAGAAGATGCAGATTCCTTTATGGAGATTTGCCAATGTATTTATCATCTGTGTATTTTGGAGAAGAAACCGTGAGATTAACCCTGCTAGCAGTGTTCCACATGCTAAATTGTGATGCTAAGGAAAACAAATCAGGTAGTGAGTCTGCCTGAGTCCCTGCATGTTTCAGAATGCCATTTGTGCCATACTTTGGACAATTTTGAACAGCATAGGAAAGGTAGCAAATGTGTAACCTTTAAACGGAGTCAAGTGTGTCTGGATAATATAAACGGAAAAGGAGTTGTATGTATTGATAATAAACACAGAAGCCTAAGGTGAGTGTTTGTCCCGAAACTTTATAATGAAAGTTTGGCCATTGACTTCAATAAGCAAATAGTTGTTACAGTGCCGATAATTATCAGAAAATGCAGCTCGTGTCTCATGAGATCTGGAGACAGGTTCAGCTCAGGTTCACGGCTGCCCAACTGTTTTTGGTGATCAAGAGGTGCCACTTCTCTCCTTAAAAACTAATTCACTGAAGAGGAGTTATTGGGCAGCACGGTCCTGCAAGAGTTAACTGCCTTTTTGTTTAGCAAGTGCCAAACTCAGGCTACTGCCTCCCGGAGTATTTTAATCTGTTGCCACTGACAAATCCTTCACATTGTTGTCCTAAATTCCACCAGAGTTTCAGCTGAAGTTTTACTCGGACAACGCTCAAACTGAATGTGTGTAGGAGGCCGGTGGGATCGGGGAGGGGGGCGGGGGGCCCGTGGGAAGGGGTTCGCCGATGCCTCCAGGAAAGGCCGCCGCTAGGGAGGCGCTGGGGCACGACGAGACGGTGATGGCCGCGCTCGCTCCCGCCTTCCAGGAAACCGAAATAGAAACGGGTGCCGAAGCCGCTCCGATCCCCCGCCCTCGGCCAGGGGCGGGCGGCGCTACCTGCGCCCTTCCCCGCCCACGGGAGTTTCCCGCGGGGCCCGGCCGAGCGGCCCCGGCGCTGGCGGCGGGCAGACGGGCGGCGCGGCCTCTCCGGGAGCCCCGCCGGTAAGCGGGGACGGGCGAGCGGGGAGAAGCGTCGGGAGAGCCCTGACGGGACGGGACGGGGTTGCGGAGGCGGCTCGGACGCCTCTCCGCTCGCCCGACAGCTCGGTCGGCAGCGGGGATGGAGATGCGGGGGGCTGCGGGTGTCCGGCAGCGGGGATGGAGATGCGGGGGGCTGTGGGTGTCCGGCTGGCAGCAGGGATGGAGATGCGGGGGGCTGTGGGTGTCCGGCAGCGGGGATGGAGATGCGGGGGGCTGTAGTTGTCTGGCAGCAGGGATGGAGATGCGGGGGGCTGTAGCCGGGCAGGTTGCTGGCTGTCCTCAGCCTCCTGGTCGTTCGATCTCCAACACCTGTGCTGTCCCCGGGGGGCTGCAGGGCGGGAAGGGGGGCACTGGAACACCTCCCTGCTGGAGGGGAGCTTGTTGCCGCTGTCAGTGCTAGGAGCTTCTGTCTTCTTTTCTTTTTTCCAAGTGAAAATCTGAAATGCTGTGAAAGTGAAATTCTTGAAACTTTTTGTCCTTTAACAGCAGAACCTTTTTTTTTTTTTTTTTCCCCCAAACGGATTGTGTTTTTCAAAGTCTGTCGATAACTTTTCTTAAAAGCAAATAAGGACTTTTTTTTTCGTCACTGGTGGACAAGTACTTGCCACTTAGGCCAGAAAATTATTCACTAAAAGCAGCACAAGAAATCTTTATAATGGGTGCATGGTTGTGTTGAGCCAGTTTGTGCAGTTTTTTATTAGGTTTCGAGTTTGGTGGCTGTAGCTGGTTTTGGTTTTTAATTTTTATTGTAGGTTTTGTTTGTTTTTGTGTTTTATTGGTCCTTAACAGACACAAAAAAATCCCGCAGGAGCTCAGAAGACTGTTACTCTTATTTTAATATGGATATAAGGGTGCTCTCAAGCAGCCCACTTCTCAGAAAAAGGAGCTTAAGGAAAAGCTACTCTTGATAAATAGAGAAATAAACTCTTGGCTCACAAATTACTCATGTGATGATGTTGAAATAATGGCAGAACTGGAGAAAGAGTCTTGTGCTTTAGCAACTGACTTAAGTGCTTACAATTAGTTTTGTTTCTCCACTGTACGTAAAACCAGGTTTTTAAACTGACAACCGAAGTAAAGCATACTTAGTGATGTAATTTCTTCATGTACCTGGATTGTATAGAATGATTTAAAACATTACTTGAGCACCCACCACAGATACTAGTACAGGATTTTAGGGATAAAAAGGAAGAATGAATTCCCTGTTGGCAAATGGACACCTTTTTTGCCAGTTGTGGAAATATAATACATAAATTGCTGCATAATTTAAAAAATCAGCTTTATATAGTCTAGACGCTGCGCTCATTATGCAAACAGTGTTTAGAATTTGCTAGATATAGGGAAAAATGAAGGGTCTGCTGCTTTTCTCAAGCACTAAAAGCACAGAACTGAGAATACACAGGTTATAGTCACTTTTTCTTGTTATTCAGAGCTTTTTGGATAGTAGTGAAACTGTCAAGAATATTATTAGTATTGTGCTGTAGTTTGGGAACATTTTGAGGAACAGAGCAGAGTTGGCACTTATGGAAAGCTGCATTTGGTCTAAACTGTACAGATGTCTTATGCATGAAAACATTATCAGAGAGGGAATAAGTTTAATCATGGTACATACTTGTCTTTATCCACAAAAGACTAGAGCATCTAGAGGCTCATGTTTTTCTCCAGAAAGTCCCTCAGGACTAGTTTCTAACCTTACCTGATTTTAGACATGCAGTCTCTTGGTTCCTTTTATGACTGGACTGTTTCTTTTCTCACCGCCCCCACTAATTCAGCACCAAAAAAAAGAGCAATGAATAAAAGTCCTGCTGTGGGGAAAAATAGACATCTCCTTTATTATAAAGAGTAAACACTTTCCGCCTTTGTGAACAGCCTTTATCTTGGGCATAGAGCAAGAAGATGTGATGTTAGGGGTTAGAAAACACCCTTAGCATATTTTATTTTTTGTATAGGTTGGAAAAACCCGACCTCTCTGAGCACTCCGGATACAAAGCCTGGGTGCTTGAGTAGTGCTAGTGACCACAAGGTTTCCTACCCGGCTGCCCTAATGCTAGGGGTTGACTTGAGGCTGGGTGAAGCAGTGTAGAGTGCTGGTGAAAGTCTCGGTGTCCATCCTGGTGGGACGGGGAGGCATGGTGCTGCTCTGCCACCATCACCTCGGGGGTTTGAAAAGGAGCGCGTTGCACCGCAGGCACTCCCCTTGCTTTTTCCTACACTGCATCTGCTGAGCTGTGCTCTCCTGCCTTTCGAACTTGCAGCACGTGGTCTGAGGTTCTTTGCCAAGTCAGCCGTGTCATTTTACTTGGTTTTCTTCAACGTTAGAGCTGACGTAAATACTCTAACCCATGAGAAATATGTGCCACAAAGCTTCCACGTCCTTGCGGGGAGGGTAAGAAAGATAATGATCATAACTAGAAACTACCTGGGTAAACGGCATTGCTTCATGGCCTCAGGGGACCGAGTCTCCTGCTTGTCCTTGAGATAAATAGGTTGTGCTTGCTGCTTTTCTTTTTTCTTTTCTTTTCTTTTTTTTTTTTCAGTATCTTTTTGTCTGGTTGTTATCTTTTGCCCAAAATAGATCGTTGCAGTGGATTATGAAAAAGGGAAATGAGAGCTCTCTAAATAGGGCGTGCTCTACTCAGTTCTGCTAGAGGAAACGGAGGTCCTCCTCTTTGCTATTAGCAAGCATGAGGCAGGGAGAATAAGACTCAGGACGTAACCATGGAAAAACTATTTTTCACTACTACTTGGAAATCTGGGTGATCATCCAGTACTTTGATTCTTTTTTGAGCTGTCATCTTTTTCTGCAGAAAAATCCCCTGTTATCTTAGCCTTGTGATTACTAGTTTTTCTTTCCATGAAGCCTGTGAAGCAAATGATCATATGAGTACAAACCAGTCCTTCTGCTTGAGCTGGTCTGCCATGGCTTTATTTGTTTTACTTTTTTTAATAGACTGCTACAGAACGCTGTGAAATTATCATCGGTGGTAAATACGGGTTCAAGAAACATGACAACTTTAGGGATTATATTGAGAAGTTTTTGATGGTTTTGTGTGATGTAACCAGGATAAATACAAGGTAAGTGCTTTAGACGTTTATGTGTTGAAAACTATTTGTGTAAGTATTCTAATGACTGATCACGTATATGTTTTTAACTTGAACAGAGTAACTCTCTGGCTTAAAGTAGGAACCTGGGATGGGAAGGGACTTTTTGGGTTGTTGAACCCAGTTGCTTGTAGTGAAAGTCCACTTCAGCAAAATGGTCAAGATTTATCTTAAAAAGTTACTGTTAGGACTAGCAAGGGTAGAACAAACTGCTGGAAACTGCTTCAAAAGCTCGTTGCTTTTATGCTAGCTCAATTTCTGGCTTTCTTCTGAAACTGGTGAAAATTTCGGTTCAATTCTACTTCTGATCAGTTATTTGCAAAAAACATGCATTGTGTATCTCAGGTGATGACTTGCTTGTACTTTATCCAATGATACTAACAGGTGCTTATTATTAGTGGAATGATCTTGCTCCATGACCACCTCTTCTTTCTGGACAGATCACATAAGTTGCTCCTAAAAGCTTGGAGATAAACTAATTGAGTATGTTTATATGTCTCTTTGTCATTCATTTCCAAATAATAAATTCCTTCAATTGTATTGAGGGTGCTCCTTCATTTTTTGCATGTCCAGCAAAATATAACTAATTTGTACTTCCGTACTGTGCCAGTTCCTCTAACAAAAAGCTTTATCAAAGTAAATTCCAAGAATGAATGACAGGGGAGGTTCAGTAATAACCTCTAAATAAAATTTCACTAGCAAAAACTTTTCCTCCATTTCCTCTTCACACAGTCTACTAACTATGATTTTCTTCATAATACAAAAGAATAATTTTAAATCTAACTGTATAATAATAAGCTATCATCCTGATCACCTTTTTTTTTTTTTTTATTCTTACTTTGCTAAAAGAAATTTAGGTAAGAAGTGTTTTCAGGTTTGTTTTTTTCTTTTTTTTCAGGAGTGGTTTTGCAAAGTGGACAGTAATGGAGTATATGAGCACGGGTAGTGATAGCAAAGAGGAGATTGACTTGTTGCTAGCTAATTTAAATATGTCTGAGGTGATAGACATCATGGAAAACCTTTATCCAGGTGGAGACCTTGCAGTCTATGAAGACAGCTTAATTACAATGTGTGAAGAGGCAAATCAAAATGAAGAGCGTGCAGAATCTTTACTGTTTTGTGAAAGGGAGGTTTCTTTGATGTCCTCTGTCAAATACGGGACTGTGGAAGACCTGCTTGCTTTTGCAAATCAGGTGTCCAACGCTGCAAAACAATTTAAAGGATGCAGACAGCAAGAATCTGGAATCCTCTTGAATATGGTATGTCTCTTTTCCTTTTATTTGCAAATTAGTAGACCTTAGAAGTCAGAAGTTTTTAATGAATCTAAATAAAGATCACCCCCAGTCCCTGGAGTAACAGGTAGGCTGTTGTTCTCTGTGCAAACCTGGGACTGAGGGGATCTCTGAGGTCATCAAGTCTGGCCCCTGCAGCCTCAGGCAGCTAAGGAGAAAGGTCTGTTGTTCAGAAAGATCCACTCTATGTTGCCTCTTGGAATCCCTGGAGGTTAGAAAACATTTCCCAATGTTGAATACAAACTTAAGACCCACAGTAAAAAAGCAAAAGGTACCACTGTGGTGGCTTACAGGTTTGGGAGACGGTAAGGGTATTCCAGTATTATGCAAAACTCCCAGCTAAAGGTCTAGGATCTATTTTGGTGTAGTTACTGAATTCACTCTATCTGCACAAAATGTCAAAAGTAGTAACGTAAGGAGAAAACCGTATAGTAACAACTGTGGCTTTCAGAATTACAATATTACATAATATCACACACTGCTAAATTCAAGTACAGATGGCTTGTTTGGAGATATGTTCATTTTTTCCCTAAAATGATTTGAGTTCTACAAGCATCTGTAGATATTGGTGTCATTGGACTTGTATTTAAAATCAGTTGCTCCAGAAACAAGCAATTGTGAAATGGAAGTTTGTTCATATATTTTTGTGCTGCTGCTTTATTTTCTTAAGGTATTCTACATCTATCATCTTAAATATCTTGCATATAATACGTTTTACATGTGAACATTGGTTGCTTGAGGCTTACTGGTTGCTCAGGTGTGAAATAGCACTGGGTATTGCTTTATTCTGATTCGGAGGGAGCATTGCAGTATTGCAAAACAGTCCCTTTTAAACTCTGTAACACTGAAATGACACTTATTAATATTAAATGTTTCCTATACTTAGGGTAGACACTGTTCTACATACTCGTGGTTGTTTTGCTTGCATATTGTTTCTACAGATGCATACAATTGGCATGAACCAAGTACTATTAGGTGCACGTGATCCCATTAAGCAACTGGGGATTGGAGACAGGGCATTACCTGTACATGCATTTCAGCAGGTGCGCCTGCATCGTTAATATCTACAGCATTTTAGTTAGGATCAGGAGTGTTTGTGATTGCCTGGTGACCCCCACTGACTGCACTCTGGCTTGTGTCATGAAGGGTCTTGGGTTGGTTTCAGTTGAAACTAAACTGAAGGATGCGTTACAGCCACAAATGAGATTCATCCCACAGGGCCAGTCTAGGAACTAGTCCTGAAAGCCTCCTGAAAATGTGAATAGTGTGGTGGTTGTTGCTCTCTTGTTCTGCAAACCCACTCTGCTTGGTCTGTGTTACGGTTTCTGTGGTTTCCAGGATAGGTGTAACCCATGTAGATTAGGTAGTCTCAACCCCTTGAAATGCAGAAGTGAGCAGGCGAGATGTACAGATTGCCGGAGTCTTTACTTTGGTCCTGATAAGTAGAGGGGAGGCTCATTCTGGGTATCCTGAGCAAAATACTTTTTATTAAAAGGCACATACCCCCAACAGTTAAGAACTTATCCTCCCCAAAATGAAGAACTTTGAAGAATTAACTTATTTTGTGTAGGTACTAGTCACAAATTACAGTTTTAGCAGTCAAGAAGACACTTTCCTAATTGAAAACCAGGAGGTAACTAAAGCACAGAAAGTTGTGTGTGTTATATCTTAAAAAGAAATCTAAACCAAATAATCTTCCTAATATGCTGTTATCTTAAAAAGAGTAGTTGAAGAGCTGAGTACATGAGGCCATGTGACAGACATGAAGTGATAAATATCCTCATCTGCTTTTACATATCTTCAAGAGTCTCAATAAAGTAGCAATAAACAGGTTAATGATATTCCAGATACTGACAGTACTGTATATCCCTGAATTAATTAGAAACATATTCACAGGAAACATTACTAATTCTTTAGCTGAGAGAATATTAAGAGACTGAAGAAATAATGTCAAACCTCAAGCAGTACTGGCTGTAGTTAGGAGTTTGGTCTCTCTCTCTCTCGTGCAGAGTGAGGGAGTTGTTTCGGAGGAAGATTTAGAGCAAGATACTGCCTTAGATGCTCTGAATCGCTTCCTGGAGGAGCCCTCCTTGCCTTGTTGACAGTATAGAGAACCAAAGCTCTCAACATTACCCACCTAAAGCAGACAGTGTGACTCCCGCTCTTTTTTTTTTTTTTTTAACTACAGTATAAAACTAAAAGAAGGTGAAAATCCTGGTAAAATTGCAGGAGACTTATTTGACCTTTTACTAAGCAGCAGAAACTCTGATACAAGATGGAAAATTAAAATGTGTTCCCCAAGCAGTACATGTGATATTAGGAAATGCTGAAACTCTTGCTCACATCGTATAAGATAGCCTGTGAGTAACAGGTATGTGGCATAACAAGTTAGCAGATTACAGGAAGGACAAACATGTGCAGGTAAATCTAATAACAAGAGGTGGGTAATTTCATTAACCCAGCTGCTGTTGTTGTTGTTTCATGACAATTAATTGCAACTTACACTTTGTAAGTTAGTCACTGGAGAGAAACGTGGATGCCTGGGCTGTGAATGAATGCCACACCTCACATGCTGTTCCCATTTGGTGTTTCTAAATAAAGACTGCTGAACAGATCACATACAGCATGCACATATATAAGCGATTTATTTTTTTTTTCCCCACTACATATATAAAATGAATTGGGCTTGAACTTCATCATGATTTTTTTTTTTTTTTTTTAATGTAACTCCACAGATCACACCCAAGAATGGGCGCTATCAAATCGACTCGGATGTGCTCCTGTTTCCGTGGAAGCTGACTTACAGGAACATTGGCTCTGATTTTATTCCTCGGGGAGCTTTTGGGAAGGTGTACTTAGCCCAAGATAGAGAAACCAAGAAACGAATGGCATGCAAACTGGTATGTTAGTTCAGTAGTTTTATCTCTGAGCAAATATTATACGACATAGTACATACAGTATATTTTTAAATATGTCTGCATAAAATTACACTTTTAGGCTGATGATCATCTTGGTTTTGTTGGCCTACACAAGGTAGAAAAAAATGCACATTTTTAACTGTTAGCTTGTTTAAATTTTTGTCTCTGAAACTGCAAAAGTTTCAGCATTTTGAAAGTATCTGGAAGTCCGTGTAACTGCCGCATGGGCAGGCTTGCTACAGTGCAGCAGTAGAAGAATTTCTACTTGTCCTGCTGTACTCATGGTGGTAAATTGCCAGCATGAGATCATGTCCCTGCTGAAGGTGATGGCAAAACCCTGTCGCTGCAGGTGGTTTTAGGATTTTGTCCTTTAACTGGGGTCTTCAGATATAAGTTTTCTTTACTCCAGTGCCATAATGTCCCTGAGAGCTCAGCTTGTGTGCAGCTCTTGCTGTGCTTTCAGTTCTGACTGAGCACAAGGTTGTGACACGTCTCAAGAAAACTGCTAAGCACACCCCTATATTTATACAAGCCAATGTTTTCTTTCAACTTCACCTTTTGATATACTATTCTAAATAGAGCAGTAAATATTTATTGCGAGTAAAAGCTCAGCTGGGACACTGCTCTATATCCCTCAGATCATGAATAAGGACCTGCATTACTTCCATGTGTGAAGGAGTTGAGAAGGCTGTTGTATGTCCTTTCCTTGCAGCCAGTGTATCCACACATGGACAGATTTAGTTTGCCACTCCTGCATAGCCCACTGCAGAATTAAAGCCTCCTAATGTTTCTGAAAATATAAATGGTATTTCTCATTGCAATAAAATATTAGCCTCTTATTTGGTTGACAGCCACAAGTCTGAGGGAAGGAGAATAAAAAGAGCGGTAGTAGCCTTTCTGTGTGTAAGCAAACACTGCTTTTTATTGTCTTAGCAATCTGCCGTCAGTACTTTTTAAAGAAATGTAGTGCTGCCCGGTGCTTGCTTTAAAGCAAGTTTCATTTCTTGTAAGCCATAAAACAGTGCTGATAAGATTGCTCGGTAAGGACCCGAGCGTGGTCAGTCCCTGGGCTGTGCTGAGCGCTGCCAGCACTGATCCACGTGTCAGCCAGAGTTCTGGTAGAGCAGATGAGACTGCGCAAAGCTAATGGAAAAGGCAGTGGGATTTCTATCTCCTTCACCAGGAAGTTTGCACAGAGCTTTTGCGTAAGCACTGGATTTTGACGGGAACAACTTGCTACACTGTTTTTTCTGGAAGATTGCACTTTTTTATTTGGGCATGATTCCAAAAACTCTCTCAACTTTAAGCAAGATGTGTCTCAACTGGAAAGGAAGAAAAAGTCACAGCATCAAAATAAAGCTCCATATTTTAACGAGTGGATAGGAGTGCTTTGCTTCCTTCTTCTGTTTTAATCTATAGGATAACTAGTGTTAGTACGGATAACTTGGTTTTTGAGCTGCTTTTCTGTGGTTTTGTTTCAACGTCCTAGGTCCCAGTGGAACAGTTCAAACCATCAGATGTTGAAATACAGGCATGTTTCCGCCACGAAAACATTGCAGAATTATACGGTGCTATTTTGTGGGATGAGACGATCCATCTCTTTATGGAAGCTGGAGAGGGAGGATCTGTCATGGAAAAGCTAGAGAGTTGTGGTCCTATGAGAGAATTCGAAATCATTTGGGTGACAAAGCATATTCTGAAAGGACTTGACTTTCTCCACTCCAAGAGGATTATCCACCACGATATCAAACGTATGTGTGTGTGATTCCTTGGGGTGCTTTCTGGTCCAGGCTGGGCTGGGACTCAGGCTCCAGTGGAGAGTCTGGGACTGAACTGGGAGGGCCTGGGACTGATCTGGGGCACATAGCCTTGCATCTCTGGGTGGGAGGGATGGGTAATGCCCAACAAATGATAAGATCAGGTTCTGCAGATAATCGTTATTTACACTATTTATTAGTTCACTTTAGTGGAGAGGGTGATTTGAAAGTCCTTTGCCTTTCTTGAGCAACTCAATTTGAAATCAAAACCTAAAGAAAATGAGTGAAATTACCAGTCTGTGTTAAGCCAGAAGTTTCCTTCTTTCCATGTAAATTCAGCCTGAGTGCTTCCATGCCCCACCTTCCACTTGCACCTTCTTTTAGATTTTATGTTTCTGCATGGCTCTTCCTCAGTTTGAGACGCTTTGGAACTAAATACGTAATTTGTACTGGTTTTTTTCTTTCAACAGTTACTGCAAATTTTAGTATATATTTGCTTTTAAAAAGCTCTGGGTATTAACACATATAAATATAACACATATAAATAATCAAAACATATCGATATTAAACCTGAATTAAATATATTAATATTAAATTGCTTCAACATTTACTTTTAATGCATTATATTTAATTTAATATTACATACTCTTTCTCCCAGCATCACCTCTTCCCGCAGACAGTTAAATTCTGCCTTTCTAGTAACAATGCTTTTAATGAAAACGTATCTCTTCTGTGAGTTATTTTTTTATAAACTTGAGTGTTTAAAATAGAAATGTTCAAACTGAAGTGTTACAGTAAATAGTTGACAGAAGACAATTATCGGGAATTGCTAAATTTTTAGCTCAGTTTTGCATTTTTTTTTTGTTAACATGGGTCAGTACTTCAGATGTAAGCCTTTGAGATTTTGACAACTATAAAGCTGCTAAATTTTCCCTTAGTTGTGCTTTCTCACTTGTAGTAAGAGTATTTCCTATGGGTTTATTGTAATTGGCAGTACCAATGACATTAATTAAAAGGTTTAAAAACCAAACCAGCCAAAACCCAACCCACGGCATCTAGATAGTGGATAGGAGAACCAGCCCATTGCGAATGTGGTGGATGTGGGTGCGTTTCACTTTTCCCAGCCTTTTTCTGCCTTGCTGAGTGAGATGGGGATCCTGGGCCCTTAATGGCAGCCATGACTCCGCTCCAGGGAGCCAGGGTGTGTGTTTTCCCTCGCCAGGCGGAATTGATAGAAAAAGACTGTTTGATGCAGGAGAAGATGGGGGGTTTTGCTGAGATAAAGATTGCCCTGAGCCTGGAAGGGGAAGAGGACTTTCTGTTGGCTCTTGGGAGCAGCTCAGTGCTGCCACACATTTTAACCCCTGGTTGAAAAGTGGTTAAATATAAGGTTATTTGGTGGTGGGAACCTTAGTCCGAAACGAGCCAAAGCTGGGACTGGGTCTGGTCCCAAGCAGGCAGCAGAGCTTGCTGCACTATGGCGGTGTGGTCCTCTGCACTGTCCCTTATGTGGTGTTTAAAATCCGTATCTTCAAAGGTATCCCTAGAATTACACGTTTATGTAGGTAGTTTCATAGCACTGGTAAGGTGGCAGGTATGTGAAGGATTGCTTCAGGAGCCAGTACCGCTGAAAACAAGCCTATGTCTTGGTGGGCACTGTCAAGATGGAAAATGACGCGTGGTTTCCTTCGGGAGAAAACATGTTTCTGTAATGTAACTTGGAGACTTCATTTGTCCACATCTTCTGAAACAGCAAACAAGAATTTCTCAAGGATTACACAGAGCACTACCTTCATAAATATTTGATCAGAAACACACCTGCAAAGAAAGCCGCTGAGTACAACGTTGTGCCGTAGGCAGAGTTTTATGAAGAAAAGTGAATTAGGCTCCTAGATATTGCTGCAATTCAGTGGGAGTTTGGACCACTGTCTTTTATGACTTTTGCAGCTGTAGTCTATCCTCTGTCATCATGCTGAGCCACTCTCGCTGACCAGCGCAGGAGACCAGTGTGGTTGCTGTGCAGGGGCCTTGGTTCCTCTCTACTTCTGTCTTCATTTAAATCATTACTGTAGAGAAACCTCTTGGTAACCAACAGTTATGTTGTTTATAGCCAGACCTGCAACAGCATGCTCTCCACCTTGGAGGCCATCAAACATCTTTAGAGCAAGCCTCGCTGTGCTGAGGTGCCTACCAGTTTCCCACCTTCCTACCTTAACCTCAGCCATTTTTTTCTCTCTCTCTTTTTTTTTTTCTTTTTAAAAGATAGGAAAATGTCCAAACATTGATTCTCCTTTTACGTAAACCAGTCTAGTTTGATTTTTAAGATATGATTTAAAATTGGACCCAATCACTAACAGACCTGTTTTGGCTAGGAGAAGGACTGTGTTGGCTATAGAGACTGGTTGTGCTAATCTCCCTTTTCAGGCTAACATCCAAATGAAACAGGCGTGTTGTAAAATAAGTCCCCAATGTGCTAGAAACTTACATGCTGTCATTTTTGTTTTTCTTTTAGCAAGCAACATTGTCTTTATGTCAACTAAGGCTGTTTTGGTGGATTTTGGCCTAAGTGTGCAAATGACTGAAGACATTTACTACCCCAAAGACCTTAGAGGAACAGAGGTAAGAAGCTGGAGGGACAAAAGTCGTTACGTTGTATTACTCCCATGGTTGTGATGCTTAGGCTCGAATTTGGAGCTTGAGGGTAGAAGCTTGGGCAAAATAGTTTCATAATAACTTACCAAAAAATTACAAACATTAGTATAACCTCAATTATATTTTTTTTTATTTTCAACTTACTGAAAGGAGAACCAGGTGTCACGCTTTGAAAGCCGTGTCACCTTCTCTGGAGTCCCATTTTTTAACGGTTATTAAATCTGAAGTCAAAAAGAAATCAGGGTTCACTGAAGTCCAGCAAAGGAACAGTACTCTGAGAAGAGTTGTTTGCAGGGAGTCAGCTGCTTCAGAATTTGGTTCTTTGCTCTAGCAAAGATTTCTTCTGAGATAGCAGCTGTGGACTGGGGTGACCTGCTCAACGCAGTAGTTTGACTCCTCCTTTGAAACCGCAGCAATTACAGACCTCTGGGTTTCACCCCTTACTATTTCTAAGCTCTGTTCCTCATCTACATGTAACCCTCTTCTCCTTTGGGGGTTATGTATGGCACAGTTGATGATTATCTGGTAAACTACTTAGGCGTTACAGTTATGGAGGTGGGGGCCTTTTAAATGCTCTCAGTAACTTTGACTCTGAATGCGCACAGAGGTCCTGCATGCCACTTGGGCTGCCATCGTGCCAAAGAGTTTCCAGGCCTGGAGCTTTAGTAAACAACCAAGCAGCAACAATTAGCTTGGATAGCTTGCTGCAAATGTGGCTTTGCATGCTTTCTGCCGCTGGAGGAGGTATTTTGCAGGAAGCACTTCAGCTGAAATGTTGGTGCTTATCATTTTGATAGTCTTCCACAGCACAGGCATGTGTTTAGAGGAGGTACTTGAATAACTGACAAAGAACATCTCAGTCCTTGGAAGGGTGGGCTAAACTAAGATTTCACAGAAAGTCAGGCTTGTTTGTCTACTTGATTTTGGGATATTTGGGAAAATACTTGGGTATTTGTTTTCGTTGTCTTTCCAGTCAGGGGAGTTAAGAGCTTAAAATGCTCATTGTACTGTAAGCAACGTGCTTTCTGGCATTTAATGTGCGTGCTTTGTGGGTGGTTTAGTTTGGTTTGGTTTGGGTTTTTTTGTTTGTTTGTTTAGGGTTTTTTTGTGTGCTGTTAATGAGAATAAGAAAAATGGCAGGAATGAGTTGGAAGCCCTGGTAGGGTATTGCCCAAGGGTAGAGATGTGTGTGAACAGGAAATTTCCAGGTTTGTGGAGTGGACTGGTGATGATCCACTCCTGGCTGTTGGAGGACAGGCCAAGTTCATGTTGGTAAGAGCAACTGTGAAAAACACTTAGTTCTTCATTTAGTAGGCAGAAAATTATTCCGCGCTGTTGAGCACCTGCAGTCATGTCCTCAGAAAGCAGATAATCCCCACAACCCTGAAACATGGCAGTGCTTGGTGTTTGCTGTCTCGGGGGAGAAGCAGCCAGTCCTCGGAACCAGGAATCCTGCTGTTCTGCCACGACATTGAGGGCCAGAAGTAAGATTGCAGAGAGCGCGCTGGGAAAGATTTTCAAATACCAGTCAAAGATTTATAGGAAAATCATGAGTGCTAGTCTATAGGTTTTTTTGCCCACAGGCTTCCTCCTTGGCATCTTCCTCCCCACAGCACTGGTGTTCAGCCTTGTGGGGTGCCTTGTCCAGTCACTCACAAATGCCCTCCATAGTCTTTGATAGTGTTGGCTTCCTTGATTTTTTCAAAGTAAGATCTTGACTCTCCAAAGTCCTCCTGAGTTTTGTACCCTCTATTATGCAGCCTGAAGAAGTGGTGCAGTTGTCCAGGAGTGCTGTGGCTGCACGTAGTTGTGCAACCCCTTGTTTGGGCTGTCACTGCCATGCAGCACCGTGCCTGTGAACTGGCTGGTTTCTGGTATGTCTGGTGTTGGCAGGGACTCATGTCCATGAGGGAAGTGGCAGTGGGAGTTACCTTTCTCCTGTGCATGTTCTCTGGGCGTTTAGGATTTTCATTCACTTGTATAGCACAGAAAGTCTGAATGTAGTGAATCTGCCTTGTGTTTATGAAAATGAATAGTTGCAATTCTGGGCAGAATGACTGAAAGATAGTTAAATTTTGTTTGGTTGGTGTAGCATGAAAAACCTGCTTTTTCTGAACAGTACGTGTACAAGGCTTGCAGCACAATATAGCATGATTGCGATGAAACAGCTCTGCAGGAAATACGTTTTCTGGGCATTTGCTACACTTTCTGTTATGTTTCCATCACTTTGTTAAAATATGTAAGCTTCAGTTACAACCATTTGAGGGGAGGAAAAAGTTGTCTGTCAAGGTTTATTGAATGTGGAAGGTGTGATTCATTTGCAGGAATGCTGGACTGAAACTAGCACAGCACGACGGAAAGGACTGGGTTTTAGCTGGGTTGTGTTGCTGGTCTGACTGGCAGGCAAGTGACAGCCCGGCAGTAGGAAGGAGTTGGGAATGGGGAAGGTACCTGGGGCTTGGGCTGCCTATTTTGGTGACGACAGGGTCTTAGACCAGTCTAAATTGGTCTGAAATCACAGCTTGGGTGAACATCTCATTTTTGCTTTTTGGCCCTGTGCAATCAGGATGCATCTTGACCACTTTCACACTTTATAACTGCAGACAGGTTCTTGTTCCAGCATCCTTTTTTCCTCAAGAAGGCAGCTGCTTTTTGTTTATATTGATTTCATTCAAGTTGCACTGGTTTTGCTAATGATTTTTTTTTTTTTTTTTTACAAAGGTAGAAATTCTGTTCTTTGCACCTTATGAGACTTAAAGGTGGGGGGTGCGGATGCGCTTATTTTACCTTAGCCTCAAGGAAAGCAATGGACAGGAGTAAGTGGCAGCTGTAGACACTTGCTGAACCTTTGCACACGCTTCTGGTCTGAATCTCTGTTTGCAGATGCGTTATGTGATTTACTGGGAAGTATTCCTTGGAATTTGCGTGAGCCCTACAGCTGTTCTCAATCTGTGATAATAAGTAGTCAAACCATGTGGTTATGACTTAACTTCCTGCTCTTGTGTCAGTTAATGGCTTTTAATGTGATTCTTTGTGGCAGGATGACTTGAACTAATTAAAGTTCTGTTTGGCTTCTTTAGAGGGAAATTGGGTGAGGGAAAAGTAGAGACCAGAAGCAAATAGGGCGGCCCTCTAACCTAGTGTGCTGTGAGCTGTGCCCAGGTTGTGTTGAAACCTACTGCCTGGGCCAGTGGCGGTGGCAGAGCTGTGGGGGCAGCTCCTGACGGTCCTGGGGTGTGACTCCACCGTCCTGCCCGTCTGGTTCTCCTTCAGCTGCGCTCCCGGCTGCCTGGAGCTGGCAGGAGCTTCCCACCAGATCCTTCCTGACAAATGCAAACATTTCAGTGAAATGTTTGGATGGAAAACTCTATTTTGGTTTAGATGAGATTAGAATTTTTGGGTTAAAAAAAAAAAAAAAGGATCGAAGAGGGATGCTTGCCTTAATAGCAGCTCTGGCATAACCTGGTGGAAAGGGCACACAGCAGGACTTAAGGCTTTTAATTTATGCCTTGCTTTAGACCTGGCTTGTTCCTCGCCATCATATTTCTTAGGATAATGCCACAATATGCACGTTATTGGATAAAGGGGTGAGAGGAGAAGAGTAAGGAAGACAGAAAGGTGTATATCTGTCAGTTCTGTCCAGAAGAGTTGTGTAGTATCCAGTGTAACAGGGATTTAAGGTGTGGACTCCTACCCTCAGCTGGGTGGCTAGCAGCGGGGTCACCTTCTTCTTTAGCCTAGTGCAGGCCCATATTGTTCGAGCAGAATGGAGCAGTCCCAGCAGTGCCCGGCAAAACAAACTGGCAATTCAAGCACCTCCTTTTGCTGTGAAGGGATGAGGTTCCTGCTGCACAAAGCAGAGCCATGGATTGAACCTCAGCCTCTCACAGCTCAACTAAGTCCCCTGCCCACTGAGCTGTGGCTGTCTGGGGAGGGCAAACCTGGGATATGAATTTGTCCAGGTGCCAGATTGAAAAATCTCTGTGATTGTGATAATGTGTAGAGCAGAAAAGTCTTATTCCCCAGATGGTGCTTGGTCTTTAGGCTGCAGGTACTAGTGGGATGCATCCCCTTCGAGGGGTGTTTCCCAGATCACAAAATGTCGTGATTTGTCTTTGCTTGTTGTTTCCCCCTGTTGATTAATCTTTTTTTGACTATTCTTCACAGATTTACATGAGCCCTGAAGTTATCCTCTGCAGAGGCCACACAACAAAAGCAGACATCTACAGCATGGGAGCTACTATTATTCATATGCAAACCGGCATCCCGCCCTGGGTGAACAGATATCCGCGTTCAGCATATCCATCCTACCTCTATATTGTAAGTGTCCTTAGCAAAGCTGTAGCTCAGTTTCAGCTGAAGGTTTCCTGTACTTTTATTGGGAAAGCTCCAGTCATATAAAAACTATCAAAATATTTGTCAGAGAGATGATATCATCCTTTTTGCCTCGGGGGAGGGAGGGAAGAAGTGGGTTTTGATCATTTAGTGAAAGACAGAGGCTGAGCTGGAGTCATCTCTGTGGTTTGTGTTACAATTTGCAGGCCTTGGGTTTACTGCAAGGACAGGCTTAGAACATTGTGAAACATGATTGAAACAAGCCCATCTATGTTCTGCTTGTCAGTTTTGCTTAGAAATTGCAGATAAAAACTGGAGCCGGGCAAATTTGATTCTCTGGTTCTTCCAGTATGGTACAGAAATCTGGTGAATTTGCATTGCATGGGATTTTAGACTTGCTTGGAGTTGCTTTGAGTTTTTAAATTTATGGTAAAACCTGATTTTAAAAAGGTGGATTTTGTGCAGTTACATAATCTGTTCTAATTGATCAGCCCGTCTTAGGGAGGTGATGAGTTGTAAGCGGGGAATTCCCAGACCACTCATGTGGTTATCTGTGACTTCCTCTTCCATTGTTTTTGGAATAACTGTTTCGATGGTCTGGTTTTTTTATTCCACCAGATACACAAGCAAGCTCCCCCCTTAGAGGACATTGCTGAAGACTGCAGCACTTCCATGAGAGAGTTGCTAGAAGCAGCTCTAGAAAGGAATCCTAATCATAGGCTGTCTGCGGCAGACTTACTGAAACACGAAGCCTTACACCCACCGCCAGAAGAGCAGCCGCGGTGCCAGAGTCTGGACTCGGCGTTGTTTGAAAGGAAAAGACTACTTGCAAGGAAGGAGCTGCAGTTGCCAGAAAACATTACAGGTAATTACATCAAGCTTACTTACCTTGCACTCTGTAGACTTTACTTTGTGTCAAAACTTGATTGTTTAGAAGCAAGCAAAACTCAAAAGGCTTCTGGAGAGGGACCAGCAAAAATCCCAATCAGATGAGATCAGCCCCAGAGCTCATTAAGTGTTATGTAAAACGCCCATTGACTTCAACAGGGGAAGAACTTCGCCTGAATTCTGCAGCTCCGGAAGGGCTGGCTCATGAAAAAGCCCTGGCAGTCATTCAGGGCTCTTCTTCACGACGTATAGGCTGCTGTCCCAAATTGCTTTATTTTGCTGCAGTAGTAGAGGTGTTTTATTGATACCAGTGATTTGTTTGGTAACCAAAAAAAAAAAAAAAATCCCAACAACCACCACCAAAACCAACACTTCTTGCTTCCTTTAAGACACGCACAAAACCATAACTGTAATGTTGCTGAGTGTCAGCAGTACAAGCCCTTTGTTTTAAATCCAGAAATGACTGTAGGATAGAACACAGTTCCCTTGTGCATTAATAAGTACTTTATGAAGGATAATACACGAACCAGTTAGAAAACTCAGTGTGTCCTTAGATAATATTAAGACCAAGAGAGGTTTGGTGTCAGCAACCTGCTATCAGGCTTCAAAATGCTTTTCTTCTACTTCTAAAATATGTTTGGAGGATCCTGACAAAAAGCATTTAAAAACTGAACCCAGACAAGTGGTGTATTTGATTGCGATAAGTATTTGAAAAGATATCCATGCAAAGTTTTGGGTGCTGCAATCCATAAGTGTTGCAATGAATCCACTTAACATTTAAATCAATCGCAGCCTTTGTATTTAGAATGGTAGTGTGCCTTCTGGCTTTTGCCTTGAGGGTGCATAACCCTTTGACCAGCTCAGGCCATCTGAATCAATTCTTTTGAAGATGAAAAAATATTTGACCATTAAACTGGAACTTTAGGTGCTTGAGATTCCAGGACGCTCATTACACAACTATTCAGGGGAGTTCTGCCATTGCAAAGGTTTCTTCAGACCTTGATTTGAAAGAAGAAAAAATTGAGACTGATGGTCCCATATTTGTTCTGTATTGTCACGCCCAGCCACACAAAGAGGATGTCATCTGTTTAGATGAAAATTCCCCTGTAATATAGGGGAATTCTCGACTGGCAGAAAGCTAGCAGAATTTTTTAGTGCACCAAAGTCTCCTTTAGCACTATGGCTCAGAGGGTGAGGAAGATGTGTCCAGCTGTCCCAGCTGATGGAGGGGGTTTTTTTAAGAGTTGAACACACTTGCTGTTCTCAATAGCAAACTACTTACCTTTCTTTGCCCTACAGTTGTGGTTGATTTGGTTTATTTTATTTTATTTTATTTTATTTTATTTTATTTTATTTTATTTTATTTTATTTTATTTTATTTTATTTTATTTTATTTTATTTTATTTTATTTTATTTTATTTTATTTTATTTTATTTTATGAGGTTTATGTTGTCTTGTCCTTAAAAATGAAGCTTTCTAAACCACAGATAGATAAAAGCAAATATTAGGCCAATAATTCCAGTAATGTCTGCAGCCATGAAACTGAACTAATGTAGCTATTTGTGCAATAATGACATGCTGTGTCTCTTTCCTTTTTAGATTCCTCATTGTGTACTGGGAGCATGGAAGAGTCAGACCTGCTAAAAAGGCAAAGATCACTCTACATAGATCTTGGAGCTCTAGCTGGTTACTTCAATATTGTTAGGGGACCACCAGCCTTAGAGTACGACTGACTCAGTAACGTTGTACGTCGGCGGGTCAGAAATGGACCTCTACCTCTTAAAACTTGATTTTAAGACTTTATTTTCAAATTTGTACATAAAAACATTACCATTGTAGGCTGTAAAATGTGAATAGTGTTTAATTGCACAGATGATTAAGCTAAACCCTTAGGGGCTCTGATAAGCTGATCCCAAGCAACGATACGTGTGTGTCTGCTGGTCGACCAACAAGAAGACGGCAAAAAGAATACTGCTGGGAATGTCTTAATGCAGGATATCTTCCTGTGCTGGGCCTTGCACTTTTATAAAACTTATAATATATGCTTGCAAATACTGTCATGAAAAAAAAAATAATTGAGCATGTGGGCTGTAACATTTGGTCTATCTGAGCTGTCCTTAGAGAAAACCTTCCAGGAAAAAAAAAAAAGTCCTTGATCAACCAGTCAAAGACTGGTTCAGTCTTTTTCTGTCTTTGAGACTTGACCAGTCTCTGGCCATTCTGAACGGAAATCAGGGCCTCCCTTAAGCTGAGCTAATTTCTATCAGCTATCTCTGGAGCCAAAGCATCGCTTGGTTAGAGATGTGTTTTAACTTTGCATCTTCCCAGGGCTGTCAGAGCTAAGCAGGGCGCTGTCCCCCTTCTCCGTGGGTGTAGGGAATCCTTCGCTGGCTGTGTGGGTTAGCTTTGGGAACAGAACAGCAAGCTGGCCCTGACAAAGCACAGCAGTGACTCCGCCAGCTACCTCTTACAGCTACTACAAGGATTTCAAGGGTAGGTCAAATGTTATTCCCTGTTGGTAACAGTGGGCAGACTCCAGGCTCTTGCTTTTTAATACTTTAAAATTGTACACATATATAATTGCCGTGAGTGCTATGGTTTGGAAAGCATGTCATTAGTGACAAGCTGTGTTTATGTTCCTATGGAAATGGAATTGTATTGTTCTTGCTGTGCCTCATACATTTGAAACATGATGTTTTGGATGATGGTAAAACTATGTAAACTGCATAGTTCTGTACATCCCATGGGATGAGAACGTAAACTTTTATAAAATTCTCTTCAATGCTTAGGATGACTCTTTATAAGCATTTGTGTTAAAATGGCATACTATGTATGTTGTACACTGAATCTTTTCTGAAGCACAGTCTCTTTTTCATGTGTCTATTATTTAATGCTGCTCCTATCTAACACATGATCTTAAACAGATGATTTCTAGTTTGATACTGATATGGTCAAATGAATAAATCCAGCTCAGTGCCTTGAGTGTGGTCACTCTGTTCTTTCATCTTTGAAAACAGTGTGGGGCTGTGATTGTGTTTGGGCCAGCCTCCCCTACCATGGCCCAGGTACATGACACGCATCATTCCACTTACTGGGGAGTTGGATGAAGGTCGTTGTTGATGGATTTTGGACTCTGGTAACAGATAATGAGTGTTTCTGACAAAATCTCACTCTCAGACTACAATGCGCCTTCTGGATGTGGCACAGCAGTTGCGTACAACATGCAGCGCTTCAGTCCTGATGTTAATTGCTGCAAAAAAATCCTGATGGGAATAACCCACGTGCTCCAGCACTTTCTCCAAAATCTCTAGATGACTGGCTGCTTTGAGGAGAGCTGCGCAGGGGAGCCCTCTTCATAAATGACCTGGGTTCAGTCTTCTGGTCTTTGGCTGATGGCTTTTGATCTTGAATGAGATTCACAGAATTAGTAGGAAGCAGCTTTTCAGGTAACTGGAGGTGGGCTTAAAATCTTTTCCCCACTTTCCCTTCTACAAAATTAAGGTGTTTATCACCACCAAATAGTGGCTAGATGTTATGCAAAGGCTTATCAAGTGCCTAGATACTTCAATAATGAGATCCATGTAGGAATTACAGGCTGCTAGAGGGCTTTTACCATTGCTTGGAAAAAGTTACACTGGTTTTTCTTCTTTTATTTTTTTCTTTTATGCCTTTCTCCCACACAGTTAAATGATTTAGCATTGAAATCTGCATATGGGGACAGACTCACTATTTAATATTTGTTCTTAGTATATGGCCGTTATGTATCTTCACGCTATGCAAGTAATAAGTGACGAGGTTATCCAAAGTAATTACAGTTTAAGTGTTGCCAGACATAGGTGATAAGGTTTGATCGAGTGAACCAATAGCTCTTTATAGGCACATCCGCGGGTCTAAACAATGTGAGGCTTCATGATAAACATCACTTCAGAGGACCAGGACACAATCAACAAGTAGCTGTTCAGGTACACCGAACACCAAGCATTGCTACCGGCTCTGTGAGCTTTCTAGTAGCTGAGGACTACTTTCAGGTGAGCCTCAGGCTGCAGCTAAGTGGGAATTTCTCTCTGGAGCAATACATCATATCCCAAGCGTATCACATCCCCCAAGCATATCCCAGTGGTTGATCCCTGCGTTGTGTAGGTTCACCTGTTTGTGCCACCACCTGGGGAACGAGGTCAGGGAAATGAGCTGGGTTAGAAATAGCCTGGGAGGGGGAAGATTGTTTCTCTAATCTGGTTACCTGAGCAGATGTGTACTCAGAGACACCAAGGCTGGAGGTGAGGGGGAGGGAATGAAAAGGGACGGTGGGAAAACCCTGCTGGCACAAGCCCCAGGGGGGTGGCTGGTCTGCACTGAGCTGTGGGATTTTGCAAATGGTTTGCCTCTGCTTGTGTTGATTTCTGGTGTGCAGTTTCATTTTCTCTTGGGGGAATACTGAGACTCACGTTAACTGCAAAGGAAAGCGTGTAGAGAACCCCACTGCTCGTGGTGACTGTTGAAATTGGAGAGCCAGCGGTGTCTTCTCTCCTTGTGGGCTTAGCAGGTTTCTGGTGCTCAAATCAGCTTGTGACCCTGAGACTGAGCGCACCACCATGCTCCTCCGCAGGGCTTCCTGGTGTGAGCAGCCCACAGCGGGTGTGGAGATCATTTTAAGACACACTAAGCTCCCCACTCCTTTGTGAAGGAAGATCGGATTTAGGTCATGCTTTGAAAGAGCATGGGGGAAGAGAGAGAAGTCAAACCCCCTTTTTACCTGTTTTCTTGTATCTGCTGCTTCTTTGCACCTCCTGCCCCAACTCCTTTCTCCCATGCCTCCTCTAAGTGAGAAGGTTTCACTTGCTGCCTGGTTTCTGCAAGTTTCTTAAACTCCTCCTAAAATCAGGACCTTTTTTTTCTAATCCTGCAAAAATGTCAGTGGATAGAAGAGACTTGGAGGACAAATTGGAAGAAGCAGAAATAAGGGCTTTCTTGCCTGGGAGTTAAATGAGCTTCCCTGTTAACCCAGATGGAGGTTTGAGAGAAGTCGCGCTAGAGGTACAGAGCAGTTTGCCATGTCTCCCCCCATCTGCGGTGCTGGTGAGGATGGGGAGGGAGGCCCTTGGCCGAGCGCTGGTCCCTTCATTAGGACCTTGGGGACACCAGTGTGTTGCTCTGCTGGCTAAACGGCAGAAGCGAAGAGGCAGTTGGGGAAGGGACGCTGGAGGTGTGACCCCTGCAGCAGCTGAGATGACCAAACAGGTCAGTTGGGAAGGGCTGGGGTGTAGGGAGCTGCACCGTGCTGTGTGGCCAAAACTGGGGAGGTTTATATGGCTGCAAACAGCTTCCCTTGGGGCTGTACCAGCTGCTTCCAAGACAGGGTCAGATACTGCAGGCAAGGACTTTGCTCCCTACGCTTTGCTTTGCATCCCATGCCCAGGGAGCAAGGACTTTGCACATTCCCAGTAAATGAGCACCAAAGCACAATTTGGATCCTGAGCATCCATGTTTTTTCCTTACGGGAAAGGCCCAGCGAGGTCCATTTCTAAAACTGTCGCCAGCCAAATCTAATCATTTGGGCAGTGGGAAAACAAGTCTTTTATAAATGGTGCATGCTGGCCGAACTCAGCAACGCCCCAAAAAAATCCAGCCGGACCTTGGGAGTGGCTCATTACAGTCCCATGGGCACACTAGTGCTGCTTCAGGCTGGCCACCAGAAATAGCCCCGCCGACTGATACTGGGGCAGGGTGACTCACTGGGGAGGAGGTGAGCTGCCACCACAGCCACGAGCCTTTGCTCACCTGCGTCACATGCCTCCCGCGCAAGGTAGCACCACGTGCCACCTGAGCAGTGGGGTGGCATGGCCACGGAGTCCATCCGAGGTGTCCAGGAGAAGGTGGGTTTGACCAGAGAGAGGTTGACGCAGGGAGGAAAGCCAGGGATGCTCCGGAGTGAGATGTGCCAGAGAAAATGGCTGTGCACAGCGGATCCTCGTCAAAGCTACCTGCAATAGCAATGTCGTGGTCACCCATAAACCTGGTCTCAAGTCTGAACCTTGTTCCAGCAGGAGCCAGTTTCAGAAGAAGGATGCTACCAGAGTGTCCATGCACAGAGGGACAATGCCCCACTTGCAGGCCATGACACGAAGCATAGCTTTGTCAATATGAAAAAGTCAAATAAATGGTGGTGTTTGAAAATTTTAAAATTCCACCTGGTGCTGACAGGAAGTCACATGCTGAAGCGGCACACAGCCAAAGAAGGGCGAGGGGATGGAAATGGGAGACAGGCAGGGAGGCACTTGGTGAGGTGTACACAGAGCCCCAGAGGAGGGGGCGGCAGGAAGGCGTCCATCAGACCCCTGGAGTCGAAGCGCCATGGAGGCAGCAAGCAGCCTGGGCCTGTCAAGGCTGCTGGTGGTGCGAAGGGTTGCCTTCTCCTCTAACTTTCACTTACAGTAAGCCAAGGTCAACTTTTTTCCTTACCCTGTCCCCCTCTCCCCTCCCCCCAAAAAAAGAAAAACACAGTTTGCCCAAAGAGGAAGTCTTCAAAACTGGTATGTGAATTCCCAGTGTAAGTTTTTTCACTTTGTCACTCTCTCCTGCCTAAGCTGCAAGTGAGGAGCTGCTGTGTATGGCCCTCGTACCCGTAAGCTCATGGCAGAGCTAACCCTGAGCAGAGCCGGTGCCTGTATCACACCGTCTCTGCGGATCACTGTATCACACCGTCACTGTGGATACTGCCTCAGGAGCCTTTATATATTATAAAGATGGTGTTATAAAGATCCCCTCCAGCCACTGAGGTGTTGTGCCTTATTTTTGTGCATAATGATAGACACCAAGCCAAACCTGGTGTCTCCATCACCCGTGCCAGCTTCCCTCCCATCCCACAGCGTTTATTCTCCCTCTGCAATGCCATCTGGTCCCTGCAAGTCACCGTCTTCACAGCACATTCCACGGTGCCAGCCAGCCTGGCACAGGCTCAGAGGGATGCTGGAGGAGGCTGGTACCACCTCTCTGCTTCTGCGCTGGGTCACTGGCTCCTTGGAGGTGACTTGGCTGCCACTAGTGGCACCGGCAGAGCTGTTTGGGGACTTTGGCTCCTTCAGCCGCTGAGCTCTTGCCAACGTATATGGAGGTGGTGGTTTCTGGCTGCTGCCCTGGGCACGGCCGGCAGCATGGACATGTTCTGGGGATGACAGCAGCCCAGTGGCACAGTGCTCCCATCCCCCAGGTGCCAGTGGCCCAGGACCGACCTGGACCCCCAGGAGCATCTGATTGGGAAAGTCCTTGCCAGGGCACCAGGGCTGAGCACCGTGGGGACCACAGCTGTGCTTTCTGGTATACAGACATGGCAACACCAGGGCACCAGGGATGCTGGTAAGGGCTCCCGCTAAGGGATGTGTTTGAAAAATGGTCCAAAACCCCCGTGTAATGATGCCTGGTCTAACCAGCTCCCTGCTCAGCCTGCAGACCCTCTGCAGGGGGACGGTGTGATACATCCCTGTGGCTTTGCGCGTAGGTGGCTTTGAAAGAACAGAAAACCAGGTTTCACTGTCTCAGGCAAAGTTAGCCAAACGCCATTTTCATGTATGCACTGGGGTATTTTCAGGGAAAACGGAACCATTTTCTGTGTAAGAAAATACCTTTTCGAGCAAGCAAGGAGTATCCGTTGAAGTTAAGTTGGTTCTTCCACAGAAATATGAAAACATCTTTGTCTGCAACGTATCAGTAACTTATCTTGCCAAAACAGCAACATTTCAGGGAAGGGAAATGACCCAAATAACGTTTAGAATGTTCAGGAGTGTCTGGTTCCCTTTCTGTGTTGTTTTATGCAACTACTACCCCAGTTAGGTTTTATTTTCCAGCCTTGCAGCAGGACTCCTGTATTAGCTGCGGCATCTTCTCTTAGCCTTCCCTGTAGTTGCACGTGAATATGGGCAGATTTGGTAAGAAGTCAGAAATGACGTGGAAGGAGGCGGCCCCGAGGTGTGCCTCTGAGTGTGCATATCTCAAAGAGAGGCGTGGTATTTCCTCCTGCGCCCCATGAAATTTGTAAACGGGGCCAGAAGCATTCCTTCTTCCATGATGACCGGGGGGTGACTTCCAGTGCTGATTTATCAGGTGGACGCTTGGGCAGCATTGCACATTCATACGCCTGAAGCCAGAATTAGCACGTGTGCCCGGCCTGCGTGCCCAGCACCGGCCAGCCCTGCACACCTCATGTTCTGTCATGCCAGAGGACAGGAGGGACCACCCAACAAACCCCTCTGTAAGAAGGTTGTGGGCAACCTGGAAACATTCAAGACCAGGGTTGATGAGGCCCTGAGAAATCTGATCTAGTTAAAGATGTCCCTGCTTACTGCAGGGGTGTTGGACTTGTTGACCTTTAAAGGTCCCTTCCAACCCAACACATTCTATGATTCTATGAAAAGCCCACTTGCATGCACACCTTTAGACCACTTTCATCTCCAGGACACGTAGGAGATGAAACCAGCATGGCAGGAAGGCCAGCAATAGAGACTTTTCATCCCTGGGGATGAAAAGGAGGGGAATGAAAAGCCTGGGGAAAGGAGGAAAATTCTGGATTTAGGCAAGGAAATGTGGTGCTCCTTGCAAACTTCATCTGACTCCAGCTGTTACAAGCTGGGATTTGCCTTCTCTTAGACTTCAACATTTTGCATGCCCAGCCTTCATATTTCAGTAGATACTATTCTTCTAGATTTTGCAATAATGATGATTACAGTACTTCATTGTGCCGTCTTAATCAGAAAAGGTCTTATTTACATTTAAGGAGGGGTTTAGTGAACTGCTATGTCAAAAGCCATCACAGCAGAGTCAAGCTTCTCACAGGAGCAACCAGTACCAGAAGCCATGAAGACAGATCATCTTCTCTAAAATGATATTGTTGGTGTTGCATTTGCAAATGTTGTCTCAGGCAACATCACCTATGCCCCTGAAAGATTACGAAATGAGGCAGAGGCTAGACACCAGGGAAACATGTCCAGCTATTAAATATCGGCCCGTTGAGGATGACTCATCTTTGTAACACTCCCTGCTGAGTGCTCCTCTCCCAAGTCCCGTGTGGCTCTGACTAGTAAGCTGAAGTCACGCAGCAACATAACAGTTTCAGAACAGAGTTTTGAAAAGCAGAGCAACCAACCGAGCGCATAAGATTGCATACACAATGTCAAGTCTAATTTATGAGGTCAGTTGCCTTAAGTTTGTAAATTGTTTTTTTTTTTTTACAGATACAGGCACACACTTTTGGAGTTCGAATGCGACAACCCAAACAACCAGGTGTGACTTTACAGTTGGTGCTGCATGGGCCAGGGGTTGGACTAGAGACATCTTCTGCTCTCTGTAGACCTGAATTTTTGGGGGCGGCAGGCAGCAGGGGAAAGCTGAGCCACCCCGTTGCCAGCTGACCCGTGCTTTGGATGGAAAGCTGGTGCACAAGCCATGGCGAACCTCATCTCCCTTCAGCGTCTGCCTGCACCCTTACCTTCGGCTGGTGTCCCAGACCTTCTGCTTGCTTATCTCACCTCCTTTCCGGGTGACCACCTCGCACTGTAAGGTCTCAGGAATGGCTTTTATAATTTCCACCTCCCCATAACACAGCGTCTCTTACTCCCTGTCCCTGCAGCTCGCCCAGGCTATTCCTTGTGCCTGAGAGAAATTGTAGAAAGAAGCCTTTCCCCCATTCAGGCTACTTTTGATGTGCTGCAGGGCAGGGCTGTCTCCCCATGCTTCCCCCAGCTTGACTCAGTCATCTTCTGTCCCCTCTCCTCCAAGGTCACTGGCAGAGGGACTGCCAGGACCTCAGTGCCTTTCTGAGCAGAAGAGTCCACCTAAACGCTAGCGCTGTGATATGAGGGTTACTCTCTTCTTCCTGCCAGCCCCTGCGCGGGAAGGTTTTGCTGGGACAGGAGCCAAGCAGAAAGCCTGGAAAGGGAGAAGCCTTTAGCAGAGGATGAGACTTGGCATAGCTGCACTGTCACCAAAACGCGCTGAAGAGCAGAGGTGGCCTGTGCAGCGTGCTTGCCCCGAGCCAGCCGCTGGCAGTGCTGGGCTGGCTCAGGTGTTGGGTACTTTGGGAGACCGACCGCTGTGGGAAGGGTCCTGTCCTGCACACCAGCTGCTGCTGAGATGGCACCTGGCACATCTCCTGCGGGAGCACTGCTGTGCCGCTGTAATACAGAGCAGAAAGGTTAAAGATTATTTCCGCTTTCCCAGCAATGCCGGCGCCTCCACCTCGCCTCCTCTCGGGACACGAGACCGTAAATCCAACGCCATTCCACCGCCGACTTGTGAGTCAAAGCCACAGGGTGATGCATGCACCAAAAGGGCACCGGGGAGGCAGAAGCTGACCAGAGACACAGGATGTAGTCTTATTAATTTGCCTAATACATTTTTCCACAACATGCACACAGGTTTCTCTTTTCTTTGAAGTAAGTCTCTTCCACGCCTTCATCTAGCACACGCCTGCCTGTTTTGCTAGCGGCTCGCACTCTGCACCTCATCGAGCAGGCTCGTCTTTCTGGGTTTAAATCCCTACTCTCCTCTAAGCGAAAAGGAACAGGCTGGTGTGTGCCCACCCTGCCCTCAGGTACCCTCAGACACTTGCAGCTTTTCTAGGCACTTCAGAAACTCCATACAGAGCACGTCTGTCCCCCCTTTGCCGGGACAACAGGCAGTCACGCATATTTAAGAAGCTATGTTACTGCTAGCGATGAGCTTCACATAGCTCTCCATCCCAGGGCGGTGCACGCAGCGTTATTCACAACATCCACAGCTCCCACAGACTCACTCCTGGTGTGTAGCTGACTCCCGGTGTCATGCTGCCGCCTGTACAGGCACGCTGCCAGGGACAGAATATCCTCCTGCGCTGCTCCCAGTTGGTAAATGGTTTCTCAGCCATGTGCGCTGGAGCCCTCAGCCTATTTCCTTGCTGTTGAGAGCCAAGCACAGTATAATGTTTATTTATTTGTGCCTGAGGCTCATCTCGCCTTTCAGAGGGTGTGGGAAGGAAAGGCTCGTGTCCAGAGAGCAGCGTGTCCGCGTGCCCTGTGCGAGGCAGAGCTCACAGCCTGCCGCACTCCCGGGGACGAGAGCCGTGGACACCGGGACTGCGGGAGGGAAGGTGGCTGCCCCCGGATCGGCCTGGGCATTTCAGCAATGGCACACTCTGTCTTGTACCTTCCTCTGCCGTGATTCCCCGGGCTTCAAGGTGCTTTACACAGCCAGGTTTTGTGGAGTCCCTGTGAGGACGGCGGAGATGCCCGTAGATGCTCCCGCCCGTAGCAAAATGAACAGCAAATGCATGAGATAGAGAGAGGAAATGGTTCACAAAACTTAAAACTGAAAGGAATAATTACCATCTTGTCTAACTTTTTGCATAACACAAGCTAAGGGAAGCCTCACAGAAACTCCCCCCTCTTCTCTGCCCTGCTCTGCACCCTGGAGCAGAGGGATGGAGAGCTGTGGATGAAGTACTTCAGAAATATGAGAAGACCCGAATGCCACGGCTGAGTGACACCAGCTGCGAAAATTGGCCTCATGGACGTGAGCTACGTGGATTTCTGCTGCAAGCGGAGAGCAGTAGGAGCACTGAGCGGGGCCGGGCAGTGTGGGCAGTGTGGGCACCCCTGGGCTGGGGCACTTCCCACGGTTTTCTCCCATCTCTGCTGGTGGCAGTGGGAAGTTCTGTGCTGTGTCTGGTCCATCCCATGCCCCCAGTGTGACAGTAGCCACCCTAGGAGCCACATCCCTTCCTGTGCCTTCATCTGCCCCATCCAGTGTCTTCACGCCTTTGCAGTCCCAGACCCACTCCACTCTCGTCCTTCTCCTGCACAGACCAATGAGCCCCAGGTTTTGCCCCCTTCCCTCCCAGGCTGCCGCTTGGTGCCCTGATGGTTTTTGGTGCCCTTCCGGCAGCCGGAGGGTGCTGTGTGTGCTTGCTGACGGGTGAGTCACCCGGGAGCACCCATGGGCACCGAGGTGTTGCTATTCCCCTGCCCACCTTCCCCGTAAGGTACCCACCATGGTCCCTGACCCTCCTCGGGCACTGCGAGCCCGCCTGAAGGCAGGGAAAGGGAGGTGACCCCTCTGAGGGGGGCTACTTCCATTTTGCACCCCCTTGACAGCTTGGAAAAGTCTGTCTCAGGCTGAAGTTTCCTTATGCAGGAGATCACTGCAGAAATGAGCTGGCAGTGGGGAAAGTTTACTTTGAAAACCACTTTCAGACTTCACCTGAATGCAGGAAAAGCTCTTTTTCTGTTGCATTTTCAGGTGCTTTCCTGTAGTCTGGTAAGTCTAAGCTAGTTTTATTTTCAGTCCTTCTAGCCTGGGGATTTCCGGAGAGCTTAAATGAGGAAGGTGTCTGGAGCCAGATCCTAAAAAGGACGTAGGAACTAAAGTCCAGCACCAGCTGATGCCAGCCCTGGATCATGTCAAAAGGATCTCTATTTATTTTTTCTTTATGCCCAGACTTCCCTAGAAACTGGAGGAAAAGTAGAACTGAGGAGAGACTAAGAGTAAAAATACTGTCAGGGAAAATGTCTGTACAATCATGCTGGTTTTTGCAACACCCCGGGCACTGCTGCGACACATGCAGCAGACCTTGAACAAAAGAGGAAGAGTTCCTGCGGTGAGTTCTTTCTCCACTTCATTTAACCCATACTTTGCTGTTTGTTTTGATTCGCCTTGCCTCATGACAGCTCTCACTTTCCCCCTACGCTCTGCGACGTCCAAGGCATGACCTTGGCTACTCAGTCCCTTTTCCCAGCCTCTGTAAGCTCCTGATTACACCTGAAACCCTTACTCAGCTACTAACTCATCCCATTAGGGATGGAGCCTTTCCATACCTTCTTCTTTCTCCTAACAGCTTCTGCATCTTCTGCTTGGTGGAGGTTTGGATAACGTATAGCCCATAAGCTTGTCAACACTTACGCCTGGACGGGGAATTGCCCTGCCAGCCCACAGCCTGTTCCCTGCTGCTCTGGCTACTGAGGGCTCTGTGTTTTTTCCTCCTTTGTGGCGTGTGTGCATCTGTCATGCAACCAAATAGAGACCTCTTGGACATATGACAGCTGCCCATCAATACACCTGGAAGAGGTGGGGAAGGGTGCTGCGGTCCCATGCTAGGCACGTGCCTGGTTCTGCAGCGGGGAGGGACGTCGCATGCTGGCCCTGCACCTTGGCACATCAGGTCCATGAGCAAAAAACCTGTGGCCTCCAAAATTGTCATTGTTACCCCGTCTCTAATAGTATTTAGAGGGTGCTGTCACAATGCAAATTTAACCTCAAGGAATTTACAACAGATTCCTACAACTGCCCTGTTAGCACTTCTTTGTGATCCGTTCAACAAATTGACTTTTACACAGATAAAAATTGTTTTCTTTACTGTTCCTGAAGTGAAGAAAGCTTTCCATCACCTCCCCTGGCACTATTCTTTCCTGCTTGCTATCAACCCTACAACACCAGGGGGCATTCCGACTGCTGTTATCTCTGTACTAGCAGATTTCACATCTTCCACTGGAAGATCAAGATACTCCTCCACCGGGGATGCCTGCATTTATGTATGAATCTCTTGATTTCCTGTGGTTTTTTATTCTTTATTTCTGTCTGACATCACCATATTTCTTAGCGGAAACAGGCACAGTTCTCTCATTTACTGTAATGTTTCCTTAATAACTGTCCTTATCAGCATGACTACTTCCTTTTCCTTGATGCACATTCTCCGGCCCTCTAGACTTCTTGTATCTCCTACTCTATCTTATTTTTCGCTTCCTGTCTAGTAATAGTAGGCACAGAAAGCAAAGTTTTTTCAACTGTTGAAACTTGGAGCTGAATGGGAAGTTGCTCCGACGATAGGTTGTAGGCTGCAAGAACAATTCCCTGCCCAGATCTGTTTTGTATCAACTAGGGTCAGCTGGGCCAGATCCAGCCCCCAAAGGTCAGCCTTTCAGCTACATAGATTTCATGCCGTGAATGTCTCCCTAAGGTCTCACATCCCCAAATTGTCCTTATAGCACAAAGTCTTGAAACATTTGTTTGTTTTCACTGTGCAGCCAGGACTTTGCACTCCTTTTCCATGGCCAGAAAGCTCCACTGGACGTCACCTAAAATTTCTTCACTTTAAGCACCTTCCATATCCTGCAGTTGTAGCTGTGCTGACCTATTCCAGTATGAATTTCTCACAATCATTTGGTCTAGCAAAGAAAACCCATAGGCTTTCACTGCTCCCAGATGATCTTTGCAGTTTTAAATCTTCACTTGGTGTCATTACTCTTGGCAAACGTTTGCACTGCAGAGAAACTTGTCATCCTCCCTTGTAAGAAGTGTATAGGTAGATAAACGGATCTGGATCTCATCTCTCCATCCTGACCAGATACTTTTTTCTGAGACCTCTTTTTTCTTCTTTGGTTTCTGGGTCCAGGCCATCTCCATTGCACTGCAGCATCGTACACTCAGTGCTGATTAAAAGCAACAACAAAAATCAAAGCCTTTCTCTTGGTTTTTGTTCCAAAATTTCTCATGATATCTGAGTGACCAAAGAATTCGGTGGCCATAGCAAGACCTGGTACTCCCCACTGCATCCTTGGCCCATAGTAGGAGGACAGCTGGGAAAGGCAGGAGAACTGCTGAAGCACGGCTGCGTCTTGGGTTAAGGGAGTTCAGTATCATTCTCAGCTCTGCTGCCGCCTCCCTGGGTGGCTAACACCAAATCTGTACAAACGAGTGATTAAGAAAAACAGACAGTTACTGCCTATATCAAAATATGGCCACTTAATGAAGAAAAATGTGAAGAGATGTTACCTACTTGAGGAAATAGGATAGCGGGGCTCTAGCCCAGGAACAGAGCATAAACTTGGGCAAGCAATGTAAAGCCTTGTGATCAGAAAATCTGTTGTTTCTCAGCTCTTACATTGGCAAAATTAAAATTTTGCAGTTATTTTGAGACCTTCAGACAGGAATTCTGACTGAACAGCAAAATATTATTACTCACAAACCTTTTTTGCTAGGCAAAACTGGAACTAAGCTGTGGATACTGATACCAAGTGAGTATTTCAGAGGGAGGAGAAAGTATGTGGCTGGTTCACGGGGATAAGCAAGTGTCAAAATTTGGTTTTCCTTTAGCTAAGCACAAACCAAATTATCTCATAATGGCCCTGTTTTGTTTCCAGAACCTCCTGACTTTGCTTGAGCCTAAAATACCCTGAGAACAGCTTTTCTTGCTGCTTTTCGCTTCTGCTTTCGGTGGTAACTGGAAACCAGAAGCCCCAGCACACACGAAAACGGTGGTGACGAAAGAGAATTACATTTACTCCTTTGAACTACCAATGGGAAAAATAAGGCTAAAACTTCCCAGGTGGGTCTGAGCTTTCGGTGGAGCCCGGAGGGAGGAGGCTGGTGCCGCTGCAGTTGTTTCTGCCAGGGCACGGGGTGGGGGCCAGGTTATCTGCCTCCAGCCTGGCTGGGGGCTGCCCATCCACATGCAGCAACTGAATATGAATCGCTGACATTGGCTATGAATGGCTAAAACACAGCTTTGGAGCTTGTGGGAATTTCCCTTTCCCTGTTTCCCAGGTACACATGTCTTTCAGGGAGGAATTCCCAGGGAAATCCCTCCACCAGGACCTTGCCTTGGCTGTGGAGAGGGGGTTATTTGATCCCCCTTTGTTTTGGCAGAAGCCCTTTGTTTTGGAAGAAAACTGCTTGCTACCTCAGCCTGAGGCCTGCCAGGGTAAGCAGGGATTTGTGAGAGGTTTCCATGGCAGGAGAAGCGGGTGGTGCAATCCCAAACTCCCCTCAGACAGCCCTCTGTGATGGCAGGGAGAGCCCCGCAGCACCCCTGGCCCTGGCGGGAGCCCAGCCCAGCCGGCGGGTGAATTTTTGGTTCATCAGTTCCTGCCTTTCAAGGGAGCCCTCTGCCCTGGCAGCCACACCAGATGTGCCCCAAGGGCTTTACCCTCCGTCTCTCCAATGCTCCCCTGGCTGACAGCCCCCTGGCTCCTCTCCTGCACCCAGCCCTCGTGATGCCCAGGTGGGTTGCTCCAGCCTTTCCACTCCTGTTACCGGTCTAAGCAGTGTGTTGGGAAGGACACAATGTGGTTTCATCCTCTTTCCACACCACCACCTCAGAAACACAGGAATGTGCTTTAAATGGCTTTTGTGTTGCTCCAGGATTTACACTTAACCACATCCCAGTTAGATGCTTGGTGGGTGCTAACACGCTTGGACTGCCAAGAGAAAACAGAAACAGCACCAGAAAAACCCATAAAATTCTCTCAAACAGTCCAACAGCATGTTTTCTGAGAGACACCTGCCTCATGAACAGTGATGGAGGGTAGGGGAGGTATGTGGTTTGGGTTTCCTCTTCTGGGGAAAAACAGAGCAGCTACTGGGGCTGTCACCTGCGAGCTCCAGCCTTACCCAAAGCTCTGCTGATACCAACCTGGCAATAACGGCACATGCCGGGTTGTCATCCCTGGCACAGCAGATGCTCACCGATGCATTTCCCCAGGGTGCTGCAGGGCAGCGTCCTGCCCACCGAGCCTTGCAGTGGTTAAGTAGTGTTTGCAGGGGGCAATGAATCTTCTCTGCTCTCAGCTCCACCAAGAGTCAATTTCTGCTGAAATTGACCCAACCATGACTGAAAGGGTGGCTGAGGGGCTGGGGTTGGGATGCAGCCCCGGTGCAAGTCCCTGCTCTGCTGTAGGCTCCCAGGACACTGACTGGTTGCTCCTGCTGCCGATGCCTCAGTGCCCATCTACGTTCTCCTGGTCACAAAGCTGTTGTGAAGATGAAAACTTGGGAGGTTCTGCAGATAGACCCTCTGCCCTCTGGCTGAGAGATAGCAGTTAGAAACAAAAAGACTGCCATCTAGACCATGGCCTCTTCTTTCTGTCTATCTCACAGGGTCCAATGTAATCCAAACCCTCACTGTGTGATGTAGGACTGCAGGGTATATAAAAAAAAGACATGGCATTCAGAGTGTGGTACGAGAATGTGAAGTCTGTGACAAAGTACTTTTGCCCTTGGTTTCACCCTGGCACTGGGAGGACTCATTTTCAGCTGTAGAGAGGCCACCAGGCCCTGCCCATGCCTGCATTCATCCTTGACTCCCAGGAGGAGATGACCTGCCCTTAGCGAGGTGTGTCTTCTCCTGAGTTATTGTGGGAATCTGGGGCACGGGCATATGTAAAGGCAGCCAAAATATGTCCCTGCAAGCCCATGAAGATGATGTTGAAGATGATGTGCTGTGGGGACTGGAGAACCAGGGGACAAGTTTCAATGCCCCAACAGGTACTACTGTGCCTGCTGTGAGGCAGAGGGATGCCATCAATTTTGGGATGCCATCTCTGCTCCCGTAGCAAAGCACAACAAGCAGCAGCAGAGCAGAGAGCAAACAGAAACATGTGAGAAACAGACATTCTTGGCCTTGGAAACTTCTGTAATACTCCAAAGTAGTTTCGATAATTAACCCTTTTGTGGCTTTACAATTTTGCATCATGGGCCAGAAAACACCAACAATTTGCTCAACCCCTTTTTAAAATTCAGCTGGAACTGAAACTCCGTGCAGGTTGCCTGACAACAATGAATCATAGGGGTCATTTATACAGAAAAACAAGTTAATCGTGTTTGCAGCATGTAATGAGATATGCCTCCCACAGCTTCTCCAGGGAGTAGCTTAACACCCAGAATGACAAGCAAGTGACTTCCTTGCAGAAGACTTTTATTCTGTATAAAGTTAAATTTAATTTTTCTTGGCCTCTCCTCTTTTGACCTCTTTTCTTTCTTTTTTTTCTTTTGCTCTCCCTTTTTGCATAGAATAAAATTAAACCCAAGCCAGAGCGCAGGATGGAGATATGCCGGGGCAGCGCTGTGGTGATGGCTGACTGGTGAGAAGGCAACATGCTGCAGCCTGGGAGTGAGCCCAAACACTTTTATTCCTGAATGATGTGGCAAACGCCGCTCTGGGCACCTCAGTGTTATTATTCTGCTCCATCGACCAAGCTCAGGTTACTCGGCCATGCTCAGGAGCTGCAGAGGGTGCAATGGGACGTGATTATTTGCATTGCTCCCTTGGCAGACAGAGGCTCTCCAGCTGCGCAACTGCCTCTATCTCCATTTCAGCATGCTGGATTCTTGCCTTGAAACAAAGGTAAGCGTAGTATAATGTGGCTTGTTGCTTCTCCAAGAGGGAAAAGGGGGTGATGGCTGGAGCTGAAGAGGCCCATCAGCAGCCCAAGATAGAGTTTCTGCCCCACAGGGTTATTTATAGTCGGGGTAAATTAGAGGATCATTCTGGCACTGTGCAGAGAAGTAGTAACACAATATTTAAGCTCTTTCCTCCTCTCTCTGACTGACGTTTTTGCAGATCAAGTGGACTCCAGGAGCAGTGCTACCAAAGTCAGACTCATTCCTCCTGGTGCTGAGAGCAGTTTTGGGGAGTTAAAGCCTGAACCACATCCCTTATGCCTTGTGCAAACCCTGAGGAGACTCCAGCTCGGTTTGAAAACTTCTGTCGCCATCTAGTGATGTCCCTGCGAGAGCCACATTTTCGGGAGCTGCACGGCTGAGACCCAAAACGAGATAGGGAAAATAGAAAGACCAGCTGAAAGCTGCCAGCCCCCTCGGTGGGCTGGCAGGGTTTCCTTGCATTGTGCCAGCTCCCTGCTTTCCTCTGGGAATGCCATATGTCCAAAATATGGCTGGGCCTGCACAGCTGGCTGGGAGGGCACAGGGGTTACGTGCTACCAGTGGCTACTGTGTCTGGGCCCCACAGACGGCGCCTGCCACTTTGTCACTCTTGGCTCTCCTGGCAGCCATCAGCTGCCCTATGGACTCAGCAGCCAGTGCTCACCCGCTAAGGGACAGGATTTCAGCAATGCTGAATTTAAGTCCCCAGGCACAGTGTAAGCTCCCTTCAGTTTCACAGGTTAAGCTAGGGATATAAATGTCCTGGCAATCTGGTGTTACAAGCATTGTATAGGCAGTCCAGCTTCACTGCCACGAAACATAGGATAAACCTTTAAAGTCATCAGATGCAAGAATTAATGTGATGCAGAGAAGAAACATAAGCCATAGAGCACATAAATATCCCCTATGCAAAAGTAAACCCATTAAGCTGTCCATTAGAAAGCGGCAAGCACTTGTCAGTTCACCAGTGATGTAAATTTAATCCACTGTAGCTGAATTTTCTTAAACAGAAAACTTTTAAGAGACGATCTGAGATATTTGTACAGTAGGAGCAGGAGGATCCACATTCACAAGATATAAAAATAAAGTACATACACAAAAAGGTTAAATAGCACCATTGCTAGCTCACTGGCTCTGTCCTTCCATGCAGCTGGGCAGCAGCCACAGGTTGCCACCTCATCTGGCGTGGCTTGCCCAGGTGGAGTCATGCAAGTGTGACCCTGCTGTAAAGCTGGAACACGGAGCTCTTTGCCCTGCCCCAGGGACTAGTTCCCACCCCCGTGCAGAGTGCCTCCCCCTCTCATTGCTGCCTGGGACTAGATCTGACTTAAAAATGATCTCACAACAAAACTGAATAAATTTGGGAGTGAGTAGGCAGGGATGGGGAACTGGAGAGCTTCCTGCTGCGCTGCTGCTGAGCCTCTGATCCTGACCCTGCAGTCTCACTGTGCTCCAGAAGGACACCCTGACAACTGTGGCTTACTTTCCTTTCCATTTTAAAGCCAAATTCCATTTTCTTTTCATTCCAGTCTTCTTCCATTCCAGCCTCTTCCTTCTTCTACTTCCCTGTGGGGTACCCAAGCGCAGCTGTGGGCACTCGCTGGTGCTGGTGGCCGGATGGCACTGAGAGGTCTCCAGGCACGCTGGGAACATCCATGCCACTGATTCACCACACTGCTGTGCATTTGCACAGCAAATGCACCTTCCTCTGCAGTGCCTCTGCTGATACGCAGCATTTTTACTTCTCCCTTTGGTTCTTGGTCTCACTTTCATTCAAATGACTTTTCCCCTTTAATAACACCACCCAGAACTTCACCAGGCGTGACTCAGCCCCGGGTTGGTTCCCGGACTGGTTTCCTCTCTTCGTGGCACCGGAGGAAGCAGATATCCGCTCTCGCAGGCTGAGATCAGACCGGCCCCAGCACATTTCTGGTGGCTGGGGGCCCTCAGGACTCCACAGGCTTCACATCGGTGGCCTTGGAGAGGTCTGGGCTGGCCTTTCTCCTGTGCCTTGGACTGACCTGCTTTTGCCCGCTTTCCAGCTGTCCAGGCTGCGTCCAGCCTGTTTGCCCATGCCTCTGCCCTCTCCCTTGCCCTCCTCACCTCAGGGGGTTCCCAACTCCTCCATCCTTACACCATGTCCAGAATCGCATGGTTTCTGCTCTGCAAGTCCTTCTCTGCAGTCACCGTGCCAGGTGACAGCTCTCCTTGTTATACTCTCTGCTCTGAGCAGCTGCCTCATATTACCCAGAGATTTTGTGATTTTACCGATGTTGCTTCCCTGGCACCTGGCTGCCTCACCGTTTCTGGTGACGCTGGTTGGAAGTGCATGGGGAGAGGCCTAATCAGCATATGCCCATAAAACCACCCGAAGAAGAGAGGTTATACATTTGCTAGGTTTGTTTAATGACTTTTTTTAAAGAAAACTGTGTGTTTTACTAAGAAGGGACAAGGTTGGTAAAGCAATGCAATGAATGATGCACTTTAAATATTGGGAGGGGGGGAAATATAAAATACAATAAAAATTTTGTTTAATGGCTGAGGCTCAGAGGGTTTTTACTGGCACTTTACCCCAGAGTTGGAGCTGTTGCTCCTTCCTAATAGTATCAGCACTGGAAAGAACATTTATGGAATTGCATTTTATAATCAAATGGGAGGTAATGGGATTTTTTTCTTGCCTTGGGAGAATTCGCAAACTTTATGTTGAGGCTTTCTCGGTGAGGTCACTTGTGGTGGAAGGTAAGGGAACAAAAACATAAAAGCTGGGATAAAAATAAATAAACTGAGGAAAGCAACCTTTGAAAACAAGGAGATACAAAGATATAAAGAATTAAAAAAAAAAAGTTTATTCACTGTTATCAGAGCTGAACTGGTTTTATTTATTTGTGTTTTAATCTTGGTCAGAATTTTAAAACAAGGTCTTTGTGATTGTTCTTAGCTTGTGTCATCACTTCAAAGTAGTATGTTAGAAAATGAGTTCATGGCCAGAAAATGCCCAATAGGTGCAGGGGATTTCCAGTGCATTTCAAGCCAGCAGTGCAGAAGGATTGTAAAAAGGTAGCTTCACCCTAAAAAACCACAACCCATTTACCACCAAAATCTCTTTCTGAAATCTCTCAAAACACAAATGTTGACTGCCACTGTTTTGCCCAAAGAGATCAAAAGCTTGGACATGGTGTATTCATCCTGAAATACATGGGGAAAAACCCTGCAGACCAAGAATTATTCATGATCCCTTCTCCAACATTTGACAAATGACCTCAAGATATGAGAAAATATCTTTCTCCCACCAATTAGCTGCTGCTGGAGAATTTGTGATCAGAAAAAAATAATTTTCTGGGTCCTTCTTGAGTATTGATTCAGTTCTTGTTGGTAAGGAGACAACGGCTCTTCCCCTCCTGGCACTGAGAAACAGTCCAATTATTCTTTCTGCTTGTAGAAGGTCTGAGCTGTGCAGGCATCTCACCGGGTTGCAGTACCTTAGTACCTTCTTGTGCTGTGATGTAACTGGTTTTTACAGCTCATGCCCCAGGAGAGGATGGCAAGGCCAAAAAATAGCATAGGAAATCAGTCTGACTTCTCTCACTAGTGGCCCACACTGCGGTCCCTGCTCTGCACCCCTCCTGCAGCAGGACCGTGATGTGCAGCCTGGGCCACCCGCTCCGCAGGTGGGGGCCGGGAGGGTGGGCAACACCCGGGGACACTTCCTGGAGCCAAGCAGTTCTTCACAGGCAGAGAACACAAGGAAAAACGTTGCATCATTTGGGACTTTTGAGTTCTCAAAGAACTTCTCCAGTGTTCAGTAAGGAGACGATTTTAAACAGAGCACTTGTTCTCACACTCGAAGTTCTTTATGAAGGAAAAGTAGCGTACAGTGGGTTGTGAGCAAGCATGAAGACCTGCAAACTCCTATAAATGGAATTTGCTGAATGAAATGGTGTTCTGTAATGAACGCGTGCCAGTAAGGATAAATTAAGTCAATACCTGTGCTCATGGCTCAGATGGAAAGACAATATGTCCAGAAGGAATCAGAACTTACCCCATCCGGTCATTATTATCACTACCCAGCAGTATAAAGATCACCTGGCTTGCACAGCCACATGCAGTCTGCACAACACTCCTAACCTGTTGACATATTAAAGAGGAACTATGGATTTCCCAGAAGCCCATATCACTTCCTTGACAACGGTGCAAGGGCTTAAATATATATGCTGCATATCCTGCTATCTCCCCCCTTCATCTGCAGACAGGATCATGAAGGCTGAGCAGAGCCATTTTCTGCATCCAGCTTTGCTTTTGTTGGCAAAGGCTCCCTGTTCCAGGTGAAGAGAAATCATGCAGTAAGGAGAAAATTAGCTGCCTTCGCTCAAAAAACTTTATTAGCTTATAAAAAAATAGGCAGGCAGTTCCTCCCTGCCCAGTTACAATGCAGCTTCCTTCAGCCTGCACATTAAACAGTGTCCTTTGGCTGCTCTGCTTTGTATATACTACAGTCCTTATTAAATAACATTTGACTGAAAAGGATCTGGAAAATCAAATAGAGTTTACAACTAGTTGATAGGGATAGAGGAAACTACATAAAGATAAGTGCTTTCATGTTTCAATAGCAACAACAAGACCTATAAAAATAAGCATCAGCATACAATGTCATTTCCTTGAAGTATAAACCGCTGGTCCTGTCTTCTACAAGTCTGGAATTTGTATCTCAATAAAAGCTATTCACAAACCACTTATTTACCACTGGCACCTTAGCAAAAGCTTTACCTTGCAGTGGTTTCCAATGAAGACTCCTTAGTCACTTGCAGTTTTGTAAATTTTTTTCACTAGTAATATTTTTTGTAACTATGTTGGTTTACGGGCCAGTTTTCCTCTAAGACTGTCATTAGTATCTGATTTTAGAAGTGAGTCTTAAATCTGTGTAAGTTTTTACAAACTTTACCCTCCTGAACCTTTCAGATTGATGTTTCCTGGGGTTTGGGGGAAAGTGGTCAGTTTTTCGTAATTTCGGCAGAAATGGTTTACTTCTACCTAGGGCCAAGTGAAAATCATATGTTTCCCATTAAGATTTTTGTTTGGGCTTGAGGTGGGGATGAGCTGGCGCTGGGAGGACGGAAGGCTCTCCAGTGGTTTTTATGCTGGATCTTGTGGGGACAGAAAATTGACATTTTCTGCATAGGTGAGCTCACCATCTGGACAATCTGGGTTTGGGAGTTGGTTTTGCAAGGGTGCTTATGCGTCACTTCTGTATACATGCCTTTGCAAAGCTAAACACTGCTAGTGCTTTAATTAAAAAACCCTTACAAATCTCTAACTTGAATTAATTTATTTTGGAGCTAAAATAAAACTTAGTGTCTGCTGATCTAATATATACCAGCAAAAACTTTCTGTCTTGTGTGGCTATAGAGTGAAAGTCCTCAGACAGGGAAATTAGTTATTATATTTAAAGACATTTAAACCCTCCCCTAAAACACTTCATACAACTTTCCTTCCTCTTTAAATAACAGTATTTCTCTATGTTGTAGCAACACTAAACCTTGCAAATTACCCCAAATTCTGCAAGAACTTGGGTTTTTAGACTCCTTAACTCTTGGAGTAAGCAAACATTTATGAAGATTTTGCTTTTCCTTAAAAATAGCCTAGTCCCAATGGCTGCAAGATATGTCTGCTGCTGCGAAGTCTGCATGCCTTAAGCTGTCAGAGGCTGGAAAATAACCCCATCATCCCCATAGTTGTATTAGGAAACTTTGTGGTGTCTAATATAGTTTTAGGTGATGGGGGGAAGCAGGCCTGACTCCTGGTTTTGCAGTATCTCAGCCGACAGTTTTCCTGGCATCTCAGCCAGACCAATTTCCCCATTCACGGCTCCTCACTTCCACCTGCGTTTTGTGAATGCCAGTACATTTCCCCTATATTAAGGGCTGTCGTCCCTCTTCACACTCTGCTTGGGGATTTCTGAACATCTCTCCACTCTCACCTGGGCACTATCTCCCTCCCCTTCCTTGTCTCTTTTCCAAGCGCTGGTTTTGGAGGGCAGGAGAGCCGTTCCTCCAAACTCCCAGCTTTAGACAGGGGGTCTCCCTCGCTGGGGTGAGTTTGGGAGTGGTGGCAGCATGTGGCCGCCAGCAATGGTGCTGTGCTGTGGTGGTCACAGCAGCCCCGGAGGCCGTTCATGTCATGGGATGCGCAGCGTTAAAGAAGAAATGGGTTTTATAGAGAAACTGGGGGGGTTTGTTCCCTTATGCTGGGGATGTTCCTCACATGTTTAGGATGTTCCTCACATGTTTAGGATGTTTAGGGCCATGAAGATGATCAGGGAGCTGGAGCACCTCTCCTGTGAGGACAGGTGGAGAGAGCTGGAGTTGTTCAGCCTGGGGAAGAGAAGGCTGCGGGGAGACCTTATAGCGGCCTTCCAGTACCTGAAGGGGGCCTACAAGAAAGCTGGGGAGGGGCTGTTTGCAAGGGCATGTAGCGATAGGATGACGGGCAATGGTTTTAAACTGCAGCAGGGTAGGTTTAGATTAGACATTAGGAAGAAGTTCTTTACAATGAGGGTGGTGAGACACTGGAACTTGTTGCCCAGAGAGGTGGTGGAGGCCCCATCCCTGGAGACATTCAAGGCCAGGCTTGATGAGGCTCTGAGCAACCTGATCTAGTTGAAGATGTCCCTGCTCACTGCAGGGGGGTTGGACTAGGTGATCTTTAAAGGCCCTTCCGACCCAACACATTCTATGATTCTATTATTCTATGATTCTACGATCCCCGGGAGTGACCAGGGGGGCATCGCGCCATGGCGATGTCTGACCAGCTGCCGAGGCCGGCCCCGGCACACCAAAGGGGGCTGCAAATGCTGCAGCAGCCCGGCCAACCGGCTCCCCCCGTTCCCCCCCGGCAGCATCCCGGCGCGGGTCGGCGCTCCCCGCCGCCGCCGTCGGCAGGTGGCAGCGCATCCTCTGCCTTCGGGAGACGCTCCGCCCGCACCTCCCCGCCTCCGCCCCGGCCATCGGGCCGCCCCTCTGGGCAGGGGGGGTGCGGGGGGAGATGCCGCCCTGCCCTAACGAGCTGCGGTGGCCGGGAGGATGGCTTGGCTCCGGCTGGTTTTCTTCCAGGTGTGAGCGCAGGGTCTGGGCAGGGAGGGGAGGCACCGAAAATACACGGCTGGCCAAAGGCAAGAGTGTTTAATGTGCTGTCTGAAACGGGCCGAGGGAGATAAGTGACATATCTGATAGCATTTATGGACAAAGAGCCCCACACAGCACCCACCCTCCTTTTTATTAGCTGCATTTGCATGGCAGGAGACAGACAGCATTGGCTAAAGAACACACCAGGAGACAGGGATCTCCTGCCCACAGGTTTTCTGTTAATTTAATATGTGACCTTGGGTAAGTTATTTAAACTTCATATGCTAGCTCCTTGCTGAGTTACTCTGAGCACGCTGGACTTTTCTGTGGTATCCTCCCACCCATGCGAGCCTGAAGGCCATGGGATGTGGCGAGCTGGGGTTCCTCAAGGCTGTCTGCCACAGGAGCTCACTGGGATGGCCCCCACAACGCCAGCTTGACCAGTTCTGCATCACTTGGGGGTAGGTTTCTTCACTCCTTTCTTCTCTTACCCTCTTCCTCTCCAAGAAAGTGGCCATGGCAGCAGTGTGGAAGTTTTTCCGTGCCGAATAATCGGGGCTTTATGGGAAGTACAAAACGTCCTGCAGCTATGGAATAATTTGACTGACTCATAAGAGTTTATCATTAAAAAAAAAAAGGTGGTTTTCTTTTCTTTTCCAATTCTAATGTACATTTCTTCATATGGATCTGGTTTATCCGTATCTAAGCCCTCTTGGAAACCTGATATATGGTTGGCTTCAATGAAACCATGAGGCACAAGTCCCAGAGATAATGTGATATAAAAGCTCCTTTCTTTTGTTCATTTAAAAATTATCCTTAAATGTGTAACTTTTCCGTTTCATTGAGTTACACAGTTCCAGTGTTTCCCATTGCTCTGTCTCTGCCGCTGTCATCATTTTCATTTCCTGTCTTTCAGCTCCCACTATCTTTGCATCACTTCTTGTGAAAGATTGACCAGAACTGAACAAATTATTCTTGTCAGGGTGGACTTAGGACTTATCAAAGGTTTTCAAACACTTTTTCACTGACTTTAAGTGAGCTATGACTATTTGTAGTATACGAGGTTTCAAACTGTGAATATCACGACATTTTCATCAGTCTTGGGGAAAAATGCCAAACCCCATGAAGTCAAAGGACACTCTGCCAATAGCACAAAGAAGTTTATGTCAGGCTTTATGGGTGCAATTCCGCTCACAGCTGAATGTAGGTGTCTTAGTTTGTGAAACGAAGCCCTGCCATGTCCACGCTGCAGATTAAGAGGCAGATTTAAGAAGGACCATGCACCATAAGCATGTCATGACACCGCAGTCACTATCACGCTGTGAAGTGAGAATAGCCAGAGCTTTAGCAAGGGCAGGTTGACAGGCATCAAGTGCGGCAAATACGTGACTTCATCCCTCTTTGCCACATACAGTGGAAGTTCAAGTCCTGCTGTCATCGTGCTCTGTGAAGGGTGTCGACACCTGCCTTTAAAGAGCTGGCACAACTCGCAGACACAGGGTGACCACTGCAGATGGCGGCTTGAAGGCTCGACTCTGCGTAGCGTGGAGGGGCAGCGTCAATCAGCGCTGGAAAATTGGCACAGAAGATTTTTCTGACCTGGGGGGATCCAGCTTAGCAGTGTACTTGGTCTGGACAAGTGCAGGTGTCTAGACTTTGCGCTGTGCCTTTAGGAGTTCTGCTGGATCTAAGAATAATCTGGCATGTTTTTCAGGGGAGAAAATGACCAAGGTAAAGCTGTTCCTCTGACTGAAGGATATGAGAGGAGACACTTTTATAACCATCAGAGTAATCCTAAACAAATCCTGAAACTTAAATGGGAGTCATTTTAGCATATTTCCTGTAATTTGTAATATTTATTTTGATATACGTTCAGAAAGTTTATGTAATATTTTTCATGCATGAGCTACTTTTGGCAAAATATAGAGATGTTCACATGCGCAAAAATTTGCTATTATGATTGGCCAAGCTTTAATAAATGATTTGTAATACCAAATATTGGCCATGTGTTTGGAACAGGGATGTGCCAGGACCACATTACCCAGCGCTCCGGCATGGAAATATCTGCTTATTGCAGATGACCTGACCTCAGCTGGCCTTTGTGTGACCGCTGCAGAAATCGGTCTGACCTGTGGCCCTGCTTTCTACCCAGAAAGCTTTTGCAGACTATACAAGATGGCAGATTTAGGGGTCAGATTCCTCATGGATACCTTGTCTTATATCCCATGTCTGTCATTTTCCTGTGGCTATGCAAAAGCGTTGTATTCTGGCTTTGAATATTCTTTGCACAACGTGAAAAACACTGGCAAACAGGGCCAGAAATGGATCTCACTGTCAATCATATAATATCAGTGAAAATCTCTTTCATCAGACAGAGTAATTCTGAATTATGGTCTGCACCTGAATCCAGCTTGTTATGTCCACTAGCAAGAGTGATTCACTTCTGCAATTAATTGAAAATAGTGCAGGAAAAAAAAAATTAAAGCTGGAATTAGGTAAGAAACATTTAGAAATGTGAGTTGCTGTGGTACCTCCTTGTGTACCCATGAGAAAGCAGCGCCCTGTGGTAACTACATGTGAGTGAGAATTGCTTTGTATTAAGTGCACGCTTTCCCAAAGATGAAACTTTTCAAGTGAAAATGAAACTGAAATAGTTTTATTAAAATATGAAAGAAGGCATTACAATGCTTGATGTCCTCAATCTGCTGCGTGCCCTTCCTGCATGGGTCCCGCTCACCCCCTCAGTGGCTCTGCCTGGGAGGAAGACATCCCTTCCTCCTCACCTGGGGTCTGGGGCTCCCAGGCTTTGGTAGATCACTGGCTGATCTTTGCTCAAGCGATGTCCTGCTGGCCACCGCCTGTCTCAGTGCTGGTTACCCAGCCCCTGGGCAGACACAGACATCACTCACGTCACCCATGTTCTTCATACACCAGTCTCCTGACCCTGATCTTCTTGGCCCACAAAATGGAGAGGAAGGGTGTGAACCCCGTGCATGAGAAGTGGGGCACGCTCAGCTGCAGACCCCATGGGGAGGCTTCTGCCAGTGAGCACACACCTCTGTGCCAGCCCCGGCCTTCTCCTTCAGGGAGGTGTTTGAAATCTTGGCTGGCTTGAATGAAAGGATTTGCTGTCTTGCTGCAAGAAGGTCTCACCTGCAGAAGGTCTCCTTGGCCATCGCTGCTGAGTCCAGCGAGTGTGCTGTGCGTTAGCCAGTGCCCACACAACCCCAGGCCATGGGCAGGGGGTCGGCATGTGGCACAGCCAAGGACCCTGAAGCCTGCACCCATGCAGGCCAGCCAGCCCGCCTGCTCATCAGGATGCTCAGCTTGCAAGAAACCAGAGGCGCTGAACTACACCTGAACTAAGCCCTGTCTTCTAGGGCGCATCTATACACCAAGTAGACCAAATTGAGCTCAGATTAGAGTAGAAAGCGTATCGGCTTCCAAGTGATTTTAAATCACGCATTTGGCACATTGCAGAGTCGTGCATGACCCAAGCATTGCCTCCTTAGTCGGTGGTGGCCACTCCGGGCAGAGGGACTGGCTGGCAGATCCCCTCTCCGGGCAGTTACGTTATTTTCTAGCACCATCTAGTGTTAGAGAGGCCCATGTCACCTTAGGAGAATGTCCCACTATTACAGGTTTAAACAGTTATAAAAGCTTGCACTTGACCTTTACTCATTTTTTCCAGTCATTCCTTACCAGCATTGTTTCACGAAATGATGCACTGATATACGAACGAGCAATCCGTCCTGTCCCCGCAGGCACAGGGCTGCTGAAAAGCAGCAGAAAACCTCAGTTTATCATCAGCCCTCCACATGACTGGACAGGCTCTGAAAGAAACTGAACATTTTGTAAGAAAAAAAAAAAAGTTTGACAAAGCTGCTACTGATCTAATTTTGCTGCCTGTAATACGCAGGACAAGCCGGCTGTAAGCAGATATGAAAAAAAGAGAAAACATCAATTTTCTATTATTTATAGTGCGACTGTCACACAGAGAAAATGTGCCAGGATTTTCTTGGTGGTTGTTTCCCCTCTTGTTTTAAAACACGCAAATAGTAAACAGAGAACAGATAAGGCTCAGCCACAGCTGACGGGAATATATGAAAAGAAAAGCAGGACTGCATAGAGGCCCTGAGCACTCCTGTAACTGCAACTGAGTTTATAGGTTATGTTCAAGTCAAACAACCTTTAAGCTAAGCTTTAACATAGTTTTTTCTGTCAGTATATGTCAGAAAAACCAGGCCAACAGGTACCTTTCAGCAAAAGCTCAGACTTGGTACTGCTCTGCCTACTCCAAACATAGATGAAGAACAAACCTGTTTTTTTCCATCCAAGGGAGGGATGCAGATTTAGATGCCGTCTGAAGACGCCTATTGGAAGAAATATATAAGAGAGAACTGTGTCCTTGCTTGCTTAGTAGCACTCCTTGTGGCACAGCGCTCTAACCAAAGGTGCTCCAACACCTGACGTTGGAGGTGCTCAAGCTTTACTTGTCTTGGTAGACTCGTATCTTATTCCCTCAGACTTGGAGCAGAATTTGGTCTCTGGATTTCAAAAAGGTTTGGGAGAAGCTTGTCTTTTGTGCTTGTGCAGAGTTTTTTTCTGCAAAACACTTGCATTTCTGTTGTAGCTGTGTATTATTGTTAAACAGCAATTAACTGCCTGTTTTTCTGTGTATCCTTCCAGACCTCCTGGCATGCAACTTTTAGGTAGACTTCTGGGGAATTATTTCCAGTTCTCACCAACTGAGAGAAGAATTCACCCATTCTATGTAAGTATGTGTTGTAAATTGCTTGTGCAAGAACCAGTTGCAGAACGATAGAGAACACAATCAGAGAAGGGCGTTTGGCTGGATTTGGCATTGCGCTCATCTACCACCACTACACAGATGCTCCTCCAAATATAAAGACATCTGTAGGTAAGCGTGCAGTCATCTCCATGCTTTCCCATCTGAGTCCCAAGGGGACAAGGTTGTTAGAGACGCTTCCAGAAGGACAGAAATGATGGGAGTCCCAGTGCAAGTGACTCCTGCTCTGGGGAAGCCCTCGGGGCTATTGCAGCCAGCAGAGCAAGGGCTTTCCCTGGACGGGCTGTTGGCTTCTTTGGGTCTGCCCAAACCTCTGCTTGGAAATCCCAGAGGCTCTTTTTTTTTTTTTTTTTAAATCTTATTTCAAGTTTCATCAGGCACAGAAGATCCAGTCTCCCGGCTTCAGTTGAGTGGGCGAGCAGAATGGCACTCAGTTTGCACAGTGCTGATGCAAACATCAACCTCAAATAATTAGTGCATGTGGCCAGTTAATCATCTCGCTAACTCCAGGTGGAAACACGCCAAGACATTTCAGTAGTAGTGAGGCCATTGCATTTGCACTTTATTTGCATTGGATGTTTAAATATTTCTGTACCCCAGTCACAGTTTCCTCTACCAGTTCTTACAAGATTTGTACACGTTTTGGATAGAACTGAGGAGAAAATATTTTTAGTTAATATATAAATTCACAGCAGTTTTAGAGAAATTGAATCAATTTGGGTCAAGTTTGATAAATCATTTTGACAAAAAGTGGGGATAAGGCCTGGAAAACATCTTGACATTTTGTTTAAAAATGATATTTTCATTTTGAAATCAGGCTAGATTTAAAAATGAAAAAAATCAAATCAGCCCCAAACATTTCTTTCCGGTTGGCAGTTGAAAAAAAAAAAAATCTGTTTTTCACTCAGTTCTACTGGAGAGTTTGACAGTGCTTGGTGACCTGGTAAGCGTAGGAAAATAAATGCTTTTGGATTATTTGTGGTTAGCCCTATAATGGCTTCCCACTCAGGTCTGTCACAAAGGGTTTTGCAAGCAGGGGTCTTGTAACACACATTGTACCTCTGAATAAATTTTTATGCAGGTGACCGGCCCTTCCAGATTACTTTTGAGGACTGATAAATCACTGCAGCAAGAGGAGAATGTCTGTAAAACAAGATACAGGATTCCTTGTAGGTAACATCTCTGACAGTCTCTTGGCCAGGAAATTTCAGTGGCAGTGCTCATCAAATGACTCTCTGTTGCAGTTCTTACCTTGGGCTCAATATCATGCTGGTATCATCAATATCATAAAGAACACTGTGAATAAGTTTGTCAGGTCTTGCCCTTTCTTCACACCCAGGTGCCTTGCTGATACATAGCTGTCAAGTTTTCAATATGAGTACTGATCATGCTCATAACATGCTTGTAGCATATGGGATGGACAAAACGAGAAGGTAAAATGTATTTGACGTAGCGGTGTTGCACTACAGCACCCACAGACAGTCATTTCCTGTGCTCCCATTAGCATTGCTCATTACCATCCGATAGATGATACGCTGCTGTCAGTGCTCGGGCTTGTTTGTGTTTGCACAAGAGTGTGAGGTATACAAATACCCCCCCCCCCCCAACATACATACATATATATATTTAGTGTATGATAAATATTTAATTGTGAATAGATGCTCTGATCAGTTTAATTCATCCTCTGGTCGTGTTCTGACTTCTGTTTGCTTGTTCATTATTCATAAGCATTTGCTGAATAACACAGACAAACCATTTTCAGACTATGAGTTTTCTGGGAATGATTCACTTCAGCTATTCACTATTCATCTTTTATGGTAGAAGACTGGCTACTTAAACCACTCAGTGGTTTTCCCCTAATTCCTAACTGGGTATTTATAAACAGTAAAATAAAGACGGACAAATTGTGAATGCTTTTCTTTGATTGTGAAGATCCTTGTTTGCCTGCCTATGTGGGCATACATCCCAGGAGCAACCTTGCCCGGAAACGCGGGCATCCGTACAAACAAACAGAAATTTGGGCTTTGGGGAAAAGGTCTATGAACATAAAGGAACACAGCATGAGGGAGCCGTGTTTCAGGGCATGGACTTAACCACGTATGTGTTTTGGATGGGATCTAGCAGTTCTCATGTTTGTTTTACAAGGCAAAATAAAGCTGCTTGTTCTCATTTTCAAGGCTTCAGTCTACCTGCTGCCTTTTTGTGCTTAGTCACAGGGCTGTCTATTTGGGTGGCTCCTTCCTAGCAACCTGCATCCCTGGGTGGGGATGTGACGCCAACATTAAAAATCATAAAAAAGGGAGAGACAGAGAGATTTTCATCACTGAAGTTCATCTGGAAGACAGTCTTGCTACCCACTGAGCTGGAGAGGGGGGAGGCTGTCTTCCGGCATGCTTGTGTTTTGTCAGACAGGTCGGGATCTGTGTTTGGTTGGCTGCTGTGCCTCTACCAGGGGCTGAGAAGCAGGAGTTCTCGCCATTCAATGTGATCTGCAGCTCCAGCGCTGTCACCTAGGGACGATGCCGCAAAGGGTTGTCTACATGTAATTTTTCATGGAGTAGAAACTGCCTAGAATAACACTGCTTTTGCAACACCCTCTCTGATCTGATTCTGGGGACTATTTAGGTCCTAACGCTTGATGGTTTAGGGTGGACTCCATCTCTCCTATTGCTGGATTCCTTCTGTGTCTTAGAAGGGAATCTCAGAGAGTGATGGATCACCTCTGACGGTGACAATTTCCCTCTACGGACCACAGGGATCAGGGCTCAAATGCAGACATTGACATTTACCTATAGTTGCTGTTGTTGTTGCTCTTGCAACACACAGAAGTCCTTAATGATCTGTTGGTGTCTCTTGGAGGAGATTATTATTCACTTTGCTCGTACATAGAAGAGTGTGGGCACCTTTGAGAGGTTTCTACCAGGTTGGCTACAAGAATCCTGTCTAGTTTCACGTGATAATGAGGTGTTTTTGCAATCAGCTGGGAGTGATTCATGGAACTAAGGAAAGATGAAGTGAACGACTGCAATGAGCTGAGCTGATCTAGCTTTTATGAGTATTTTCCAAGCAGATGTTCTTCTGGGAATCATTTATGTACTGTCACCACTAGCACTGTGCTGCCCAGTCAGACCATACTGGAAGCCACTGGAGTGTGTGAAAACTCTGGGCATCTGGAGAATTTTAAAATAAAAACATCCAGCAAGTGTCTGGGGATTTTGTGATTTGCATTTATGCATGCAATTAAATTCTGCTTACGTGCTGGTTCTGGTGGCCATACCTTTTTTGTCTTGGGCATAGACAACAGAGAAATCCTGGGGCAGAGGATGATGGACTTACCTGCTGCCAGTTAAGATATTAATTTCCTGTAATTTATTTTGACTTGGTTCTATCTATGTATCTATTTCAAAGTTTATTGCAGAGGCCATCATCATCACAAATAAGCAGAAGGAGAAAGGGGAGTTGCCATGGTGATGTGCTGAGCAAGTAGTGTTTGATCTAATCAGTTTTTATTATTTCATAGAATCATAGAATCATAGAATCATAGAACCATAGGGTTGGAAGGGACCTCTGGAGATCATCTAGTCCAACCCCCCTGCCAGAGCAGGGTCACCTAGAGCAGGTTACACAGGAACACGTCCAGGCGGGTTTTGAATGTCTCCAGAGATGGAGACTCCACCACCTCTCTGGGCAGCCTGTTCCAGTGCTCTGCCACCCTCAGGGTAAAGAAGTTCCTCCTCATGTTTAGGTGGAACTTCTTATGCTCAAGTTTGTGCCCGTTGCCTCTTGTCCTGTCCCCGGGCACTACTGAAAAGAGCCTGGTCCCATCCTCCTGACACCCACCCTTTAAGTATTTATAAGTGTTGATAAGATCCCCCCTCAGCCGTCTTTTTTCCAGACTGAAGAGACCCAAATCCCTCAGCCTTTCCTCATAAGAGAGGTGTTCCAGTCCCCTAATCATCTTGGTAGCCCTCTGCTGCACCCTTTCCAGCAGTTCCCTGTCCTTCTGGAACCGGGGAGCCCAGAACTGGACACAGTACTCCAGGTGTGGCCTCACCAATGCAGAGTAGAGGGGGAGGATGACCTCCCTTGACCTGCTGGCCACACTCTTTTTGATGCACCCCAGGATGCCATTGGCCTTCTTGGCCACAAGGGCACATTGCTGGCTCATGGTCATCCTGTTGTCCACCAGGACTCCCAGATCTCTTTCCACAGAGCTGCTCTCCAGCAGGTCAGCCCCCAACCTGTACTGGTGCATGGGGTTGTTCCTCCCCAGGTGCAGCACCCTACACTTGCCCTTGTTGAATTTCATAAGGTTTCTCTCTGCCCAGATCTCCAACCTGTCTAGGTCTCTCTGTATGGCAGCACAGCCCTCAGGTGTGTCAGCCGCCCCCCCCAGCTTTGTGTCATCAGCAAACTTGCTGAGGGTGCACTCTATCCCCTCATCCAGGTCATTGATGAATATATTGAAGAGGACTGGACCCAGTACTGACCCCTGGGGAACACCACTCGTTACTGACCTCCAACTAGATTCTGTGCCCCTAATCACAACCCTCTGATCTCTATCTTTCAACCAGTTTTCTATCCACCTAACTGTCCATTCATCTAACCCACACTTCCTAAGCTTCCCTAGGAGGATGCTGTGGGAGACCGTGTCAAACGCCTTGCTTAAGTCAAGATAGACCACATCTACCGCCCCCCCCTCATCTATCCATCCAGTCATGCCATCGTAGAAGGCTATCAGATTAGTCAGACATGATTTCCCCTTGGTGAATCCATGCTGAGTACTTCTGATAGCTTTCTTTTCCTCCACGTGCCTTGAGATGACGCCCAGAACGAGCTGTTCCATCATCTTTCCAGGGATGGAGGTGAGGCTGACCGGCCTGTAGTTCCCTGGCTCCTCCTTCTTGCCTTTTTTGAAGACTGGAGTGACATTAGCTTTCTTCCAGTCCTCAGGCACCTCGCCTGTTCTCCAGGACCTTTCAAAGATGATGGAGAGCGGCCCAGCAATGACTTCTGCCAGCTCCCTCAGCACTCTCGGGTGCATCCCATCGGGGCCCATGGACTTGTGAATATCTAAATGATCTAATTGATCCCTCACTCGCTCCTCCTCAACCCAAGGGAAGTCTTCTTCTTTCCCTGTTACTTTATTCAATGCCTGGGACTTCTGAGGGCTGGGCCGAGCAGAAAAGACCGAAGCAAAGAAGGCATTCAGTAACTCTGCCTTCTCCGCATCCTCCGTCACCATGACTCCTGTCTCATTCAACAAATTTCGAGCATTTCTAGGTCTGCAATTTAATAATGAAATAGTGAGTTGGACTGTGGATCCTGTTGAGTAGGCTTTGCTACTGACACAGAGGGAAATCAACCCCGACCTTGGAGAAAGCAGTAACTTAAACCCACTTCAGATAGCACCTTGCTCCTCCCAGAACTGCAAGTCAGTCTCTTCCTCCCTTACTTGATTTTTTTTTCACTGGCATATGTTAATGTGTTTTATAAAGGTGGTCATTCAAAGACGGTGATATGGAGACAGAGAGAGGCAAAGTACCCATAAAGCATTCATTGTGTTTCTTTGTGCAATGCCCTGCACTGTGTTGCACTGGAGACTGAGAGGACTTCTGTGCTTTGGGAGAAGCCATCACCTGAGTGTTGCAGTGGGTCAGAGCCACAATTACAAGGTTACGGTAGAACAAGGCAAGGGACCTGTGCTTGCAATTCCTTTCTCAAAATGGTATCAGCACATTCAGGGCATTAGAGGAGAAGGGGAAGGGCTGCTGTAAACACAAGGAAAGAGATATGAGTGGAAATGTAGTAGGTTTTACAAAACACAACAGAGTACAGCAACCATCAGGAAGCATCCCTAAATTGTGGGAAGAAAGACAAACCTTTACCTTCCAGGACAAGGAATAAATGTAACACCTTTGATAAAATGTCTCAAAGCGTGGGGATGGAGCAGTGCTGGGGGTGTCAGCCAAGGTGTCCTTATTCTTTATTGGTTGTGGCTCCTGAGTCGTTCTCCTGACAAGCGGAGAAGGGACATATTGGTCCACTGAAGTGGGGATTTTGTGCATACAAAAATCTTTCTCTGCCTTTACCAATTAAAGAGAAGCTGGGACACTGAAAAACCCCGAACATTTCTTTAGCTTAGGATGAATGTCAGAAGTTTTGAACAAGGTAGGCTGCTGGGCTGTGCTGCCCAAGGGCTGAGAGAGGTGAGGGTGGGGTGTGCTGCGTCTCCTCTGCAGGCTGTCATTATGGTGGGTCCAACAACACTGTAACTCTACGTCCGAAGTCTTCAGATGAGAACACTTATTCCTCTACAGATGCGTCGGTGAAAAGTGTGACTGAGCTGGCCAGCGAGTGTGCCAGAGAGCTATACGGGATTCGGCTTACTTGTGTGATGAGGTACAAGTTTCCATTTTCTCCATGCGATGTCTGTAAACCCGTGACCTTGCTAAAGAAGTAAAATAAATAAATAAATAAAACAAGGCTTCATTTTGTGTCCATGTGAGATTACTTCAACAGATAGTTTTCAACCACAGTCAACAAAGTACCTTATGTTTATCAAGGCACATTTTCCATTATATATAAAGACTTTTTTTTTTTTTTTTTTTAAATGTGAAAGGTCATTTTGAGAGCCCACAATACCACCCTGTTACATAGGTCCAACAGAATTTCTGGAAATGTTTAATTTGTGTTCTGTGTTGAAAGCTCTCTCAAAATGTGCATCATTTAATCTATTTATAGAACCCCTCACTGCTCCTAAATATACTCTCATTCTATCTCTCAGCTATGAAAGCCTTATGTTCTTTTATCATCAGCTTTTAGTACTTCACTGTGAGCATTAAGGGGTAGTCAAACTTCTTCAAACCAAAGGAGAATGTCTGAGATTTTATGTCTTCTCTCTTTAATTTCATTTTTTTTGTCTTAATCTAAAAAAGCTTTCTTGAGGACTTGCAAAAACAGAAGGTTAAAAAAAAAAAAGAAAAGAAAAAGACTAGGCACGCTAAACTAAAAGACTCTCTTAATACCCATCACTTTCAGACTACTCTGGTACAGAGAGTGTGATCCAACAACACCTTCAGTAGTACCTGAGCAGCCTCCTTGAGAAGGTAGACTTGCTTAAGCATGTGCGAGGGCAGAATTGGGCCTGTGGCTTGTTCTCAGCTACAGGCTCGACTCTGCTGTGGTGAGGTCAGGCCATAAAGAGAGGTAAGGAAAGGTTGCAGAACTGGGCTCTCGACTATGCTGGGCGTACTTCAAGAATTTAATTTGGCCATGGAAATATTCCCAGCACAGCAGTATTCCCCCTCATTAAAGGAGGGAATATCACTGTAGCCCATAACCTCTGTAGGGGAGGAATTAACTTTAAACTGAACACTGCATTTGGATAGGAAATGAGCTTAGTGGGGTCTGCATGTGAAGGAACGCGTGTGCTTTGATACAAATACTCTTTCAAGTTTCAACCTATGCACAGAGTAACAATGGTCAAACACAGACCAGGAGTTAATTACTGTGAAGTGGTTTCCAGTTAAAAAATATTCTTGTTAGTTTATCATTCCTTCTCTGGGTGCTCTCTGTGTCATATAATTTTGTTGATTACTAAAATAATTACTGAAATGAACCATGGAGGTTATTTTTCCAGATGGAGAGTGTGAGAGAGGACCTTTCAAGCTGCTTTGCATCGCTCATGAGCAGGTTCATCCACGCAAAGCCACGTTTTGACCCACAGCCACACTGGTCTGCACGAACCTCCCAGTGTGGGCAATCGTAAGCACAGCTGCGGCAAAGCTTCTATGGTCTTGCTGTGCAGGACTGCAGGGTTTGGGGGGTCTGGGGGGACTTACATTCAGAAGTTAAGCAAGGCTTTATTTTGTTCTACCTTGCCTCTGGTTTCTTTTTCTTGCTTTCGTTCATGGTAAGAAAAATAAAATAAAAACTTAGTATTTGGTTATACCTTCAGGTTGGTTTTAATCCTAATAGAAGTACAAATAAAAAGTTGAAGTTTAAAATTTAATCTCTTTTTTGATCACTTATTCTTGCATGGTAACTTTGCAGAATGTACTCCAATGCTCTAATGTTGTCAAGCAAACATGCTTCTCCTGAATAATTTATTTGAGAAAACTGAAGTAACATTTTCTAATATTTGGTCTGTAATATTGGACCTCTGTGGTGAAGGGATAAATTGGAGTCCTGAAAATGTTCTTTCAGCACTCACACAGCTTACTGGAACTGCAAGTACAATTTCTGCCAGTTAATACAGATGAAGCATAACATTTTTATGACATTCCCAGTCGTTTAATATGTTTTCTTAGTAACTGAAATGTAGCTCATCTGCTAAATGAACCAAGACTTAGCTGAATCTTCTCTGGAGTGTTTCTAAGTCCAGATCCCTCTTTTCTTCGGAGATTTCATGAGCCTTAAGAAGTTCCAAATTCTCATCAGGTCTTTCATAGCAAAACGCGTCCAACTTTGATTTTACATATGTATAAAACATGACTATTTTCAATTTCTGACTGAAGCATTTCCAATTACATACTTGGTTTGATTAGATGAAATTTTGCCTTTTTGCTGAAGAATGTAGTCTGGATATATGTGTAAGACAGAGTGTGTGTCACCCTGTTTTTCTCAGCTTTTTTTTCATGATTTTTCATCATTGCTAGAGAGGATTCAGAAAAAAGAGAAAAGATGTTTGCTGTTTCAAGGTGGCGTTTCTAATCAAGCACTGTACATGCTCAGTTTGTTTATACTGAGGGATTTTTATTGCCATTTTAGCAGCTTTGGTGTAAGTTCAATGCCTGTAAAGGCATCCTTTTTCAGTTGAAGCATCAGGATTTGTGGTCCATGTTCTGGCAGAAATCACTGCACTCCAAGAGTTCCTGCAGCATCCCGCCTACACACAGTCTAGTAAGATGAGTGTATTTCTTTAAATTTCATTATAATTTTATAGCTAGAACCAGTCTCAGTTTGTTTGGGTTATTTCTATCCTTGACAGAAATAAGGTGCTTTACCTGTTGTGCCAGAGTTTTTACTTCTGGCAGCACCTCTGCTGCAAGCTGCAGTTTATTGGCAGAGCCATTTTAAACTCCCTGCTTCAGCAGAAGTTATCAGCTCAGTGCCTTGATGCTGACCATGTCACCTTCTTGGTCACCTTTCCCAACGACTGAATTTTCATTTTTCTCTTTCATTTTACTTCTTTGCTTTCCTCGACTTCTGCAGTCATTAGTTTTGCTATTTTCATCATATTTGCTCAATCTTCTGTTGGGTTATTCCAAATATACCAATAACTTAAAGAATCGTTGATTTTAAAAAGACATAGTTAAGCCTTTCCTTTCACTCCTCCAATATGACTTTCCATGAGCAACTTGTCTTGCAAGAATGTAGTGAACGCTCATAATGGAAAAATATTGAGTGTGCAATACATTACAATGAAATTAGACTTTCCTTCATCCCTATTCTGGTATCATCCTGAGCAATGGTTGCTGAAGTGGCAACTTTGCCTCTTGTGCTTTCTGCTTTAATGTAATTTTGACCTCTGGTTTTCCAGAATGCAGTCCAAAATTTTGCAGCATTTTGAACCTCATAGTAGTTTAAATAATCTTCTGGTTTCAGAGATGAAATCTGGGCAAGCATCCCATGAGGTAGTGTTATCAAGTATTACAACAGCCGACTTATTTTTGAACATGAGTGCAGAATAGCTTATTCTATTAAAATTCTGCACCGGGGCTTCAGTGATACTGTGCATTTGTTGTCATACTGTATTGTCCTTATCCTGCATTTCCTTCATACTGAAAAAGAAAATGCAGCATAGCTCTGAGGGCAACGTACCTCACAGTTTTACCTCTGCTTCTTCTGGTTAACAAAGAGGTTCCATTTATACATTGCTGTTTGAAAAACCCTCGCATGAGATTCTCCCGGTTTTTCTCCACCACCAAGATCCAGTTGCCTAAATGTACTGCAGAGGAAATTTAATTTCAGAAAGGGACCGAAACCAGTCATACAGTCCTGGAGAGTGTTCCCAGAAATGAATTAAGTAGGAAGATGGTTTTGTAAGGTGTAGATAGCAAATCTGAGGAGCAGGTTAGGGAGGGATGATCATGTGTCTTTACCAGCTGTGTGAGCTGTTGAGGTGTGGGGAGAGGACCCGTTCTCAGCTGCCCTGTCCCTGCATGGCTGAGGAAGAGGTCACTGGCGCTGAGCCAAGGTCCGTCACTCTGCAGAGCAAGTCCAGGCAGTTACCTGAAGTGCTGCACACAGCCCTGCTTCCCCATCCCCACCCTGCTACTTTTTCTTAGAAGCTGATTATAAAAAGTTAGTGTATTTTATCTGGACATTCATCTCTGTATTGTTCAGGTCAGTAAATAGGACACAATTACCATCAGATTCCACTCCAGTGCTGATAAAAGCAACACAAACAACTCTCCAATTCCTGTTTGGTTCCTGTTTAATCCTGTTTAATTACTTTTAGCTGCCTCAGGGCCCAGGAGAAGTACCTTCCATCCCCTACCTAGTGTTGCTCCAAAGTCAGGCCAGAGCTGCTGGAAGGTGACCTGGACATCTGGATCAGTCTGATGTGCTTCCCCAGAGGAGAGGTGAAGTGCAACACTGAAAGCATGGTCACTGCATGGGTCACAGCTGTGTGAAAGTCCTTGTCCTCATGCCATCCTTGCAGAAACTGGCCATCCAAGCCAAGTTGCTTAGGAAAAGAGCATGTCAGCAATGGATTTAGTTGCACCAATACCCCAGGAAGCACTGAAGAGCAGAAACACCAAACGCTCACAGGAAACATCATCTCCATCACTGTGTTTGTGCAGAGCATGCCATATTGCCAGAAAGTGAATGTCCTATTTTTTTCTTTAAAACCTTTTTTACAAATTCATTTCTTATAGTTAAAACCTGATCATTCCTCACCTCACTGAACAGCTACTGCATTTTCACACTCTGACTGGCTGGCAAAGACCAACGGGATGAGGACATTGCAGACACGTGTTTGTCTACATGAAGATTTATTTGCGCTCCTGTCCACATGATTCATGCTTGCTCCGGGAGAGAAGCTGTAGGTGAGAAGGGATGCTAAGCTACCATGATTTTCCATGCCTTCATATACAAGAAAATATCTCTTCTATCCTTTTATTTATTTTTTTGTCCCATTCAGTGGTGATGTGGAGTATTGCTAGAACAATAGTCAGTCTAATCCAGACAGTTGTTTCATTGTAAATCACCAGGGTGCAGATTTTACAGTTCAGGTATTATTGCTTTTGTTCTGTTTCTTCACTTTCCAGGCTTAAAATTGGCCAACACAAGCTTTCAGGAAATGAATAAAAAATTAAACGGCTCAGAACTGGGACATGGTTTGCTAAGTATCAGCCTGGGGAGGTGTTCTGTAACTCTGCGGTAAACCCCAATGTATATAATCACAAGGGAAAAGCCGACAGACCTTTAGCAGTAGCTTTGCAGTAATAAAGTATTATTATTAACAGATCCTTTCATCCAGGGATCTCAAAGCACTCTAGGAATATTCCTTTACAGGGAAATGCACAGGGGTAAGGCAAACGATTTAATCTTCTTTATTCCTTGTCATATCAAGAGAGCACCCTCTTCTCAGCATGTGCTGTGTGAGGGACTCATGCTTAGGGATGTTGCCATGGCAGAAGAGTTGGGAAGGCATGATCTAGTGTGAAGATAAAGGACCAGATGAGACATGCACGTGATGGTAAGTTTCTCTGGGAAAGCAGCTCAATGATGAGCTTCTCACAGACCCTGACAATGTCCTGAACAACATCAGGAACTCAAAGCATTCAAGAATATCTTCCCCTTCTTTCCACAACATGCTCTATGCATTCTTATCTGTTCCATGGGGACAGGCTGCAACGGTGCTCTGTGACTTGTGAGGGACAGTTTGCTATGGACACATTCAACACCATGAACCTGGGGCTGGCAGAGCTGCTCATCTGCTATCTCCCTCTCTACAGAGACCCAGATAGAGGACCTGGTGACAGCAGGCATTTGAAGAAACTCCACTAATCCTTGCATGGAAAATGCTAGGCTGGTCATGAAGCTTTGTTTTCCTCTTCTTGGCTGAGACTTAAAAAAATGCAATGCTTTTATTTACTGACTTAATCCCTGGCCAGCCTCCAGGGAACTCGAGCTGCAAAGCCACAGGGGCTGCCTGTGCTCAGACTGTTTGGGTGAATTTAACGGACTGGGCTTTCAGAGCAAGCCCCGGGCTAGTTCAGGTCGCACTCGACTGGCACGAGCCTTTCTCCCATATATCCTTTCCTTCCCTTTTTTGCTGCACAAATATACCTCTTGTGGCTGTGTGCAATGCTCAAACAGCAGCCAGCAGCCAGCCCAGGGTGGCCTCAGGCAACATTTCCCTTCCTTCTCTTTGCTTACCCCTTCATTCAACAGGTTTATTTATTAGATGACATACCCGCTATGCAGCATTTCACCATTTAGTCTAGGAAGGATTTTATTAATTTCTGACTCCCTTCTATCTTGCTCAGCAGCTGTTTGTTTAACATGGACTCGAAAGGCTGCACACACAGCTTGCTGGACAATGAAGTTAGTCTTTTAAAGGATCTGTTTGTAAAATATGGTACACCTGCTAATGAATTTAGGGACCTTTTTGTGGCACTAAAGTAAGCCTGGCAGCAAAGATGCAGGACTGATGGATGACTATGAAAAAAGGCACAACAGGGGGTACCCCTCGCACAGCTACCTGGGCACAGAGCTCCTGACCATGGCGCGTGTCCCAGTGCTTCCCCTGGATAAGGCAGGGATGGCTGTGCATGTGCTCTTAAAGCTTTCATTTGCATGTCATAGCTCCTTGAACATCTCTGATGTGCCAAAATTGTCACCCTGTGGTGTGAACATACCTTAATAGAGCCCAGCACTGGCTGGCTCCCATGGGCTGTTTGCCAAGGTGGCTGCCAGCCACTAAAAACGTCACGCGTGCCTTGGTGAGTTGGTCATAGCCACACCATGCAATCCTGGCAGGAGAGGCACTTGATCTGCTGAAGGACTACAAAGTGACCAAGACTGCCTTAATCTAAGAAAATACAACTGATGGCAGGGTCAGGAATTCGTATCACACTCCTGAGAACGCCACTTTCTCCATATGGCATGGATGAGCTAAGAGATCAGGTCATACCCAGGGCATCATCTCAGCTCTGCAAAAGCGTTCAAACGTGGGTTTGGATCAGATTTAGTGCAAACTGAACATCTGTCTGAACAGCAAAGTTCACCAGCCCCAAAGTCTCTGTGTTCCCCACCCCCTCCCCACAAAATGAATCTTATTGTAGGGAGAATATATGAGCAAATAATTCATTTTGGAGTCTGTGGGTGGCCCCTGAGGTGAACTGGAGCACTGAGTTTTACATACGCACACCCCCACACAAACCCTGTCTTTGCTTCAAATCAGCATCAGGGAGCCTACGCACACCTCTCCTGAGGCCTTTGTACAAGACCTTTATCCTTCTACCAACGGGGAAGCCAAACCCCCAGGGTGAAAGACAAGTTGAAAGCTAAGATCTGAATGATCTGGCATAAATCGGAGCTATTGCAAGATTTTCCAAGATGAGCCCACTGAGGGACTGGAGAGCTCATGAATGTTTAATGGTTTAAAAAAGAGAATGGGCCTTAATCTAGACCATGTGCTGAGATGAGCTGCTGAGCATGGAGGTAGAGTATGGCAAACCCACCCTGACCACAGCAACTGCCCTCTTCACATCTGGATGACTCGGAAATGGCATCTGTCTTCCTCCATTCCTTGTCCTTAAAATAGCGAAGCACTGAGCCAAGCTTCCTTTTTGTGGTCGGACCCCCCTACATGGGGTGAATTTTGCACCCCAGGGATGCTCAAGGGTGTGCTTGGAGACTCCTCTGAATGGAGTGGTGTTTGGGGAGTGGGATGGGGAAAGGCAAACCCTGCACTGCCCTTGAGCCAGGCCAGGCATGCAGGCTCCTCCAGCTCTTGCAGAGGATGCTCAGGAAAAGCATCTTGAGGCATTGCTGAAATTAGTCCTGCAAGACAGGGCTGCAAGCAGGGCTTCAGACCCTGCAGCTGCAGCAGAAGGAGCATCTGTGGTGGGCTTGTTGAAGACACACAGCAGTACTGTGGCTCTGGTGATGAAGAGACAAGTCTGGCTGTTAACTGCGAAGGCTGTCAGACCCCAGGAAGCAGAAAAGGGGAGGAAGAAAGGAAAAATTAGTCACAGGTAGAAAAGTAGGAACAGACCAGTAGAAGAGGACTTCCTAGGGGTGTGGGACCTGCTTATGTCCCTATAGCTCTCCGCTCTCTCCATCCTTGCGCTTCTGTGTCTAGCCATAGAGGAAGTAGAAAGAAACCATTGCATGACTTTGACCCAGAAATACCTTTTGATTATCTGAAATGGGATGCTTTCTCAGCATAAACACTGTGAATTATATCTGTATGCCTGGTCTGAGAGAGTTGCTTGCACAGCTTTGCTGGGCTCCGAAGTCCTCTTCTGAACCAGAGCAGGTACAAGATTTTAGAGAGAAAACAGATCCCAGTAAGGGCCCAAGCCCAGCCCAGTGGGATTGTCTGAAGGGAAAAACACAGCCTTGGAGAACCACAATTCCTTTGCTCATACTGCTAAGAAATAAGAAATTTATTAATTTAAGGAAGTCTGTTCAACCCTGACTGGCCAGCGCTAACCTCAGCACTGCTGAGGCATGGATTTAGGTGGAGGCTTAGTGTGGAAGCTGGAAGATCTCACAACTCATAAACCATCTTCAACATCATCCTTAGGACACGTCATTCACTTTTAGATAACAACATGCTCTGGTTTGATTTAGTTTTTCAAGCCTCTGTAACGAGAAGCAGATCCATGTCACTGGCCTCGGGGTGCCAATGGCTAGCTAAGGGGACTGAGGCAGTTTCCGTCACCCCCCTTCACCATCAGTACATGAGGCAGACACTCACAAACACAACTCCTTCCAACAGAGTTGTCTAAATGAGGTGGGTGGACAATCTCTGGAGCCATGTGATCATCTTCTCTGCCACAGGAGCCACGGCAGCTACATCTCTGACTCTTCAGGCCTGGGTGGGATGACCCCCCAGCCTGCTCGCATGGCACAGCCTGACCCCTCAACATGTGCTGCAGCTGAACAGATGGTACCAGCTGCTTACAGATGGTACCAGCCCCACTGCACAGCCGCGCATGGAAAATACTGAAGCCCCACCCTGGGGACCAGGATGAACCCTGCAGTGCGGAGGAACAAGGTGTTACATGCCCTGCAACACCCTCATGGGGCCAGAGCATCATGGAGGGTGGTGGGGACGAAACCGTGAAGGATAAGATTTGCAAGAATCCCAATTAAGAGAGTCAGCACCAGAAGGTGCCAAAAAAGCCTGTCGCTGCAGAGCCCCTCTCACTGCCATGTGGGGTGCCTGGGGCTGCCGTGTCAGGGTGGCTCCTGGGGATGGGGACCATAAGAACACTGTCTTTTCCTGCCTGGACACTTTTAACTTCTGACCTGTATCAGCTGTCGGATTAGAAGGGGTTTAGTCACATCAGTCTGAGTTGGAATTAAAGCCAAGCTCCAGGGGCGAAAGGGCAGAGCCTTAAAGGGATCACCTTAATTGACAGGGCCTCTTAATCCTCCTGTTCTTGTACATTAATCCAAATATCTCCAGTTCTTCTTCTTAACCTGTTTTCATAAAGTAAAGAGAATTATACTTAATGTAACAAAGCTGAGTGTAGGAGGAGAGCCTGACCTTAGCCCTCCTGAAGAAGGGGTTTGAGGCTGTTGTGAATGCTGCTCTTTATCCTGGTCACTCCCCAGCCCTTCCCCAGCAGTTTGGGAGCTGGAAATGATCAGGCAGCTCCTCCTCAGCTGAGCTGTGGCAGTGATGCTGTGCAGGACGAGGCTGTTGTTTGATGTTCTGTTTGCAGTTTACATTTATAATGGCAGCGCTCTGATAACCCGGGTACTTGAAACAAGCCCAAGCAGAGAGGAGCTTGGAGCACACCACATCCATCACCTGACGAGCATGATCAGCGGGGCTCTGCTGCTTGAAGCATCCCTCTCTATGGTAGTAGCCAGCGTGCACGACCTGGAGGCTCTGCTGCCCACCTCCGAGGGCACGTGAAGGGCTGAACAGAGCTATATGTGCCCTTTGAATTGGGGAAGCGCTGGGATTGCTTTCTTAATGCCTGGTGCACAGAATATTCCAGGCTCTTTGACCACCAGCCCAATAGCTTTCCAGGCTATCAGCTAAAAAGCAGTTGGATTTTCAATATTTTAATTCACATAAGGAATTATGGGCAGTAGCCATTTATATCAAATCACTTTTTGGTAGCAAAGTGTTGATGTGCAGAATCAGTCCTTTCTGAAATGCCTTTTTACAGTAAGATTCCTTGGAGGCTGATCTCCAGCACAGGAGGTGTAACTGAGATCACAAACACCAAATGCACTCTGTGGGCAATGGGAAAGCTAACTGGTAACCTGGTAAAGTTAATTACAAGCTGTTAAACTAAGATGTTAACAGCTAAGCTAAGTTGTTAAACTCTCAAGGGCATGGATTGCGCCTTCGTATGCTATGGTGGTGCAGCTATGCACTGCGAGCAGGGGTTCTCAGCTCTACTGAGGGGGATGAAGAAGACGTTCAGCTCTTGAACCATGGGTAGGAGGGAGAAATCCCACACTTGGTTACATGAATGTCAAAACTCTGACGTTAACGGAGTTTCAGGTGTTGGAGACAGTGCCTGTGGTGCCAACCTTGGGGATCACACTGGCCCTGGATGGTTTCAGTAGTCATCGCTTCTCACTGCCATGCAGAGCCAGCCTAATGGGAAAAAACCCTCCCTAGCATTGCCCTCCTGCCATCTATGTGTGTTGTGCTTTGTAGCTACGCTGGCTTGTTCTGTTGGTGAGAAACTTACCCTGCAAACAAAGTTCCTTTCCAAATACATGTAAGGCATCTATTTTTCTGCTGGCATAGTGGTGAAAGCCACAGAAAATTGTGGAAAGAATGAAGTTTCCAGGGGCAAATTTATTTTGTCTCATTCTCAGCCTGCTTAAAGTTCAACTCAGACATTTCAGGAGCCAGATTTGTACCAAAGGGAAGCAGTCTAAGAAACAGTTGTGGATAAATGAAATCTGAAGGCTATTCAAAAATAAGGACAAAAAAAAAGCTTTTGAGTGGGCTGAAGGAAAACAAACACAGATCCCATGAGGAGAAGGAGGAGAGAAGAAAAACTCCAATTAAAAAAAAAGAAGTGGATGTTGAAACAGAGGTCAATAATATTTTCCTGCTAGCTTTGCTGGGCCAGGATTTTATCCACGGTTTCTAATCATGGTGATGGGCTCTTCCTTCCAAAGTTGTTCCTCCATCTCATGATTCATCACATCTCCTGTCTGGACATGTGGTAGCACAGAACTCCCATTTAGTTAGGAAAATACTCTTTTAATGGAACGAATCGCTCTTGGAAAAAAAACTAGTTTCAAATGACAGGCGGAGAAGGGGAAAGGTTCATGACCTTGATCCAATTTTTGAACCCTGTGAACACACAAAAATCATTTGAAAGGTTCATAAAACCTCAATTTCCAGCAGATTTGCCCATCCCAAACTTTGGGCTTGTCAGGCCAGAAGCCCAGATTCCTCCTCAGATCCAGCAGACAGTGACACTGATGCACTTTGTAAAAAGTATGGACAAAAACAGAGCCCTGGAAAAGGAGCTATTTGGGCAGCAGAAGCAAGAGAAGGGAGAGCCAGGCTCTTTGAAGTAATCAGCTAGGCGAGGCGTTGGATAAGCCAGGGCCGTTTGTAATCAGATGTCTGAGAGGACTGTCAAAGAAATCTCCCGACACTTGCCTTGTCGCTGATGGTATCTCAGTGCAGATAAAATAAAAGCAGCAGTAAAAGGGAAGACTGAGCCATTATCTGCCTGCACCTGGGCTGCAAAGGGCGCCGAGCAGAGACAGTGCCCAGCCGTGTCTGAGGCTGCGAGGAGATTTTGGGGTGAGGAGGCTGCCTCCTGCAAGCTACAGGGACCATCGTCCCACAGGCCTGAGGAGCACAGCCTGCAGCATCAACTCCTGACCGTGCACTGGGGTTTTGCATTCATGGTAGAGGATTTGTATTCGCAGCCTTAACTATCAGCTTCCTATGAATGCTGGGTTGAAAAGGTGTTTTCTTCCCATGATAATAGGGAAATGCCATTACAGCTTTTTGAGAAGGATTTGCAGGCTTTCACAAGGCTGCTCACTACGCCGCTCCCTGGCCTCCAGTGTTTGTGGGGAGTAGCTTCACAAGTCACAGAACCAAACAAAGTCTCGGTTTTGGTGTTTCTTTTCTTGTGCATTTCCTGGAGTCAAATAGGGTTGAGGTTATGCAGCAGTTTTTGCTTTGAGAAGGTATTTCTAGGCTCTCTGTACCCCATGCACTTTAAATCAGCTTGCAAGAATGTGATCCCTTGAAGCTTCTTCTACTGCCAAAACTTAATTGGAATTGGCCAGCAGGCTTGAAGACACAGATGGATAGACAAACACATAAACAAACAGTGCTATCATATTTACTCTATTTTTCTTGGAAAGCTGAGCTAGAAACTCCAGTAACCTAATCAGAGATCTAGGGTAATACCACATAGCATCGGCAACCCATCTTAGGCCCTACTCTGTAGGAGTGAATCATTCATGGGCGCTGTGCAAGCACCAAGAACATGTCCACACCTGGGGTAACCTCAGCTGTGCCCAGAGTCACCACAACAGATGCATGTTTTGAAATGACCTTTGGAAATTTTGACTGTAACTCCATGGCTGTTGTGAGACAACAGCATAAAATGCCCAGTGGGGCTCAAAACAAGGAACCTCTCTGTATTACAACTTGATCCTTCAGTGTTTTGGTGTATTTTTTTTTTTTTCTCTCTCAGGAGTGGAGAGGCCCTAATTCTTCTGTCTTAGAAGTCCTCTGCAGACAGGGGAAGGTCTGCTTGATGCTGGGATTTAGGATTGAGCCAGTGCTGTCAAGTACACCTCTTAGGGATTTTTCTATTCGGTCTTTGGGCTTAGTGATGCTTTGTGCTGATGTGCTACTGGCACAGATACTCCGTGAGCAGATCCCTCCATGGGAATTTTGCTGAGTTTTTATTACATCCTAAACTTATTTACTCCAAGAAATCAAACATCGTCCAAACTCTAGCCACCATGCAGAGACCAAGGGGGTCCATAGGATTGCAGTGGTGTGAAAAGAGACCTTGACCCATTCACTATGTTTGACATAAATCAAATGTCACAGTGGGGTTAAAAACTCCATGTATATTAACCAACTTCCCATACTTATTAAACTACAGTAACTATCTCCCTGCCCTTCCCCCGCTTTCTAATAGCAGTATAAATAGTCCAAAGGTCTCTTGTCAACACAACTCCCAGACTTCTAGCTCTCTGAGGGGCAAAAGTACTTTGTTTTATTACTTGTATGGCATTCCTCAAAGAAGGGGACTTTGACCTTCTTAAATTCCTCCTGGAGATTAAATACCAAAACCAGCAGTCCACAAGGGAATTAATAGACAGCTTCGATACACACAGCAGGACCTTTGCAGGGGGTCAAGTTATTAACACACTGGGAAATGTAGATTGTATCTTCTGATGCAGGATGTATCTTGCATTCTAGATCAGATAATGACAGTGGGGCCTAGAAAGCTGCATTTCTGAGATGAGTTCTGCAGCTCTCAGCAGATCTTCCAATTCTGCATATTTTACTGAGGACACAAACTTTCCTGACTTTGGAAGTCTTCATATAAAAAGGAATGCATAGCAAACTTCTTTGTGAGAAATTGTACCTTCTGTATTAACAGTGGGCCCATGTGGCTTTATTTTTCATTAGACAAGGAATCTTACCTGGGGGCTTAATACTTATTCAACCTCCTACCACCTCAAACCAGAGACAACCCTACAAAAAATAATCAGTTAATATTTACATATTTAAGGAAATTGATGTCAGGCATTGAAAGCCATTTAAAGTTCCTTTTTGTACACTTTTGGATAATCAAAGTTTGCAGAAACTATTTAAACCCGATGATACCTAAATGGCTGTGGAAAACTCATTTCAGCTTTCTTGCAGTGCATATTTGCACTGGAAGCATGATTAAAAATGTTTACTTAAGGTAGTTGGGCCAAGGAACAAGGATATGTGATAGAATCAACCAAAGGTTTTAGATCGATTCATCATTTCTGTAGAACTTTGATGCTTGAAAAAAGAAAGGAAATATGACAGTTTAATGGTCCTCCCGTGTTTTTGAACAGCTGTGCATCAGTCTGAGAGTTTACCTTTGAAATTCTCAAGCAGGGGATAACATCTTACAAAATGTCTTCTTTTTTATCCCCTCCATTTGCTGTATGTGGTCGGCCATTGATAAACAACACAAGCTGTTGAGATGAAAGCTCTACAGTAAATGAAAATAGTGAAAAAAATGAATAAATTGGAATATATTACTTGTTATGAAATATTCCTTTGGCATGAATTGCAATAAACAATCCAGCATCCATTCCAAAAGAGCTGTAAACAAATCTTTACTACTCCCTGATTGCCAAAAATCTCACACCACTCAAATTGACATGGAAAAAAGCATTAATGTTAGTGAGGGATGAATTTCAGGAAGGCTGGGTTTGGTCTGGATAGGCGTATCTGACATATGCAAGCCTTCTGGGAGCCTATAAAAACAAGCTTTCTTGGGAGATTTCCTGCACTTCTGGTTGGGTTGGAAATGTCATGACAGCTGGCTTCGCTGCAGCACTTGGGCATGCCAGGTTGTCTTCCTGGCCAGAAATCAGGGAAACAAAGATGCCTGGAAAGGGAAGAAACCACATAACAATACTTAGAGCTTCTAGAGCAATTCCCAGGCAATGTGCTCAGTGTGCTCTTACATGCACTGAGAGATGCATGATGACTGTGTGGAAGATACGCTCTTCTTGCTCCATACAGAAACAAACTGAGGTTGAAAAATGGTTTCCACCTCTTTTCTAGCTGCATACAGGGTGTACAAATATGCAGGCCAATCCTTACTGTTCTACCTTTGGGGCACGTGAGAAGTGCAAAGGTAAAAGCTGTCATAAATCCATTGTACATGCCCACATTGCTGCATAATTTAGCATCTCTTCCAACTTTTGTCCCCTCCCCATGAATTAATTTGATTTATAAAATCCCAGTAACAACTTAAAAAATGCAGTCCTGCCATATGGAAGCCAAGCTTGAAATGCAGAGGACCTGTTAGTGGTTTGAAGTTGAACCTCAGTGGAGCTTCTAGCAAAGGCAAAATAGACTTCAGCTTTGTCCTAATAATAACATTAGCACATCTTATCATTTATGCACCAGTATCACCTCATGCAAACAAAAAAGGCATAGTGAAACTGTAGAGCCCCTTTCCAAAAGGAAGTTCTGGGTGCTAAAAGATTGCATGCGTTCAAAAAGGCAAATTAAGAGAAGAAAAATTAGCAACGGCAATGAAAATGCCCATATCACGCTCAGAAGTACCTTCGGTATGAATTGCTGGATGTCAGGGGAGTGTTCAGAGGCTGTGCCAGTGCTTGCTGGTTCTGTGCTTACCCTTTTCGCTGGGCATCCGCACCGGCACTGCGGGGACACCAGGTACTGCAGGAGCACAAGGAGGAGATCTCATCGCAGAAGATGGGCTGCTGCCCTGAACCAGTGCAGAAGACATACCCCTTTGCTGCCTGTCCTGCATGAGGGTCAGATTTGCCCTTACCTTTTGTTGTTTTTTACTGATTTGAACAGAAAAAAAATAATGCTGTTGCACAAAAATCTTCTTCTCATAAGACTTCTAGGTATGCTCCAGATTGCTTTCTGCTCCTTACTGAGCTTCTCCAGCTGGACACATGCTCTTTCCAAAAGATACCCCAAGTGAGGCGCCGAGTTGATGCCTCCCCGGGCTGTAAGCCTCACTAGGCAGTGTGCCAGCCATGGGCTATCAGCTGGGCTGTCACAAACATCTCCTGGAAACACCTTGCTCCTCCTTGGTATTCTTGAAGAACACTCCCCATCCCCTCATGTGACTGAAAATGGAGCCTGTTTTGTTCCCTTCTGCTAGTTTCACAGACAATTCAGAGGCAAAAGATTATTTTTCCAAGGAAAAGCTTCCACAGAAATACAGCTCCCTCAAATATACAAGGGATGATGAAAGGCAGCGTGGGGGAAGATCTCCTGCTCTGGTCTTGCTGGGAAACTTTTGTAATTCATTATGATTCCTTAGGCCACTGCTTGGGTCCTGCCCTTCCCATTGGCAGTCTTCTCTGTCATATTATTGATCCTTGAACTCATTTGGCCAAAGGGCTGAGGAATTAATGCTGTGCCTGCTTTGCAAGGTTGTGCTACCTTTGCATGGGGCTTTTGGTGTCAGGCTTCTTCATGACTTGTGCATTAGGAGCACCTGGGTGTGCTTGCCCCCTTTCAAGTGACAGGAGGGGTTAACCTGCCATCCGTCTCTGTGGGGAGAAGGCACAGATTTTTCTGCCTCTGTGGCTTGTAGCTGTATCTGTAAAACACGATGAAGTGTAAAATACAAGTCTGGCTTTTGATCCTTGGGCCAAATGCAACCCTGTTGTGACCCCACTGGCTTTTCTACTGAAAGAAACTTTAATTTCCTCCATGAGGCCATTGCATGCTGAGTGGGCAGTGCTTTTGGCTTCCAGCCTAACTCCTCATCATCCCCCACTCCGCCATACACATCCTGGGAAAGAAAGGTGTCACCAACCTGGGAGCACAGGGGCAGGAAAGAGGTGGCAAAGGAAGTCTGTCTGCACAAGGCTCAAATGCTCGATCTGTTGTTCTTCGAATAAAGAACCAGTTTAGGTTTATGAACACAGAGGCCTTTGATGTTGTTACTCAGCAAATGGTGCCTCAAAGATAATAGATGGTTTCATGGGCTGAGCCCTTGGCTGGGGGTTGGCAGCTAAGGCCAGGCGAGCCATGCTCCGGCAGAGCCTCCCTGGGGGTACGTAAGCTCTCCTGAGGGCAGCCATGAGAGCACCCCCACCTCCTCAGCCATCTGGAGAGGGGGAGATAGTTGCCTCCCTCGCAGGGTCTTGCAGAGCTGTGCTGAGGTTTGCACGGTCCTTTGAAGATAACTCATTTACCAGCTAACATTTGCTAACTTGTTCCATCCCTTCTGGTCGAGCTTCATGTGGGCAGTGCAGACAGCTCCAGCCTGATGTTAAGCCCGTGCCAGGAGGAGCTGCCTTCTCCTCGGCCCCTCGGCTCTGCTGCTCAGAGGCACACCTCTGACAAGCCGCTTGGCTCGGGGTTTCGGTGGGACATGGCTACTACTTGGCTCCAGCAAAGAGCTCTGACACTGCTTCTTCCTGGCAGCTAGCACCAGTCTGTGAACACAGGAATGTATGTGAAACCTGCTTTGTGTCTGCCATGCCACCCCCCCCGGGGGGCACGCATCCTTCCCAGGGACCTGCCCTCTCCCAGGCACTGCCTGGCATCTCCCTGCAGCTCACGTCCTTCTGGCATGGTCGGAATCTCTGCCATCACCCCATGCCATCTCCCAGGGCTCTGCCCCAAGAGGGAGCAGAGCCCCCTCTTGTTCCCTCCTGGCCCTTGGGAGCCACTGGCCAAGAAAGGAGGTGGCCATTTTGAAGGTGCACTTGGCACTGCCACTAAAGGGGCTGCCACAAGGGAGACCAAAGCATTGTGATGAGGAGAAACCATAAATCTCCGGCAGGAGCATTAATCCTCTTACCAAGCTGTCAGTTATGATGTATCACCCAGTTTCATTTTTATGCTGTTGCATCTTCAGTGCTCCGACCCCGTGCAATGACGGGGTTGTTTCCCTTGGGAGGGAATGTGTGAGACTGTGTGTTTGTGTGTGTGTGCGAATGTGTGAGGTGTGTGTGTGAGGTGTGTGTGTGAGGGGGGATGCGTGAGTGTGTGTGTGAGGGGGTGTGTGAGTGTGTGCATGTGTGAGGGGTGTGTGTGAGTGTGTGTGTGACGGGGGTGTGTGGGGGGTGAGTGTGTGTGTGACTGTGTATGTGAGCGTGTGTGAGTGTGTGTGAGGGGGTGTGTGAGGGGGTGTGTGAGTGTGTGTGTGTGAGTGAGTGTGTGTGTGTGAGGTGTGTGTGTGAGGCTGTGTGTCAGTGTGTGTATGAGGGGGTGTGTGTGAGGGTGTGTGTGAGGGGGCTGTGTGAGTGTGTGTGTGTGTGTGGGGGGGGTGTGAGTGTGTGTGTGTGAGGCTGTGTGTCAGTGTGTGTATGAGGGGGTGTGTGTGAGGTGTGTGTGTGAGTGAGTGCATGAGGTGTGTGTTTGAGGGTGTGTGTGAGTGAGTGTGTGTGAGTGTGTGTGTGTGAGGTGTGTGTGAGGGGGCTGTGTGAGGCTGTGTGTCAGTGTGTGTATGAGAGTGTGTGTGAGGTGTGTGTGTGAGTGAGTGCATGAGGTGTGTGTGTGAGTGAGTGTGTGTGAGGGTGTGTGTGAGGGTGTGTGTGAGGGGGTGTGTGTGAGGTGTCTGTGTGCTTCAAACTGTGTAACAGGAGATAAATTCAAAGCACCTCCCCGGGACATTGTCGCTGTGGACGGGCACTTTGTTCATCGCTGTGGTGGAGCCATCAGGCGCTCCGCGCCCCGACCAGCATCCCAACCCGAAGCGAGTCCCGTTTCAGCAGCGCTCCCCCTCCCCATGCCGGCACATAATGTTTCTATTGTGCCGATGCTGTTTTTCTGGGGAAGCGGCAGGGATTTAAATATCATAAAGGCAGAAGTTGGGCTTTGATATACTGTCAGCAAAAGCTGAATACTGTAATTTCGAGCAATTTTCTCCGAACTCCCCTTCCCACCCTCCCCCTCCAGCCCCCTCCTCTCCCTGGGCCTCCTCCCTAGTGCTTTTTTTCTGACAAGCTGCTCCGTCGCTTCTCTCGCATGATCCTCACCCAGCAAATTAATGTGCTGCTGCTGATGAGAGACAGTGGGTTACTGTGAGCCTAGGCTCTCTCGTCTCCTCTCGCTATTACACCCTGGCAACTTCAAAGGTCCTGTCATCCTGTTTCCATCTCCCCGTGGGTCTGCAGGGCCTGACTCAACAACGTGGTTCAAAAGTGCAGGCTGGCCGGGACGGCGACAGCCCTGGCCCCATGGACGTCCATCCACGCCGCCATGGATGCTTCTTCCCCTTCTCTTCCTGGGATCAACTGCCACACTGGGAGGGCGATCCTCCTTCCCCCACTTCTCTCCTTTTCATTTCCAGCTGAGGCAGTCTTTTGTAGAAAGAGCCCTTTTCCTTCTTTTTTTTTTTTTTCCAGATAACTATTTAATCTTTTGCGATCTGCCCTTCTGGGCTGCCTGGCAGTTCCCCTGGCGGTAACCATGCTGTTTGTTTTAGCCGGTAACAAGATACTGTTTTGAAAAGTAATTCTGATTACTCTGTGAATTTAGGCTTTATTTCGTATGTGCTCTTTCCGCGGCAGAGAGAGATCTTTGTGATTTCTCCCTCAGTAACAATGATTTTTGCATATACGTGAAGGAAAGGTGCATGGGGAAAGGGCTGAAGGTCTGTCTGCCTGCCTGCCTGCCTGTCTCCCATCCTCAAAAACATGGAATACTGGTGAGAAATGTTGCTGCATTTTAACCATTTCTGGGCTTTCGGACTCCCGCTGGATGGGTGTGTGGTGGGATGAGGGAAGCAGCCTTTGGGAATTAAATGTGGGTACCACCCCGACTGCGGAGCTCTCTCACAGGGCAAGGCTTGGTGCACCGGGCCACACGCCTCCATCCCCCTTCCCAGGCTTTGGCTCATGGGTGAGCAAAGTGCCCAGAAACCCCAAGGGGTCCTTCCAAAATCAGAGTGCTTTATGTCTGTAGGCCATGCCGTAAACAGCACTCCTACCCCATCCATAGGCCCTCTGCCCAAACAGCAGTCAGGGAGAAGCATAAAGGGCCTATATATTTTCCATGTCATCCCCTGCCTGAATCCTTCATGACCAGGAGCAGTAAATATTTCTCTTCTGCAAAGGTCCCAGGAGTGCTGCTGGCTGTAGTGGCAGTCCTTGCTGTCCGTACAGGGGACAGCCACCCTTCAGGACCAACAACACACACTCAGAGAGGCTTCCCTGAGGAAAAGCAATGTCTGTCCCTGCAGCTATGAAGACCTCTGCTACCACATACCGTGAGGGCAGCATCCCAAGCTGTACCCACCCAAGGGGCTATCTTGCAGCAAACCTGTGGCTCTCGTTCCCTTGGTGCTGTGTTTTATTTTGCTTAGGCAGTGGCTGAGTTTTTCTCTCTCCGACTGCTGGAACAACTCAAGAGTGCTGGCCTCAGTCCGAGGACTACAGTAGCTCTTCCTCCCCAGAGAAAGCGAGACAGTCTAAGAATAAAGAGTAGCTTAGAGCAGGAGAGGCTTGTGTTTTGCCTGGTGGGATTTTAACTGGCTTGTGGATTTTATTCACCCGAGCTGCCCCTCAGCAGCTCCTTTGGGTGACACAGACATCCACATCTGCCTCACATAAAGCCTATGGAGAGCACAGATAAAATAAAAGAAGGAAGACAGATGTTCCATCAACCAGAGTGGTTTGCTGTGTAAAGCTGGGCTCACGTCCTTGCGTTGTCACACAACATAAAGCCTCGGGTACATCTAACATCACTGCTCTTCAGATTTTTACCTCCAATGGAGCAGGTGGAAACACACACTGGTTGGGGTTATATGATGTTGAAGTCTGTTCAGATTTCTTCCTAGTTGTCCACGGTCTGCAGAATTTACAGTATCTTAGGTTTATCAGGGATGAACTTCAGTACGTGACAAACTTTGAGTGATTCCAAAAAAGCACAAGCCCTTCTGTTAACTACCTGTCTGAGTATATTTTCATCTAAGGCAGGTCCTACAAAGTCTAGCGGGCTCCTATGGGGTTTTGGACCACGTTACTGGAGGATCTGTTAAAATGTAAAAGTTTGCCAAGGTTACTATTGAATTAAAACAGGTCTGAAGCTCCCAACCATACCACTCCCATTACCTCAACATGATTTAAGTATGTTAAAGAAAGAAGGAGAACGACAAACCCATGCAGCATAGTAGTAGTGTTTGAGTTGCTGGTATTAAGGCACTGAATTTCATCCTGACTGTTTCAATTTGATTCAGTACTTTATGACCAAGTTCTCAGATCTCAGTGGCTAAAAATCTTGCTTCAGGCATCCCTGTTGTGTTATTTTCCACATAATGACATCGTTGTGTGTAATGAGATGTTAGCAGCTCATTCACTGCTTACATCTGTCTTGGAGGAGAAAATTGCAATTTCTTGACTTACACACTGATTAGTGTAAATGTAAGTTAGTCATGGCAAATTTTGAGAAGTCCAAACTTTGGAAATTATGGCAAGAATGATGAAGACTCAAAGGTATGTTTCGGGGGAACCACCTATTTTTGGAGAAGCTGGCCTCTGCATTTGATTAATTTTGTGCCAGAGGTATGTCTCTCACAAACCTGCATGCTCATTTGGAATGACATAGCGTGTTGAACTGGGAACTGATTAAGCCTGTCAGAATGCCATGAGGTTCAAACCCTTACTAAAACCCTCTTCTGGATAATTTGTAGGAAAAAACCTAGTAGAACCAAAGAGGTCCTTCAGGGGACAAAAACTAAACAAAATCCGGGAGCAGCTCTTTGCTTTGTGGGGATCGACAGTGTTTCATTCGAGTCATCCTCGAATTCATGAGTGCTCTTCTTGCAGTGGTTTGGGTCACTGACAGTATTTTTCCTGATACAGTAACCCTGGAGTTCAGTATTGGATTTAGCCACCCACACGGAAGCAGTTAACTGTAGATGTCTGAACACTAGATAGCTAAACTTTCATTATAGTCAATGGAGATGCAATGTGGTCAACAGAGTTTGAGTGAATTGCCTAAATATGGCCAGCTAGTGCCACCGGAGATGGTCTAGGATATTGGTGTCTCTGCACTGGCTGGGAGGGATTGTGCAGGACCTATGGAGAACCCCATGCTCACGGACCTGCAAGCTGGAGGCTTCACAGGAAATCTCCCAATATCTCCAGTGTCTCTTGGTGCCTGTATTTGAGCACTAAATTGAGTCCATGGAGCTCTGTGTACTATTCAGATGAACAGGAAAGAGGTACCTGCTTTAAGGTGAGCTGAATCCCACACTAAATGCTTAAGTCTACCTAAAAGTGCACTGTAGTCTGCATGAAACCACCAACAGCCCCACTGCTTATGTCCTGCTCCCTGAGCTCCCTCCTCTTGAGACCCAGTCAGCCCAGACTGTGCCCCTTTACAGCAGCCTAGATCCTGGAACCAAAAAGATGGTTTTGGTGGGCACTTTTCTATTGAATTTAGGTGGGAAATAAAATAAAACAATTTCAATCTGCCTCAGAACAAGACTTTTCAAATTGTTGAACCTGTAGCGGGATGTGTGTCTTGAGTCTGCTTGATGATGACGTGGATGAGGCCCTTTCCTGGAAGATGTCTTCCAATGCTCATGCAGCCCCTCCAAGGGGGGAAGTTTTCTGGGAGCTCTTTGGTCACGGCTCACATGGTAATGCGTACCCTGGTGAGGAGCCTGGTCCTAATATGAGATCTGGGGGACATGAGGAACCTGAATGGTAGGTCCTAGCAGCAGCAGCAGCAACTCAAGGGGAGAGAACCAAACACAGATTTTTTGGTTTGAGAATGTCAAAATACTTTGCGTTGGCATGTCAGAAAAATGTATTTTACACAGACATTTACCAGACCTTCCTGTTTCTTTGGCTATTCAAGCTTTTTGCTCCTGATAAAAACAAATGGGCAATGACCGCTGTTTCTCAGGGTCAGAAAGTATCATCTCCTGCTGCCTGCTGAGCAGCAGCCGGAGCAGTATCTCTACAAGCAAGAGAACAGGGAAATGTTTTTGCTCTCATGTTTTTCTCCCTCTTATGTTACACCACTCCTTGTAGCCCTGCATCGGTGAGTACAAAGTACCTCCTGGCCATGACATCATGCCACAGAAAACAGACTAATGAGGCAAAGGAAGCAAGGCTCACTTTTCTGCAGGGAGGCTGGCTCCGATCACCTGGTTGTAGTTAAGACAGATCACACTGAGCTGTTCTGCTTTGTAAGAGCTGAATTTCATTCTGTTACTGCATGTTTATCTGATATCTTGTAAAAACTGTTGTCCATTTCTCCTGCCTTTAGATCTTTTGCTTTTCTGAAATGCTAAATCTCCAACTGTGACCCTTCAGCAAAACCAGTTCACTTCATCAAATGAATCCTGTGACTTTGATTATGTAGGAGCTTTCATTAAATGAGTCCAAAGTAAAGCAGACAAGGAAATGTCTTTGTGATTTGCAGCAATGCATTGAGAAACAAAAGGAAATGGATGGCAGAGATAAGGAAAATAAAATAGCCACAATTTTTTAATAAGGGGAATGGAATTTCCCCTGAGGGTCTGTGTTATAATGCTCTTTAGTAAAGCACAAGCTTTTACTAAAGTACTGGAACTTAAATACAAAATATCGCCAACTTTGAGCAACACAATGAAATTGCTAAGAGTCAGAAAATGCTGACATGAAGGCATCATCTAGAGCATTTTAAGCCCTAGATAACTGTGCTTCCAACAAACAATTGGCTATTATGGATTTAACCATAATACTGGAGCTGCCGTGTGCACTGCCGCTATGACATATGCTGCAATAGCATCACATTTTGCTCTTTGCTTTCTTTGTTATTTTAATTGTGGAGTTCAATTATGGCACATACATTCTGATTGTTTTCTGGTTTGTCTGCACTGTATTTTGCCATTTTAAAGAAGAAAATTGTTCGTGGATGATGTGAATGGGGCTACTTTTTTCTTCCACTGGACCATTATTTAGCTAGTACCACCGTGCAATGCAAGGGCAGTATATTTACAGCGGGGTCTGGTTAGCACACAGCACCAGCATAGACTCTGTAAATCAGTGCAGAAAATCAGCCAGGCTTGCTGACAACCTCACCTGTAAATTCTATTTACTTTTTCCCACATGGATTTTCTTGCAGCTTAACATTAAGCGATTAAGGGAATGAGGTTGATGCTTGGGTTTTTTAATATTTTTGTGGTTTGGACTTTTTTATAGAAGAAATGTGTTTGATTGTTATTCCATTTACAAACTCCTTTATGAAAATGATCCAAACAGCCATCACAGAGCTACAGTCTTATGTAAAATGCAGTTAAACTATGCAACAATGTTGCCTATGAGTTGGGTTTCTTTGTCTTAATTAAAAGTTAGAGTAGATCCTAGGCCATGGTAGATCTCATGTGGTTATTTATTTAATTCCTTCAGTCAAGTACAGTATAACCCCCCCCCCAAAGGATTGCCTTACTGCTAACCTTTCAACGTCATCTATTTTCTTGTATCATTGCCAAAAGAACTGATTATCCTTTTAACAATTATAAAAGCCTATTTTACCACTCTCCCACAATTCGAAAGACGCTGAAGGGATTTTGTTCAAAGTTTCCACAAAGATTACTCCTCTAGCTGAGACCAGCATGGATGACATCAGCCCAGAACAGTTAACAAAAAAAAAAAATCAGTATGTGGAAAGAAGGAGTTCAGGACAGAAAGTGTCCTGCGACCTTGAGGGAGAAATGAATCTGGCACGAATCTGAAGTAATTTCCCTGAGATGGTTTGCAGCAGCCCCAGTTGCACTAGCCCAGGGGGGCTCAGCTGGAGGGAGTCAGGACAGGTCCAGTCAAGTGGGAATCCGTGCTGGGGGCAGAAGAGGAGATGGGCTGCAGGCGGACAGGGACGATGCTCCTCTCGGGAACAGCAGCCCCTGCCCACCGCTGCTGCAGAAGGGTCATGAGCACACAGACCGGGTACCCTGGGAAACTGTGAAAGGATTCATAGACACCGAGCCAGAAGAGTCCATTAGATCATCTTTTCCTCACTGAGGGCCAAATGTGATTTTCAAATACCTTTTTAGAGCCACATGGTGGCATACCCCTTAGTATTAGAAAGTCTACATTTTCAGCACGGCACTGATACCCAGGAAAAAAGGACCAGGTTCAATTTCAAGGCTCCTGTAGTAAAACCACATTCACCCATTATCTAATAACCTTGGAAATTCAATTATAATGTCTGAGATCTAAAGTATGAATGATACTTCCCACTGCCATGCAAATTAGACAAGAATACTGAACTCAGAGGCCCTTAAGACTTCCCCCCCTTCCAGCTGTTATACGTCCAGGATGGGCTTTTCCCCTCCTCCCTTTAGAAGTCCAGGGAACCCTGTCAGCATCAACAGGACTGACCATCTCTCCCTTCCCCTGTGAATGTTGAATAGAGGGGTCACAGAGAGCTGCAAAAGGCAAAGCGACAGGCTGGTCCCCATGGGATGGCACTGGGGCCTGCTCCATGGAGGTAGGACACACAGCAGCTACTGGGAATGGGGCAATAAATTATGGACCAGAACTGTCAATGGCAAACTGTCTTATCCGAAGAGGGGTGGCAAGTGTCAAAAAGCCAATTTGGAGCAGGGTAAAATCTGAGCCTGGTCCAGCCTGAGCAGTTGCCGTTGCTGACACCTGACTGCAGGATTTCAGTCATGTCCCCTGTGTCAGAGCCCCAGGAGCTGCTTTTCACCGTTGCAGACCCAGAAAAGCATCTGATCTCTGTTGGGAGATGTCAAGGGCTGGAGAAGTCATCATTTCTTCTGCTTGTTTGTTCTGTTGTTAATCTCCTTTCACTGATTAAAAGTTTATAACTCATTTCTCAGTTGAATTTGCCTGGAGTTAAGTCCCAGCCATCGTTTCTTGTTATGCTTTTCTCCCCTGGATTAAAGAGCTCTGCTGAGGCCAGAATTTCTACCCATGACAGTATTTACACTTTGTAATTACATCATTCCTTGATCTTTTTGATCAGGCCACCAGGCTGAGCTCCTCAGTCCCGGTGAGATCTCTTGGAGACAGCAGTGGTGAATAGAAACACTGATTTTGTGCTAGGCTGGCTCCACGCACAGCTGAGTGCACAGGACCAGGTTCCCCTGTTTAACAACACTGACACACAAGCACAGGCCATGAATATGGGTGAGGGTTTGGAGATTAAACCATATGAAAGGATTAAACAGATTCCCCAGTTTCTGTAACAATACATTATTTTTCAGTGAAGGTGGGCAAACTACACAACTTTGTACCTTTTCAGTATTCCCCCTTGTGAATTATACAAGTGTTTCTTTCCTCAGCACCTTCTGCTTTACTCTCCCTACTTCATCCTTATGCAAACGCAGCAATATTTACTGTTTTATTCTGGTGTAGATTAAATTACACTGAAGTTGCCAGCCTCTCCCTCAGGATCTGTGTAAAAACAATTGTGTTTCTTTATGTAAGCTCCGGGATCGGTAGCTGTAACAGCAGGACACCAGGGAGCACAGCCTGGAGAGGAGCTGCTCACAGCTGATGGCGAGTACCTGCCCCCAGCCCGCACACGCAGGGGACCAGTGACGGTGGGGTATGTGTCTGGGTGTGTGTCTGTGCATGTGTAAAAGAGGGATGCAGGGAGCCTAGAAGCAGATGCAGAGGAGAGGCAGGCTGTCAGCTGGCATGCCAGACCACTCAGAATGGCTTTGACAGAAGGAGCAATTTGGTAGGGCACCATAAGAAATTTCATTTTGAATGGAAAGAAATAATTGCCCCCGGTTGCATGAGTTGTCCTGTGCCCGGTACGCTCTGCATAACTCTGTAAAGAAAGGGGATTGCATTGAGGAAATAGCTAAAATCATCTTCAGTTTCTTCTCCTAATAAATATAATCTGCAGGATCCAAAAATCTGGCTGCATACTCAGGTTGGAAGAAGGTAGTGGCATTTGGCCAGTAGCAAAGCAAACAGAGAAACTGCGTTTGCAGTGGTACCTTTGGCAGGGACATGTTGGTGCTCCAGAATGTCTCTTGCATTCACAGTGCAGCTGGATCTGGCACCTCTGGCTTTATTCATTGGGGTCGGGGGTGCAGAGCTGGAGATCATGGAGGAGATCATGGAGCAGAGGACCAGCTCTCTTCTCTGATCTCATGAACCTCATACCAACGTTTTAAAGTCCCTATAGCAGCTACACAGATAATTTGGTCTCAAAGAGCTTTCCAGAAGATGACAGCAAAGCTCCCAGCTTCACTGTAGGGATGGCTGGTTGGACACAGAGCTGGGTTTTGGGGGGGGGTACATAATACTGACTCCGTCAGCCCCAGTTGCCTTGCTCCATCCCCATGCATGCACATGGATCACCCAGCAATTCTGTTCACACGCAGCCCTGCTCTCGGTGCTGTGAGCCGTGGCCTGATGACTCGTAAGCTCTCATGGCCCACAAACCACACATCAGCCAAGTGACCGTCCCTGTTCCAGCATCGTCTTCCTCGCTGCTGGCTGATCCCCTGGTATCACTTACCTTCTTTGCATCTGAAAACAGTGATTTTGACATCATTGCATTTTTTTTCTTTAAGAATGAATGAATTGATTTTTTGAGGTAGTGCAAAGACGCTAAGTGTTACAGCATAGCAGCAGAAACTTAAAAACATCCAAGAAGAGCTTTCTTTCTCTTCTTTTTTCTTTGTGAATGGAAAAAACGTTAAAAACAAAACTCCTAATTTGCTTGTAGGCCGAGATTTCTGCCAAGTGAAAATTTATGTCCAAGTTTGAAAGATGGGGCGCATAATGGAAGTGTTGAAATACTCTCAAGCAATCCGGAGCTGTTTGATGACATACCCTACAAGGTCAGTCCTGTTTGCTGTTAAAATCGGTGGTAAAACTTCCTTTAAACTCATGGCGAAACAGGATGGGGCCCTTTATTTAATTTGTTTCTACCTTGGTAGGAGGTTTCTTGTTCCTCTAAAATGTGCCTATAGATGATCTCATGATCCCTGTTGTCCATGTGTGCTGGCAAGGTCCTCAAGTAGTTACAGTGCTCAGACATGACTGCATGCCAGATTACCTGCAGTCCTCATGTCACCAGGGGGGCTGCGGACTGGGGGATACTGTTTTTTCATAAGGATTACAAAATTTCCCCTGCAAATACTACCTCCTAGAAATAAACGGAAAATTTGCTTTCATCAAGAAAACAAGGAAAACATACTCTCTGCCTTTCTTGGTATTTCAGATGGATATGGTTGAAAGCAAGTTCCTTACTCAGTTTCCAAGTAAAAGTGAAGCTGAACACCTAGATTTTTTTCCCTAAGAGAAAGGGAAGAGACAGGCTATCTGTCACACCTTGCACAAGGCAGCTGCCCTGTGTCCTCAAAGCTCTGCCATAAGTCAACTATATATTTTGCTGAGGAAGATAGCAGAGCTTCTATGGGGAGTGGTTTGACAGAACTGTGACTAATCACATCTAGAAGTGAACACTGTTCCCCTGTGTTTCCATATCTGCTCCAGGACTCTAGCACTAACATTCAAGTATTTGAGATACCCACCATCTCCAGAAAACACAGAAGATGTGCAACTAAGTCACAGATGAAAATTTTGGCCTTAATTCCTGATACTGGATAGAAATTGCCCCAGATTATCCTTAGAACAGGAATGAGCAAGATCTTCCAAACAGTAAAGTATATTTTCTGTTAGGATCTGGCATTTTTATTTAAGGGAATATTTTTTTGGTGAAGTGATGATCATCACACATTTAAGGTGTCCACCCTTGGCTTACATCTCTAGACTTAGGCTTGGATTTCAAAGCTCGGCAGTGTTAGAAGGTAAGATTTTGACTCAGACCCCATCTACTGACAAAAAATAGGCTGCTCTGATTTTTTTCTTTTCTCCTTTTAAAGACAAGAACAGTCACCACAACATAATAAAAAACCACTCCTTTGTATTTTTGCACTTTCCCAAGCGTTCAAAGAAAACAACAGACAGAGCTGATGCTCATCTGTGGTGACAGCCACCACCACTGTTTCTCTTTAACCCTCTCTGTCCCTGCATCGAATCCTCCCAGCTGCAAGTCGCAGCCATTCCCACACTAGACATCTACTTCCACTGCACTGTGGCCTTTCCACGGAGGAGGAACACGGCTGGCACAGGACGAGCTTCTATGCATAGCTAGGAACTGCTGCAGAAATCTAGCTGCAGGGCTGGCCAGTTACGGCAGAAGCTGCACTGAGGGCAGGAGAGCTCGCCTGCCTCCTTTGCCCTGGCAGTTGTGAAAGGGCTGTGCAGCACTGACTTTCCACAGGGACAGCTTATATTGCTGAGTTTTACCTAGTAAAAGGCTGTGTTTTGCTTCATTTTTATTACAAATATATAAATGAAAGGTGTTGGAAAGCTTGCAGATTTGCATCCTTTTCTGAGGTCTTCCCTTTTTCAGATTCTTTGAAAACTCCATAGAAATCATCTGTGTCCAAGGGTACTGCTATCTACCCAGCTCCTGACCTTCACGCCCTTGCCCCATTCAAACATGCACAAAAAAGCCCCTGGGGAAAATCTTTTGGGGCTGGACCCTAAATCACATGTGAAAATGGAAAGTCAACTTAGGGATTTTTTTCAAGAAAAACATGCTATATTGTTAAAGTTATTTTATACCTTGGTGGAATGCATTTGGTTTGCAAATACTAACTGAGAAGTGTTGTGCAGCCAGGGGGAAGCTCTCCCCTTGCAGGTGAGGAAAGGCAGCCCCCCGTCAGCCACAGCGGAGCTGAGCTGGGGACTTTCTCACAGGTCACATCCTTCCACCCACTCAGGGAGGTCTTGTTCCTTGCAGTGCATTGCCCAGCCCTCCTGCCCCTGAGGACAGAAGAAGGAAAGAGAGACTATTTAGGTATTAGACTGATACAATTCATATCCAATATAAGCAGGCTCTGTGTTTTTGTAGGGTCCTTCCCAATGAGAGACCTCCCATCTCTGGCCCTAGAGAAGGACTTGCAGACCCTCTTGCATCAAGGAGTGCAGCCATCGCTGTCCCCTGATGCCACCTAAGTTCTCTCTAAGTCCTGGCCAGGAACAATGAATCACAACGGCAGGTCCTGCCACCTCCCACCACTGCAAGGATCCCTCCTTTGCTGGTACATCACAGCTGAGCACAGCGTGTTGATTGCGCAGTGGACCATGCCATGGCAATGCTCACCACAGGGGCCCTGAGACTGTTCACTTGTATGCCGCACAAATTACTTACCTCAGCTCTACTCAGAAACACTGCTGCTTTTGCGGTGAGCCAGGCTTCACAGCCATCCACCACAGGAAGCAAAAACGGCTAATGGCGGGGAGGGGGTGGGGGGAATTTGAAGGCAGAATCTTGTCCCTCAACTTGGAATGTATTCAGGATTCAGTGGTTAATGCCACTATTTTTGCACAAAATGCCTTGGGACTTCAGACAACCACATATTTATATGATCATTGGAATTGTTTTCTACCCCCACTTCTGTTTTCTCTGCCTGTTGCTTACTCTGCCTTCCTACGTTGCAGCAGCCCGGAGTCCCAGGCTTGGTTCAGGGCTGCACCAAGCAAGGGCTGTCATCTAGATTCATCAGGATATTTCAGTGGTTAGTGCTCTCAAATGCTCTGGGAAGAACTGCTTCCATGCTAGGTGCTTCCAGCTAAGTTAAGAGGCAGCAAAAAGTGGGGGAAAGAGCTCTTTCAAGGACTTTGAAAGCATAAGACAGAGACAAATCTTCAAGGGCTAACTTACTAGCTGGTGGGCTGTTTACCGATCATTTATTTTTCACCTGAGATTTTTTTCTGAAATATTTTTTTCTCTGCTCCTCCCTCCCTAGCCTCTCCTGTGAGATGCTTTGCAAAGACCAAAGCAGTGCAAGTTTGTGTCTCCATTCCCACCCATCTGCAAAGCCTTGAAGTTGTGATTCTTCCTCTTTGGTGCGGCTGTGCTGCCTTTGTGTGCAGTTGGGCAACGGGCAGCCATGACCCTTCAGAAACACACATAATCCCTGCAAAAGAAACCATTCCCAAAACCCCTTACCAGGCATTCATTCCTTGTGGGTTTCTCACAATTCTTTTGGCACACATGATGTCACCAGTTATGTTACTTGATAGCAGATCTTCAGGGAGAGAAGCACAGCCCCATGAGCTCACTGAGGGCAGGACACCAGCGTGGAGCAGATTTCCCCACCGGGTGCAGGGAGGACCGGGCACTCAAGTAGCCCCAGGAATTGCTGGGAGGCTGGATACTGGTCATTCTCCCCACTGCCAGGCTGCCATCAGCCCCCCATGCTTGAATGCTGCCAGGCAGGCACCCTCATCTGCTTCTGCATGGCCAGCAACAACCATAAATACATGTTTTCTCCTGCAACTGCTGGTGTGCCCGCCTCTGTAATCACATGTGAGAGAGAAGGAAGGAAGGGGAAATACAGGAGGCAGACCCATCTATGCTTATGACAATTCAATCCTTTCCTCCTTGCTCTGCTGGGAAAAAAAAAAAATCCACACTATTAGGGAGCTTTCCTGCCTATCTGGAAAGGAACTTTTGGTCTGAACAGTAACAGGAGGTCCAGCCCCAGCCTCCTAGACCTTGGGTTTTCTCATATAGCAGGATGCCTGCTGGTAAGATACAGCAACACCCTTCTCATGTCTGCCTGGGAGCTCCCCACTGGTGGCAAACCCTGAGTCAAGACCTGGACCTGCCTGACAGCAATACAGCCTCAGGTGATCGCTTCTGCAGCTATTGACTCCACAACTTGGGGGATGGATTTATCTCATCCAGCCCCACATCACGACCCACCCAAATCAGGACTGCGTATCTTCCACCCACAGTCAAAACACCCAGAGAGCCCTGGCGTCCCTAGTATCCCAGGAGAGGAAAGGATGGATATGGGGCAAGGGAAGGGAGCTGGCCCAGAGGTGCAAGGTGAAACGCTGGAGAGGACCTGGAGGCAGTGATGCTATGGTGCCTGGGAGAAATGCCTCTGGTAATGGCCAGGGCCTCTCACTCCTCAGCCTCAGGAGTCAGTGGGGCTACCCACACCCTGCACAGACTGAAAGAGGAGAGAGACCCAGCCATTCATCACCCACAACTTCCTGCAATCACAGGCATCAAGTTGCCCAGGTTGGGCCCCTCATGTCCCCATGGCTCCCTTTTGTCCAGGGGTTGAAGTTGGGCAGAGCGGGAGGGGTTGGGCTGCTGCCTCCTGTCCTGGGGCTGGCTCTGGAGGAATAGTGCTGTGGTAGCCCTGCAAGCCATCCTGCAGAGGTCATCCGAGGGGCTGCAGTTGTCGGTGCTGCTGGTTGCTGATCTGGAAGATCCGTAGTCAGCGCTGCTGTCCACTTTGATGCTCTGAGCTGCCATGTTGAAGGTGTCTCATAAAAGGCCATGCAGAGCCCTGGGCAGGGGCAGAGGGCATGCAGGCTGTGCCACAGCTCACATCCGTGGGGATGGCAGCAGCTGGGAAGGAAAGGCATACAGGGGACTGAAACTGCGGTTGGCAAGGCTGTAGCCTCCACAGCCATCCAGCTCCTCTTCCTGGAGTACATGAGCCAGCTTGCACTGGCTGAACACCTTGTCTTTGGTGACCGTGGTCAGCAAGGCCAGCAGCAGCAACAGCAGGGAAGACCTCATTCCTGCAGGGCTGCTGGTCCTCATGTACTGGGATCCCCAGGGCGAAAGGCAAAAACAAGGCATTAGCAGACAGTAAAGCACAGTTAGACGTCCCAGGCCACCTCCCCAGCAGGTAGTGACACGGCTGGCTCTGGTGACCCTGGGCTGCTCCCACCTGCCATTGGGGTGTGCACACCCATGACTGCAGGAATGCACGTACGCAGTGGCTGTGCGGACAGCCCGGGCCACAAACAGGTTTTATTTGTGCAGACGTGGAAAACACAGAGCTTCAGGCACTGCCGTTTTGCAGTTTTCTTATATTAGTGGTGAAAGGTCAGGTGTCCCGTGGGAACTGGCAAGCTGACAAATGAGACCCACTGAGGGAAGGGTTACATGCTTTAGCTGCTCAGACATCTCGGCCTCTTACCCTGGTGCTGGTCAGCCTCTGAGCAGAAGCCGTGATGTGCAGTGACTTCATTGCTGTTGGGAAGCCATACCCAAACTCACTAACCCTTCGCCCCGGTTTGCACATCAGCCTTTTACACAATGACCAGCACGCACAGTGAGTCACATCCTACAAGTTCAGGGACTTTGTCCGAGGAAAGACTTCAAATCTGTGCTTTAAAAGACAGAATTAAAATCTTTTCCTTGGAGCTATTTCTCTCTCATCCTTCCTTTCTTCCTTTCCTCCTCCCTGTGCACCCTCTTTTACGGAAGCTGACAGGCAATTTGCTTTCTGGCCGTGCAGCGCAGCGCAGTCCTGCAGCCCCGGCAGGCTCTGCCCAGGTGCCCACGCAGCCAGAGCCATTTGCCCCTGCAGAGCAAGGGGCAGAGGGGAGGGGCACGAGGGGTACCTGAGATGCTGCCCCTGGTGATCATCTTCTGCAGGCGAAGGCAACAGGGGCTGCTTAATAAAAAAAAACACGTATACCCAGAAAAATCAGTACCTCCAGGAACAGGGCTCAATGCCAGGGCTGGGGTAGGCATCCCAGAGGGATGTCCCCTGGCAACTGCTCGCCCTTCCAGAACACCCACCACCCCATCACCTGAAGATGAAGTCCCATGAATCCTGCCCCACGCCACGGGAACAGGGATCCAGCACAACCAGGGAGCATCGTAGATGTGGCTGTGCTTTTCAGGTACAGCCCTTTGGGGTTCATTTTCCATTTCACCTGAAAACTAATCCTGCAAGTGAGTCTACCAGAAGGGATATATTTTATATTTTAAGCTCATGTTGCAGGATATTTTCACAGACAGAGAAATATCACCTTCTCACCAAGAATAATAGCAGAACTGTTTCTAATGCCTCCAGCCAGCCAGAGGTGGGATCCCAGGAACAAAATTCAAGTGAATTTGTGTACAAAATGTTTTTAAGTTCTATAGGGAGTTGCCCATGACTAAGTGGCAAACAAAGAATTATCACAAGATCAATCGATGAGCAGAGGCAAGTGACAAAATACAGACAAATTACATTTGTACTGGGTTAGATGCTGTGAAGACAATTAGCAAGAGCATATTCCAGTCAAGGCAGTAAAAGGAAATATGAACCTGCCTGTTTTCCTCAGGTTTGCGGTGAGGACCCAAAGAGGTTTTCTGTACACCCCAGAGTGGTTAGTGCTTGCTCCTGGCATGTTGGCATCTCCAGCTGAGTCAATGAAAGCCACTTCTGTCCCACGGGCTGGTACCACTGCACAGCTGAACCAGGGCCTGGCCACACAGCAAGGCATAGATCTTTATTCACTCTTGTCTTACCGTTCTGGAATCTCTTTGTTTTCAGCCATGAACACTAATAAACCCAACGAAAATTAGAAAATCACTTAGAAGAGGAGCAGCGGAAGGAATCTCCCCCTTATGGGAGCATTTAAACTATCTAAAGATAATAAATAACAGGGCTCCATAATGACATAATTTGCTCATCTTCTTGGTTTCAAAGTATTTTTTAACAAGCAAAATGAGGTTTCAAACATGTCTGTGATATCTCCTCTGGATTAAATATTAATCGTGATGCCAAAGTAATAAATACAGAAATCCTGCCTGGTTGTTCTGATGTGCAAGTCCCTAATTGTGTGGGAAGCTGCTCAGATGGGTTTCAGTTTCAGCAGGAGATAAAATGCCACAGAGCCAGTACAGTATCTGTGTCACTACAAGATTTACAGCTCGATTCCCTGCCTGGAAACAAAGGAACAAATAGCTGCATGTCATGCACTGAACTGAAACATTATGGATTATATTATTACTCGAGTTTCTACAGGACTTCTCAGTGGGGGAAAAAAAATTCTATTAACTCTCTTTTACGACTACCAGCAGGGCAATGTGAAGAGAATAATCTCCTCCATTTATAAGGTCTGGGGGCCTTAAAACCTGAATAGCAGCCCAGGAGCTTTGTCACAAGGTCTGGCTGTTTCCTTCATAAAATTCCTATCTCCATTAATCTGTGTTTATTTTCCTTCTGCTTTTTAATTTGCTTAATGGACTTCAGCCGAAGTCTCTCCTAGAAGTCAGAGGAAAGTAAACTCTGATAAATCCTTTGGGACTTAATAGTCACAGTTAAGCACTTCTTTGGATTATTTTGTCTGACTTTCATCTTTGCTGCTGCAGAAATGTCGGCTGCCTAGTACCACAGCCCTAACCCCATGACTTAAGAGCCTGGGAATGAACTGACAAAAGATATCCCTCTTTCTTTCTTTCTTTCTTCTTCTGCAGGCATGCAAATACAACAAGACTAGATTTTAAACCCACAGAAGGCAACCGGGGTGTCCTCCACACATTTGCCCCAAGCAGAAAGCATGTTGGAGGCCCAATGTTCCTCAAACTGTCACTCTCTGCTGGTCTTTCCCATCCCCAGGTTTTGTTTTCCAGGAGCAGAAGCCCCAGCTGGGCCGGAGCTGCTGTGCGTTGTACTGGATCCAGGCTGAGTGCTGGGCAGCACAGCCTGGTCTGTGCTCCTGAGGCCAGGTATTCACACTGTACAGGAGGTACCAGCTGCTCCTCCATCATGCAGCCTCATCTCCCAGCACAGATGGGGTAAGGAGGGGTATGCAGATCCCAAGCCTCATGGGGAATCTGCCCTCTGGCAGCCCGTAATGGGCATCAGAGCCCACCTGCAGGAGAGGAAACCTGTGACATTTCCTTGTTCCCAGTCCTACTGGCATCATCTGTTCAATAACATTTCATGTTATTAATCTATTATTATTTTCTTTTCAATGGGTAGGCTTTGAACAACAGCCAACATTGGTATTACTCTCTAAATACCTTTTTGTTAGGAGTCCAAATCCTTTGTGTTCTAACTCATATATTACTTTCTATGCAGCAGATTTATTTTTGCACAGCACTTATTCCTGCAGGATCCACTTACTCAGAAATTGCATTGTATAATTTGGTCCCAACTGCCTATTTCTAATCCTGAACAAAGGTTCACTTTATTGTTCATTTCAGCAATTCACATTTTCATTTTACTTCTTCCATGTATGATAGACATTATTAATTAGGTCCCATTCCACCAACCTTTCTATTTCCTGCATCTAATGATCAGGTTTTTAAAAAACCCCTCCATGATGTTACATGTTGCTGGAGCAATTTACACATGTCCACCTGTAGTGAAACTAAGGGACGAAGCAAAGACAAGCACCAAGAGCCGAGCTCCTCTGACTGACAAACCTTGGTACAGACAAATGATGAGCCCATTGACTTGTAATTGAAATTTTACATATGTTTTGGCCCAATCTGTATAGACTGAGGGCAATTTGTTCTCAAAGAAATTTTCCAGCCTTTTTTTTGACCCACTCAGTAAAGCTGTAACCTGTAAATGCATGGACTCCTCTCTCAAGAGCAGTGAGTAGGTGGCCATGGAGAAGGTAATTCTGGCCATTTTTATGAAAACACACCATGATGTTCCAGAAGAAAAGCTGAGCCATTGGGCAGGCCCCATATCACAGTAATATCCAGCCCTGACTACTTTGCCTTGGATCTGTTTTTCTTTCCTTGGTATAAAAGGGCTCAACCCCCTATAAGCTAAACATAAATCTCAGCAATGCCTTCACTACAACAGAGCATATCTTATCGGAATGTGCTTTCTTCTGGTACCAGGTGGTCAGCCACAGAACAGCTTTGACTTGCTGTTTTGTAGCATCGTTTGACATAGAAGTAACAAGAGATTAGGAGCTGGAAGTTAATATGGTAAGGTCACGTAATTACACAACTCCAGGGTCTGAAGGCCTTATTTAAAAGAACAATCTCGCACTTTGGGACACCAGCAAATGTACCGCAGTAGCATCACAAGGAAATGTGCTTCTTGGAAAAGCTGAACACTTTGTCAAACAGAGGTGGCTGCCACCATTGCTATGTGGAGTACATAAACCTTGGTGTGCTTGAAACCAGGCAGCTCAGGGCGTAGGAGAAGCATGGCTGGGAGAGCACAAAACTCTTCTGGATGCAAAACCCACCCAAGAAGCTGGGTAAATACTCCGGTGGTTTGCTCTGCGGAGGTTGCTGCTGCTGACGAGCTTGCTGCTGGCATCCTGGCTGGCCGTGGGCCAGTGCAGGGGTGTCTGCACTGCTCCGCAGGCACAGCAGGGATTAGAGGGCCTGAGCAGTCGGTTGCACAAGCTGATGTGTCTCCTGGGATCGGCTGGAGACAACTGATCGGGAGTCCTATTTTGTAGTTGCCAGTGGTGGAACAAAGGCGGAGGCTCAGATCCCGTATCTGCTTCTGTGAAAGTCACGCTAAGCAAGAAAAAGCTGCGCAGCTTGGCCCGGGATGACAAAGAGCAGACTGGACCCTGCTCAGATGAGCCACTTTCCATGGGTGGACAGGAGCCCTTGTGGCTTTTTAGTCTGGCTTGCTGATCCGTGCTATGATGTCTGGGATCCTGCTAACGAAATTATCACATCCAGTAAGAGTCAAAGCTGCTTTGTGGGAACCATGAGTTTCCTGTCTTTGCATTTGTGAAGAAAGATTTTGTCATGTTCCCAGGGTAGAAGTCACAATTTGCATTAGGAAAATATAAACAAAATGAAAAGATCGGCCCTGTGATAGAGCCAGCACAACAACAACAGATTCAGGAAAGTACTAAATGCTGCACAGCGGGCAGATTTTGATTTATATTTGTAAGCCTTTTTAGTTTCAAATACAGTATTCTTCCTCTTTCATCTCCAAAACTCAGCCAATAGAGAACAGAAACATAGCTTTTGGCGGTCTTCATTTTTTAGCTAAACTTGTTTGTGTTCTCTCTTAGCGCTTGAAGCAGCGCAGTAGCAAATTACATTACTGCTTCTCAGTCTGTGACACACTTGACCATGTTTTTTCAATAAAAATGACACCACTTAACTTTGCTGGGTCAGTAATGAAGCAGCAAGAAAGATTTTGTTTGGCAAGAAAAACTAGCTAAGAATCCAGAGCTTCTTACGGCTAAAGCAAAATAAAGGATTTAGGTTAATTAGACTATTTATGAACTCTAAACTCTTCCCTTAATTTATGTATTACGATGAAATGTATCTCCGTGGCTGCTTTGAGCACTCTTCCACACGCTATGGGAATATTTTTCCCACTCTGCACAGCAGCGGCGGTGCGCAGACACTGCGGAGCAGAGCTTGTCCCTGGGGTACCGATGGGAGCCTTTGTGTCTGTGTAACTGAGGACGAGGTATGTCCCTTTGACGTGAACTAGTACCACAATCCAGTGCAAAGAGTTCCCACCAGAGATGGACAGCTGGCTGGAAGGGGGCAGGGGTAGGCTGTCCTTTGCTTCTAGGGCCGTGCCAGCTTGGTGGAAACATCTCAGCTACACAACTTTTCTGAGGACTCAGATTTCAGCGCACCTCCATCACCACCCTCTTTCCAGCTGAGGGATGAGCAGAGTTGGTCCTGAGGACACTGGTTATGTTCTCAGAGGAAAACCAGGAGGGTAACAGGCACTCTACCATTTTGGTGAAGAGAAAGCTCATTTCCAGGTGTACCAGACATCAAGACCCAAATCTTCCTTCACATAAGCCTGTTTTCCTCTCACCTTTCCAATATTTCAGTCTCATGACATCAGCATCTCTAAATGCGGCAGCATGCTTGGGAACACATGGTAGCAAGTCTCGCTTGCATTGAAACTGGCTAGGTAGCATCACAGCACACCTGACAGGAAAGGCAGCCTAAAAATAGGTATTGTGTCATGACATTTCCCATGGGTCTTTGAAGTCAGCCAGACTAATGCCTGCATCTGATGAGACCTCCTGAAGCAGCGGCTCTGGCTTTGAAGAAGCTGTTAACTCAGCCCGAGGCACAGGAGGGCTGGTGGGGGGTCCTGTGCTCGCAGGAGCACAGCCCTGCCCAGGGTAGGGGTTTGCGTCCCCAAGCGTCCCTATGGGAGCGTGGTGTCCCCACGTAGGCAGTCCCCTGCAGGCTGTGCCAAGGTGCAGATGCCATTCGCCCTTTTCCAGGGGAGGTGCAGACCTCTGTCAGGCAGATGTGTGCCAGAGGACAGTTTGCATTTTAGGAAGTGCCCTTCCATGTCCCCTGGGAGCAGCGCACGGCACCCAGGAGCATGGCGGCCAGGGCCTGGCATCTGCCCGGGACCTGCTTGGCACCACTCCGCTATGGGGCAGCACCAAACCCTAGGTGCATTTGCGAGGCACCAGTGTGGAGGCAGTGAATCCCTTGCAAAAGGCATAATTGCACCCCTCGCCTAAAAGTGACTTTTTTTCTGGCTGACATTAACTCTCCTTCATGCACTGTAAATATTTGGGGAATGGCGTTGACTTCAACAGCATATGTCAGTGGCACTGAACCTTATTACTGGGAAATGATCTATGTTGACAACCATACTTCAGTTTTGCCTTGAATTTTATTTTCTATAAATACATTGCCATTTCTTTTGCAGTGTCAGGCTTTTTCCCAGTCACAACGGTCTGTCCCATCCATGTCCTTATCTGTTAACAACAATGGTTTAGTTGTGGAAGGATTGTTGGTGCTTGTCTGAACTCACACAATTTTAATGTAGGGGGTAAAGAAGGCGTTTTAGTTTATATCTGAAGGGGATTTTCTCAAGTTCATACACAACTGGTTTTATCTGGTAAACTCATATTACATCATCATTATTATTATTATTTTCATTATTATTGTTGTTATTATTATTATTGTTATTATTATTATTATTATTATTTTATAACTTCCTTCAATGGAAGTTATGCACCTAAAAACTTAATGTAACAAGCTGAGACTATTTGTATATGTATGTATAAGTATATACACACATGCACAGGCATGCATGTACATATACACACACAGAATCTTGGTTTATTTTCAGATCAAACTGTTTCCTAATACTGAAAATGCAGTGAAAAAAGAGTTATAACATGAATTATCTTGAATTAATGACACCCTCACATTCTCAATTGATTAAGGGATCAAGTTTTTCTTGAACAGTCACAGATCCTGTTTTGTAGTTTCTTTCACAGCCTTCATGCCTGTCTGAGAAATACACTGAATGTGCTTTACTGTGACTGTTCCTGACACTTATATTTCACACTCAAAAGAATACTGGAAATGTTATTAGCTTAGAAGAGTATTTTAATTTATTTGTGGCTTGGCAACAGAGGAAATAATGTTCGGTGTAATTTTTGTTCCTATTTATAAGGGAATTTAGTAATTTTGGAGACTGTATGTTTATCTATGTTTACCCATGAATACCACATGAGTCAACTGCATCAGATCTGTTAATACCACATGAGAGGTGGCAGAATGATTTCGTACAATTTTTTTCCCCTATAGAAAGATGAAGATAAATATTTCTGGAGTTTGTCCAATTCCAATAACTGAAAATAACCCAGAAAGCTGATTTGCAAATACGGAAACAGATTTCCAATTCATTGTTTGGTTGTTCTTTTTTAATTTTCTTTTTCACCTCTATTTTCTCAAGTATCATAGGGACAAAGAAAGGCACTAAAACAAGTCATGTTTTTGGGTCAGCCACAGCCGTGGCATCCCACTCTCAGTTTGCACCAGCTCCAAATTTGGCCCCTAGGTACTAACCAAGAAAACCTTTGCATATACACTTCTATCAACATCTGTAAACATTAAAAGCTTTCCAGGCTACTCAGGGGTTAAAGTTGTTCTAGTAACTGTCCTTAATAAGGAATTCAGACGGTTTCTGTTTGGTTTTAATTATGACAGCCTTTCATATAGGTTGCAGGGGCTCCTGACTCTGTCCTGTTGAGACATTAAAGGTCCCTTTGTTTAAAAGTTCAGAGCCAGATCTGAGATCGCCTGTAGTTCACCTTTAGGATATAGAAAAGTGCTGAGACATGGCAGGGTTTGATGCTGGTAGCCCCCGCGATGGGAGCTGCGGCAAAGGGTGTTGTCAGCATCGCTCTCCCTGCTGCAGCCTGCTTGCTCCGGCCGCGATGCTATCAGCATTCCTCACTGGAGCCTGTCTGAGTGATGGCTGATTAATGAACTGGGGCTGCAGCTATCTGTGAGAAAGAAGAATTGCTTATTTCACCCATGCCACAGTCCTAATTGGGAAAGTCTGACAGCATCTAGTTCGCTCCACATATAGACACCAGATACACAAAAGAACTTCTTCCAAGGTCGTTGTGTTTTTCACTGATGTCTCCCCTGTAACACGCCTCTCCCCAGGAAATAAAACAACTGGCCCTGGAATTTCTTTCTGAGGTAGAGAGAGAGGGAGGAAAAACATGACCCTCCTCCTTAATGACTTCTATGAAATGAAGCACAAAACACAAACTTGTTTTGCAAGCACTTTGTCATCAAAAGTCTCATGCATTGTTTCACCTGAAAAAATAACAATCTTCCAAGTAAATACAACAGAGATCTCTGTTCTGATGATTGGAGAGCACTTTTAATTTATGCTTTTGCGTGAGATGTCTGCCACTTTATTTGCTTTCTCTTCGTTTAGCTGGTACAACAAAATAAAAATAAAACGCTGCAGATGCACTCCACATCAGTAGCCAAGATGGACCAGCTTGTGGCCATAACCCATGTTGTCCTTCTTCATGTACACCAATGCAGGAGGACGCTGGACCTTCCATGTTTCCATTTCAGCCACTGTTCATGCTACAGAGCTCGTCAGTAAGAGAACAGGTCAAGAAACTTGCTGGATTCACTGATGTTACTCCCCAATTTCTCTTGGCAATTATTTTCTCATCCATGTTACACTTGGCTGGACACTTAGGGTTTTCCAGATGGTAGAGCTGGCCTCCAGTTTGCCTGAGAGAAAATATCACTGAAGATATAAGGCAGCAGAAGTTCAGGTCTGAAATCTGAACATAGCATTAAGTCTGTTCTGACATTAAATCTCTCTGCCATCTGTGACCTGCTGCCAGGCTGAAACATTTGGGGTATTTTAGCTATGTAGAAGATAAAATTGTTCACAATTGCCTGCCAATAAAGATGTAGTAGGCATCTTCCTGGATGTTTGGTTCTCTAGAAGGTTTTCTAACTAATAATTCTCCTACCAGTGATTTATGAGCTGTAGATGCTGTAAATTGTTCTTGTCTGAAGGGCAGTATTACATCAGCATGTCAAAAAGACACTGAAAGCTGTCAAGGAGTCTCTTCAGTGGCTGAAATGTCAACCTGCTCATTCAACGTTGACCGTGATAGTAAGCCTCATAGGAAATGCAAGATTTCTGCTGTGGCAGTGAGTCAGGACATAGGTATGCTGCCTCCTCTTCTAATCCTCTGCCAAATCCATAAGTTCTTCTCAAGGATGGGATTTTCAACTGCAGTATAGGGAGATACCGTGGGAGGCACAATGTAAGCTGAGCAGAGTCTTGGCTTTGCGAAACCTGCCTGTTACCCCAGAGCCACCTGCAGAGTGTGGCAGGAGCTCCGCCATTTGTGCAGGCGCTGGGCCAGCCTGACTCCTAGGTCCCAGATTTGCTTCTTCAAAGGAAAATCTGGGTAGGTCATGTAGTTTAAGAAAAATATCTGCTTTACTAGGAAACTGTATTTTGGCGAGATGAGCACGTCTGATGAGCTCACCTTGCTGTGCTGTGCCACAGTATCTGAGAGTGAATGAAAATCCATGTCTCTGGCTGTGTGGTTGTTTTATCCTGTCATCCTTTAATGTAATGGCTGGCAGTTCAAAGGAAACCTTTGAACCTCAAGCCTGTACACTCTCAAAACACATGCATTGGGCCAGCTTCTGGGGGTTCCTCATGGATCCCAGAGGCAAGTGAGACACCTGATATTAATCTCTTTCCAGATCCTGGAACTGTGATGAACTTTGCAAAGTTAAAATAACATCAGTAGTATTTCCAGGTACACTGAGACACTGCATCACTCGAGGATCAGGGACTTCTGGGCTTAGGGGCGAGGCTTTTTCTTTTGCTGTAGCCACACAGCTGCAGCTATTCCTTCTCCTTAGGGGATGCTCCAAGAGGCTTGGTGGCATTGGCTTCCTGGTTGCTCTGTATACATGCAATTTTTACAGCATTTGCTTTCAGAGTCCTGGTTTCTCTCCCCTGGAGCTGTGTCAAACACTCCAAGCCTGAAAAATGGAGGTGCAGTAGGAAAACCAGAGGAGTACTGTCACAAAAGCACCCAACAGAAAGGCATAAAAGTTTCAAGTTATGCTAGTCCCTGTGCCCACATCAGCTAACTTGGTTGTAATATGCTTCTGTCTTCCCAGAAGCATGCAACTTTCTTCTATTAATGAGCACACTGCTGCACAGAAGACATAAATACTCTTAAAAGAAGGTGAAGTTATCTCCATGGCCACATTGAGAGGCAGCTGGAGTGCAGGGATGAATACTTGTACTGCCTTGGGACCCGGGAGGTGCAAAGCCACGATGGCGTGGGAACAGCAGCACCCTGGCTGCCTGCAGAGCCTTGAAGGAAACGCTGCTGCTTCCTTAGCTAGAAATGCTGGTGTAGCACAGGTAGTGTTGTTACCTGCAGCACTCTCACTTCCAGTCATGGTTGTTTCTGATTTGAATAAAGCTTGAAAAGTGAAAAGAGGGTTAAACTCAGTATATTCATGAGGAAAGGAAGAAAGGGGTGAATTCATCCCTAATTTATACCTTCTGCAGCTTTGCACGTTGCATACTGGTGTTAGAAACTCAACAGGGCTAAGCTTTTGCTTGCAGAACTTGCAGAATATAGTTAAACATCTGGATATGTGTAGGAACAGAAGGTTCACTACATACAAGGTCAGAGCAACTTGGAAATACCCATTGGGCTCAGCCCAGTTCTTCCCTCGCTCAGCTTTATATTTGAAGTCTGCGCGTGGTCTCTGCTTCAGCCCATTCCAGCACTCTTCCCCCTCTTTCCCAGTCACCTCCATGAAACCTATTTGTGTGGCAGGATTAATGCAGTCAACTGCACATATATCATCTGGGGAAGGCAGCCTGGTTTAAAGATTTTGGTTGTTGGGCCTTCTCGGGGGACTTTTAAGGAATTGTATTAACGAAGCACATGGAATCAGATTAGGAAAATTCAACCCTCCTTTGAATCTGTCTGCTAGATCTTCACAGCGCTTCTTCAGAAGAGCTCTTCCTAATGGTGCCAGGGGGACAGCTGGAGGAGGCTTCACAGTGTCCACTTTTCAGTCTGATCTCAATGAACCTTTGTGGTTCCATCGATGCCAACGTGAGAACATTTCCTCTGAAGTCATTTGTGTAAACAGCCTAGGGACCAACTCAGAGCATTCAGCTTTGTTCCATAGGACGGGGACAGTAGCTTGACTGTTGATTTATTTAAAAGGAGAAAAACAACAACAAAAAATGTCGCCAGGATGTTGCATGACTATCCGGAAACACTCACCAAAGGGACTGTGTTAAGCAGAGTATGCAAAGCCAGCAAACAAATACTCTATTTTATAAGCTAACACTTTTTATTTGTATTTCTGACAACACATTAAACTATTCTGCGAGGGATGTAAACTCTGCTCCAAATCCCTTTTTACCTTTTTAAAACATTTTTAAGCATGGAGGATTTCTTTAGGACACATTGCAGAAAATGGTTGTAATAGGGAATTTATTTTCACGCTTATGTGTTCCCGTTTTGTCATTAACATTCTTTCCACTGTACCATGGCCAGGAATGGGTGCCAGGTCCAGGAGTTTAGAAATTATTTCTGCATCGTGTGGAAGCTCTGTTAATCGGCTGGTGTTCTCTGATACAGTGGGAAAGTCCAGGGATTTTAAGCTGAAGCACTTTCATACAAGCCTTCTGTGTCTTCCCGTAATATTTGTGCTCCCCTTGAAGCTCTGGCTGCAAAGATTTCCTGCCCTAAAATCTCTTTCTGTCCTCAAAGAGGAGAGGTGGGAAAAATGTCTGGTAATGCCAGGAACATGGGCATTATTCAGAGCAGGATGGAAAATGGAAAACAAAATTAATCAACGCTTCCTCCAGCAAAGAACATGTCTATTCAAGGCCAAGGCTTTTATTCTATGGGTTACATGTGGGGGGATTTGCAGGGGGAGGTGTCTCAAAATATGGGACTTTCTGGAAAGGGAAAACAGCTACAAAAATCACACTTTCAAATGAGAACACAGGTGAAGTGAAAATGTTTAACTCTGCCTAGCATTACCTTTCATTGCCAGCCCCTCGGATGAGAGCAGAAGCCCCTGCTCCACGCAGTGCCCAATGCTCTGCTCACAAGGGGACTGCAGCAGATGAAGCAGCACCCCTCAGTGATGGCCGCTGACTCCCATGGCAGAATGAGACCATCCACGGGGCTGCGGTGCCAGGTCATCAGACATGCAACTGGGGTCGCACAGTGCCCAGGCTCCAACAGCGGGAGAGGAGCTGGGCTTTGTCCTTGTGCAGCCCAGCTCAGGGCAGCCTGCCAGTGACACCTGCCCCCCGTGCCAGCTCTCATCGCCTTCCCCCCAGCTGGGGAACTTTGGGGTCGTATTTAAATCATGACCCTGTAAACCCTATAGAAAAGAAGGGTAGAATTCCCTTTTGCCCACCCTCATTTGTCTGTGTTTTACCTCTTCTCTTGAAGAGTTTATTTGGGATCCAATTTGCTGAAACACCTTACTATGCATTATCTGCACTCAGAAAAGCAAGCATAAGCTTAACTAGATTCTAGAGCTTTGCTATATTGGGGTCTTTTTGGTGTGTGTTACAGTCTGGTGCCCACCCACCACTAATTGACTTGAAGGTGGGACACTGAAACCAAGACCTGGAGGAAGATCCTATTTCAGCATCCGATACAAACTAGCATGTCACTAAGCTTCTATAAACACAGGATTCAGCCTAGATTACATCAGCACAAACCAGTTCAAACTATTCATTTGAGAGCAGAATATTCCATTTCATTAAAAACTGGAACTGCAATTTCACAGCTCTAATTCCCGTAAAATAATAAAAGCAGTGAACCAAGAATGGGCTTTTTTGTTTAAAATGAGATGTATCAATAGATGAAAAATTTTGGTGGCACGAGTGATAAGAAGGTATGCACAGTTTATTACTCAAGATAGTCACTAAATAGGCATATTTCAGTAATGTATGGGAGAATGTTCCCGGTACTTTTGCTATTAATCCAGACATTGCTTATTTACTGCTGGTGCACATTTGCCCAAAGTCACATTGCTCTAACACCTTGCTGAAATGTTCGAATTAAACATAATTTCTAAATGGGTTCTATTATTCATTTATTGATTTGGAAATATCCTTCTTTACACACAGTCAGGGGTTTTTATGTGTGAGCACCGCTGTCTCAGGGATGGGGACAGTCATCTGAAGACAGACCAGCACAGCATATCTCATTTGCTCCTTCTCCAACAGACCACAAAAACCCCTCATTTGTTGCTCTCAGAAAGACTTGGCAGTTACCTTCCCCAGCTCATATCATCCCACGGTGGTGGGACAGGCAGAGGGTAGCTCCCCATGGGCCTGAGCTGGTGGGAAGGAGTTCCTCATTCCCTTTGCTGGTGATGTGGCAGGGGTGGTGGCAGCAGGCTGCAGAGCTTTGGTCAGGTGTCTGTGCCTGGCTACCCACAGCTGGATGGAGACTACCAATGAGGAGATGCATACCGTGTCCCCTGCAGTAATTTACCTGGGCATTGAAACAGATGATCTTTGAAAGTCCCTTCCAACCCAAACCATTCTGTGATCCTATGATAACTCTTCATGTGACTATTCTCTCTTTGTCAGGACAAATGCTTTTTGTTTTCCTTTTTTCCCCAGAAAATCTCTCCAAGCACATGAGCAGCTAGCAGTCTGAGGCCTGGACTTGCTGTCAAAGAACTGTAGACAGTAAAGTCACAGCCTATCACTGGAGTGAGCCACAGAATTTGGGACCAAATGGACAAACATGGCCACATTTCTCAGCAGAAGAACTTCTGGTAGCTGTCAGCTACCATGTGGCCAAGGTAGGCCTGCCAAACCAAGTACTGCAGACTGGTCAAAACAACTGCCCAGCTCTCATCACTGTTCAATACCAGTCTGGTAGGACTGACTCTCCACCCTGGTAATACTGCTCTCCACCTCTACGCAGTCTGCTCCATCTCATAGCCAGTTAGTCACTCTTTACCTTTGGGTGGAGTCTGCAGAGGGGAGAGTTTAACAAAAGGAAATTAAGAAAATCTCCCCTAAATCCCATCTATAACCTGCTTAAATCTCCTTAGAGGGATGACTCATTCTGTGAAGTACTCTAGGACCCTGCTCATCAGAAACACTGTAGGAAAATATGATTTTGTGTTCCTACGATGTTGTCTTTAGTTGCCAGGGCAAGTGATTTCCAAAGCTTCGTTGGTCCATCATTGCCTTGCAGAGCAGCAGAAAGGACCTCAGTGCATGAATGCTATTGGTTAATACAGGAACTGTTTCATGTGGCTGTATGGAGTGGCATAGACCAGTCTATGTCTGGAAAAGTCTCCAGACATAGAAAGTTACCAGATCTTTCATGCTCTGTCCCTGAAGTCTTTCACACCCTGGCATTTTAAAATATTTTAGAGTGCAGCAGGATCCAGGTTCTCCTGAAAGCACTCGGCTCTCGGAAGATAACAGTAGATGAGCCAAGCAAAACACTACTAGACAGAAGGAAGAAATTATTTCTGGCCCTCAAAGCTTCTCTTCAGCAAAGGACAAAGCGGACTTCTCACTGAAGCTGTTCCTTTACTCTTCAGGATCACAATCACTGCCCAACAACTGCTGTCACCACACATCTTCAGCTTGGAGTGTAACCAGGATTGTGCTGTCAAAAAGATCCACAAGATTTCTTCACCCACCTGGCCACATAAGGTGTTATGAAGACCAGAGCTTACTAGTAGAACAGAGTGGTCAGCACTGCTTTGGATCAGGACTGAATTAAGATTATATATAGACTAGTAGCAAAATGAGTAGCACCAGGATACATCTCCTAGAGAGTAAATCACCAGAGCTGCAAGTTTGGATGTATGGAGTGTCTCCTGTCCTATCTGGGAAGCAGTCTCCATGAGGATGTAACCTACCTGGCCCAGGGAAGCCATGGTACAGCAGACTGCAATGTGAGATATTGGGCATGCTCCACTCCCTGTTCCAAAGATGCTCTTCTTGCCAGCTGAGACTTCCTTACTTTTTTCTTCCTGCTCCTGGCTGTTCACAGTGCATTTGCCTACAAGTGCAGGGCTGTTTGTGATGGGAAGAGATGCAACAAGGCTCAGGATCAGAGGCTTGTCCTGAGTACCACCCCTGGATACCAACTAACTCCTTAGATATTGTGATTTTAAAACCAGAACAGGCCAATTTGCCAGTTCAGGCAGTGCACAAGCTGGTCAAAACTGCAGATAGCTGATCATTGCCAGAGATTTCACTTGTGAGCTTCCCCTGCCTCTGGGCAGCAACCTTGCAGGATTTCTTCCCTGCGCTATGGCACTCATGATCCATCCTTTCCCCCACTGAGATCTGCCACTGATGGTGCCTGGCCTGGGGTGCAATGATTAGGAGGAAAGATGAGGAATCCAACACTCTCTAGGGTGTCACATTAGAAAGGACGTTATTACTAGGCCCTGTAAGGATCCTGCTATAGAAATACAACAACTCTGAAAAGGTTACAGTTATTTAAACTGTTTATGAACCTAAAAACTGGGTTTTAAATAGGATTCCACAGGATTAGCGCTATGGAGTGTTCCCACCCTATCATCCTCAGCTAGCACCTCTCAGCTGGGAGAAGCAGAGAGCTCCTGGGGTGACTTGCTGAGGTGTGTGGAGTAGCACAACAGAGTAATGATGAGGCTCAGGTGGTAAAAGCAAGCTCCCATCATAAAGCATGCTTTCCTCCGACTAATTTTCTTTCCATTTCTCATTACAGTGACAACATTACAGTGACAGTAAAATCAGCCAGCTCTTTCTCGATGCAGCCTTCCTTGTGGCCTTCAGCAAAGAGGCATGCCCACCTAGCCTGGGGAAAGAGGGGAAACCCTGCCCAGATTGCCTCCTGATACCCGTGCAAGGGTGACTACTGGATCTGCCCATTGCTGCCTGCCCAGGACCCAGCAGATGGCACTCCTGGATGGTGTTTCTCCCAGATCATGGGCAGCATCTGCCTCCAGCTGCCTCAGCTGCCCCATCCCAGCTGCCCTCCTGCGTAGAGGGCTGCAGGGCAAGGCAGGGCTGCTCCTGGGGCGGTGGGATGAGCCCTCCTCTGCCCGCTTCACCTTAAAAACTGGTGCTCCAAGTGCCTCGGGTGCAAGGCTGGGAATGCTTGCCAGCAGGCTGACGCAGCAGATCAGTCTTCTGGGGGCTTGTGCTCCTCTGCTAAGGGGAGAAAGGTAGGATTTGGATTCTTTGAAAGACATTCCTGGCTTCTCCCAAGAGCCTAACTGGGTCAGACAGACTTTACACAAGAAGGACAAACCTGTGGACTGCTGGTTGGGCTGCACAATCAATACAGCTTACCAACAGGTCTGGAGAGGTCAGCATCTCGTGCTGAAATCTCATGCGAAAATCACAGAATTGTCCAGTCCAACCACCTGCTGACACCATGGTCAGCTAGAGCACACTGTCTGGAATGTGTCCAGTTGTCTTTTGCATATCTCCAAGGACAGAGACTCTGCAACTTCCTCAGGCAACCTGCTGCGGTGTTTGACCACCCTCACAGTAAGAGTTTTCTCATATGTTTAAGTGTAATTTCCTGTATTTTGATTTGTGCCCGTTGCCTCTTGTCCTGTCACTGGGCGCCACTGAGAAAAGTCTGTCTCAGACTTCTTTACTATCACCATCAGGAATTTACATAGATAAATTACATGGATAAAATTCCCCCCGAGTTTTTGCTGCCACCCCTTTGATATTTCTCCTTTTTTTCTTATGAAACACCATAAAAATTTAACAGGTCCTATAAGGATCCTACTATTGAAACACAACAGCTCTGAAAAGTCTAAGTTATTAAATTGTTTATGAACATAAAACCTGGCTTTTAAATAGGATTTCACAGGGCTACCGCCGTGGAGTGTTCCCAGCTCTATTGTCTTCAGCTCTATCATCCTACACAAGTAGGCAGGGTGCCACCTACTGAGTATATCACTAGAAGAAGCATTTTCATATTACATGCATAACCGTAGGGCTGAGATCGCAGCAAGGTGCATATCTCAGCATAGTAGGTGTTTCTTTGGTTTAGGTAGAGACAGCCAACACCAGAATTTTGGATCAAACTATTCCCAACTTGGGGGAAGAGATTTCAAGCCTGATTCTTGGGCTCTTGAAGCTTTTCTGTTGACACATCCAAAACACTGAAGGCTTTTCTGGAACTGGGGTCCAGGTGCAAATGCAGTTCAACAGGGTAAGCTTTTTTACTTAAGCTTTTAGAAATGTTACTTGGCTTGTTCCATCCTTTTTGGACCTTCCCACCGTGATAACTAGCTCCTAATAGAAGGCTGGGTAAGGAGTTTCTTCTTTCCCTTTTGTTTTCTCTGGACAAGCATTGGCTCCTCTAGACAGAGGTGTCTGTGTGCCAAGCCACGATATTCCTCCCAGCGTGATTTCATAGTGATTTATTTATTTATTTCTGTGCTGCATCTTGCTTGCTTGCCAGTGGAAATCTGCCTGGGGGTTTTGTTTCATGTCTCTTGCAATGGGACATGGAAATCTGCCTTCCCAGATTTACCAAAGCACTCCTGGCCAATATTAGGATGCCAGAATGTAACAGCTCCTGTACTGCATGGGAAATGTGTCTCCCTTGCTGGCTAAAATCTTTTGTTCTTTGGTGGTTCCACCCTGTTCCTCCACCTTCTTCTCCTCTTTCTCCTCCTCCTCTTTTAGAAAAGATGTTAATAATACATTTGTTTTCCAGAAGAGGCAAAGGAGTATCTTGCAGCCCTGCCAAGGAACTTTATGTGCACATTACACATGAAATTTAGATTCCTCTGTAGTCATGGACCAACACTTATCATGCCATTTCACTGATCAGCTTTATTAGTTCCATCCCCTCAAACTTTTTGCCCAACAGAAGTCTTGAAACCTATTTTATTCGCGACAACTTTAATCCCTGCTTCCTACAGAACGGAGATAAAAAGTCTTCCCCCGATGTAATGTTTAAAGCTGAGCATTACACAAGAGACATCACAAGGCTCTTACTGCAGCTTTTGTTGCATTCAGACACAAGACTGTGTTGTTGAATGTATAGGTCCTTCAGAAGACTTTGACATGTTGCATGTTGAGACATGAGAACAAGCTAAAAAAGGGGTCTGACGCAAACCTTACTGTGGTTACTGGAAGGCTATCAGGTGACTGTAATGGGTCTTCAACCCCAAATTCATTTATTTGAGCCCATGGAATTTTGCAGTTGACTGTATGTGTTCCTAGATATTGGATTTCAGCATTTCATCCAAATCAACTGCTGACAAGGGAGTGCAAGACCTTCCTGAATGTGCTCTTGTCTTTAGTTTAGTTAAGTTTCTTTGTGGGAGTGTCAGCTGTAAGTGACCATTCAGTTGAGTTTAAGAAACACTGCCCACATTAGAGAAGAAAGGTGCAGTGGTGGGTTTTGGAAGAGCTACAGTGTGTCTCCTTGTTATGACATCATGGGAAAACATCATCAATGAGCTGTTGTTATGGCAAAACTGCAGCAGATACTAGAGATAGAGACTCAAAATATCCTGAATGCTGCATTAGATTCATTGAAATAATCTTGATTTTCTAAAAAAAAACTTACTGAAAAAAGTTAAGAACAGTTCCATGACCATCTCCCAGTCACATCAGGCTGATCAACAGCCAAATCTGTAAAACCTTAAGCAGATTTGTACAGCAGAGAGCTGGGCACGTTACAGGAAAGCACAGCTTGTCATGGGAAAAGAGCCTATTATTTGCCAGTATTGCACCGGAGCCATGCAGCAGCACATCTGAGCAGCAGAGATGGCAAAAAGAAGAGGCCTTGTCCTGGCTGCAGCTGGCCATAAAAACATGTAGATTTTGTTCCATCTCTCTTCCTCCCTTCCTCTGCTGGTGAATACCAGCTGTGGAGGGATGGTGAGCCAGAGGGTGTGAGGGAGGAATTTCCTATGGTTGGCAGGAGAGGTTGGAAAAGAGGATTAAAAATGGTTATTTGAATGCATGTGCCTCTTCATAAAGTCAGCACTGAAGATACCCCTTCTTCTTCTTAGCATGCTCCAACCCAACCTGAGATGCAGATTCCCACCCAGAGCTTTCATCACTCAGGCTGTTCAGACCAACCAAATTCACACTTGGTGCTGCTAAACTGTAGCCCTGAGCCCTGCGGGATAGTGTGGGAGGACAGCAAAGTGCCTCCATTTCTGCAGTCTTTTCCCAGGCCTCGTAAATCCAGTTGTGGCCCTGGGTGTAGCTGTGCATCCAGGCTACAAATTAAAGCTTCAAAGGAAGCTGGTGTGAGCTGGTACCTGTCCAGTCAGGCAACTTGGAAAGCCACAGCATAGAAACATGAGCTGGTATAACAAGAAATCAGAACACTTGGGTTTACCTGAGTCATCGTCATACCTTACTAATGAACATCTTGGGGGCTTGGCTAGCAGCAGGCAAACTCCTTTGGAAATCAAGATCCCATAGTCTTAAACTGACTGGGGTATATATTCTACTTCTCAGATCCTGAGATGAGCAAATACATGGGCAAGATCACTGCCATCTTGGGGCAGGAGTGTACAAAACCACATAGGACTGATTTAATGGAAAGTCAGTAAGAAACCACAACTGGCAAGGAATGCAGGGGGAGGTCCTCAGGGAGGGTGCTGAGGTGCCTGAAGCAAGAAGTAAGCAGAATTCAGGTGGCTGAATTGAAGCTCATGCTCCAGTGAACTCACTGGACTCCTGAATTTTATCTCCAGGTCTCTTGGCTTTTCATCTCATCACATGAACAGCATCAGGAATAGAGAGGCAAGAGCCCAAGTATCTCAACACTCCGACAGGCTACAGAATCAGACCTCTTGCTTGTCCTCCTGTGTGCAGTGACTCCTGTGTCTTTGGCTGTGTCATGCCTACCTTCAGGAGAAGGAGAGAGGAAGAGCCGTGTAACAGGTTGCTCTGGAGTGTGGTTATTAGGGTTTTCTTGGGAGAGATGAGAACTCCTTCCTCTACAGCTTCTGAGGGACCTCACTACCCCAACCATAGTGGATAGTGGTTCTTCCCATGCAGCCCTGAGACAAGCACTAAATTCCTACAGAGCAATATGGAATTGTTGCATCCCTTTGTTCAGCATTTTTATAATTTATTGACCTTGCTGCTGAATTTTTGTGGGTTAATCTGCAAAGGCACTAGGTTTTTCCTATAGGGCAGGAATTATTGTTCAGGGTCTTGCCCCTGGCTCTTCTGGGCATAGATCCACAAAGATATATGGTGAGTTTTCAGGCATCTGTCATCACATAATATCAGTGGACGTTTCTTTATTTTCAGCAGCCTTTGCCAACACTGCCTATCTCTGTTTCCCTGAAATAGGATTAAATGTTCAATATTTTTATACAACAATGTGTGGTTATTCGGGGGTGGACAGACACACAGCAGCAAAACAAAAGTTTTGAAGGCAGCCACGGGGTAGAGGCATGTGTTCATCTCCTTGGCACTGTGAAGTGATCCATATGTATAACCCTCATTGCCTCATTTAGGTCCTTAGTGAGGCATGCTTGCTTGGGCTGGGCACTGTTATAGCAGTCACACGTTTTCTGACAAGTTGCTTTGTTTCTTCCTGTGCTCCTGCATTTGATAAACATGTGTCCCATGTGCTTAGAAGAGATAGGCAGTGTGTGTTTAATTTGCCCCCTCCATTCTTCTCTTGCCTCTACATCTATATGGCTTGGTGCTCCATATGCAGCACTGTTTTTCATTCACAGTACAGTCCAATATGTGCAGTATAAAACAAGAGAGAAGCAAGCAGCTCTGAGACCCCACGCTTACAGACTGGAAGCTGCATCACTTCAGTGTGGCCTGTAGTAGCACTTACAAAAGCTGGTGGATGGGAGACGGTTACCTGTCAGACCAGTTTGGTATCACTGCGCTGCACTTTACAGGATCTGGAATACAATGCAAAGATACCTGAATGCCAAATCAACCCAACTCAATCAAGCCAGAGCTGCTGGCACCAGCCCTGGGGGGTGGAAGAGGGGATGGCGGGTGGAGGCAGCACATGGAACCGCCGTGCTAAATGTTTCACACTCCAGGGTGCCGGAAATCCATAGTGCTCCGGCACGGAACAGCGCCCGCCTGCAGAGGCAGCCTGGGCTTGGCTCCCTGTGAATTCGCCCTGCAACAACCAGGTGCACGGGAGCAAAGGGTTTCTGCAGGAGACAGCCCGGCTGGACCAAAGCCCAGTCTTTGTCAAGCTGTTCAGGTATCTGTGCATCACGCTTCAGGAGTTTTACATTACCAGGGGGATCCCAGTCCTGTATTTCCCCAGTTGATGGGGAGTTGACTATAAATCAATGCCTATTTTGCATGATTCAGCTTCAAAGCTCTGCGTCAACATTAGCTGACAGCTCTCTGACATAGATGCTCATTATCCAAAACAGGGAGGCAAAGGCATTTGCTTAACTTCTCCCGGTGAATCAGTGACAGCGCAAGGATGTGCATCAGGAGGCCCTGGCTCCCCCAGATAATTCACTAGAGCTCATTGCCTCTCATGCTAATGGCTTCCATGCACAGAAAGCATTACTGAGAGCCGTGAGTGAGTGTGAGAAAGATGCCTGCGAGGAATCTTTGAAGAGCCTCGTAAAGACAGGGCATGCAGGAAATGCCTGAATGGTAGTTTAACTGGCCATGCATTCTTGCACGTGAAGTTTTCTGGGTTCTCATCATGCACATTATGCCATTAATATCCTTTGAAGAGAAAGCACCTTCCTATCCATTCATGCAGCTACGTGTCTGAAATGCACTTAGTCAGGTAAAGCTACTTGTCTGTATTTACCTCTAGATCAAAAGCTGTTCTGATATCCAGGTATATTTGAATGACAATTAAATTCCTCACAGCTGTAACAGCCCTTTCCGTGCCCATCCTAACACTCTGGTTTTAGGCACGTGAGTGGGAGTTAGAAGGTGCCTGAAATATGAGCATCTTTAACAACACAAATGAGTAAGCAGTGAACAGTTTTGGGTTGCAGATGTTTCGGTTCAGCTTAGGGGCAGACTTTTAGGCCCTGGTGTGCTTTCCTTAAAAGTCTGAGTAACTGCAGTTCAGACGTGTGCTGTTCCTATACACACACTTCCCTTTCTCCTCTCCTTCGCACACAGCAGCTGTGCGATTGTGAGAAGAACTGGTGTCAAATGAATAGTAAGTAATTGGTAAGAGCTGATGAATCTCTCAGATGAAAGGCACCATCTAATTACAAACTTTTGTCATTGTTCGTTATTATGAAGCCAACAGTTAAAGGACTGTTGCCCCTAGAAATCTTTTTTGTGTGCTTATGATGTTTTAAATGGTTTCAGTTCTTGCATCTTGTTAATGTTTTAGTCTCAGGCTTTTGTCTCTCTCTCTCTCTTTTTTTTTTTTTCTCCTTTTTCTCTAAATGAGCTTTTTGCGTTTTCAGTTTGACAAAATCTCTCAACATGCCATATAGGCTGTGTAGACAAGCTATTTGCACACCCACATTGCAAACGCTGTCTGAAAGCCGACTCTGTGTATTTGCAGTTCTGTCTTAGCTGAAGATGCAGTACTTGGGCCTCATCTCTGGCTTATTAACAATGTTTCTGTAAACTGCAGTGCTTGTTTGAGGTACACAACACTTGTGAAAGAAGATGGGAAAGTTGTCAGAAGTAAAAGTTGATCTAGTCCAACAATGACCTGGTCTGGGCATCTGTGTACGTCTGGGCGTGTGTACGTGCAATTACTACAATGCCGGGCTACAGCTTGTAAATAAGAACCACAATAACAAGGCAGATATAAAATAAACAGCTCACGAGATCAAAGAGAGAAGTGCTCAATATATGTGAAACAGAATATCAGACATAGCGCTAAATAGGATCAGACTGGAAACTTAAACCACTTCTGTGCCAAGTCCATGGCTGGAATAACTTCATGGAGTTTAGTGGTGAACCAGGGATGAGTTTGGCATGGGGTGAACTTTTTGTTCTTGGGTAAGTTGTGACATAATGTTGAAATTATTGTTGCTGAAGTATGGCTGACTCAAATTAGCTGAGGCTCCAAGCAGGAGCTGGGTTGTTGTGAATGGAAACTGCATGCGAAGTTAGCAGAGGCCAGTTCAGACTGTGATTGCTTGCAGTTGATTAAAGTAAGATAACCATCCTGCTGAAAACCATAACCAAATTTCCACAGCCATTGACTCTCAGAAGGCTTCAATTTGACTACTGTGCATCCCTTCCTCTGCACTGGAAACCACAGAGCTGCTCTTCAAGCCACCTATGCATATACATGGGATGTCTTCTCCCACTGCCATATGGCTGTAGAAGATGGAAACACCCATACTCAGCTTTCAGATACAGGGCTCAACTTTCTAAGTTTTGACCAAAATAGCTGTTTCTTCTGGTTTGCTATTACAGTTTGGTAAAGGCTCAAATAGTGGAGCTGAATTCTATCTGTGTTCTTGGGATAAGACATTTTGGCCTGCTGGATTTACTCCTGCGGGGACCTGATCCTGAGCTGCATGTAGGCACACCCCACAATTTCACTGCTCTGTCTTCGACATTGATCATTGACACTTTGTGTGTGGTGAGTGATGGATCTCAGGGCTTTCTGAGATCAGAGAAATAGTCCAAATACAAAAGTACTGATTTTGGTGAGTTCAAAAATGAACAAAAAGCTTCAGGCCCTGGGGAGAATGTAATGATTCAAAATAATGTAGGAAATACAACCCTGGACTACCCCTATTTCATTGTAAAACAACAAACAGCTCCATTGCCTCTCTGAGTTTTGCAATTCATTCTGCTCCTTTGAATCCCTACCAAAACAAGTGTTAATGATTATAGGCCATTTTTTAAGGTGAAAAGAAAAAACCGCCTCAGTCCTAAGAGCTCACGTATGAAAGATGTTCTTAACCTGGCAGACTTGTGCAAAGATACCAGCGCTGCTGTCCCGCAGTGGGAACACAGTAGGGAAAGGATCTGCAAAGTCTTCAGAGCCCCACTGATGCCAGCCTCCTGCTGCTTGACTGATTTATAGGCTGCCCTAAATAACTCGGCTTCCCCTTGCTGATAGCAGAAGTCTGCTTTGCTTGATCCCACTGAACAGCAGAGAGTTGGTGTCGTCTGCACTTCTGATGAGCATTTCCTTGTGAACTTACTGACAACACCTCCTCTGAGGTGCCAATACTGACAAAACCACAGTTCCACTGACAACAAAGTTATTTAAAGCACAAAATAACAAAGTTACATTAGATATTATTGGATCTTGTAAGAAGATGCATGAGATTTAATTTCCACGGTGTACTTCAGAGACCTTATTATTTCCTTAGACTGAAGTGCTTATGTCTCAGCCATCTCCATTAACCTCAGCTGAATGCCTTGGTAATGGGCCAGGTCTCGGAGTAGAGGACGGAGGAGATGTGCCTCCAGTGCTAATTCTTGGTCCTGCAGTGAAACATAGAGTGGAAGTAGGAGCGAATGGAGGCCAAAAAGAAGGGCAGAGTATAAACGACAGTGATGACAGAAATTCATGTTTTCAGGGCTTTCCTGGCAAAGTAAGGCTACAAGATGTTGTATTATTGAGTTTTGTTCTTTTAGTTTTGCTACAAGACATACTGATTATACAAATGACTCCCAGCTGAAAAGGGGATGGGATTTTGGCATGTTTAACAAGAGGAGTTTTTCTCCTAACTGGGTGTAGAATTTGCCAATATTGCTAAAGAATTGCAGTATTAAATAATCTTTTTTTCCCTTTTTTTTTTTCAGATGCTTCCATTGCAATCTGTTTTGTTTCTTTAGTCATTCTGGTATGCTAATAGCCACCCATATTATGCTCCAAAAAAAAGCTATGGCCCTGCATAACTAGAATTTTTGGATCAAAAAATTTATGTTTAAATGCTTGAACATTCAAAGCTTTTTTTTTTTAGTGAATCTCAAAAGGGACACTTTTTCTGCAGTTCAGAAAACTACATTCTGCAATTACCCTTAATCTTGTTTGTCCTTATCCTGAACTGTATCTTTTTTCTTCATTCAGCTGCCATCTTTTTGCTGGGAAAGGTATTTGTGGAAGAAAATCCATTGATTTTTATCTTCAGTGCCATCTAAAAAAGATATGCATGGGTTTGCTCATGTCTGAAGTTAAACCAAAACGATAATTTGGAAGCTATATATTCAGAATGTAAATGACTCATCTTTAGGTGAAACTGACCCTAATTAGATCTAGATCAGCCGTCATTTGACAGAGAGAAAGAAAATTCATTTTCTCTGAAATGTGGTAATGGCTAGGAAACTAGCCCCAGAACCTTAAATTAAAAGCAGGTTTTAACATGCTGGCTCCATGCCTGCCTTCAATATCAGCCTCTGCCTGTTTCAGTAAAATAAATGGTAACAAAAGAAGACAGGCCGGGTGACGTTAAATAAAGAGAAATTTAAGAGAGTAATTATAGCATTAAACGGGGCCAGAGGTGAAGAACTATAAACTTTGTGGAACAAAGTGCGGCATCGTAGTTTCTCCAAAACTTTGTTCGCCAAAACCTTTTTATTCCTGGTCATGCAAAGCTGTCTGTTAGCTAAAGTGCCTGTCCCCATGCTCCTCACATCGGTCTGGGACAGGCAAGTGTGAGGAATGGGATGGGAGATGAAGGAGCAACAGCTCTGGGTGGCAAGGGTGGATCCTGGGGTGGTCAGCAGCCCTGACGGTGTGGTAACCCCCAAGGAGCATCTCAAACTGCTTTTCCATCTCATTTGTCATCTCATTTTCATAACGTGCGACTTGTTGTTCTTCCTCTATCTGACAGGTGGCTTTGGAAAAGAAAGTTTACTAAAGAGCGGTCTGTATCTCCTACATACAAGTTTTGAAGTGTTTGGGTTAGGGAGGTACGATGAAGTAACAGCCCATCTCAGTCAGTACGAATCCTGAAAGAACAATTCTAACCACTGGTTATTTTAGTGAAATCAAAGATATCCCTGCAAAACCAATTGCTCTAATAACATATGGTGGGCAAAGCTCAAAAGATTAGGGGCTTAATTCGTGTAAGCGCCTGAGAGAGGCACACAGAAGGGGAATTGAATTTAAAAAAATCATCTGGGTCTCACTTGTCTTTGAAATGTGATGCCCTTATTATGAATGAGGCCATTTAGGCATCCGTGCTCTGCGTGCGTGTGTGTGTGTGTGTGTGTAACGAGACATAAGAAACACGCTCATGACCAGAATAATCCTATAACCTGATGTTCTTGGGTAGTTCAGAGGACAAAAAAATCAGTTTAATGCTTTTTAAATGTTCAGCTGCAAGAGGACTGATGTGGAAAGGAAAAAGCTTGTGCATCAGCCAGCTTTCAGGCTGCAGCAGGGTCCTGGCGTGCCTGCATCCCTCATCATCTCCTTGTGCCTTGCTCCAGACTTATCCCCACTTAACAAGCTGCAGGCCCCAAGCAAACCCGACTTTCATGCAGCTTTCTTCTGGAGATGAAAATAAAGCATATCTCTATTCTGGAGGCAGAGACTGTGCTATATTGACTAGCACAGTATAGCTGTGTTCGATGACCTAGTAAATCCTGACAAGGGCCAGGGAAGGCATTCCTAGACAGGCATTCAGAAAACAGGAGCTGCACCCAAAACTCATGAGATTTTTAGCATTGCTAACTGTCATATTGTTTGCTGTTGCCTTCTGCTTTCATACTTTTTTAACTGCAAGGTTTCCAGCTTTTCATAACTTTGAGGGCCTGAGAAAGCAAGTATTTTCAATTGATTACATAAATTCCGGATCTGGGGATATAGCTGAAAGCTACTGAGATCTCCAAGAATCTAATGCCTATTTCAGGAATGTCCCGCGTAATATTAAGTTAATTTTTTGCCGGATACTGAGCATGGTAAAAAGGGAGGGGTATTTATTTAGTAAGATTTTTACGGAAAAAATTATCATCTTTTCCTTTTATGGAAAAGTAAGTGAAAATTTTGCCAACAGTTTTTGCCAATGCTTTTCATTCATTCATTCCCTGAATGCATTTTTCTATAATCATTTATGCAAGATATTCACCTCAATTTAAAAATTAATTGTCAGTGAAAAAATGCTTACAATATTACTGATCAGACTCTAAAAATCAGTTCCTCTGAAAAAAGTTAAAATAAAGGACTCTAACTGTCAGTATTTAATTAAAGATTCTTTTCATAAGTTAGAGTCTGCAATTCACATATCTACCAAGTAAGACACGATCAGTTTGCTTTGAGATCTCTGTACAGGGAATACCTGCACCAGGGTCTCAGATGGGTTCAGTTTCCCTTGTGTTTTTAAGGTAACTTTTACAAATGCAGGACATGTTGAATTTTACAGAACTCCTGCTGGTTTCGGGGTCCTGACACCTTTGGCTATCATCTGGACTATTTGCATCTTAAAATATTCTTAGAAGGTGGAAGAGCAAATTTTATGGCCCTAATGGCTTGTTCATGAATTTCAAAGTGCTGTTATCAGTATTGATGCGTAGAGTCTGGGGAAATGTCCCTTTCCCATCACCTAGGAAAAAGGGAAGGGCAATATGCATTGGATTCTTTAGGAAAAGTGAAAATGAGAGTGCTTGTGCCAAGCTGATAAAGTTTCTTTGAAAGGAGAAACAACTCTGTCCTCCCCAGTAGCATCACCATGGTGGGAGCACTTCCCTCCTGCCTCTAAGATTTCTCAGGAAATCTCTTTTTTTCCCAGGTCATGCTGGCACTTGGAGAGCAGCCCAGACATCGGGCTAAAGGATAAATGTTCAGGTCACCTTGTATAAGGTTTTGGGGGAAGTCTTCCTGCAGTTTAAGAGGATTCTCTCAAATTGGTTGCATAACTTATTCCCACACAACTGTCACTCGCCTCATCTTTGCTTTGCTCCTTTAGAGATTGTTGTCTTGAACTCCCGAACCAGGGGAGTTCTGCCCAGCTCAGCTGGCCTGGAGGTCAGTCCTCTGGTTCCCTGAAGGTGGTTGTCACAGAGACCCGCTTTATTTTGCAGGTAATGACTTGGACGTTATGCACTCAGTGCGGGGTGATATTTCCTCGATGATCATTAATCTGCTTTCCTTAAAGCTGAGACCAGACTTTGATGTCTTAAACTCATCTTTCTTGCCTTTGCTGGCACTATAGGATCTTTAAATCTCCAAATCTGGCCGTTAGTGCTCAGGTGCAAGAAAAGAGTATCTGCACATCCAGTAGTTGCTGTGTCACATCCACTCCTGGCCAGACTGTGATTCTCCTGCAGCTGGGATGGTTGCCTTGCAAGAACTCACCCAGCCCAGGCCAGCAAAGATACCTCCTGCAGAGCATCTCTGCAAGCCTTGGTCTTACTATAGCTTGTCATGTTCTCCATCACAACTGCAGCAAGGGGTAAGAAAGCCCTGATCTCTAGAAATAGAGACTGGGTTTTTTATTTTTGAGGTTCACAGAGAGAACTGATGCTTGGAACCCAGTGTATCGGCATACAGGTAACGAAGGGCAGATGGGGTGTAAGAAGTTACCCGAACAGTCAGCAGTGATCTTATCACCTTCTGAAGATGCTTTCAGCTCTATAAAAGAGGCACATTTTTCAGATGGAAAGTGTGTAGAGCAATGTGCTGTGGATTGAAGCGAAAAGCATACAGGAAAATATGTCTTTAATGTCTTAGCCATAGTGCTGGATCTCCAAGAGTAACAATGTGAATTTAACCTCTGGCAGCTTGGTGATGTGGGAAATGTTATTGATGTGCTACATACCCACAGAGGATCATGGTAGAGAGAAAGGTGGATTCAGAGGGCTTGGCAGATGGCTAACATGCCTCACAAATATTCCCAGAGCATGACAGAATGGAGCCCAAACAGTGCAAGAAGGGAATATGATCTAATTTATCCTGACAGGGATTTTCTACACACGCATCCTCTCCATAGCACAACTGAAGGTGTCTATATGGCTCTCTGGGCCCAAGCTCACATTGTGAGCTCGCAGTACTTGGGGTGATTAATGGATTCATTCTGTGGCTTTCTTTGGCTTTAGGCAGGGAAGTGAACCCCTCTGCCTGTGGTACAAATGCAGGAGACTGTGTCTTAGGCTGATGTCCCAGTGACACTCTTCTTCCTCCTCTGGGCTGATGTGAGGTGGGAAACCCTAGCTGGATCCTGTCCCAGGTGGTGGAGCTGCCCAGTGACAGGTTCTGCCCATCTCGTGCTCCAGATCCTACCTTGGCACAGCCAGGCTCATTAACCTGCTTCATAATGCATCCCACCAAGAGATTTTGCTGTAACTACTCACACACTTCACTCTGGGCATGCTGCTGAGCACTTTGCCAGATTAAGACTTTTACTGCTCATCTAAGAAATGATTTAATTAAAAATTATCACATTTTTCATATGTGTTTTCCAAGGGCATAGAGTACAGGTTTTGCAATGTTTGATTGCAAACAACCAAGAATACAATTATCTTTAATAAGGAAACTGAAATTTTTTGAAAGGCAGGACCTTGTGAGTTGGGGCGATGATCTATACACTCTTTAAAGCAGCTTTCTTATGTTTTTTATGCTTTTATAGTATGCCTCTGCTGCAGAGGGTGGTGTTCTCATATAGCAAAGGGCAGGACACTTATTAGCAGAAGCAAAAGGAATTAAGTCTCTGTTTTTTAGGTATTAAGAGTTCTCCTTGTCCACATATGCTAAGAAGGGCAGCCATATCAAGGTAATCTCCTTGTTGTTGTTGCTCTATGTATGTCAGCTCTTCCATGACTAATGTGTCCCATATTCTTATCATCCAAATCTTGACATCAGATGGTTCCTTTTAGAGTGGGATGTGATTAAGCATTGCAGGCACTGAGAGCTCAGAGATCAGCTTACACTCCTTACTCTGAATGGGTCTGTAACCAGCACCCTGAGAATAAAGACTTCCTGAGAAGGATGAAAATAGCGCTCATATGTAATCTGAAACAGCAGATCCTGAGCCTGTGGAGATCCACTGGAGGCCAGGAGGAGGAGCAAACACTGAACGTCCCTGTGAATCCCAGCATTTCCCTTGGATTTGCAGGAGAACTAGTGCTGGGGCTGCTATGCTGCCATCTGCTTACTCTCGAGAAGAACAGGGGGTCTCAGGACAGGGGTGAGTGGTCCATTCATCATGTGGAGATGGGGAAACCACAGAAGTAATTCACCAATCTCCAGAGACTTCCTTGAAGCATGTGTCCCTGGATAAAACCTGGCATTAGCCAGAACCCTCTAAAGTGACATTTGCCCCATACCTTCCCAGTGAAACACAACAAAAATAAAACCCCACAGCCACCAGACTTCTTGGTTATAGTCAATCATCTCCCAGGAGCACTCATGGAGACAGCAGTGCCACTGCTCTTTCACTAAAGCTGAAAGTAGAGCACCAGCTTTACCAGCCTGCCACAGCTATTGCCTCTGGTACCTCCGCAAGCAACACAGCTTCCACCGTGCCCATGTGCATCGGCTCCCTGGCACTGGGAAGAGCAGTTTTGCTTGCAAGACCCCTGGCACGGGGGAATTCACACCTCAGGTAGCTCCCCAGCTGCTGCTGCTGCTGTCTGCAGCCCATGGTCCCCCCTGTAGACACCTTTGCCACCAGAGCATTCTCACAGCTTTGTGGTCTCTTCTTCTTTTATATAAGCATACACACACACATATATATATACACATATATATACACACACAGCTGCTTTACCACTAGTTTTTTATAAGGAGGAAATCTTATTTATCAGCTTTCTGTTGGGAAAAATGTCAGAATGGGTTAACTACAGTGAAGGGTTTTTTTCTTTACGTATACAACATTGTTCTAAAGATGAGGTTTAGAGAGTTGAAAGGTTTGATGAATTGGGATCACATAAATTCATTAAGAAGTACTTTTGTTCTCAGAGAAAGTTTTTTGTTCTGACACACTCTATGAGGTACTATAGAAGACAAGATGAAGAAATTTCTGGTTTGATATTTCAGAAAGAACTTTGTTTATTCTTTTAATCAGAAACTTTTTTTTCATTCAAGAACTGATCTGAACTTCAAAAGGAAATGCAAACAGATTTTCAGGGATTAAATACTCTGAAATGAAGTGTTCCATTATTAGTTAAATCAAAAGTTTCAGGTTGAATCTCCCTATCTTTTATCTTTTCTTGTTTTTTTTTAACAAATTCTAAAACATTTCTGCATTTGCTTGACCTAAACTTATTTTTGTCATTGAGCAGATATTGCTAGTTTCTAGCCCAGTATAGGTGATAGTGCATGCTTGGATCACTGCTGTATAAAAAGTATATATCTGGACCAGAGTCTGGCGTATATTTCAATAATGGCTTTGTTGGTTAGACTTTGTTGGTTTGCCATAGAAGTGATAATAGGGTGTATTCTACTAAAAAAACATCCCAGCCATTCTCAGTAAAGTGTGACCCACTGTTCTACATCACTATATCACTGCCATATCTACTGAAAGATTTGTTCTGGATATCTTTTTTTTCTACTAATCTTAGCCAAAGGTCATGAGAAATATAATCTAAAGTACGTTGGGGGGGGGTGGTGTGTGATTCCTTAGCAGCTTGAATGAATCTAGTGCTGTAGAGAGAAAGGACAATTATTTCTCTGCTGCTAATGTGGATGGTTTCACTTGAATTGACTGTGTATTTGTTATGCGTGGAAAAGCTTTAATATCTTCTTCAGTGTCCCTTTCCTTTGAAGTAGTATAAAATGTCTCTGGCCCTTTTCTTAGGCAAATGATCTTCCTGGGTTCCTTTCAGTGTAATTTTTACATAGCACTTTAGGTACAATGGGTCTGCTGTCTTTAATTGCAATCCCATACAGAATTAACAGTCATTTTTTATCAAATGATGGTAGCACCCCTTCTGCCTCTTTGCATTCATTTTTACCCTCATCCTGTAGTTTGCTCATCCCCACTATGGAGCAAGGCCACTACTGTACGCCCTGAAATGAGCCCTTGTATTGCCATGGCTTTTCCTTCAAAGACAGTGTCACATCTTGGCAGATGCTCCATGGCTGATGCAGCAGTGGCTAGTCAAAATGATAAGGGACAGTCCGGCCCCTGAACGGTGTCCACTGTACCCAGGAAAGCTCAGAGCTTCTGGGGCTGTGGTCCACCAGCTGTGTCCTATCTGCTGCTGATCATTTGCCTCTCCAAAGGGGTAGGTTTGCTTCAGTATTTGTCTCTTCTTCCATATTCACAGTATTAGCTTGGATTTTCACAGTTGTGTCAGCATATGTAGTCCAGGTGTGACCTGGCACTTTCACATCCATCTCCTTTGCCTTTGCTTCTTCCTTACCTGTTGCTGAGTCCAGAGGTCCCACTTCACGCAGGGAGAGCTCAGAAGAACTCCAGTCACTCCTGGAGCATCAGCCAGACGCGCTCTGTGGTATGAGACTATGGGGCAAGCTACCTCTGCATCAGCTACCCAGTCCCCCTCGGGCAGTGAGTGTCATAGCGATTTCTGAGTCGGGAATATCTGGGCAGGGTTTGGGGAATGTATTGAGAACACAATAAGGTTGAAGAATTGCACGGAGTCAGAAAACACCACGTGGGAGGTATGCATAGCCTGAGTTCAGCCCCTCCGCATCCCTGTGATGCCTGACACCCTGTAATTACAGGCTCATAGACATGACTTGTACTTAAAAGTTTCACTTCAACCCTAGATCCACGGAGACAGCATCCTTAATTTCTTTGACCTAAGCTTCCCAAATATGTCTTTTGACTTTGGCTTTTAATACCATCCGTTCCTTTTTTCTATTTCCCAAATAGTCTGTGGAGCCAGACTAATCGCCACTCATCAAGTGCCCATTGTGTTTCTATTTCCCTGTCCCATGGTAACAGACACTTTTATTGTGATTATTCATCTGCTGTTCTTTCATTAATGAAACATTTAGATTTCACTGCCACAAGGCCTTTTCAATAGCCTCATATAAATACACTTTCAAATGGAAACCGTTTCTTTGGTACCCCTAGCAGTGACACTTGAGAGTCTATTCTAGCTGCTTGCTTGGCCAGGGACAGTAAGAAATGCCCACTTAGGAACCAGTGTTCTCCATTCCCCCTTGATGGGCTAGTTCTCAGCTTGCTGCAGCCTGGATGCCCCTGGGTGAGGAGCCATAAGGGGAAGGACCATCATTAGTTTTCAGGTGTCTCTTCCCACCCTATGAACCCTAGTAAGAGGGTACTTGGACAAGTTTCTGGTATGTAATTGCTCTAGCCTGTGCCAGCTTGTGCATGTATTGCCTGAAATGTCATTTAGGTAGCTTTAGTATGTACATGAGTAATATGTTTATTAAGGGAATGCCCCTACTGCTGCATAGTGTCTGGGCTGCCATCGCTGCCAGGTCCCTGCTGGGTCCCTGCTGTGCCTGCAGGTGAACTGGAGGTGTTATTCTGCATAGCAGGCTGCGTGCATTTCAGCTCTCCATACTGACTCAGTCTACTTTTCCCTTTAATTAAGACCAATCCTGTTATCTAGAACCTGGAGAAAATTAAGACACGTTTAGCCTTGCACTGAATAAGTGTCTTTATGATCATTCTTAGTAGTATAAAAACACCTTTTCCAGGAAGACTGTCTCCTGAACTGCTTACCCTCAAGGGCTGTCTATTTTGATAGGTCTGCTTTGGGGGATAACTGAGTGATCTTTCCAGGCACAGAGACCACCATATCGACTGAGTTATGGACTATGCCCTTTGCCTTAATTTTTCTAAGGTCTCTAGTGACAACAGAAGAGGAAGAAAACTTACCCTTGTGCAATGCTCATTGTTATAGATCATAGTCCTTCAAGCAAAAAACTCTCAGTGGCACAGTGATGATGGCAATTTTTCTTAATATGGTGGGAAGTTCTTCTTCTCTTAATCCTCTGAGAAGGAATCTGAGTCAGTCCTCCACACATCTCTTTCTCTTTGGCCCCTTCCACACAACTTGTTCTTTCCCTCTTCTTTAACACCTTAGACATGTGCTTTTTTCTGTTTCAGACTGAAAGTTAAGTCTGATCCCCCTCAGAAATAAATCCCTCATTTCTACTCATCTCTCTAGTTACAGCCATGGAAAGCGGTGTTGGAGATGTCTTGCAAATCTGTCACTGACTGTGCATCCATGGCTCTGAGACCCTGGCAGCCTCCCCACTAGCTGCCTCTCTGTTCTCAAGTCCAAGCTTTTCCTCACACATCTTTTTGCCATGTCCACTTGCCACTTGATCCGTTTATTATTGCCTCTATCTCTGTGCTCAAACCTATTTTTGCTTGGAAACCCATGTTGTTTTCATTCGCCCCCCACTGCCACCTCTGCAGCCTGTGTGTGAGGTCGCTCAGCAAGGAGCCCTCCAGGCTGCTCCCAGCCTTGTTCCTGCTGAAGAGCTGAGTTTCCTAAGTGTGCTTTTCTGCTCGTCCACACATTTCTTTCTGTTTCGCCCAAGTATGAGATGGCAGTGATACTGCCACCCATTCCAACAGTCACTCTGAGCTGATGGCACTCATCTTCCTTCACGAAAATCATGTACTCCCTCCTCCTGGATGATTCCTTATTTGTGTCAGGAGATACCTCGCAAAGTTTTTGGTACACTAATACAGTTTGACCAGGCACCTCCAGAGCCCAGGACTGCTCAGAAAGGGCAGGATGGCTGTTTCTGCTTGTAATACAGCAACATTTCCAAGCGCCCGCTGTGGAGCAGGTCCCTCCGGACAAACATCTTCGCAAGATGGTGCCTGCCCAAAACCACTTATAATTGGAGTGTAAGGCAAAAGACCATGAGAGAAACAACAGCTTCGCAGCACATAAGAAACTAGTGAGGTAATACTCAGGGAGTGAACTTATATAGCAAGATAATGAGGTTATAGTTACCTGTAATGAGATTATTCCCCAGAGGCTTGTTTTTATAGGAACTCTAATGTGCAGTCAAGATTTTCATCATGCTGCTGCCAGCCCTGCGCCTTGCTGCTGCTGCCCTCCATATCTGAGGGCCTGAAACAGCCCTGACTATTGATTATGAGTTTGCAGAGGAGCAGAAGGTGTGAAAATGCTGAACTTTGAACAGGGGGTTGCATTCGGTGTTTGCAGAGGATGGTGAGAGAAGCTCCGGGGGCAGCCATGGGGAAGAGCAGATTCAGCCTACCTGGCTCAGGCAATGGAGATGCCTTTCAGAATTTGGTCTTTCAGCACAATTCTCATGTTTTAGCCAGTTGACAGCCTGCTCTTTGAAAGGGCATCTGTGCAACTGTGTGAACACGGTCCTTTCAGATCCCTCCGCTAATGTGTGCTGCTCTGTGAACTCAATACACCGAGGTGGGAGTTCACACAGACCAACGTCTTTTATATGTTTCATCAGGTGCGTCATTCTCATTTTATAGCCAAGTCACCCGAATTTGACCTGAGCTGTGACAGCAAGGGAGACTCAGCAAGCTTTGAGGATAACAGACTTGTTTTCTAAAACAAATCTACATTCTTCCCTGAACCTTGAATTAGTTTGATTTGTTCCCAGAAACTGCACCTCTGGTGACACCAGTCTGGCCTCTAAAGAAAACATTTCACATTTTCTAAAAACCTCCAGTCCTTGAATTTTCTCTGAGATGCTATCTATGCATGGGATTTATGGCCAGAGTGACTGTTTCTCGTTGTCCTTCTGTCTAGAGATGTGTCAGCCCAGAGACAACTGGGGCATTTCTCGTTCTGAACTGTGAATAACATGTAGGGATGAACTGCTCCAGACCAAGCAAGTAAGTTTAAAAAACAAAGAAGGGGGGGGGGGGAAAACAACATGAGAAAATCCTTGGTTAATTATGAGATCAACCACCTGCACAGACTGGCGTTGATATTGTGGCAGTCTTAGGGGAGAGAGCTCTTTTGCATGTCTCAAGTACATTTTTGTTAATTGCAAAAGGTTACTTCAGTCTAATCAGTTGTTCATAATGAACAGATCAAACACACCATCACATACCTTATCTACATAAGAATATGCACTAGTTTAGTTCAACCTGATGCCGTGTGTTTCATGAGTATTCTTACTTAATTTAAGAATGTATTTCAATTTATTATCAACTTGCCTTGAGTTCATATAAAGTAAAACAGAAAAAGACCTGTCTCGGGAGATTGTTGAGTTAACCACACACTTTCAGAGCAACTTGTCTCACAGGGTGCGGCTCATCTGGCAGCCTTGTAGACATCTTTATCTGCACTGGTCACCACAATCTGAGTATCTGTAGTCAGTGAATTGGGCACAATTCATTCCATCCTAAAGCAGATGCATAAGTGAGATTAGTTGAATTATACTGTGTGGGCACCTCTCCTTCCACATTGCTCCTAAACGGAGCTAAAAGAGACAAGTTCAGCTGAAGACATCTAGGCTCTGATGCTCTACACTCAGATCATATAAATCCTACCCGTCCCGCTGCAGAGAGGTACCTGAGCCAGGTTCATGAAGGACCCAAGCCCATGGCGAGCTCTGAGGGATCAGAATCTGCCTCTGCCCCAGGTGCTGGTGGATCTGTGTGGGGTTGCAGAATATAATGCATGAAGGATTTGATTGTTGCTAAAGGCAGCAACAACAGTAGCCTCAGGAATGAGACAGAGACCAAAAATGAACCTGACACTGAAGTGAAGTGAAGCTATGAGGTGCCCAGGATGTTCACACCTGACTGCAGAAGGCGTCTCTATGGGCCTTCTAACATTTTCTAGGAAAGAGAGGGATGGTACAGCTAGTACACTTGCAGCAGAGGAGGACAAAGACATGAATGGTCTAAATACGCAAAAGAGTGGAGACAGCTGAAGATCCCCATCAGTACAGGTACTCACAGGCCAGTGGACTCTGAAATCCGCAGGCAGAGAAGCGAGGCGGAGTATGATGAATTTTAAAGATGCAATCCCTGTTCCAAGGATCAGGAAAACCTAGAGGGCAGCAGTCAGTCATCCTGAGGGACAGCTGTCCTTTCTTTTGTGCCTCCTGTCTCAAGAGTGATGATGGGAGTGATGGAGCCTGGCGATGTAGTCAGTGTTTGAAATGGCCTGCTGGTAAGAAACCTCGGGTCCCCTCTGCCGTACAGAGCACAGGGCAGCTGAGAGCCAGCACTCTGTTGAATTGCCTGTTAACTTGTCCTTGAAGTTAAAATTCTGGCTTGTCAGGAGCAGCAGCCCTGCTCCTCTTCCATCCTCTCCCCAGCCTCCTCCAGGGCACATGGGCATGATAAGGACTCCTAGGGCAGAAGAAAGAAGCCGGCATGAGCTGCCTACTTGGTACGTCAGAAGTTCAATCTGTGTCCACAGCTCCCTCACCTCCTGTGGGCTCATCCATGAATGGTCCTACAGATACACTGAGCTTTCTTGAATCCTGTGTTTTTTAGAAGGAAGTCTATGACTCCAGGTGTTTGGGAAGCAGAAATTCACTTTGTGAAATATTTTCATTTGATGACCTTTCAGTCCTATTTACTCCAATTAGGAGCAGCACCCTCCCTTATTCGCAATATCCTATGCATAAAAAGTAGAAAATAACATTTCAGCTGGGGCATCTAATGTTCAATTCACTGTTAGCTTTTAAAATTACTGAGATATTCTCCTTGTTATTCTTCCACTTAAGAAAGAGAAATGGTAACTAACCCAAACAGTTTCTTGTAGTGTTATGATTTAATTGAAAAAAGCATCATGCGGCATAAAACAGTGGCTGTTGCTTTGGTTATTTTCTGACCCATTTCTCCCCAGAGAGAAGTGGGTATGAACTTGGGACTAAAATCTCACAGGGTATTAACTGTCTTCATGGGACACGTTAAGCTGCTTAGTTCCAAAGTGTGTGTCGTTCTGATTGATTGGGTAGGAAAGCTTCAGGTTGCAGAGGCCAGGCGTTTGGTTTGACAGCCATGTCCTGTATCTAAGCCTAGCCTAGCTGATCCAGTATGCTGCAGTCCTGGAGAAGAACATACCTTCCTTGAAACGTTTGGAAAAGATAAGATGCTGGACTTGGCGGTCTTGCCCAGTAGAGGGAATCCTGTGGTTTCCACAGAATGGTGTGGACTTTGGTGTGGAGCGTAGCGGGTGAAAGAAACAATAAAAAAATGGAAGCCCATGGTGAAATAATTTTCCAGATTTAATAACTAGCTCTAATTAAGTACTGGGAGAGCTTTTCAAATTCCAAAGGCTTCTGGGTGTTTAAATTTTTCTGACATCCTTCTATTATCTGAGATATTAAGGTAGTTAAAGCCTGAGAAAAATGCAAGCTATGTCTGCGTATTTTGTGTGGTGATATCAGTTAATCCCAAGGCTTTCTCAAGGAATCCGGTTCTTAGTCTGGGATTTAGAAAAATGACATTAATGTTCCTTTGCCTCCAACCCGACATCCATTAGATTTAAATTACAGTCTCTCCCAGCTTGATTGCTAGAAGTCCCTGCTCTTGTGTCTCTTGGCACATGTTTCTTGCTCATCAGTCTGCAAAAATGCAGCTGCCCACCTTGTCCCTCTCTCTTGCTCTCACTGCACCAGCCCCACCTGAAGCCATCCTGTGGCCTACCTTCCTACCTGCCTTCCACCTAACTCAGTCCTGGGCACTTTGCAACCCTATCACTCACCCACGCTTTTGTTCTGTGTCTCCACTTCAGATCCTCCTCTTTCTTGACATCCTGCACATCTTCTGAGTTGTGAGATTTCGAAGGACACTAGCTCAGAGAACAGGAGGATGAGGCACATGGCTCAGGCAACGACAAAAATCAGTGGTCAGAGGCAAAGGCTGGGGTGCTCCTCATGGCTCAGGAGGTATTGCCTCTGCACCTTCTGCTGAACCCACCAGTGATCCAACCAGCCATGGAACAAATATGTACATTAACAGACCTGGGGGCCATACAATACTTAGGGACATGGCTGCAGGTAACTTCAGCAGTGTCTAAGAAGGATTACGCACTGTAAAGAATTTTGGGAGCTGCACCTCTGGGCCCAGAATCCAGTGTTGATTGTAGGAGCAAACTGGCCTCCAACTGCAAATCCAGTAGAGCAGATGTCGCAAATCTAAACCCTTGACATTGGTGTCTTGGCACATGGGACAGCTGATGGAGCTGACATGATGAATTCTTGTTTCCCCAGAGCTCCTTTGCTGCCCAGCAATGCAGCTTTAGATAAATTTTTTTAGGGCTGGAGGCACCTGCTCCTTCAGCTGTCACCTCATGGGTGTTCAGCTTTGAGCTCCATCAGCTCCCTGAGTGAGGGCACCTGGAGAGACCAGACAAACTTAACACTGTGTATTCTTGTGGGAGGGGCAGGAGAAAAGGCCCCCACAATACCACTAGTGTGATAAAGACAAATGCACAAGGCAGGATCTTCCCCATCCAATGCCTGTAGTTTCAACCATCACATCTGATGGGTCGAGTGCTAGGCGGTACATAAAGTCTGCAGCAGGTTTATTCTGCAGAGTATACCAAAGTCTTGGCTTGCTATCCCACGGCCAGAGGGACCTGATGGGGCTTTCCAGGCTCCCCCTTGGCCTGGGCACTCTGCGGATCTTCTGCATAAAACCCAGCCCACAGCTGCTGCTGAACGGTGCCAGTGAGCTGGAGGTAAACCTGGGTCCCTCCGAAGAGCTACCCTCCTGTTAGTGCAGGCAGTAAATGGCAGAGGAGAACATGGAGGAAAGAGCAGGGAAAGGGAAAAACAAAATATAAGAAAGTGCAGTCAAGATTAATGTTAATAACCAGCAGAAAAGACGCAAGAGAAATGTCCCTCTAGACTCTCAGAAATGTTGCTAGTAAAAGAAGAGAAAAAGAATAACAATGTTTAGGATTTTTCGTAGTACCAAGGAGGTTACTGGAGGGACCAGTTTACAGAGAAAGATTAAAAGAGCCGTAAATCCATAGCTCATTTGAAATTTAGCATGGCAACAGCTAGTAAGGGACTCTCGGAAAGGAGAGGAACTGTTTAAAGCTGACTGGAGTAACTGGGAGCCAGGAGATGAAGCTGAACATCGGATTGCTCATGACTGATTCAGATTCACTTGAGTCACTCTTTGTATCAAGAGAAACCAACCCTCTGACGCTGAAGGATTGTACCAACAGAAGTGGGCAACTTCTTCTGGGAAAGTCTGAGAGACATCATCAGACAAGGACGATGAGTGCCTTTGGTAGGGCCTTGAGTCAGCCTGCCCAGCAGATTATCACATGCACACCATTTCGCACCGTGTCGACAGTACCAAGGCACATCGCTTGAATTTCAGCCATGGTGTGCAGATTGTCTGAATCGATGAAGGAAGGTTTTCATCAGCTCTCCTAACAACAGCGAACAGAATTATGCATTTGTTTAACGATCAGTCTTGCATGAGATGTTATACTTTCCAGTTCCTGTTTCTTGTCTATCTTCCTGTTTCCAAACAGTATTCAATAAAAAGAAAATATTGCTCAAAGGAAGGATTTAATTATGACTACCTTTTCATTGCCTTAGCTAGAGTGCATAAAACTGCATTTTATGCTCCGACATTGATCAAATTTTTGGATACTGGTACACGTACTTTGATATTATTCCAAAGCAAGTGGGTGGGTATTAAAGAAATTAGCCTTGGCCTATACTTTCATAGATCAGAGCAAGATTATTTCAATTAAATAATTGCATAGTTGATATAATGGCAAAAATGCATAATCCAGAAAAAAACAGTTTTGATTAAACAAACATTTTATTTGACCCAGTATGAGACATTTCATTTACTTTTCATGAGATAAGACCTTTTCAAAATAATTTTGCTGGCTTTCAAAATGAGATTTTGAAAGAAAAATGCTGTTTCATCTTAATAACCTCTGAATAAAAAGCTTCAGCTTTTCTGATCTCTCCCTAATCTCCATTTCTGTTCAAAATTATTCATTTAATTTTAAAAATGCACTTTTTAGCAAATACATTATTATTCAGAAACATGCCATCTGGCCAAATCCATGACAGATGTCTTTTTTACTTCTGTGCCCCATTATTGTATTGACATGCCTTGCACCATGCTATGGGGGAAAGGGAGAGATGAACAAAGGGTGTAAGAAACACAGGATAACTTAATGGTTTTTTCCAGGTATTGTAAGGTATTTTTCACAGAATCACAGATGATATATCTAAGACACACTAAATATAGTACCCCTACTGACTAGATCATAACAAATTCAGTTGTGGGGCTTGATGGTGCCTCCACACCATAAATCTATGTGGAAGCTTAATTATTTTACCAAAAGGGGCAGAACAGGATACTGGAATTTTTAATAGAAACGGAAGGAGCTGCTGCCATACAGAAAGGATTTATCACCTAGATTTAGACCATACTATATCCAGGGAAATATGGCAATATTAAAGGTGAGGTGTTTGCAACTTGCAGCAGCAAGACTGATGCTTCTACAGTGGACCACCCTCTACTGAGTTCCATGGGTTAGCAATTAATTTTGTGAGAACGCAATTCCTGACATAAAAAATTAATTAAAAGAAGCATTTCATTCTAAATCTGAGGACTGCGTCTTCAAAAAAAAAAAAAAAAAAAAAAGGGATCTAAAGGACAGGTCACCTATAAAATGAACAGATTTCCAAAATGCTGAAAAGATCCTGTGATTTTTTTAATGCTAACTTCATAATGCACATTGCTTTTTTATATTCAGGCTCATCACTGTGAGACTCACAGATAGAAGTAGCACCTTAACTTTAAACTTCTGTGGTTTGACAATCCTGACCTAGTTTTGCATTGCGAACTTATAACCTTTTTGCAGATGTTGCCGAGATACATTATGTCAGGGGAGGGGAACAGGAGAAAAATTTTGCAGCGCTGAAGATTTGGAGGCTTTTTGGGCCAGCGTGGCAGCCATAGGAGCTGGATATTGCTGTTAAGCATTTAGTAACAGACCAGCTTTCAACTTGTCTGATTACTTTGTCCTTTGGGGGATAAAGAGAACTGGTCACCTCGGAGAAACAGGATACATGTAGATATATGCTCCCCATTTGCGGGACTGGATGCACATCCCACATTAATTAGCACTGCGGGAGAAATACTGGGAGATGTTTATGGCTGGAGGCAGCAGCAGGCGTGTGTGCACAGCGGTGTGCCGGATCGGGACCTCGTACAGTGCTACGGGAGCACTAGATGTCCTCACTTCTGCAGAGAAAGTGAGTGGCATTTGTCCCTGGTAGGGACAGGAGGATGTTCACCCTGCCAAACCATGGGCCTTTAGCCCAGGAGGTTTCTGCACAGGGCATGGAGAGCTGACCTCCGCCTTTCCCAGGGAAGGGTGTGAGGGATACCTCCTCTTCCATCCCATGGATGTTGTTGGGGCAGCAGGAAGCTGGGCTTTTAAACGCAGCACCCAAGTTACCTCCTGCAGTCAGGAGATATTTTTTTAAAAAGCTGTGGCTTATTTATGGTGGTGTTGATGCCTGCATAATGCTTATGGAAATTCACACCCCACCTTCTTGGGCAGCCAGTGCACACAGTCATTCCTTCTCTTTACCTCAGACCACAAGCACAGGGGAAGGTCCTACCTCCTACGCTCACAAGCTTTGTCTTGCTCTGCTTTCTTTTCTCCATTCACCATGCTGGCTCTCAAACTTGTCAGATTTCCCCATAAAAATTTTCCCACAAAATCCATTCCCCCATTGTCCCACTGGTGCTACTGGCCTTTTTCCATGCCGTGCTCCCATCTGCCTTTAGTGCTGCCCTTTCCCGACAGCTTGCCCATGCTGCTTGGCTGCTGAGCCTGGTGCTGCACCCCAGATCCTCCCATTTAGCACCAGATGGAACCATGGCTCTGGCTACTCTCGTGGGAGCCAGTGATGTCTCTAATGGTAAAACACACGCCTTGCACAAGACAAGGTCTTGCACTTGCCTGCAGATACAGACCAGCATGTTGCTTTCAATCCTTCTCACAAGCAGGACATTCCTCCAGTCACCATCAAAAACCATGAAGTGTGAGAAGGGCTGCTCTGTTTTACTGTCTTCTATTCTTGATGGCTACTCTGCTGCCGTCACCCACACCGTACCCACATGCTGGGCTCGCCTGTGCTATGGGATGCGGCCAGACTCTGACACATGCAGGTCAGCATCTTTCATCCTTTCCCTCAGGAGAAGAAGGAGGGTGTGTGTGTGTGGCAGGGGGGAGGGTGTTGGTGCTTCTCTTGACTACCTGTGACTCAAGGTTCATGTTAGGTCAAATAAGTGTATCTTAACAAAAAAGCAGGAGTAGGGAGGTCTGTGGTGGCCTGTGAGTGTTTTTGTGAGTTTGTTCTGCTAAGGCTTGCTCCTGAGGAAGTTCTGCTTCTCACAGAGACATAGGGAAAGTTAACTGTGCCTCAGTCAGGGCTTCGGATCCCTGCACCCAGGCCCATACGTATGGCTAGAGAGCCAGCACAGAGAGAAGATAATGGTTGTGCTTGAACTTGCATGAGCTGCTTGCTGCTGACTGAAGTTTCCAAGTGGCTGAAGACTTCAGGTCCAGATATGCTGCACTGCTGCAGTGCAAATAGGAGATTTGACAAGTTCAGTCACCGCTAGGTTATGATTTGTCAGGTTGATTACTCCGGGCAGATAACAGGATGACCATCCCATGGTTGAATGGAGACAGGGGAAAGTGCTAGTCAGATACTTCCATATGAAAGCTTTTTATGTGAAATGAACTAAAAAACCCCCAATGAATGAAATTAAATGAACCCACAACCAGCACACAATGTGTGGACTCAAGATGAGGACTGAAGATTCTTATCTGCCAACCCATACATTCACATTTAGTTCCAAAAAGCCCTTTTCCATGCCTGTGCTGATTTGGACCCAGATGGGGATCGTCCTGCTGATTGTGATCCATATATGGCACTGGATTGGAAGGACGTTCTGCAATCTGCATGTTGCTGACATTTGATTCATGCCTGCTAAGGCATTTCCCCAAGAGGAAGTCTTTTGGTTAATTTCTGTTGCAATGTCTTGAGGGCATTTTCCCTTCTGTGATCTCATCAGACCTCACAACAAAATGGAGCCAAATATTTTTGGCATTTCTCTGGGAGACTTCATGAAAACCGGTAAGTGAGAACGGCGTGGAGTTCTGCCAGTGAATCAGCAGGAGTGCCCTGTGCTGGCCCCATTGGTAAGCGAGCGCACATAAATGTGCATCAACATTTAGATGTATGCAAATGTGGAAAGAAGCCAAATTATCTTTTTGTATCCGCTGGATCCTGTGCTTACTGCCTTGCAATACTGCTGGAGATGCTGCTGGATGCCTAACAGTGAGGTGGCAGGTACAATAAATGTACAGAAAGTTGGGTGATGTTTGAAAAAAGTCTCGTTTCCCGTGTTATAAGGTCCTCAGCCTCCACTGTTATGTTGTTTTCCCAAGTCCCAGAATTTTTTTTTTTGCAATATCATCAAAAAACTCCTGCCAGTTTGCACACAGGCAGACTGGGACCCTCTGGCATGTGTTGCCCGAGTCCATTGTTTTTTTGCCGGGCCCTTGTGTCCAGGCTTGGAGTAGGGCATTGGCAGAAGACATGAGAAGCCCTCAGTCTTGTCTCCACAAAACCCCAGTGTCACGCACAGACTAAGGAGTTAACAGATCACGGAGCTTTCCTGTAACAGATTTAGAAAAGCAGAAACCAGGGTTATTTACTGTTCCCACATTCTGCACTCGGAGCAGTTTTAAATTGCTAGGTTAACTAGCCATTCCTGAAAGAAATTTTCTGTGCACCAATGTATTCTTTGTGGTTGAAGCAAAAATTACTTACAGACAGTGCAAAGTTTCTTGCAAAAGAAAGCTTCAGCCAATGGAATATCTTTAAATTCAGCTGGGATATCTTTTAGCTTCTTTCTGGCTGGGGGTTAACTTGATCTATACCTTTTCATGCAGACAGTTCGAAGAAATGTCTCACTTGCTAAGACACATTGTCATGGAGATATGACGTAAAGTAGAACGTATCCAAAAATTGCCCTCAGTTCTGTTGTAGTTACTGCTAATGGCACCGAGATGTAGTGTAAGCACACCGCAAGCCAACTTCTGATGTCAATTACATCAGTGTAAACGAGATTAGAAATTGGCCCAAGCCTATAGGTTTAAACATGACTGTCTTGAACTTTATTTTCAGGACAGATAATGTTTTCAAGGAAAACAATACACTTGTTAATTTTAGCAGTTTTATCTCAGCACGGTTTGGCAACAGTTCTAATATATTTCTAGCACTTGGCTTTATTTTACTGTTTGTTATATTGCCTGAGCATCGGCACAACTCAGCCCGTCAGATGAGATAGATATTTCAATGAACAAAATACAGGTTTGAAGGCTGGGGACGAATAATAACAGAAATGCAAACAACTGTCATTAGGCATGGATTTCATATTTTGTGAATGACATATTTTCCTCTCTGGTAGGTCTGTACCAGGTCTGCTTCTATCCCATCTGGTATTCAACACTTAGGCTGCTTATTATTAGATGTAGAAATCCATAACACATTTCAAACAGATCAATGGTATCAGAAAACTTGCCATCACGCAGGAGTAAAACAATCCAACATGATAAGAATGATTTTTTTTTTTTTTCCCTGTCAGCTGTAATCTTTTTGGACACCCAAAGAACAATGTTTCTTTAACCTCTTGATTAATTGACATACGCACAGAAAAAGAAACAACATTTGTCCTACATATGAAATATCTTAATAGAAATTCGAATCAGTCCCAAGGAAAAATATTTGGGACTGATACTATTTAGGCCAGCAAAAGTCTCAGGTAACTTTTAGGCGTCACTTATACTTTCCTTTTGAGACTTGGCAAGAGGCTTCTGTGCTGGCCTTTACGGGCATTGTTGCTGCTATGGATGTTCCTGAGCTAACCCGAGATTCAGGCCAAAGATGTGGACCTAAATGTCCTTTCCAGACAAAATGAGAGTTCACGAAGTTCAATTTTCAAACAGAAAAAAAAGCAATCAAGATGTCCTCACAGAAGATCAAGGCTTTTAAAAAACGATCTGCAAGTGTTCCAGTCCGACCCAAGTCAACCGAGAGCAAGGAACTAACCAAGGAACACAAGTATGCAGGAAAACATGTGAAAGATCTAATCACTAATGAGAAACATTTACTCCCTCACTCTCTGGATTGTGTGCTGATCTTCCATTCACTTTTTCTTTTCTTTTTTTTTTTTTTTAAAGTATTTTCTGTGCTATAATTTGCAACAGCTGGAACCATTTTGTGTGTGTGTGTGTGCGTGCATGTGTGTATGTGCCGGACAAAAGAACATTACCAACTTGAAAAGGAAAAGGATGGGCACTGTTTTTGGAACTTGGCTCTGAAGGGGAGGGGGTGTGTAACGATATGAGAAAGATTAAGTAAGTGGAGGAAGCTGGGGGATCTTCTAGCCACAAGGCTGCTGCAACGTGGGTGGGCTCAGCAAGGGTCTCAGCACATCCTGCCCTACCAGTAATACCCTGACCCTGGTTCAGAGATTTCACAGCGCTGTGGAGCAAGAGGGTGGATATGTTCACTGCGAAGCCTTCTTCAGCCAAAATCTCTTTGGGCTGAGGCCTGGCCACTGACTGATAGCTATGCACAGTAATTTCAATATTTCTTTTACACAAACATAATGAGGCGTTGTTTATTGTAGTCCTGAAAAGTTTTGGGGTTGAGATATTGGGGGAAACAAAGAAAGAGACACTTTGCGAGCTCTCTGAGCAGTAAATGGTTCCCCTTGGTATGCTCTGACAGGCCATTTCATTTTAGCTTTGCTGAATCAGCTAAATGGGGAAAACTCAAAACTCATTGCCAAGCTCTTATGGCAATTTCTCTTTACCACAGTGGCCATAAACAGATGTTGTTATCCTCTATACTGGGAACCAAGTATTCCTTGGGGCAAGTTTGTGTAGGATGTGCAGATTGCTCCAAAATTAGGGAAAGGCTGAGGGTTAGGGGTGTACACAGTGGAAGTGAGCATTGGGTTTGTCACATGGAACACACAAATTCCATGAAAAACTTACACTTGTGGCATTAACCAATGTGACACTGAAACACATCAGCACCTATGTTATACCAAATACAATTCTGTGTGTGTGTCAGGGGCAGGAGGGGTTCTCAGATTTTTCTCTCATAAAATATTGTAAGTGAAAGCACTATATATAAATTAACTCTCTCCCTTCCACAAGGGAATTCCACAATTCTACCGCAGAATGACACAACCAGGCCATTAGTACAAGTTGTAAGCTGACTTCCGTGGAAGGAGACTCATCAAGAAGTTCAAAGCTTGCACTGAGTTTGCAGGGTATCACTCACAGCAGGAGCTACTGAGAGGAGAGTTCAGCAAAGGCATCTCTCCAAAGAGCTATGGCCAGAGTTCCATTCCCAGTCTCGAACGTAACCAGAAGTTTTCTTCAAGGTCTTACAACTGCTGGTGGATGTAGTACCAAAACAAGCGAATGTTCCTTGGGACAGGTTCAGCTTTTATTATGCTAATTCGCATGGGAGACAAACACATATTTTCAAGCATGATATTTTGAATTGCATACAGATATGCCCTATTCAGTATTCAGAAGAGTGTATCATTATGTAATTTTACACATGGTAATTCTGCTGATACAATCAAACATGGTGCTTGCATTTTGTGACACAACATCACGTTGCTAAATGGATCACTATAAACCTCAAGAGGTACAGCAGCCACCAGAAAACACATGTGAAAAATTGGTTTTACTGGGACACTCTTCTCGTGATCATACATTGAAGCCATTGGGATAAATTCCCCAAGAAAAAACTATGTCCAAACTTTTGACTGGAGAAAAACCTTGGAACAGTTCTGGATCTCTTGCTGCCTGCTGAGCTTTGGAGAAAAATCAGAAGTGTTCGGGCAACCTATGTCCTTTGTGCCTCTCAGCTGCAACTCTCACACACTTGAAAATGGAGTATAGCTTACTCCAGTTGTACGTTTCCCCCTCTTACTGCAGCAGGCTGCTCCTTGAACAAAATCCCAGCACCACTGCATCCCTGACCTGCCCTGTCCTTGTCTAGAGATCAGGCAGCAAACCCTTTACCCTTTAAAAGAATTGCGGGCGGGAAACATGCCCGAGGCACAGTCCCTAGTGAGTAAACCTGAGTCTTAAAGTATTATCTGCAACAAATAAAGTTTGAATGCCAGGACACCCACAATGTGGGGCATCTTTCCACTTGGTTCGTTGCAATCCAGGGCTTAGAGCAAGACGCAGCACAGAGACAGCCCAGTAGCGAAGGCCAAATTTCGGTTTCCAGCTGCTGGGGTGGCTGAGTGACGCTGAACCCTGGCTGATTTCACTGCACCCTGTAAGGTTACCGGTTTCCCCTGGCTGCCAGCACAAGAAGAGCTCTGCTCAGAAGGCTAAACATGCCCTGACCGCGGGCCACCTCGTTGAGGCTGTGCAGGAAGGCATGAATTAGATCCTCCAAAATCTCTGCCATGTCCTTTTGTCCTGCAATGTCCTTCCCAACCAGTAACTCCCTGCACCTCCAGTCAGACCTTCTTCGCCGTTCATTTTGCCCGCTCTGTATCAGCTGTCCCCGTGTCCAGCAGGGCTGTTTCCTGCAGAGAACCCATAATGTGCATCATGGTTTTTGATTAATAGATCCGTACATTCTTTATGCCTGAATGCATGCCATAATTTATGAGTAACAACAAGGATGTGTTCTCCAAAGAAAGTAATACTTGACTAAATTGTTCTCTTGACGTAAACCTGTAATTTAAAAATTATATATATTTAGAGTGCAAGTCAAAACAGGAAGTGCATTCCCAAAGCGGATAAAGATATTTCTGAACCTAAATATCTAGTGATATAAAATTGCCCTGAAATGTCTCTCCCTTCCCCTCCTAACAAAACCACCCTTTACCAAATAAGCCTGCTATTTATGGGAGCACTTTGCTGTGCAGACAAGTTAGCTATCGCTGTCTCTTTCAATGGTGAGACTGAGGACTTGCATAGTCACAGGCTGTCCAAAGAGTATTCTGCCACTGGAAAGTAAAAGTATATCTACCAAATGCAAAGCAAATCTGGCATTGAGAAACCATTTATAAAAGTTCAGATAAGGAAGAATGTATCAGGGAAAATCAATACATTTCAGTAGCAGAGTGCTAAATACCCAGTGGGAGATTCATTTAGCTAAATGCAGACTTTTTCATCTCAGCTAACACTAGCTCATATTGGCTCCATCCATCTACCATAGGGAGCTGGTCAGCGCAGGCAAGGCGGACTGGGCTGTGGCACATCGCATTCTCAAATAGACGTCTAAAATAGAAAAGCCAGAAATGTGCTCAGAAGGTACCTGGTTCTCTCCATTAGCTATAAGCCATCTGGCGCGGCTGGTTTGGCTGCAGACAGCCACGTGGTGAGTATCTGAGGTTGGGTGCAGTGATTCTGCCACAGGAGTAGATCTGCCCATCAGGCGAGAAGCACTAACAGCAAAATAAAACAGGTCGTGAATGGGGCTGGGGGCAGGGAGGAGATTAATGGTGGTGGGTATGAGTTGATAGGAAGCAGTTGCTATGTTGTCTGACTTCTTACTTCCACTTGGGGAGCAGCACCCTACGTGCAATCCACCCCTTCAGCAGGCAGGACCTGAGCCTGCACAGAGTGACAGAGAGCTGCAGAAATCCTCCCTCTCCTTCATTACAGAGTTGCCTGCATGCAGCGTACGCCACCAAAGTACTTTGTCTCTAAAAGCATTTAGGAATTCACAAGGTAGCAAAACCTATATGTACGCATATAGGTCTACACACACAGACACATATATATTTATATATTACATGTTTTATTTATAACTCAACATTTTGCATAGGAACTGGTTGTACAGACGTTAGAGCAAGACCTCATGAAACATGTTCCAACGAGAAGAGTAAGTCTGGCATGATAGCAACTAGATACGGGAACACCAGTTTTGCTAAAGCCCTAAATCCCAATGTAATTTCTGATTCACAATATTTAGATATGTAATAGCTGAAGTAGTGACTCAGAAGAGACAGAGCTGTTGCCTCAGTGCTATTTTCATTATTTTATGAGGCACAAATTAGCACGGAACTATAACCTGTAATTAATTCCATGGCAAATTCATATTATTATTGTACTATTCTGTGCAATTGCAAACCAGCAGATTTTTTTTCTGCTGTATTTCTACTAAAACCATTTACTCCAGGCATTGTTGCATGACTACAGGTTGTTCTTTGGGTAGGTAGCCTGGAGGGATCACCTCCTTTGAGACCTGAGCTCAACCCGGGCTCCCTTTATTTCTCAGCAGATCTGGACACATTTCTTCTAACAGAGACAGAGTAAGGGAGATGACCTGATCCATGACCTGCCTTGGTAACTATTTCCCATAACTTCAGAGTCATCATGCTTTGCTCTAGGCTAAAGCAATAGCATGACAAGGAAAACCAAATAATTCCTACAGCAGCACTGCCACTGCTGGTAGGTACAGGTGAAATATCCGTAGGTGTTCAAAAGCTGGGGCAGTGCAATGCCTGCACTGAGTTAGAATTCTGCAGCAGTATGCTTTTTAAGTCATTTAATTGTACGTGTGGCCCTGCATCGACCAAGCAGCCCCCTGAAGTCATAGTGTTTACAGCATCTTTTGTATGTAACGCTCTGGCTGTCAGAGTACACACTTGTCCATTTGCTCCCCAAAGCAGCCTTGCAAGGAGTACTGAACCGTCCTCATCTGTTCACAGCTGCAGAGAAGATCTCAAGGATGCCCAATGCCAACATCTGCTCCGCAGGCTGGTTCTGCTCTGGTGAAACGGGTTTATCCAGGTGCTCTGTACCACCGGGGCTGTGGATACACAGGCGTAAAGGTGCCTTAGGCCAATCTAGTGCAGTCTCCTCCTTTCTACGAGACAGCTTCATTAGTTTATTAAATGTTTAAAGAGACCACGCTAGTGCTGTTGCGCTGCTCTGTTTACACTAGCATAAGGAAAACACCACCAGCCCTCTCACCTTCCCCATGAAACACGTGCCTCAGTGTTCACTATCTCCTTTTGATGTCTGTTACTGTCAGAGGAATACATTGTATTTGAAGTTTCCTGCCTTCCTAACTGATGTGACTCATCCAATTGTACATAATCATTTTCTTTTTTTTTCCTGTAAGTGAACAGTATTTTGCTAACTGAAGTTACAGCATGTCTTCAGCATGTATTAGAAAGTAACTACTCAGGAGAATGCCAGAAAATAACAGAAAAAGACTTCAGGCGCTTTATTCAGTTGGTTTTCACTTAAAAAAAAAAAGCTTACACCCTTGTCTGATGGTTTTACAGTCCATTGCACAATAACCTGTTATTATGCGATGTTTTTTACCACGCTCACCTAAGGCAATATGAGCTCTTATAATTGAAGTGAAATACTGAAACAGAATTTTCTACCAACTACACCATTATGAGTGATACTGATCTCCAGCATTCTGCTTCTGGTTCATTTGTAAGGGACAATAGTAAAATATCCCTACTAACTCGATTGTTTTATGTCATGAAACAGAAATGCCAAAATCAAGGTCAAGAGTATGTGAGCGTTTTAATTTCCCTGGTGCTAGCCCACAGTAAAACTCCTCAGGATACAGTCTCCTGGTCTCCTGCAAGTCATTATGTATTTAATTTTCTCCCTGTAAAGTGCTTTTCTTGAATGCAAAGTCTGTGTATTCTAGAGGTAAATGCATTAAGATAAAAGCTTCAAAGAGTCTTTTTCTAAAGACATCTTATAATGTCTCGTAAGCTTCCTTATGAAATTCCAGTGCAAACCCCAACCATACCGTCTTCAAAAGAATTCCCAGTGCATTTTCTTTATTTGCACAAAGGAAGGAAGGAAAATTAAAGGGGAGAGGGAGGGGGGAAACTGCGGTCAATGTTACTGCCCTGCAGATTGCTGGAGTCAGACACTCTGGACCCTCGGAGTGAAAACAGATCTATTAAACAGGGCACTGCATGGGAATTGGCTTGTATCTACTTGTCTTGGCTTCCATGGCCTTCAGAGCATCCCGTCTCTCAGATGCTACTGTACTGCCAACTCCCCCCAACGCAGCAAATCCCTGGCACATTTTCCGGCAGCTTCCTGCTTCCCTCCCAGAGTGTCTCTCACTGCGGGAGGAGCCCCCATTAGAAACAACCCTAAGCTAACCTCTCTCAAATCACTCCTTTACCAGCATGACTCCCCCAAAACTTACACTGGTGTGCTGAGATTCCTGGCTGACATGCCGCCCAAACCTGTCTCACTGGTTTCTCGTGCCGCCTCCCAATCTCCTCGTTTTATCTAGTCCTTACTCTGTGTTTTATAGCATGGGCTCTCTGGGGTAGGCACTGCCTTCACAGTGCTTGCACACCTCCTAAAGCCCTGGGATGGGGCACCCCAAAGTGCTGGGGCCCTGAATGTCCTAATAAACACTAATCCAACCAGTCACGTGAGGAAGTTTCACCTCTCTACATTAGAGAGAGTGGTAGGAAAGATAAAGGTGAGGTAGAGAGACAGAGCAAACCATAGCAACTAGCTTAACATGCAGTTTGGTTTTATATTGTCTCTCTTCCAAGACTCCACCGCAGAAATTTTGCGAGACTGCAGGCAGCTCTGCCTGCGAAGGAGAGCACCAACTACTCTGCTCAGGCAGGCTTAATGGCTCTGCAGAGACCAGTAAAGGGGTAAAAAAAAACCCTCCTTCCTACATTTGTGGTCTCTGTTAGGCAGTTCTCGTGCTTCCAGGGGCTGACTCCAATTTCAGGAAGGCTGCACTTCCCCTTCCAGCACCGCTGGGTACCAGAGTTTCTGCTGAGGTACGGCATCCCTGCCTGGGATGCAGGCGTTCCTCCCCAGAGCCCAGCCCAAACACGCACTGGGGGCTCAGATAAGCCCCAGTCTTCATGGTGCTGTTGTTGCCATTGCGACTGGGCACTTATGAATGTGGCAGACACTTATCTGCATTCAGCTTTTGGCTCAAGAAAATAGGTCTTGCAAATTTGGGGTCTGCCTCCATGAATGACAGGCAAAGTCTGCAGTTGACAGGAAAAGCTCAGAAAAATCATACCCAACTCCAGAAAAAACACATTAAGCTTGCCAGTGTATGTCCTGTTTGCATGGCCAAGGCACACCTGGCTGTCCTCAAACCCTGCTGCTCCGTACTGCAGCCGTGGGAAACCACTAACGTCACACCGTCAGCCTCTGCCCAACACCAAACTGGCCCAAAACAGCTGCTATCCAGGCTCCAAAGAGGTTGTTCATGATTTCATAAGCTAAAAGGGAGGTGAGGCATGTTAGGGGTAGAAAGGGCAGTAGCCAGGTGCTCTGTAAAGAACTTGGTAACACGACAGTGTTACACCTCTGCCTTCCTAGTGCTCTCAGCGAGGGAAGGAAAATGGGCTTAAATTACCTAGACTTAGTGTAACTGGGTGATTTTTGCCTTTTGCATGGTTGTTTAAATGCATTCTTCCATTGTGCAAACACAGACACGATACCTGGGAGAGAAAATTAAATGAGAACGCGCCTTACCGAGGGACTGGAATAAACTGGCCATTAGCATTAGTGGACATCAGCAAGGATGAGCACAGCGGAGCTGCTCTTTGAGGGAACGCGAATGGGGACAAGCAGCGTAAAATCAGAGCAAGCATGTACAGAAGTCCGTAGCAAAGACTGGGTCCTCCTCTGAAGATACATGATCCAACCACAGTGTGTTAGCCCTGGGTGGCTCGAGCGGGGACAAGCCACACAAGGAGGGCAACACTTGTCCCAGCAGTACCAGCAACTTTTTCCTGTAATGGTGGGTTGCGGTGGACCCCATGGTTTTCAACAGACATGCCGTTCCGACAAGCTGTCACTGCTTTTTGGGTTACAAAAAGGAGTTGGCTTTGTGCTTGCTTCTCCTGCATTTGACAGCTGGTTGCTAAATCACCTCAGCTGCTAACTCATCTGCCAATACAATCACATAGGGTTTGTGCTGGGGGTGGTTTGTAAACGCGCTCGGACTGGGCTTCCAGCAGCCTGTGGAGGTGATCCAAGCGCACCTCCATCAAACAGGCACAACGGCGTTTACTGGGCTACCAGTCTCCCCTTGCCGCTGAAAAAACTCTCAGAGTTGAACATTTATGTGCTCCAGACTGTGAGAAAATGACTCCAAAGCGACCTTTGTTTTACCTGCAGGTATACTGCCCTGTGCTGCAATCTTGTCAGATCTTGTTAACTCATCAGTGCTAGGGCAATCTTGGATGATAAAAGCCAAGGAAGACCTCACTGCTGAGGGAGGCTGTGCCTGTAGAATCACGAAAATGGGAACAATGAGGCACCGGCATCCTTTTTTCCCTCATTTTACAAAGAACTTTAGAGAAGTCATTAACAACATATTATGGATGTCTTGTGAAGAGCCTCAGATCTAAGATCCTGCACTGGCTTAGGGCTGGACTGACCTAATCCACTTTATTAAAGCTGCTGTGTAGACAGTTTGTCTTTTTTTTTGCTCTCTTTTTATTACCCTAGTTTTAAAAGAAAATATTGTACAGCGCACTATGCAGTCCGAAGTTGTTTTCTGAAACCGATTTTAGGATGCCTTGTTTAACCCTGCCGTTGTAGTGCCTTCGCCTGGATGTTTCTCTGTCTCTGCAACGGGTTTCCAATGCAGCCACCTCCAGAGCTGCGACACTTCCAGACTTCCCACAGTGACACCCAGGGAGCAGAAATCAGGAAGGTGATGTGCCAGGCTGCATTTTTCTTCCAAAGTTAGAGGATGTGCCTGGCAGCAGGAGTGAAAGAGGGCAGGAACACAAACACTCTTGAAGTTTCAGGATGTCTCTGTCACCTACCAGCAATGCTGTGCCCAGTCCCAGGGAGTGCAGTGGGAGTCCAGACAGGAGTACCTATCCTGCTCAAATCCACCTTAAAATGCACTATCAGGTGCCAGGGTCTGTGGGGAAATGAAAACGATTCTTACTCCCAAGCACCACCTCACAGGTGCCCCAGCACAGTGACACCTAAATAAAAATTACTTTGTACCTCCAGTTTTTTCAAGCTTTGGAAATACAGATAAACACTCTTGTTGTTTTACCCTATTTTGAGTCCTATTAGCAATGGAGCAGAGGGACAATATAACGCTCTGCAGCAACCATGGCTCTGTAAAGCTGTCCCTGTACCCAAGGAAGAGGTTGCAGATTTGCCAGCAGAAGAAAGTCTCAGCCCGGGACCTTACTCTGAGCTCTGCCAAGGTGAGCCGGCTGCTCATGTTAAGGGACATATTTAAAATAGGTTAGTGTGTGGCTAGTAGACAGTCAACTCCCCAGAAAAATTATTTACTACCTTTGTAGAAATGCAGATATAACCCTAGGAGTCATGGCTGGCTACAGCAAAGAGAGTATCTTCTCCCAAACCTCTTGCAAGATAAAATTAAAAAAAAACCAACCAAACAAAAAAACCCCAAAAAGACGACCTGTTGAGATCCAACAGCCCTTGTCCAATGAGGAGGAAATCCAAGTCACCTCACTGAGTTTAGTTAATCTCCACTAACTGATGGAATAAAAGCGAAAACCCTGAGCACCAAGGTACTCCAGATTCCAGATGTTTTAAATATTATGGGTGGTTATAAAGCTACCATGATCCTTTAATACTGAATCCAAACAGTTATTTTCTACTCCAGCTTGAATGTTTGGAATTCACTAGGTTAGGGTTAATTATGGAATAATAGATGAGGAAATGTTTGTGACACTGAAAAAGACACAGAAGTGGATGTAAGCCTGAAACTTCAGATCCTGGGTCTGCTTCTGGAAAACCTTGTTCAGAAACCCCCAACACTGTGAACATCCAGGGGAAACTACACTCAAGGTGAATGTCAGACAGCCCGTCTCTGCTTCCAGTCTGTGGTCTGAAAACACAAAAGGATGAGCTCCAAAGGGAGGGAAACCTGAGGAAGAAGTGAAGAATAAAAAAAATCTGAGGAAGAAAGTCTGTAAATGGAGCACAGAAATCACTCCCAAAAGGAAAGACAAAACCGCAGTGTTGATGTGTCCCTCAGGACAGGGCAGTGGGGGTGAGTCAGCGGGTGGTGGCCAGAGAAAGAGAGCATGGATTGAATCGGTGGGATGATGTTTTGCAGATAGAGTGTCTGAAGATGAAGGTGAAAGCAGCTTATTCATGTTTGTTGTGGATCCAGGCATAAATGGGAGAAACAGCACACATGACATTATCCTCAGAAACTGGGCAGAGATGCTGCAGTTTAAAATGCTGGGAGTGTGAGTGTCTATAAGATACCCATGTAAGATTTTCCTCGAGAAGTATTTCTGGTCAGTGGACCTCGGAAAATGAAATAATTCATTTTGTTCATGCCATGTTGAGTTAGCTGCTATTAAAATTAGCAGTTGGTGCTGTGCAGAAAGTTAGTTCCCCATTTCTCCGGGTATAAACCCTGAGTGACAGATCAGCTTGTCCAATGCTGATGTCAGACCCAAAACCATGCAGAGACACAACAGCAGGGCGGGATCTGTTCCATGAGGCTTCTCTGCAATGCTCCTGAAGCTGGTTGAAATACAATAAAAAATATTTGGTGCTGCTGACTCTCCTTCAGCATTCAGAGCTGTTTCTCCCACACCTGTGCTGTCCTGGTGAGGTGGCTCCATGAGGTGCAGGTGGCTGCAGGGCTGGCATGCTCACCTCTTCCCTGCTGGTCCCCCTCCTCCACTACATGAGACGCAGACCCCCCAAGCGAAGAAAACCTCCAGTTATGCTCAGTTTGCACAAGTAGCTACAGCAGATTTGTTGCTTAAGGGTGCAAACAGCCCACATTTTTAGTGATTGTGCAAGAAACTTCACTGAGAATAAAGCCTGAGCTTCAGAGGGCTGGGGCTTTTTTTAGGTGTAAGCTGAAATAAAAGTTTCCATAGCTATTTTGGATTTCCAAACCAGCCTTTCAGTTTGTAAACATCCATGCAGTGGAGAGGCTGTCCTCCCTCCCCTCTCCCACGAGGAACCATCTCACCACTTTACCTCCCCCTCTCCAAGCTGCCTGCCGGCTCTGGAAGCAGCCCTGGGAATGAGACAACATGGGCTGCATGGACGGCAGATAAAATGCCTGGAAAAGCAGCCCTTGATGGACGGATGAGAAGACATTTTCTCTTTTCCCCATCTGTGACCACTGCACTCCTGTGCGCAGGAAGCCCTGATGTTCAGAAAGGAAAGATGAGCCACAAGCCACCATGCTGACTGTTCCCAATGTTGCAGTCGCATTTTTCATGACTAAGGGCTTGAAACTAAAGCAGGAGGATTTTCCATGGGACTGAGCACTAAAGCTGGGAGTTTGTGGGTGCTCAGAGAGCCAGGTATCAGCTGACCAACCGAGGCATCTCTAAATGTGGCTGATGAAATATGAATTCTAGGTGTTGAGATTTCACCTTTGACCTTTCCTTTATTAAAGATATTCTAAGTTGGGCCAGACGCAAACACTGCTGGCACTGGCTTTGGGCACAGAGCATGCAGTTTCACGATAAAACGACCCCTGTGAGGCCGGGCAGCGCTGCTGTTTTGGTGCCTTCACTGCAAACTATTTCTTGGTGGCTTTTGCAGCCTGGGCTCTGCTGTGCATAAGTACTTCATGCTCACCTAAGAAAGTGGCTTACATTGCAATAAGATGCCTCCCTGAGGCAGGCTGGAAGTCCTCTATTTTTTTCCCTTTTTTTTCTCCTTTCCTTTCTTTTTGCTTGCATTTTGCTCCTGTGGCTTGCACATCAAATGACAGGAGTATGTCATTGATTGCACAGCAGTAGAATACATGAGCCAAGGGGAGTCCAGCGCTGCTCCTGGCTCCCGCTTGCCCTGGAGCAGACTGGTGCCAAACTGGGGAGCCATGGCCAGGCCCCAAAGCCTCCATGATCTGTTGCTCATCAGTGGAAACTGGACAGAACGGACAGAGGGATCCTGGGGTTTTGGAACTGTCTCCCAGGACACAGAACAGGCATGTAAACCAAATTGTCATGGGAAATCACAAGGAGGAGGGCTCCATTTCGGTACATTCCCCTCTCCCAAGCAGGAGGCTGCTGGCTGATGCTAGTGAAGGGACTGGTTGGTCATGGTGACATCTCAGCTCCAGACATCCTTTCACTGGTGTCTCTCATCTGTCCAGGTCAGGAACTTCTGAGCCCCTGTACTCAGCACTTGTGAGGCCCCACCTCGAGCACTGTGTCCAGTTTTGGGCCCCTCACCACAAAAAAGACATTGAGGTGCTGGAGCGTGTCCAGAGAAGGGCAACAAAGCTGGTGAGGGGTCTGGAGAACAAGTGTTATGAGGAGCAGCTGAGGGAGCTGGGGTTATTGAGCCTGGAGAAAAGGAGGCTGAGGGGAGACCTTATCGCTCTCTACAACTACCTGAAAGGAGGGTGCAGCGAGGTGGGGGTCGGTCTCTTCTCCCAAGTAACAGGTGATAGGACAAGAAGAAACATCCTCAAGTTGCGCCAGGGGAGGTTTAGACTGGATATTGGGAAAAATTTCTTCGCGGAAAAGGTTATTAAGCATTGGAGCAGACTGCCCAGGGAAGTGGTTGAGGCACCATCCCTGGAGGTATTTAAAAGACGGGTAGACGTAGTGCTTAGAGATATGGTTTAGATTAGTGGTGGTTTTTGTCAGAGTTACGTTGATGGTTGTGCTCGATGATCTGAAAGGTCCCTTCAAACCTATGCAATTCTATGATTCTATGATTCTATGAATGAAAGGAAAGAGATTTTTCATCATGGGAGCTATACCCTTTGATTATGGCTTTGGAAAGTTTATTATTAATCACTTATTCCTTTCAACTTCTCCCAAGGCATAAAAAGTAGGACACAGCTCTAGAGACTAAAAAATTCAAAGACAAGACTGGAGCACACAGGCATATGGAAAGCCCAAATGAAGGAAGCACCTAAAGCTTTAATTTAGATGTGTGATTTTTTTGATCAGCTCCTTTGCGGACATTATAGGGCAGCTGGGTCTTACAGAGACGTATGAATGTGAACAAGTTGTCAGTTTGGTAGACGAGCATGGGAGTAGCAGTTAGTAAATAAAGGCAATGTAGAGAAAGACAAAAAGAAAGGAAAAAGGGAGGAAAAATGGTAATGAGAGCAGCAGCCTCCATCAGGAAGATGAGAGCAAGGAGAGAAAAGAGGCTGAATCCCACACACAAACTCAAGACCATGGGATTTTCATTTGGAAAGAAGAATTTCAGAGTCTTTCAAAGACTAGGCATCCAGCTGAGGTGATTTCTTTAGGAAGCAGCATGGCATCAGAATTTTTCCTTAGGTACCTGCAATCAAAATGCAAGCACAAGTTAGACGGCTGAGGCTGGCAGTCAGTCCTGAGCATCCCCAGGTGAACTGACTCTGAAAAACTGCCTCTGCATATTTGGAGACAACTTCAGCGACAAGGACTGCTTCAGCAGGCTCCTATGGGCTGAAAAGTCAAAATGAGAACTCGGAGCATGGAAGTGCTGACAGGATAAAGGCATCCTCACAGCGTTTGAACCCAGTCCAAGACTAACATAAGCGAAAACCTCTGGAGAAACTGTTTTTGTTGAATTGCAAGTTGCTTTTCCCCCCTATTTAAATAAGCCAAAGTAGTTAAATTGAGATGATAAGAATCTGAACGGCTTATCTGAACCTTATCAGTGAATTCTACCTTTCAAAAATAGTTACTCAAATTCTTACTTCATGAGGCTTTAGGAGGAAATACATTTAAAGAAATAAAACATGGAAAAAATCCATTTGAAGGTGCTGGCTTCATCTGCATGGCAATGAAATGTTCTCAAGAAAGGCGTTTACTTTTAATTAATAATAAAGTAAATGCAAACCACCACAGGCCACATATGAGAAAATGCTGCAGTTCAAAGTGAGAAAAGACTTTTATTACATGAAAGTGCCAGTGAGTACCATTAAATGAATGTCAACACAACCATTAGAGCAATCTATCAGACAGCATAAAGAAAGTATAAAATCACACAGGCAAGTTATGGGCATCATAGAAGCTTGACTGTGTTTTTGCACTTTGACTCCAGGAGAGAGAGGTCTCTCCACAACAAAAGATGGTTGTCTCAAAAGCAACCCCAGTCCCTAACCAGGAGGGGCTGGCTCGGATCTAGCATATTTTTGAAGATCCCTACTGCAAGGATTTACCACCATCCTCCTCGCCGGTGGGGTTAATTCACGTTCTGACATGATATGCTTCTAGCCCGTGCCTCCACTAATGCCTACCACTATTAAATGCTGCTTCTTCTGAATAGGGCCCCAGATAAGCCACATCCTTGCATGACCCAGGGCTGCACCAGCTGCTCTGTGGCCGTGCTGGGGGTCCCACAGCCACACCTCTCTGAGCTGGGCAAAGGACCGCAGCCAGGGAGGATGCCAGCTTTGGGTGTCAGGGGATGAGTAGTTCCTGTTTCACCCATGGACGCATACAAACCCTGCAGCTGACCAGCTAGGGATGGAGGGGACAGGTGATGGGTCACCCATGCAGCAAGGTGTCATGATCTGCTCCCAACAGCACATAGAGTTGATTTTTTACAGAAATTGTTACCCTTCATTTCTGTTCTCTCTTCAGTCCACTTCTTGAGCTTGGATTTATTCCTCAGGGCTGGGGGCCCTTCTTGAGCAGCGTAAAACCCATAGCATACCATGGGTATATTATATTGGGCAGCCAATACATGCTAAGTCATCATAACACCAAACATCTGTGCCGTTTTCCAACCCCGCTCCCCACACAGCTAGCACCGCAAAGAAAACCTTACCAGGAAAAAACACAAAGAAAGAAAATAAGGGAGGGTGCTTGAGCACGTGTCTCCCTCCAGGAGGTGCAGAGCCAACCTCCGAGGTGTGCAACCCAGCAGCGCTCAGCCTGAGGGTGCACAAGCCCCAAAGGGTGCTTCCCCAAGGAAAGTTGGTGCTGCCTTTCGTAAAGAAGATGCTTTTTATTTTATTTACTTTTGCTTAGAAGGAGAAAGGAGCGCACAGTAACGCTGACCATGTTTAGCTGCATCAGAGAGAGGGAATGATGCTCAGTCTATTTTCTTGCTTTGCTCTGCTCTGCTCCCCTTTCATTTGCAAGTGCCTTGAAACGATGGGAGCCGCTCTCCTGGAGGAGCAGGGTGTGGTGACACTGCAGGAGGAAGTGCTAAATATAAGAGTGGTTAAATGGGAGTTTGGTGACCTCAGCTCTGTGTGAGAGAGGAAAAACAAGGACTATGTTCAGCTCCACTGGGCTCAACAGTAAGGGCATAAAATGCCTCTGAGTGGGCTAAACGGCTCCAGCTCCAGAAAAAGACAGTTGAGTCGCTGAGATTATACTTAATTGGCGTTGTGGGAAGGCAGCCTCTCTGCAAGGCAGCCTACGCTGTCCCCTCGTACAAAGCCTTTTCATGAGCTACCGGGGACATGCTGCCAAACCTCTCGGCAAATACCAGTGCTGTAATGTCATCTCAGGAAGCAGAGGAGCCCAAAGCCACCAGGACAGTCTGACTGCCCTCATGGACTGTCCCTGCCACCCCTGCCCATGCCCTTTCCCTCCTGGGACAATTTGCCCCTGTTCCCCATATGCCAGCCACCCTAGGAGGCTGGATGGGGACCTCATCCCACTCCTCATAGCAATGTCAGTAACATCAGAGGCAATGTTTTCATCATGGATCTGCTCCCATGTCATCGTGTCTTATTTAAGCATTTATTCAGGACTTGGCCCTGGCTGGGAGGAGGCAGGGTTACAGCTACACAAACCCCCGAAGAGCAAGACAGTGCAGATACTTTGTCCAAGCCAGCTTTCCTCACAGCAATGACACACACACCTGTGGCTCTTCTCCATCATGTCAAGAGGCCAAATGTCCCACCTTGTCTTTGAGTGCAGCTGGCTGCATCGGGCTGGTCTGCTAGTGTCTGACAGCAGGATTTTGCCCTAAATATACTACTTCCTCCCTAGCAGTGCTCAAACTGCTTGGAGTTTACCTGGCTAGAAGATACATTTAGAATAGGGGGCCTGGAGTATGCTGCTGAGATGCTGGTAGAGAGAATTGCCCGCACCAGGAGTCCCAGGGAATTAGCTGGCATGTCTGTCTCTGTGTGCTTTCTCCGCTGCTAACAGAAAATTTCCCACAGGAAAATTAAATCTCAGCCAACTTTGTCACTGATAGTTTCCACCTTTCAGCGAATGCCACCAGGAACCACCATAACCATGTGCCATGTAGACATGGACATATCATGAAGGCACTCAGGGCTTCATGTTACACGGAAGAGATTCAGCGCAAAGTAGGACCCTCACATTATGCTGGGGTATTGAGATGGATGAGGAAGAGCATGGTCTTTTTCCCTTGCATGTATCTGCCAGTGGTTTTCTGCGGGGCCTGTTATGTGCTGCAAACACAGAGCAAGTCACTAATGTAGGCAACGCTACAGCAGTGAAGTAATAGCACCCTGAAACAGGCCACAGAGAGAGCTTGCCCACGGATGCAATCCAGCAGACTGTGCAGGGAGGGGGTCTAACTTCCCTCTAAATTTTTCAGTTCCCAGATTAAGTTTTGCATGGGATATTAGGAGCAAAGGCTTGGTTGAGCCTCATTTCATGTGACTGCTTGTGTGAGCTTGAGATGCAAGTGTGCACAAATGCATGCGTCACCTTTGTCTGTGTCCAAGTGCCCGACTTACACACACAAAGCAAGTACAAATGGACCAGAAAAAATGAGAATAGTTGCGGCGGGGGGGGGGGGGGAAGGGGTACTGTTCTTACTTTCTTTTTTTTTTATTTGGTCTTTTATCTGTTGAAGGTGTGGTCCAGTTGCTTTAGCAATTTTGTTCTCCGAAGGAACTATTTTACCATTCTTAGTTTATTTTCTTAACTTTGAAACCTAAACCTAAGCCTCTTTTTCCTAACCATGCCTAGAAAATAAAAGAACTCAGAGCCAGATGCTGAGCTGGTATATCCATAGGAACGCTTCGTTTTGTTTCCTCCATGGTGCTTTTCCAGGCAGCCTGTTCTGAGGCCAGGCACAGCAGAGCAAGTTCGACCAGGCTGCTTCCAGGGGTCATCCAAGCCGAAATTCGTGGTTACGCCAGCCCAGCCTAGTGGCTCCCAGCTGGTGAGACAGTGGTTCCCAAGGGAATAAACTCTGCTAAAGCTGCTCGCTGGAGCTGGGAGCACTGGGGAGGTGCACTGGGAGAGCCAGCCTGCTCCAGCCATGCCTCCTGGTCCCTGCAGCCGGACAAGCTGAGACGTGGATCTTTGCCAGGGTGCTCCGGTGACGCTCAGCAACCGTGGGCTGGGAGAAAGATGACCTTGGGGGGTGTAGCTGCCACGTATTTGTTGTGAAATGCCTCCATAAATGAAACACAGGGGCTACTGCATACCGTGCAAAGTGCCTGGTGAGGGGTGCTGCAGATGGTATGAGAAAAGGTCCCCAGAGCAGAGCAGAAGAACTCTTTGCCTTGCTGTGTTGTTTTCAGCATTCCCACAACACTTTGCCTTTTGAGCTCAGCCTTACAAGCTTCAAGGCAAATCAACAAGTTCAAGCACGAACCTAATTCAAGCTCTGAATAAAACCCATACCTGACAACTTTAATTATTAGACTGATGCGTCATATTTACATTAATTTGAGCACTACTTAGATTCAATTACAATAATTCTTCCATATATTCATTCCAAGAGATTTCAATGACTTAGCAGATAGCATATATAATCAAAGCTTAGCTAAAGAAACAGGTTTGCTTTCTACAGACAAATTGTTCCTGTACCTGGGTGCTGACTACAGCATCCTGTGCATGCGTCTGCATGGATGTGCCTAAAATGGTATCAGCATTTTGAACACGGGTGAGCCAAAGGACAGGGATTGGAAAGCCCAAGAGCCCTGGACATGTTGTCAGGATCAAATTGCAGCCCCTGTGACGGGGGGGTCCATGTTCACCTTGGCATGTGCTTTTGTAGTCTGGAAGTACTCTTGGATTCCTCTTTCGCTACCCATTGATCACCCTGCAGCAATGCCCAGCACAAACTTTTTTCACCATCAGCTGGCCGGAAAGTTTATTCCGGGTGGGACTTGGTTCATTCTCCTTGCCTCTTTCCCTGTGTTGTTTTCAGGGACACAGCTTACATCTATCGGATGCAGAACGTGACAACACACAAGCAGCATGCCATGCCAGCAGCTCCTTGCACCATATCACAATCTGTTCTAGTCGTTTGGTAACTCCCAGGTATAGCCTATGCCATTTGTGACTGATAAGGTGTTAAATCATCTGCATTCCCGAAGTGGAGAACGTCTCCCCCTTTCCACCACCAGCACCCCAGGACAATACTGCCGTACTCATGAGCTCCAGAGTGAAGAGTGAAAGCCACTGCCCAGGTGTTTTGCACCCTTGTGTTTGGGTTTCTCTCACTCACCTGGTGCAATATTGGCAGTTGAGATGAACAGCGAAGCACCTCTCCTTTTCCAGGCATTAGAAGATGAGGGCATACCACAAACAAGTTTTAGAGTCTGAATTCTGTTTGAAGACCTGTGTCCTCACAAAACTTCTTCTCGGGATGTTGTGGGGGAGCAACAGTGAGAAGAAAAGACCTCTCTTTGAACATAAATTTCACTGTCACGGTAGGGGATGGGCAAATAAATAGGGACTACTTTAAAATCCAGCAAAAATTCTGTGATTCTGTGGCTATTCTACAGTTTGCAGTGGTGGGGATTAGTTTCCTAAGCAGTTTGCCTGCCTCGAGGAAGGTCCTGCTTTCAAGGGAAGCAAAATCTAGCTCTGAAAGTTACTGTATGTCATCATTTACTTCCATGCTGCTTATTCCTTCCAGCGTTTTTCTTTTTTTCCCCTTTGACTGAGCTGACCAAGCCGATGCCACCTGTGCATGGGGACGCCGCCGTGCCTGCGGAGCCCGCGGCGGGGGACAGCGGGGCTGGCCGGGAGCGGGTCCCCTCGCTGCGCCCCGCCGCCCGCTGCAGTGGGGTGTTTGCTCCACTCGAGGGAGCTCATGCTTTTGAGTAGCTGAACTTCAACCCTGGCAGCATCTTCAGGCAAAATCCTGCGGGTGACAAACCCTCTGTGTCAGGGGAGGCTACACCCAGGGAGGGCTTTTTTCCTTCTGAAAGACTGAGGAGATGCTTGTGCCAGAGCCTACTCTGCTCCTGGGTAAGGTAAAGCGTTTTCAAGCCTGTTGTGTTTCAGTCCAGGGTGTCCAGGGCTCCTGCCACCCGTCCCAGCTGTTGGGGCACCCATGGCACCCAGCACACTCCCACCTGTCCTTCTTACCGCAGCCGCCGTGGCCCAAGCGCTGCTGGAGGAAGGTGTGCAGCACAGGGCCATGCGGGAAGGGGCAGTTTCCCACTGTGGAGCAGACTGATAAGGCTGATTGACCACTGAACAATTTAAAAAAAGTAACCTTTGGGAATAAGGCCTGCTTTGACAATTGTTTTATAAGCAATCATTTACCTTATTGTGTCTTGCACAGTAATTTGGCACAGCAGAAGTCTGCATTTTCCCAAGAAATCACTCTTTTAAGGAAGTTGACTGTACATAAACGGAATGACTGAGGAGATAATTTCATTCCCTTAAAAAAAACAAAAAAAAAACCAAAAAAAAAAAACAAAAAACAAAAAAAAAAAAAAAAACAAACAACAAAATCCCTTTTCTCACACATCCATGCCTCATGATATCAAGACAAAAATAGCGTCTAACCAGATGCTTAGAAAGCATCTGCACCTTTGACAGGACAGCAGAAAAGGAGCTGCTCCTCATATCCCTGGTCAGCCAGAACTCCCAGAAGTGCAGATGCTTTTGGAGAAGGCCAGAGGGCAAAATCCATCCCTGGCTTCATCAGAGACAGTTAAACCTGATTCATCCTGTCTCCAGCCACTCCCTGACTTGTCTCCCGAAAGCCAGCGCACACCGAGGCGTTCCCCAGCCAGGGTCAGGTGTCAGAGGCAGCTCCTCCAGCGAGCCGGTGTGAGTCAGAGCGTTTGGGAACTGCTCCAAGCTATTGGAAAAAAACAACTCCCAAATTAGCTGGGGTGGCTCCCAAGCGAATCCACCTCCGCGGGGAAGGAGGTGATCTAATGAAAGCGTGCGGTCAGAAATCAAAAGAGCCTGGAAAGCATTCCAAGCTGCATAATAAGATTTCACATTTCATATCTTCAAAGCATTAAGTGAACATTATCTAATTAATCCTCACAACACTCCTCAGAGATATTATCCCTATTTTACAGACAGAGAAACCAAGGCACAAAGTTAAGTCACTTGCCTGGGGCCAGAGAAGGGAGTGTCGGAGCTGGGATTAGAGTCCAGGAGTTCCTGGCGCCCAACTTTTTCCTCAGACTACTGGGTCATGTGTCTTCCCTGCAGGGAAGATAATAATGAGCCCATAATTACCCATACAAATTCCCAGTGACCAGGCTAACCCGTCTGCATAAAGCTATTTGTAATTCCAATAAACACGCCCATGATTTAGCTGCCTCCATGAACCAGTAGTCTCTCAGCCATATGGAGCCAGGCCTTCAAATAAGGGCTGTTCTTTGCCAGAGCAAATCCCAGTTCTGATCCGCATCAAGGGTTGGTGGAGAACATCTTCCCACTTGTAAATGCCTGGTGACCATCTATGTATGGCATGAGCACTGTGGGAGCCATGGTGGCAAGGCAAGGTTTGCAGAGAGAGGGAACAAAGCTGGAAAAAAAGGACAAGCCCTTCGGGCACACGTGCCCTTTTCCAAGCATGACACAGAAGTAGAAACTTTGTGCTCAGTACAGGCTGAGAGCAACTTCTCACCATCAAAGAAGAGGTTGTGTGGTCAAATGCATCACCCAGCTCGATCTGTCTGTCTCATAAATTAAATGACCCCTTCCGCATGTTTACATGGTCCCCTGAAATGACCTTGAGCAGACTCACTGCAGTTTCACCCGAAAACCCAGGGCACCCAAGCTGTCCCAACGCCTTCAGCCCATTCCCCATCCCGCCCAGGGGAAGAGGGGAGCAAGCTGTTGCCTCCTGCTGCTTGAGCTCCTGCATCCGTCTGGGGGAGACGTCTCTGCTCCGAGCCACCCATTGTGGCTGGTTTTTAGCCTGTTTCTCCAGCACAATGAGGCCTCTGTGATTATGCCGTGAGCCTGTGAGTGTGTGCACGTGTGGCTGTAAGTGTGCCTTTACCTCGGTGGCCCTGTCTTCCCTCTTCTACCAATATATTTGAACCCAGCTGAGCTGTCCTTCCCGAGCTGAGGCTCAGGCATTGGGTGCCTAGAGCCCTCCTTCATGCAACATCTGCTGCCATCTCGGCAGTGACCCCTTTCCACAAAGCCTCTATCATCCCTACTCAAACCCAACTTATTGTTACTCCAGAGAAGAAATCACCATGAAAAGGTGGTGTGGGATGAGATGCACTGCTGTGATAAGCAGCAGACACTATTTTAGCTGAGACTTGCGTGTCTGCTCCAGCTCTTCTCCCACACTGCGGTGTCTACTCTTGCTTGAAATGTATTTTGCCAGGGCCACCTGTGGTTCCTGTCACAGGCCAGCAAAGCACCATACTACGCACTGTGAAACACAGGAACAGCCCCTCTTCCTGCCCTGTCAGCCTCTGTGCTTGGGTCATACCTCTCACAGTGATGCCGAAGATGTTGCAAGAACTAATGGCTAATAAAGTTTTTAGTGCTCAAGAGACCTATGTTGCTGCCTGGTTGTGGGGCAGCCCTTGGGACAGGCAGGGACACAGCAAGAAGTTCTGTCACCTCCACCAGGGCCAGGACTCACTCCTCCAGAGCACTACCGTGGCAGTGATAAGGACTCAATAGGGATAAGTTGCTCTCTACAACTACCTGAGAGGAGGTTGTAGAGGGGTGGGGGTCCGTCTCTTCTCCCAAGTAACAGGTGATAGGATGAGAGGAAACAGCCTCAAGTTGAGCCAGGGGAGGTTTATATTAGATATTAGGAAAAATTTTTACACTGAGAGTTATCAAGTGTTGGAACAGGTTGCTCAGGGAAGTGGTGGAATCATCACCCCTAGAAGTATTTAAAAGATGGGGAGACATAGTGCTTAACGATATGGTTTAGTGGTGGTTTTTGTCAGTATTAGGTTGATTGTTGGACTAGATGATCTGAAAGGCCCCTTCCAACCTAGACAATTCTATGATTCTATGACTTATCTGGGTGCCTTTTCTCTAGGCACACAGTCACCATTTCCCAGTCAGGCTCTGCCACGGTAAGTGCCTATGGCTCCCAGAGGTTTGCTTCTGCTGGGGCACCAGCGCCAGAGATGCTCCCACGCAGCTGAAGTGCTGCTTGGTATTTCCCCTGATTCGCAGTGATGTGGAGGAGCCCATCTGCTACTTTTCAGCACCTGAGGCAATATTTCAAAACCAGGCCAGGCCAGCAGCAATGCTGAGCTCCAGATAACATTGTGCTGGCTGAAAGCTGTCCCATGCTGGCCACACTGCATCCTTAGACCACTGGCCCGTTACCTTTTGGGGCCCTGGGCAGCCTTGGGGTGACACAGGAGGCCATGGCAGGTGTCCTCAGAGAGGGAAAAGAGAAGGGTGAGGAAGGGACGGCAGCAACAAGGTTTCCTCCAAGAAGGGTTGGACACCCAAGATCTGCACATTCTCTGTACGGTGCGAAGGGATGGCACCTTGTTGTTGAGAAGAGGAGAATAAAAGGGCATTTCAATGACTTTAAAAAAAAAGGCCGTGTCTGTCAAAACCCAGGGTGCCACATCACAACCCCAGTGGGCTGCAGGGCAGACCAGCAGCGGGGCTATAATGGAGCATCTGGGAACACGCACAGCTCTTCCTAAGCCAAGAGCTGCACACTAAAGCTGACTGCTTAGCAACAGAAGAGGGACCGCCCGGCATTTAGAGCCATATTTCTCAGACTTGATCAAAACCTGCTCTGGTCCCAGGCTTTTAGTGCACCCAATTGAGTAGTCCAGTTGTAGTGGCCGTGCTTTCAAACTCCAGAGCCGTGGTTTCTGCTGAGGGCTGAGTGCTTTGCACAGACAGCTGTGCTGAAATGAGAGATGTTGCTCTCTGGAAAAGCTGGCTTTTCCTTTATTTTTCATTACTCCTTTGATTTTTATGACTGCTTTTATTTGTATATCCAGAATTACCATTAAAATAAATTAAAGCCACATTTTGTTTACTAAAATACTTTGACAGGATTTTTTAAAAATAATTGCAGTGAATGTACACACACACATTTTATCTAGCCCTTATATTTATGATCAGGTTTACTCTTGTGAAGAATCAAATTGCCTTTTCCTCACTTTTTTCTTCCAGGGACCAAGAAGTCCTGGGCAAGCACTTGTGTAAACAGGTTATCAAGTCATACAGACGTTTTCACTGCAATAATTATGAGAAGTTCAGAAGACCTTCTTGTTGGCTTATCTCCTACTGAGCTGTAACAACAAAAAACATACAAAATATGTATAGTATGTGTATATCTCTCCCCACAAATGCAAACCTTTGTATAAAAAAGATTGACAATAAATGCTGACAAACAGGAATTATATTATTCCAGAAATACCGCTAACCATACAATAAAACAATTTTTTTTCTGGAAATGGTATGTGTTAATGACATGAAGTGATAGTTAGAAATGTTATGTTAGAGACTCATTAAACACTGACAGCTGTAAGCATTTCAGGATGCTGTATTAAAAACATCTGCATAAAGGAAAAAATAGCATTGAAAAAAGAAAGGAATGAAAAGCTGAGAATAGCCTCATGTCCAATTTGTTTTCTGGTAGCTGCTGAAACTGGGAGTGACCGAGACCTCCTGATCTCAATAAGCTAAATATAGCAAAGGCCAGACCCTTGGGATCTGGGCACACTGTGTCTCAGGTAACACATTTTGCCTTATATTCCCTGGCTTGTGGGGTACACATTTTGTGAAATGCCTTCGTACGGTTATCACATGGGAGGTGGTTCCAACAAGAAATGTAACCTCTGCACCACCGATATCTTACCAGCTGTGATCTTGCAGATTTTTCACTCAACATGCTCAAGACAGGTTTTAGACATGAAGAGATCCTGGGCTGCAAAGGAGGACTAAAATGTTTGCTTAGAATATTGTGCAGTAACAGGGAAATACATGTGGAGTCGATCACCCAAAATCCAGATGCAGCTACTGTTTGGCATCTGCTTCTGCTGTTTCTAATTTTGTTTTTCCTGAAGCTGAGTTGCCGTACCTTTGGTGTCCCCAGCTGCCAGGTGCTGGCGTGCAGACAAGGAATCCAGGAGCATGTGACCTTGTGGTACCTTTACGCCAAACAACACAAAAGGGTTTTAAAAACCCCAGTAAACCCTAATCCACCCAACCTCCTAAACTGGAGACATGAGCTGGTCTGATCTCCAAATAGGGGTGCTTTGGAGGCAACCCAGCTGTTCTCAGAAGGCTCCTGAGCCTCTTGGCCATTGCAGAGCAGAGAGTTGAGTCTCAATCACAGAGGGTGGGTAGGAGGAACACTCCCAGAGAATCCAAACACAGGACTTGGTGAAGGATTGCAGTTTCAGTTGCTAAAGGAATGACTCACAGCCATGGATGAAAGCTGTTCCTCCTTTTCTGTTGCAGCAAAATATACCATTGCAAACTGAAAGTGGAATTGTAATGCTTTGTGAAATGCTGTTCTGTTTCCTAAACAGAGCTGTTAGTGTTTGCAAATGGGAAGTGTCAACAAAAAGACACGTATTTTCAAATTCAATATTTTTCAGTGCCATTTTATAAAAAACCTTTCTGGATTTTCCAACTAAGTCTGGAAGCATAAGCATCTGATGCCTGGAAATTGGACTGACGATAAGCATCAAAGTGGATGTTCTCCAAGCATTTCAAGTTACTTACTTCTCACAAGACAGAAAACCTGAAAGGAAAAAAAGTCTCTAATGGAAACCCATCGAAATGTAGGGAAGCTGAGCAAGTAAGTTATGCCATTGAAAGAGGAGACTCAGTCACTCTTGAAAATGGGATGAGCTGAAAGTTTAAAAGCCCAGCAACAAGGTCAAGTTCCTGAGACTTGAGTTGCTGAGCATCAGCTGAGCTGTACGTACTCTCAAAATGCCAAGTAATGCAACTACACATAGCCTAAGTGAAAGAAGGTTTGAGGAAATCAGATTACTTTGCACTGGCCTAACTTGCATATATCCGTGGACAACCTGTGCCTCAGCTGACGCGGTAACTTGGTCAGCTGTACAACCGACTGAGCCGGAGTCACAGCTGCTGTTTATGTGTCTGGTCCAAAACTTGTAAGGAGCTTGTTGGGACTCTCCTTTCACTTCAGAGGATTTTGACCCAAGCAAAAAGCGAAGTGGAAGGAGAGCCACAACAGTACTGAACCTACACAGTGCTTCTGATGCAGAGACAGGAAGAAAGCCCCAACACATGACCACAACATTTTTGATAATTCTCCTTTTCAGATGTTCTCAAGCTGTTGGGAAACAAAACAAAATCTCACAAAACTTTTCACCAAACAGTTTTGCTCTTCAGCAGCAGTTTTGCTTCCAGCAGCCCATTTACCCAAAGCCATCCTTCGTCAGATATGAAGTATCCCTTCCTCTTGCCAACCCGCAGGGAATTTCATGGGCAATTACTTCCTGCCTCCATCTTGAACCAAGGACTCATAGAAAGATTTACTCCTAAGCAAACATCTGAAATCTTCACCAGTTGTGTCTAAATATTTATGTTCATGCCCACATAGTAAAAGATTGCATCTTGTATAAAAGAAAGAGGTACAGACAAATAAAGGAAGTCTCGGTGACAAAGGAAAGTGATGAAAATCGTCAACCAGCTTGAAGGTTAGACAAATGGCTCCTGAGTTGTGAGCTACACTCCTGCTCAGATCATAACACTGTAACTTCATTGTTAACATTGCTAAATGCAATTTTGCACAGTCTTAGGAGAGATATTCTGTACAGTGCATCTTTCATAATTAAGAAGAGAACTATTGTCTCTTTTCCAAGTCAAATAAACCTTGTTTATCTGGAGGGGGAGTAAGTGCGGTGAGCTGGTCCGAGAGACAATTTTGAAACTTTAGATCCAGAGGAGTCTGAAAGTCTGAGCTGGGGACAAAGGACTCATCTGCCGCATCGTATAAAAGGCCCTGGCACAGAAAGCTGTCAGGATCCTGGCTGTGAACACTTGGGGCATGTTGAAAGCCTGAGGACAATAGACCTGATCCAGCACCGTGGAGCCAGAGGGCACTTTGGCAAACCCGCAGCGTGCACAGTGTCAAATCCCAGCGGATACAAACGGAAGGGATCAAAGGCAGCGTGAGCTTTCCCCACCTGCTGCCCTGCCTGCACATTGCTGCCTGCGCTGGCCCACGAGGGGCTCTTTGATCATGGCTGTCGTGGTGTTGCCTGACGGCAGCAAGAAAGCGCGGACATACTGCCGGGAGGGATGGCGTTTGTGGATGGTGGAGTTTGTGTTTTGAGTCTTGTCTGGTGGCCAATGAGAGAGGGTCTGAGTAAACGCTGGCAATCCCATGGGAGGGCAGGCTCAGAAATGAGCAGGGCAAGAGTTAGCTGCCGTTCTTCATTGAGTCAGTTTGAAGATCTCCCCTGTGCCCTTGCTATACTGCCACACAGTGCCACTCGCTATGCTGACCACGAGCTAGGAGAAAAAAGCTCCAAGCCAACATTTTTGTTCCTAAGAAATCTTGCAATTACAAAGATTCATCTTAAATGTGGTGCTTCTGGTGATGTGCTTGATGTTGCTTCTTTCATCTGCTGGACTCCAGCAATAAAGTCAGTAATTGTGGCCACTCACACAGTAAGTGTGGCAGGTTCACAATGCCAACTGAGATGTATCGTTTGCAATGAGCAGCAAGGTTTGTGGCTGGATTTAGGCTAAGTCCCTGGCAAATTCCACTGCTGGCTCCATTGGCAGGTCTTCAGAGGCAGCCTCTGGGGCTCTTTTGGATTCAGGCAATTGCTGGTTTGGCCTCTCTCTCATGTCTTCTTGGACATGGCTCCCCTTTGTCTTTCTCTCCATGACATGTATTCCCTCTGAAACAATTAGGACCTTCACAAGCTCTTTGTTTCTAACTCTGGGCAGTTTAGCACAAAGTATATTTATGCTAATTGCATACTGAAAATGCACTCAGCTCAGTTTGGCTTTCCCTCCTCAGGACTTTTAAGACTATATTTGTCATTTCTGGGAGCAACATCAGAGGTGGCAGAGCTGCAAACCTAAAGGATCTGCCCTCCCTTACTTTACTGTCTCTCTTGGAATTCGGTGGCATTGGATATTGATGTCTTGAGAGTTTTCCAGCTCTTGTTCCACTTTAAAATGTCAGCTCTACTTTAAGACTTCATGGTTCCCCTTCAAGCAAGCATATCTGCTCTGAGCCTGGGTGATGTCAATCTCCCCTTCAACAGACCAGATCTCCCCTTCAATGGAGCAGAGCTGGGAAGGAACAAAAACACTTGTGTTCCACCTTTGAAGAGGGTGTCCCAAGGCTGAGGCTGTGGCTACAGTGCATGAAATGAGCCCTAGAATTGAAAACTATTTCAAGTATCTACATAGCATGGAGCACATTCAGGTTTTGCACAGAAGTGGCCTCCAGTGGATAGACCAGTATCCTGGGCTGTCAGAAACTCTGCTTTGAGTCCCTGCTGCCCCGTAGGCTCCCGAGTAAGTCAATAGGGGGCTGTTAATGCTGTAGCTCTATTGTTAACCCTCCTCCTCTGTGTGCTTTTACCCTGGAGCATAAGGGCCCCCATGGGGAGTTACGGTCCTGTAGCTATGCCATACAGCTGCCCATGAAGGTGAACCTCTAGCCACTGCTGTGCCTCAGTCTCCCACTGGGAAACTGCACGTAATACCTTTGTCCCTTCCAGGATGGTTGTGGGAGCACATCCTCTGAAGATCTCAGGTACCATGGTGGGACGGGCCCAGTGTGTGCAGGTTCCTCCGGCCAAAAGAGAGGTTACTTTGCATTTTTACTACATTTGAACAACAGAGATGATAGATAAAAATATATTTTTAGGAACCTTCTAGATTGCTGCAAAGAATTTGTTCTTAAGTAATACTTAAATATCTATGAACAATTTTTGCCTTCGTGCTTTCCTTCTTCCCCACCCGGCCTTTTTTATTTCCTGCATTATTTGGTCCTTTCCCAACAGTAAGCAGTCTCCAGTATTTCTACCTTCCATTGCTCCTTTCACAGGCTCTCCTCAACAGCAGAAACTAATGTTGTGATGCCAGCAATTACTGTGTAATTGGAACTAAAATGTAAGAAAGTTGTGTGAGACAACAGCATACATCCCTGTGACCTCTCCTGCACAGTCCCTCTAGAGACGCTGTCAGAAAGCTGATAAACAATCCAATAAAATTACAATAGATTGCACAACCAGGTGTATTACATCTTCCTTCAAAATGCCTTTGAAACATCTACAAGCTGGAAAGGAAACCACAGTGACTTTCCGATTTGTGTAGAAAGTGAAGTCTTGGGTTTTTATTTCCTTCACCCACCAGGAAGCAGGGGGATGACTGACGACTGTTTCTTTCACGTATTAAGGAGAGAGGGAGACAGGAGAATTCGTTTGATTTTTTTGGTGTATCTGTGGTTCGTTCTATTTGCAGGTATGAGTGTTTTAAAACAACATCCTCCTTGTCAGATGATGAAAGGACACGGGAACAATGTCAGAGGTGCCTGGGGAAAGGTGCATCCAACTCGGTGTGTCTCTAGGGTGCTTGCAGACCTTGTTCACACACACAGAGGTCAGTTGCATACAACCCAGCTGCAAACTAGAGACTGGTGGCCACACTACAACCTGCTGAGGTGCAAGGCAACATTGGCTCATCACATTAAGATACTGATGTGTCTCCACCAGTTCCTGGTTCCTGGTTATCTTCAAAACTGTGCGTAGGCCTATGGTGGCATAGAAGTTTGAGCTGATTCCCCTTTTTTTTCTGACTAGCTTCAGAAAACCCAACCATCTGAGCTCTCTCTTGGGTGGGAAAATCTTGCACGTGACATTAACGTGCTTGCTAGGCACGTGGGTGACCATAACTTAAAAGCCAAACAACCTTCCCAGCATGATCCACTCAGAGCCCAGGCACCAGTCCTTCCGCAAGGCACGCTTGTAGATCCAGATGGAAAATTTCTATCCAGGCAAGCGTCCATCTCTCCCAGTGCTTGGGAGCACGAAATTCGATTTCATGAATAAAACTGTCTCTGAACCCTGCTGTTACATTTCACAGCTCACTTTAAGTTTGCTGCATGGTAATGGCAGCAGAAGGCTGAGCGTGGTCTGCAAAAACCAGCCCAGAAATAGGGTAAATGCCTGAGTTTCTGGCCTCTGTGGTGTGCCAGCTGCTGCTGTAGAGATGGGGAGAGCTGGTGTACCTGAGCCTTTGAGCTGTGGGACAGGAGATGGAAAAGCTTTGTAGCCAGCTCCCATCTTCAGCTCATTTCGAGGTGGAAGAGAAACCGTCTGTACCTGCAACATCTGCTGCCTGAGGGACCTAATGGCCTGGGGTGGGATGGGCTGAAGGGGACATGCTGGCTGTAAGCTTAATTTAAACCAGTATCTGCAGGCCCTGACCCCGCTGGCTGACATGCTTCCTGCACAGCCGTCGGTGCCAGAAGAGAGGAGAAAATGGCTGGCGCCAGGACGGCCCTTTACACCCTGGGATTTCCCGTCAGTGGGCAAGTCTGCGGTGAACATGGCTTCCTGTTTGCTTTACCCCCCAAAAAGATACAGTCAGCATCCGGCCCAAATATTCTGAGGGTATTACTTCAATTTATTTTTCAGTTTAGACTATTTCAATTTCCCAAACTACGTTCAGCCCCATGAAAAAAAAAAAAAAAAAGGCACCTTATAGACCGAAAGGACTCATTTGTTTAAAAAAATAAATGGCAGTGGGTGTGTGCTGCTGGATTTATGGCCGAGAAGGTAACGCACAAGCAGTGCCCTGCGCTTTGATAGCTTAGCACTTGTGTGATGTGTGAATGAAGTCCAGCAGGCCCAGGACCGCGTTAATCTCAGGGTTTTGATCTCCATCCGTAATGAGATGCCGGCAGCCTGTACTTCAAAGCCTGCACTGATACAGATAATCTCGTGAAAGGCTCTCTGCATTTCCAGCCAGCTTGTATTGGGGATTACAGCGACAACAGGAGGAGATGATGGAAGAGGAGGTGCTTGTTTGATGCTCACTCCTTCAGTTTCTTTCTAATATTCCTTTTGGTTTTAATTTCCAAAGGGTGGTGTGGTCCATCCCCCTGCCTCAACACAGCTCAGCAGGACTCACTCTGTTGGATGGACCCTGTGTGCTATGGGGCAGACAGGGTGGCCGGGATGCTCTTCTGCCTGGGACATCTGTGAAAATACGGCCATTAGTCGCTAAAGTGGTGGATGCTGCAGCATCTTGGCTGAAATACTGCGTTAGAAACTGCACAGGCAGTTAAATGCTACACTTCCAGACTTCTGAGGTTATTTCTTTCTTGAAACAGTTGTAAGGGAGTAGGGGAGAGGGTAAAGATGACAGGAGACCACAGGCTAGGAGAAGCATGTTATAAAGGAAAATGAGCACTAGTTTCGCATACACAATTATGCTTTATGTTGAAAGTATATAATTTTCAAGGCGTGTCTGACCAGGAAACAGAACTGAAATATTTTTATGTTGACGAATCCTACTGATCTAAGAGAAAAACAGTGGCAAGGACATATTACAAATGTGTATCTTGATTGCTCTTCCAGCAAGAACATTTACAGAAAATAAGACCAAAAACTGGACTATAAATTTAATTGGAATAAATAGAGGTTAATATTTGGGACCCCGGTACTAGCTACATTGTTCTCAGACACCTTGTGAAAGAGTACTGAAACATATATTTAAGCACAGTTAAACCTATGTTTTCCAGGCCTAAAAAGGAATAATGTGGCATTGGGTCTGTATTACCGTCTGTCTTACAGGGACGGCATCACTGACTGCAGTGTGCTGAGAGAAATCAGAGAGGTAGCAAGAGCAAGAATTGATTGTACTGGACGAATGCAGTCACTCCCATGCGCACCGTCTGTTCAACACATAGGGACACGAAGCACAGGTTAGTTTTTGGGATGTTACCACTGACAGCACCCTGGCATTAGCACGTTGGTGACTCCGCAGAGGAAATCCAGCCCCATCCTCAGGACACAATGATGTACAGGGCTGGTTCGAGATCTCGTAGTAGTAATATGCCTCTGTGCTTTCACCGTCACACACTTAGTTCCAGCATCCCTACTCGAGCAACAGAGCCCCAAAGCTCTTCCACAGACGTGATAAAATGCAAAGAAGTAAATTGTATAAATGAGGAAACTAAAAACAGGAGCTAAGGCAGCTAAATCTTTCCTGTGACATGGTGAGCGCTGAATGGCAGACACCACACCGGCAGTGGGGTGACATGCACAGCACCCAGCAGAACAGTGGGGTGACATGCACAGCACCCAACAGAACAGGCTTAAGAAAGGGTAAGAGTCTTCTTGGCTAAATCACCAGGTGAAAGAGATTGTTTGATTTCCAAAAGCACCATTCAAGAAGCTTTATCAAAACGGTGATGGTTCACTCCATTGCATTAAAGAAGCAACTGCATAAAAGGAATCAAAGGTGCTTCTAAACACCGCTTCAACGCAGCAGGACCAAAAAGTTTGGCAGAAGTCTGTGGGGTCAGATGAAGCCCGAGGTCTAAAAGGAATGGTCAGGGAGCACAAGACCACTGCAGAGAAGCAAGGTGAATCCTTGGTGCCCTTGTAGCAGAAACTGGGAGATTCCCACAGAGGAACAATCTTGTGAGAGAACTTGGCCAGGTCATCTCCAAAATTTGGGAGGATTGCATGGAAGAAGCCATGGCACAAATAGATGGGATGGGACTTCCAGGAGCAGATGGCAAGAGATTCAAGACAACCTAAGGACGGCCAGATTCAATTACTGAGGTAGTGCCCACCTCGCTGAACACTTCCTTGGTATGTCAGGAAGCAGATGTGCCACCAAAGTTAAGAAAGGTATTAGGAGGATCTGGGCACCTAGAGGCATATAAGCCTGAGGTCTGTACTAGCCAAAAAAAATAAAAGTTATAATAAAAGATCAAACTAGTGGGCGCCTTAAAAAAAAATATGATCTGGATAGACATGATCTATTTGGTGAGAGCCAACATGACTTCTGGAAATTCTGCCTTTCCGATCACTTGAAGTTCTTGAAAGAAGTAACAAACATATTGATAAAGGTTATCTAATAAAGTCTCTCCCCAAAGATTTTTAGGGATACTAAGGAGCTGGGGGGAGGGTGAAATCCTGGCATAGAGAAATGGCTGAACAGTAGGAAACAGAGCACAGAAGAAATGCTCATTTCACTCAGTAGAGGGAAGTTACCAGTGGAAATTTCAGGGATCTGCACTGAGATCCATTCTGTTCAAATACCCATAAATAACATGGAAAAGGTCATGAGCAGTGAAAGACAAAGGTCATATATGATACAAAGTTGTTTAAAATAATAAGGGCAGGTTGTGACAAATTGCGGAAGCATCTTCTGAGACTGTATGAAATGTCAGGTGAAGCTTTGCGTAGCTAAAGATGAAGCAATAAACCACCATGAAACCCAGTCCTAGTTTCACACGCCAGATTTTGGTCCTTGAGTTGACTATTTCCTATTGAGGAGTAAGGCTTTGGGACTAGGACAGATGACTCCATAAAGACAGAGCTGCAGTGCTGCAGGGCTGTGGAACTCCTCGCAGAAGAATACAAAGGGCAAAAATAGTTTTTGTCAGTTCAAGTGGAGACTGGACAAGTACGTGGAAGGAAATCCATTGCAAATCACTTGACAAATCATAATGGGTTCAGGAAAGCCTAGTGCCTCTGCCTCGCTCCTCTCTTGCCCCACAGACCAGGCTGCCTTTGAACCCCTTACCTCTGTGCTCCTTGGGGCTTATGGGGAGGGTGAAACCACAGACGGGATTAACACCTAAGAGCCTATGGGAGCTCTGAGAAGGCCAAGAGGAGACTGGGACAAGGTAGAAATGAGGCGATGGTGACTGCGTGGAGGAATGTGCATACAGAGCTGATACAGAGCAGCTGGGTTACTGCCTCTGTCTTACGTTACATACTTGTGGCAAAGCTGATGTTTAAGACATGGCATGTCTGGAGCCGTACCTCACACACTGACTGGGGATTTTAAAACAATGGTATGAGATAATTGCTGCTCATAAAGCCATATGTGAGGGCAGTGGAAGACAGACTAGATGTATCCAGTAATTAAGAGAGACAGAAAGGCATACGTGTTCCCAGTGAAACTGCAGGTCTGCAGTGAGAACCAGCAAAAAGGGTTTGACTGGTTTAGCTGGGAAGCACGCAGAGGCTGACTGGTTTGGAAGAAAGTTGACTGGAGCGAAAGATGAGAGTGCATTTCTCATCTGAGCAGGGTTACAAGGGGCAAGAGCTACCTCCGCACTGCAGGGAACAGGATGCTCACAGATGGCCTGTCCCACAAGATGGGTCAAACACAGTGATAGGGGCAAGGAGATTTATGAGGGAAGAGATTTTGAAGCAGTTCATTTTATATTTACTTCAAAAATACATTTTGATGGGAGTAGCCAGATGAGATAAAGCGGGGGGGAGGGGAGGGGAGAGGAAAGATAAAAAGAGAATGTTTAAGACTGAAAGGCTCAGAAAAAGTACAAGAACAAAAAGAAAGTCCATAGCGAAGAAAGAGCCAGTCAAAAAATATAAGAAAGAAAAGAAAGTAAGAGGGACTAGGAAACTAAAATATGAGTTACAGTCCATGGAGTAAAGCATGGGCATGGAGGCAAAAATGAGAGATACACAGGTGAGGACTGAGGTTGATTTCAGTGACGTGTTGTGGACACATCTGCTATGTCTCATACCCAGCTATATATTAGCTCACTCCTCCGTCTGCACATCAGACTCATCTTGTGTGAAAGCTTCTGGCAAATAGCAGAACTGGGACTTTCATTTTTTTAACAAGCTTTGTAGCAGTAGTCCCCCATGGAGAAGATGCTGCATACGTCCCTGTGCCAGCCTTCTGGAGCTGCCCCATGGTCCCATGGGCACAAACAGAACCCGACAAGTTCCAGGACACCTCAGTTGCCAAGAAGGGTTGCAGATCCCAGTTCAGAAACCCTGGTGGGCTCAGCTGCTGTGTTCACCCTCAGGCCCGACATGGCCCCAGTGCCTCAGGAGCCTCCCAGAGAGACTCCCTAAAGGCACAATTGGAAACGCAAGGAATATGGAGAAATGTGTTTTTCCAAGTTGGGCTGTCTCAGAAGCAGCACACCGCAGCTGTACTATCAATTATAAATTGAAAAAAATACCAGAGGAACTCTGAGGTTCGTAGTCTGTGATTAGGCAGAGACCTTAATTTATGCTTGCCTGTATCCAGAGGATGTCTGCTACTCAGGCCTGAGCCCACCAACTTTTGCACGGGAGCAAAAAAGAAGCAGATGCCATCAAAGCAATGTACTGACTTGCTTCATTAAAACCAGCAGCTGCCACAAAGAAAGTTTCCTGCGGGACCACTAGTCAAGCAGCATCCTCTTTCAGGCAGGCTTGATGGAAAGAGGAGATAAATCCCCGCTTTTGGTGCCTCTCACTGACTCAGCTTCCTTTGGATAAACCACACTGCGGTGAGTGCGTGAGACCATGCACGGAGAGAGGACGGGGCATAAGGAGAAGGATGGATACAGCGTTAGGAAGCTGGAAGGGAAACTCTCCCTGTGTTTCCCGCTCCTCACACCACCAGGACTTTGTCATGCTGAGCATCCGCAGTCTGATTCCCGAGTGAGGATCGGGGGTATCCGCTCTCCCCCACAGATGTGGCACTTCCCTTCTTCATCAACACAGGAGCGCCGGGTGGAAGGAAGGATGTATAAATAAATAAAATGAAAAAAGCTGCCTGGCTCCAGCAACAGCTGGAGATGTTCTGCACTCGCAGTAGCTAACCTCCAAAAGACAAAACCCAAACTAAAACAGCAACAAGAGATGTTTAACTATTTTTAGACCAAACTACTTAGTATGTAAGTAAAGAAAACAGATCATCAAAACTACCGGCCTCCTCCTGGTCTGGAAATGATCAGGAATCCTATTTCATTAATGGCAGGAGCAATGACTTCTCCTCTGTGAGGCAGTTAGACGTCTCACTGTTTAGCAGGACAAGAAAGGCAGTGAGTTAAATGAATGTCTCTTGCTCCAGAAGGCATCAAAGAACGATTTCTTTTATAGCACACGGTAAAGAGAGGATTTGTTTGTGTAGTGTAATATGTTATTATATTCTATTAAATATGCTTTCCAAATATATATCCCCATCCTGTCCCTGTGCTTTTACAAGACATCTATTTATACTAATTCATACACCTCCAGCATCATAAACTGCTGCTATTCTTACTTCAAAGACTTTCTTGAGCATGAGCTGGAGATTTTCGTTAGGCATTTTATATCACCTAGATGTTATTGCTTTTAAGTATCTTCAGAACGCTAAAGAAATCTCTCTCCAAGCTTTTATTTGGTTGAAGCAAGCACCTGCAAGATATACGCAGAATTCTTTTCCTAGGAGACAGGCTTATCATGACTTCAGCCAGAGGGAATCTGTGTTTTATCTCACCTGATGCAATACCCCATGTTAGTCTTAATTCACACTTCACTTCTGGTAACCTCTAGGGCATCTTTAATGACTACTGGAAATCTTCTCTAGCAGGCTGTACGTTTTAGTAAGAAATCCTTTGACTGAAATCAATGGTTCCTGGCTCCTGGAAAGGTTTTACTCCTTGTTTCCAGCTACTACATACTTGGAAACATTCCCAAGTGCTTCTGACTATATAGTGGCTGTAGAAATGCAATTCCACTGCCAGGGGTGCAGCCACAAAACTAGCCCTAAATCTCAGCAGTTCTCATTCTCTGCTGCCTTATTTGCCTTGCCTGCCACCCCGCTCTACCAGTATCATAAGACGTGTACTTGCACGGTGAGTATAAAGTCGGACCTGATGGAAGACACCAGAGAATCAGTCTCGGTGGTTCGCAAATGGGGTTCCTGCCCAGATGACGGTCTTCTGAGAGGTCCCACACTGTCAATGTTTCACAGAGAGATGTTAACACCTTCCCAGGAGGCACCAGCCAAAGGCAGCTTCCAAAGTTTCCATCAGGAGCGAGAGTCTCTCCTCCATTTGCAGCACTGCAAAAGCACATCTGAAGAGTCTTGAATTTCATCCACCTGTGGAAGAAGAGGAGGTACTTCTAAGTAATAAAAGCACCTTTGCAGCATTCTAAGATAAACATTTCAAAGCCCTCATGCCTCTGTGGCGCTACCTCTAATTTGCAGGTGAAGGAACAGTGAAGCAAAAATCCATCATCTGTTCTGGATCAGAGAAGATCAATGCCAGAAATAAAGTCGGTTGTTCTGACTCCCTGAGCTAAGACCATGCCTTGTTAGTCTTTTAGACCAAAAGGCCATTGTTAAGTGAGAAAGAAGGAGAGCCAGAGCTGTGTTACTATCGATCAAATCTTGTGGTCTTCTCAGAGCAGAGCACAGGCCATTCCATGGCAGTGGGGTCGCGAAAGTGGCAGTGCCCGGAGCGCTGTGGCTCCTGTCAAGTCCAGCCAGCAGGCAGCTCTCCTACACATCAGGGCGCAGTTTATACGTGGTTTACTACTATGCAAAATGTTTTCTCGGTGTGCTTCTCACCTTTACAACTGATCCTTCTTGGAACCAGTTTTGAAATGGAATCCCAGAATTAAAAATTAAAATTTAAAAAAAAAAAAAAAAAGAAAGAAAAAAATGGAGATTAAAAATGGTACATGGAGAATCCACATGGAGTTTTTCTCTCATGATTGATTTGTGAAGCTGTGCTGGTAAATCAGGGAAGATATTAGAAACCAATAGAGGAAATAATCTGGGGATTTTGTGGGGAAAGTGAGAGAATTTTTCCTTTGGAGACTCTACTTTTTAAAGAAATAGGGGATATCTGTCAGCTCAGAAGATTTCTGTCTCTGTTCTGTATCATTAAAAACCAGCTCTCTTCTGACCAGAAAAGAAAAGTCAGAGTTGTTTAATTTTCAAATTTGCTACAGAAGATGGAAGAAAATAAAGAATGCTTTTCTTCTTTGGCGAGTACTGGTATAATTCTGAAAATAGGAGGTCTCCATCAGAAACTCAGTCCTTGCACCTCTTTGTCTGCTCTGAAATGTCTGCATTTTAAAAATAAACTACTGCAGCCCTCTGACGTGATGAAATCTCGTCACCACATCGCTGCTGTTGCTCTGCTGCATGCTTCCTTCACGTCCAGGAGCACAGCCGAGCTCTTCACACCTCTCTCCTGCCAGATGAGAAGAGGCTTGCTCTTGGCCGGCTTGCGGGTAGCGTAAGCCCATATTTTCTAATCTGAGATCTCCTTGTAGCATGAGAAAGAACGGGATAGATCACACGTTTGTGCAGCAAAAGGATAAAGAAACAAATTTATAACTCAGATATGCAATTGGTAAAAAAAAATGTGGCAGAAGTGACTGAATTAAGGCTGCCCTCTATTTTCACCCCAAATTTCAATTTGTTATTTTCTAATTTTCTTTCTGAACTGACGTACAGATGTTTAGCCAGAATAATGTTGCAGGCAGAGACATTTTATCTTGTTTTCTAAAATTGCCACCTAAGGAGAAAGAGATACTTCTGGTATGAAAACAGAGACTGGCACTTGGTGACTCTGAAGTGGCCTATTGCATGCCAACATACACAGTTTGCACAGACAAGTGCCCATTGGCACTTGTATGATTTTGGCAGGTGTGACACAGATGCACGTCTTCAAATACTCACTGAAGACCAAATTTATTACACATTTAGGTGAGTTTTCCCTCAGCTGCACAAACTAGGGAATTTATAGCACAGCTTTCAGTCTGACAAACAGTTTTGAACTTCACATTGCAGCTTTACCATTACAGCCAATGCAAAAATAGTTTTGCGTTTTATTTATACTACAAAAGGCCCCCAGCAGTCATTAGTTACTTTATATTTCAAAAATCTCAAGTTTGTCTGTGTGGTATTAGTGATTTAGAAAGGGGGACATTGAGAAGCAGGGGTAGAACAAGTTTGGTCCAAGCTTGTAACTATGTCTGATGGTATCCATCATATTTAAACGCTGTCTAAAATATAGGATCCGGTTCACCAGGCTCCTGCTACAGCAAGGGTAGGTCTCATTAGAGGGTGAATTATCCCATCCTAAAATTGATGTCTATGTAGGGATTCCAGTTGAACGAGCTTAGTCAAAGCCTATTATGACAGTGCCAAGTAGTGTATCCTACCTCTTTTCCAGAAGATACGATTTTAGGAATCCCATTTTTCAGAGGAAAGTTTGGCTTTCATTGAGCCCTTTCAATGCACGTTACAAACATGGTATTTGAGTTATCCCTTTGGAAATAAGCTGAACTTGTCATAGCACATGAACACAAGACACTATACAACTGCTTCCTCTCTCTTTTAATGTTTTAATTTATTTATGTATTTTTTTGTTTGATTTTTAATTGCAATTTAATTTTTGTTGTTGTTTAATCAAAACCTTATGCTTTTTTTCTATGCAATGATGAAGGAATGTAAGAGCCATTGGATCAGGCTTGTAGATTAAGCCTGTGCTATTCTAGCATGGACAGAAATAGAAGAAGTGTTTTCCATATAAGGCCCACATTGTAAGTCTGGGAGCAAGAAAATAAACTGTACGGGAAGCAAGATTTCTGAACTTACAGCACCAAACAGAACAAAGCTACACTGACAGGAATTTTTTAGAGAAGCTAGCTAAGGATGCTGGGATTTCCATGTTGTTCTAGATTTTTCTCTTACTTTTGGAACCGTCTATTGATTACACAGTGTTCAATACTGTTAGAGGAGCATTTAGCCCACTCTCTAGAGCTGAGTCACTGGTGGTTTCTTCTGGGACACCTCGCTTCAAATTGTGCTTAGAGCAGAGGTTACTGAGCAGCTGGTGGTCTGATTACAGTCCGAAGCATTGCTGCAGATCTGCCTTTGCAACTCAGACGTATGCTATATACCTTCAAGGTGATATTGATACCAGTGCTACTAGAAACCGCAAGAAATGATTGTGGTTTGCAGTTTCATTCCAAGGTCTCAACTCAATCCAGATGTATGTTTCAGGTCTGCACATTTTTTCAGGAAACCTGGACAAAATTCTTCAAAAATTTAGTTACTTCATGGTTTGTGACCCAAAAAAAAAAAAAAAATCCCCAAAAAACGCAAACCTCCTCCAAACAATGGAATTTACAAAAAGAGGAAAAACCTGGTGGCTCTAATCAAATTTCTGTATGCAATTTCTGTGTGGGATACACATCCTCACACAATATACACTTTAAAGACCTAGAAACAAGTAAGGTGATATTTGCAGGGAGAAACAATATGTTTTATTAGAGCTGCTGATCTAGTTAGAAAAAGCTTGGGGCGTGCAAGCTCTTCACCAGGTCTGAAACCAAGACTGCAAACTTCAAAGCTTCAAAGCTGTCGGATGTGTGAAATGGCTCGACTCTGCCTAAGCAACAAGCATGAAACCTACCCACACAAAAGGCCCTCCAAGGTCACACCATCAGCATCCTGCATCCTACAGCCATTCCTCCCTGGAAGCAGTACGCTTTACCCCATGCCTGACCTGGTGGAAACCACTCAGGGGAAAGGGAGAAACCACCGTGCACTGGGGTGAACTCACACATGGACAATGGATAGACCTGTTACCAGGAGGAGAGCTTTTCTCATGCAACAACTGTTCTAGCCCTTCAATTCTTGCTCTCAAGAAAAAGCTATAAATACAGTTTTAAACTAGAGCAGGGTAGGTTTAAATTAGACATTAGGAAGAAACTCTTTACAATGAGGGTGGTGGGACACTGGAACAGGTTGCCCAGAGAGGTGGTGGAGGCCCCATCCCTGGAGACATTCAAGGTCAGGCTTGATGAGGCTCTGAGCAACCTGATCTAGTTAAAGATCGGATTTACTGATCTTTAACTTTAACTTTTAATTTACTGAAGGGGGGTTGGAGTAGATGACCTTTAAAGGTCCCTTCCAACCCAACACATTCTATGATGATTCTATAATGATTTTGAACTGGTGGAACTCTACTGGATGTTACAAATCATGGATTTAGATGGTTATTTTGTTCAATATGACTCCCCCTTCTAACCTCACTCTGGCTCCTGCTCTCTCTTTTTCCCTTGAGACAACCATGCTATCACCTCTCCATCTGCAGTATCCCCCAAGGATAAATGATCTTTGTACGCAGGTGGACCATCCAGTTACCATATCTAGTAAAACATGGACAGGTTGTTCCCAATTTGCATTCAGCATTGACATTTACTGCCTCTACTTCAAATCTGATGTTCAGGACACATCAAGACATAGGAATACCCTATTTGTCTTGGAATTTTGTTCTACAATATGATCATCCTCACACATACAAATTTGTGTCTCTCTCCCCTTTTTCAAGGCTTTTCTTTACTTTGGAAGAGCCCTTGAATATCCTACGAATGTAATTCAACAAAATGATCATGCCATGTCTGTCCTTCTTCTGAATAATGACCCAGAATAAGCAGTTAAAGTACCTCACTATAAGGCATCGTATCAATCTCCCAAATCTTTTTCTGGCTCTTTTCTGCACCCTGTGAAGTTACCACAGGCTGGAAAAGCCTTTGCAGAGAGTGGCCTGATCAGTGCTATTCTTAGATTTGTAACCCCTTTTCGGATCTTTTCACTGCTCTGCCTTATACTCGTGTCATGTTAGGTCATGTTAGGTCTCCTTGCTCTACAGCCCTGCTGTACTGAGTTGTTTTCAACCACAGAAACCCCAAATAATTTTCATAGATATTGCTTTTAGGACATGACCTCTGCTTTTGTTGTATAGTTTTGCTCCTAACTTTAAAATTTAAATTTTATCATATTAAAACAGACTAACAGGTCTGGATATTTTTTTATAATTGAATCTAGCACCAGGTTTTCCATGCTATGAAATTCAGATTAATAGCTGTCCAACCCATACAAATATCTTTTAAAATATCATCAAATTAGCTTCCTTTGGCACTTTTGAAATTAACATGGTATTTCAAGATTTATAACAAATAAGCATCAGCAAATGAAAGATTTAATCTGTCAGCTGTTCAAAATATTTATTTCTAATAGCTGTTGTCCAACAGCCTACTTAGTGTTTAACAAACTGCAGTCATTTTTCATCCTCATGTGGTAGTAGCCCACTATATTGCTCTTTCCTAAATGGAAAATAGTGTGTTTTATTGAATATTTTATTCTATATCTTTACTATCTCTCTTTCAAGAAATGGTCCTATATCATTGTTTCCATTTCTCTTATTCCTGATACAGGTAAAAACTTTTTCAAAAGAAGTCCTTTGCTTCACTGGTCACAGTGGTGCCAGCTTGCCATGCCAACAATGTTTTCATCTTCCCTCTTTAGTGTTTTCTATTACAGAACCTTTTTTCTGTTCATTGGCATTATGGGAGGAATACTTGATACTTGTTTTATTTACAACTTGTACTTGGCTCACCACTGCACCAGAATGAGTTTTAACCCAAAGTTGTCTTCACTCCTGACTGACTTCCCTAGTTATGTTTGGTTTGTCCATCCAAGCAGCTTCTTTTAAACAATTCCCAGAATCCCCTCACATTTTTTCTGTCCACACTCTTCCTCACAGGATTTTCACTTGTAATTCTCCTCAGCTGGTCAACACCAGCTGGTTGGAGCATAGGATAACTCCCAGGTGGATCCACCTGGCTGATCGCTGGCCCCAGCTGCCAGCACCTACATCTCAGGGAGGTGGAAAGCTTCATCCCTGATGGATGAACCTTTCCTGTGCCCTCATTTGACACACTTCGGTATGTGGAGTTTGTCTTTCAAACACCGCACTGGATGCTTCTTCAGTGGAGGCAAAGTAATTTAAAAACCTCTTCCATTTTGTGTGGTTCCTAAAGATGCTAATGTTAAGCCAGAGGAATTCCCCCCGTGCCCTAAGTCTCACTGGTGTGGGACAGGGGAAGGAGATGGCTTAAATTTGCTGACAGACGACCCTCTGCAGGTAAAAACAGCATATCAGTTACAGCTGTAGCATTTAGGAATTTAGGAATTCCTTTGAGGAATAAATTATATTCAGTCTCAGAGGGTGCCTTATTTTCAGTTTTTAGCTGTACATTCTCTTCTTCTTCCCGCAGAGATCAGACACGAAAATAGTTTGTTTTCTTGGAAATTCAATTTTCCATTAATTGACTAGAAGATGGTGGAAGATGCTCGGTCCACCCCATGGGCACAGCGGATTTCACTTAAAAGCTCATTAACAAAAGGAATTAGGGATGCAGTACAATTCTGTGCAAAGTCCTACTAAGCAGCTGTGATCCCTGATGCCTGCCATGGCTCCACAGCGGCAGACGGAGAGGAAAGGAGCTAAATGAGTGTGATCTTGTGGCAAGGAAGATATAGTAGTGTTTGTAGTGAGTTAGGAGCTGTACTTGTGTGTCTGTAGGCAAGAAAAAGACCAGGCAATTTAATTCCTATCTGGGATGGACTAAGAGCCTGCTACAGTGATATTTGGGATTATCCTGCAGAAAGATTCCAACACAATTTTATGCAGAGTTATCACAACTCTGGAGCGCCCAGGCAGGAGCAAACACACGGGCTCATTAGCGCAACATTACAAACCAGCAGGTCTGGGTAGCTCAAATGACTGGGTAGGGATAATTCTGTCTAGCATTTTTATGTGATCTCAGAGCACACACTCAAACTGTGCAAAATTCACTTTGTGATATAGTAAAGTCTAAACACTTCAAACATTTTTAAAGTTTCCTGAGGCTTGTCAGAACCCTGTCCCATTTTATCGAGTAGCATGTTTATGAGTCATCATCAGATGAATTCTAAAGTAAATAATATTTGAACAAGATGAAGAACATAAAGTTGCAAAATAAAAAGCTTTTTTAAAAGCACCGTATTACTCTGTTCAAATACCCCAGCATTAGAGTGCTTGGAAACCTCTTAGAGCTAAGTGTGCATTTTTAAATAACGTAAGTTGTTCGGGCTGCAGTTACTGAATTCCAGCTTGACACTGAGCACTTAAAGAGTTTAGAGAATCCAGACTCTCTTATCAGCTCACAGACAAGGGCACTAAATGTCATGTGGGCTTCCTTTTGGCTTGTAGCCACAAGCTGCACATACTATTTAATGTAGTCTCTGGTTCTTAAAGTATTAGGAAAACCTGAAAACAAAGTGCCTGCCATTAGTGAAATTGGTGCTGTCTTTTGACATTCTACAGTATGCATTTCTGTTTTGGTATGCCTCAAAACTTCCCTTAAAACAGGGGTGAGGGGGTTGCCTGTAAATTCTTCACAAGATACACAGAAAATTTTCGGTAAGGCTTCTGGAATCATGTGTTACAATTTTCCATCCATGTTGATTAAATAACTCACTTTGCTATGTTTTTATGTCCCACACTTTACCAGAAAATAAGATATGGATCATATGCATTACACTAATGATTGTGGCATTTCTTTTGTACGTATTTTAATTGTAGAGTTAAATTCACCATAACTTATTGCTTAAACACAAAAAGTGGTAAGGAAAGATGATAAAAGAATTAAATCTGTTTTTATGTTTAAGAATTATTTTTTTTACGTCATCAGCTACATAATGTTATAGAAAGGAAAGCATTACTCTGAAGAACTAGCTGTCAAACATCAATAGGTATTTATAGAAAGATTGGCATAAAAAGCTACAAACTGATAATAGCTTATGTTAAAAGAAATGAGTCCAGTTTAATCTCAGTAGTATTAGAATGAAGTGATAGGAAAAAAAGGTCAGAGATACTGAATCCACTGAATTATAAATTGCAAGAGGGAAAAAAAGCATATTGTTCTTAGGACAACTCTACCCCAAACACTCCTCACAAACCTTAGCATTTCTAAAGTTTTTGCAAAATTAATATTCCAGTTTGCTTCCAAGAACCTCTGTGATATTTCTGTCTCCTTTTAAGCATGGTGTTATCAGATCTAATCCATAATTTCTGTTCTGTGTTTACCCCAGACTAGGGTCTCTTCCACCCAAGCTGCTTCACAGCATCAGACCTACTCTAGCCATAGGATGACCCCTGCTCTATAATAATCTGGCTAAAATCCTCATTTCTAGTCATGTTTGTCTCCATTCCTCCTATTTGGTCTCTTTTCAGTACCATGTGACCTTTGCCTGTACAAAGATATTCGCCCACTTCTAACCAAAGGGAGAACAGATGAGGAAAAATATCTGGACTTTCACAGTGAAGTCAAAAAAGGCTGTGTAAATTGGGTACTGGTGGGAAGCTGGTGGGAGACGTCCAGGCGTGCTTTTGGGATGGATTCCCACACCTCAGCCAATGATGCTACTGCCGTGTTGGGGTTGGCCACAAGGGAAAGGTGACATTCCCAGAGAAACATCCTATGTGTGGCTGTAATACGCACCTCAGGTTACCAATATGTTGCGTGATGCGGAGGGTCATCCTTGAGGAACTGGAGAATATCTCTCAGATCCTTTCTTGAGCTGGAATTGGGATCCTGGACACTGATGTGAGAGCGCCTGTTATGTTTTAAATATGAAATTATTCAACATCTTATATTTTTTCATGGTGCCAGCCTGACCACAGCCCAATGCTGAGAGGCTGCCTCGAGGACCAAAGTGGCAGCAACATGGACCCTGTAAGTCTCTCTGGGTCTCTGGTCGAATATCAATGGCATCAGTGGCATCCCGAAGTCTCAGTTCAGCTGCTCCAAAGCCTCCTGCCAGGCTTTATCCTCACTTTTATGGGTCCCAAGGCATCTCAGCTGCTCCAGATCTGGGGAGTGATTCTTTGAAAATCTGGAGGGCTCAGAGCAAGTTGCCTGATCTGTGCCTCCCAGCCTGGTTGAGAGCTTGGCGCTGTGCTTGGTCATCTTGCTTGGCAGTTTCCAGCCCCAGTGGCCCTCTGCCACCTTCCATTGCAGCATTCCCCACAGATAGCACTCCCATTAGCCAACCATAAGCACCTAAACTGGGCTAGCTATTGAGAGTAAAATAACATAAAATGCAACGACGTTCACTGGGGAAGTGAGTTCCGGGGTTAACTCATTGCATCCTAAAAGAGGGTTCTTCCATGACCTTTGGGAACTAAACCCCAGACACAGTCACACAGACTGGGCATTGTGTTTAGCTCAATCGGAGGGTGAGCATCTACCCATCAGCTGTGCATTATGCAAGAAAGTGAGTAATTGTCTGCATTTACAAAACAGGCAAATTTGTAGGAAAATCACATGTTCTGAAACTGATTTTGTTGAAAATCTGTATTTCCTTTCCACATATGGGTTTCTGACTTTCTTTTATGCATTTTGACATTATGTACACAAAAGGGCTTTAATTCAATTACTTCTCTCAGTATTAAATTATTCTGACATTGTTTATTCCATTACTTCTTCTACAAATTTGAGGAGGGCTGAACACTGGTTTTAATTCTGTCTGTCAGTTCCTGATTCATTGCCATTGCAATGTACATCATTTGAAGTGGGAAATATTAGCAAAAGCTGGAAATTGCTCAAGGACATACTACTGGATGCACCCAGACTGACAATCTGGTGAGAGAGGGGAAAAACAGCTATTCCGGCCACAAAAACATCCTAGTTAGAAGGAGATCTGAACAGAACAACAGAAGTGAAACATTTATGTTTGAATATAAAAGGAAAGTTAATAGCAACATGTGAGGTACAAATTGGAACTGGAGCCAACTGATAAAATGGACAAAAGGTAAAGAAATTAATGAAAATTCAGTCATCAGTGGCATTAACAATGTGGTGTATGAAATATGTTAGGAAGAAAAAGCTCAAACAAAGGGTCTGTGGATATTTAATAGATGCTTTTGCCTTCAGAACAAAGTGGGAGAACTGATTCAACTCATAGGACATACAAGCACCGGAAAGCTAATCGCCTTTCAAGAAGGAGGATTCAAGCCAGAATCTACTAAAATTAAAAGTTCTTAAATCAAAAGGACCAAATAACTTACCCCAAGGGGTCCTAAAGGCTGGGGAATTGCTGAAATTAATACTTTAGGAGTAAACACAATGGCATTTCCCCTGGCTTTGATACATTCTTACTTTTCCAGGACTGAAAAAGGAGGAGCGGATCTACCCAGGAACTGCTACATTGCTTCTCTACCCAAGCAAAATAATGGAACATATTCTCCACAAAAAAAAAAAAAAAAAAGATTATGAGAGTAATACAGAACCAGCACAGGCGTGTACAGTTTCATGGAGCACAGATCTTGTCAAACAAACCGTTTCTGTTTTGGAGAAGACGACATTTCTTGTTGATAAAGGCAACCATGTTGACTGATGCAGTTTATTTGAACTTCTCCAAAGTGTTTGGTTTGGTACTAGACTGAATTTTAACTCAAATGTTTATACAGAAATAAATGGGCACACACGAGATTAAAAATCTGGCTCTCTTATGATCTCCGCTATGTTAGTATTTTTACGAATGCAATGCAATGGTGTGGGCAGAAGGGCAGGAGGTGACAAGGCAGTGACAAGGGAGCCCACAGCAAGTCGATGTGGCCACTTCAGGGATGAAGAAGCTGCAAGGAGACTCGGCTGTGGTTGAGTCATCCATGGCAAAGACGCCTGAGAGCGGGGAGGCCATTTGATGCTGCTCACAGACAGCATGGGAAAGCTGGGGGCTTCCTTGCTCTTGTCACTGCGTAAAAAACAGCAACTACTAATAAGGAAGGATAATTAAACTTGGCCTGACTTAACAGCAGCGGTAGGCTCATCACCCTTTGGTGTCTTTGGAATGAGATGTGGGCCAGTGTGTGTGTCTGCGCCTGTGTGTGTTAGAAACACACATGAAGTCAGCTTTTAGGAGGGAAGGAATCTGCGGGCTGCGCATACAGGAGGTCCCATCAGACCACCTGAGTGCTCGCTTGTGGGCGCCCATTCCTTGAATCTGTGAATCGTCCTCTGAGCCCTGCTGGCTTTTATCTCAAACGCTCGCACAGGCTGAATTGTAAGCATAAATGCACATGGTAATGAGGTCTGAAACATTTCATGTAATGTCTAAAAAAATAACTCAGAGTAACATACGTATTCCATACAGGTTAAAAATCAATTGTTTGTTTTGTTTTTTTTTCATTGGCATTTATACTTAAATATTCAGTCTTGTGAATTATCATAGACCTAAGAAAGATCTGTAAATGATTAACTTTACAAGACACGTTTGTACATATACAGGAATGGTGAAATCTTTGTCACATTCATGCATTAATAGCACAGGTTAGCCCGATGCACTCAAGACTGCATTTTTACAGCCATTTCTATCTGTTTACATCAAATAGTTACAATGTCAGTAAAATAGGTGCTAAGAACTAGTTAAACTTGGACTAGCCATGAAAACGCCATTTCACAATTGACATACTGTTAACTGTTAAAAAAACAGAACAAAAAGGCATGTGAACATAGCTGAATCAAATAACAAGACATGAAAGAGAAAACAATACGTGGTGCAATTTCCATGATTCTGGATTTTAAGGAACAGTTGTCCCACACACCAGGCTTTGCGTTTGCAAACACGGTAGCATAAGAATAACTTCCTATTTCCTGGGACTGCTGTGTTTAATTTCTTCATTCCGACAGCAACGTATAGCATTTTCAAGGGCAGATTAGGCTTGGAGTTCTAATGCAAAGAGAATGTTTTTATATACCACAAGGAGCAAAAAATAACCTCACTACTTTTCTGCTTTGTCAGTCATTTTTAATAGTCTAACACAGGTGGAGCGCAAGAAAGGTAAGCTGATGCAGATTTCAACTTTTGTCAGAGAGATGCATCCAGATACATACAGAGCGCAAACAGCGCTTAACCTTACAGCCTAAAACAGAAATACTTTTGGTTAAAACATTTGCTAATATACAAAGGAAGTGAGCATTAGAATTTGAAGAATGTGGGAGTAAATAAATGCCTTTTGCTATGGACAAAGGTGGAAAAACTTACTGGAAGAGAACTTCACTCATGGATGTTCAGTATGTTCTATCCAGTTATAATTTTTAATATATTTTTTCATATTGGTTAAAAATAGCTAATTCCACTGGGCACTGTTCAAATGTTTCTAGAGTAAAATGCTTATCCTTACGTAACCCTCAGGTAAATAAAATAAAACAGTGCCAGACCAAAAAAGCCAAACTACGTATGCTTGGGGTCACCACCACCCACTCAAGTAGCATCGCACAGCTGTCACACCCTCACTCCTGGGAGTCCACAGAGCCATAGATTTGCCAGCCTGGATAATAAATAGGCCAATACACCTGCCTCATCATAAAAGTAAAGAAAAAAAAATGTTGCTTAATTAGACAGTTTAGATTATTTATGATTTTCTGTTTAAGTATTTAATAGACTTCTGTTCTCCTGTTTTAGATTTCATAAACAACTGCATTGGACCAGAAAACCTGAAATGAAGCTGTAACCAAGTCCTGGTAGTGACTCTGCATGGATGACCAAAGACATCACCGACGGCTAACCCGGCTGGTAGGTGTGAGCCAGGTACGGTCCATGGCAGGACCTGCTCCTTGATGGACACCTCACAGCATCCCCCATCCCTCCATCCCTCCATCCATCCATCCATCCATCCATCCATCCATCCATCCATCCGTCCATCTGCTCCATGTGCGAGCGATGCTTGTTCAGAGACAGGTCTCAAGCACTCACGCCTGTACAAATGAGAGATGCCCGCCCTGGCAAGGCAAAACAAACAGGTGAGGAGACAGGGAGACCAGCTTCTGGTCTGCTGCTGGTGGGCAGCCCGCTGTACCATCAGAGGTCGCAGAACTTGGTCATAAGCCAGTACGAGTTTAAATTTCCACTGACTTTAACAGGCCATGATTTTGCACACATCATTTTCAGTCTACATGCAGAGTATTTCTCCTTCCGTATTTATCGTCAACAAAATTTAAAATAGATTTATCCTGGCTATGTAGGTCAAAGAAGATTCGTTTCAGTTCCCAAAGCTTAATAAAGAACTATTAAGTGCTAAATGAAGTATTGAAACCATATTTCTCAGCCAGATTTCACAGATGTATAGCATTTAATAACTTAAGAACTCTTTATTTCCTCTTATTGAATTTCTGTTTTCTTTAATTGTGGGAGTTAATTAACAAGAGCACAATAAAAGTGAAATGGTAACCATTACTTAGGCAGCATTAGCAAACCAGTCACCCTGAAGTGCCATTTAAACTGCTTTACTTTCTCCCTGTGAAGCAGGAAACAATTGTTAACAGGGCAGCTGTAACTTCATGGAAAGCTTCATTTTTAATGTACTTTTTAGTATCGTTTAATTATTTTCAGTGTTATTTGAAGACATTTAGGAAGGATAACCTTCAGGAGCTGAGAAATCACATCTTTCTGACTTTACTATCACCCTGTCTGTGTGCAGAACTGTGCAGTTTAAATTTAGATCACTCCAAAAGATAACTGTTCCTCTAGGCTCAATTTCACATTATTTTTCAGATAGCTTATTTAATTACTCTTTTAGTTATGTTCTGCCAGGGTGAGTGACCTTAGCTAATAATCAGTTATTTTTTAATAAATTTACTACCCCGTTTAATTACATTTTTGTAATACTGTACTTGGAGTTATTGAATGGATTACCCTGCCCCAGCTAACATGTTTTCCTGCAAAGAACAGTGTGAAGGAGTGTGGAATAAGCCTTATTGCCATACTGGGGCAAAAAGTTGAATAGCAGTTTATCTGTCAAATCAAAGTTCGAAGGCCAACGTGTTAATGCAGACTTAGTGTTTAGAGAAATAGTGTGAGCCAGTCTTGAGAGAAAAAAACACCAAGCTGCTTCATTGATGTTCACTTTGTTTGATGTAAGTTTTAATCTAAATGGGAAAGTTTTGCCTTCCTCTGTGATGTGCGGTTGGTGCGACCTCATCCCTGGAGGAGCAGAGTGAGTAATTGCCATCTGATGCCCAGAAAATGTTTATTTTACAATAAAAATAAAACAAGTTTGATAGAAGAAAACCATTCCCCCACCACCACTGCCAAACCGGCTGGGAGGATCCTCCACAATTATCCTCTGCTCTCCCGAACCAGGCTGTGTGGCTTTTTCTCTCTTAATTCAATTCAGCACTCAGCTTTGATTTCGGAAATCCTATCATCATCGTGGCTTGTAAAGAGAGCACAAAAGTGAGCAAAGCCTGCTTTGAATTAGAGAATTACAGAGAAACGCTGCTAGTTTAGAACAATGTGAGCTTGTGATCTTTTTATCTTGGCTAGTGAGATCCCCAGCAACAGCTAGAGTATGTCCAGAGTGGGAACAAAGGTTGTTTAACCCTTTGGAGCTGAACCCAGCCTGCCGGGCAGGTTCTGGCAGCCGGAGCTCACTGCAGCTCATCTGAACTGTGGGTGAGCTCCCTTCTCTGTTCAGCATGGACAAAAAGAAATCTCCACTGATCCTGTCTGCAGGATTTCCAGTTGGTTTGCACCTCCTAGGTAGCACAAATCCTGGAGCTAAAGGCAGAAAATCTGGCCGGCTGCCTGGATTTGCGGCAGGGCGCGAAGGACATCCCACCAAAATAATGCACCCAGCTTCGTCCTCAGCCTCCCCAGGCCAATCCCCGGGAATTGAGAGACAGCACATCAATCTCCTTTGAAGGGAAGGTGAATATGCAGAGGAAAACACCGTGCATATATTGTCCTGTCTTTCACTCTTTCTTTCCACCTCCTCTCCTGTAGGAGTTCATAGGCGTATGCTGCTTTCAATGAACTTTTCAAAGAAAAAAAGATTATGAGAGAGCTCTGCAAGTAAAATAGTCCCCACAAAGCTCGAACATCTGTAAGCTCATCCCTGCTCACCTTGGTGTCCCAAAAGGCACAGAGCTGGCCAGCGTGAGCACATGGCAAGAGAGGAGACCCAGTCATGGGACTCTGAAACTTGTTCATCTCATGTGAAGCTTGAACGGCTTCACATCAGAAATATCACCTCATGGCACCTCCCATCACGTCAGTTCAGTGTCAAAGAAGACATGGATTTGGACTGTACACATGTGAAAATGTTAATACAACCAAAATTAACCTTCATTTCCTTTTATCAAGATATTACATTGGCAACTGCAGTAAAAAAAAAACAAAACAAAAAAAAAAACCAAAAAAAACCCAAAACAAACACATCTAGTGAGATTTTTTAAATCCTCTTAGAGTTATAAAATGGGTAAGTTTAAAAAAATCTCTACAGCAAGAGTTTTCCTTTCTGTTTCACAGTTACTACCAAACAAAATCAGGAAATTATTTTCAGAGAGATTTATATGGTAGGACCGAACTTAGAAATTACATTTAGGAATTCTCTGAGAGTACATGTTGTAACATAGCACAGAAATCCTGTGAGCCAGTATGGATTTGTAAAAAGTAAATCACACTTGACTAACCCAATTACCTTTTTAGTATAATTAACACAGAAGAGAACCAGGAGGCATAACTGTATCTGGATCCCTAGAAATGTACTGAAAATTTCACATGACTTCAATTAGGGACCCATATATACTTTACTTCTGTAAATAGGACTTTGAGTGAATGAAACAGGAATGAAATCATACGTCGAAATCAGATTGGAAAAAAAAAAAGACCATGCTTCATGGAAAGAAATTCTGGACTTCACAACATGCAAAGTCCACTTGGTGTCTCTTTCCCAGTTTCCCCACTGCTGAGTCAGGCTGGGGAGCTCGTCCTCATGGACTGGTTGGGCTCAAGCACTAACCCTTCCCCACAGGCCTGGTGTCTTTTCATCCCCTGTAGTGACTCCACACCATGGACACAGGTGGAATCCCCCCTTCCACATACCCAATGATTTACCCAGTGATTTTGACCTTGTTTCTCAGCTAAACTATTTCTTATATACCAAGTTTGCCTTTTGCTACCTATTGTGTTCCGCCTGGTACAAGGCTGTCCCCCATTCAAAAAGTAATATTAATCTCTAAATCTGAGGAAAATAAACTAAGAGATTCCTAAAGAATTAACTAACCCTGCAAAACATTTATGAAGTCTGTAATCAAATTAAGCCCTAACAAATGCTTCAGAGGCACTTGAAAGCTTGCATGCATCTGACTTTTTTTCCAGCTAGACCAATAAAAGAAACTTGACTATGCAGATAAAACCTTTGCACAATACTGGATTGTAAAGCTCAATCAACCCAGCCTTTTTCTATACAAAGAAATACTAAAACCCATCATCATTCAATTGTAGTGGCACTCGCCCTAACTGGTGACTGCTCTTGTTGCTGAAGCTAACAATAAACATTTGCTCATCAAAGGCTGCTCAGCCCATCTGCTTCCAGACGTTATTTCCAGTTAAAATGTTGCCCTTGGAAAATAAGAAATTATTATGTGTACAGTACAAAGACAAATACGTGTGTATATGTGGGCTTTGTTTTGTGTAAGGTATATGTGTGTAAAGTAATAAATACAAATTTACTGACTTGGCATCTGACTTCAGCCCTGGCTGAGACAGCACCGATGTTGGTTAGCACCTGGGCCACGAGCAGAATGTCTTCCCAAGGCTGCCCTGCTCTCCATGGAGACTCATGCAAATCCAATTTATATAGAGGTAATTAGGGATGGAAATGGCCTCACTCTGGTTTTGGAGGCTGGTAAGAAACTTTAACGTTCATCCCAGGACCATGCACTGCATTGACTGCTATCCCAAGCCAGAGGCTGGAACAGTCCTGGCAGTGGACTCGGTGCTTGGTTAGTCCTGAGCACAGGGCTTTGGAGCACCAATTCTTATGGGAGAGCAAGTTCCACCCAAAGGTCCATCTCACCCTTCAATTGAGTTTCCAGGAGTTTGTCCATACAAAAATTCATCTCTTTTTTTCATTGCTAGCTAAGTTAATTCAGTGCAACGTGCATTTGTTACCAGCTTAAAGCATTAAACTGTTACTTTTTTATAAGCTGACACTTCTTTCAGTAAAGTAAAAGTAAAAAGCAATATGAATCAATGAAGTAATCCCTCCATCCTTAGAAAACAGCAGAGAAGTGATATTTGCCATTCCCTTCTAAGAAATCTGCACACATCATGCTTGGTCTCAATTCAATAAGATTCAGAAGACGCCAATTCCCAGGGCAAAACTCTGGACTATGTAGGGGCAAGGGGAAATGCTGAGGAAACATTTTTATAAACCAGGGATTGTTATGAATTTCTGGTTAAGTCAGAGCAGTATTTGCCATGTGTGAGATCATTTCCAAAGACAAAGGAAGAGGGCAACTTTTTCAAAACCCATAATGACACATGACTTCAGAAATGCTCTGGCTTTTAGCTGCCTTGTTACCTGACCACATCCACCAAAGGCACTGCTAAGTCACTGCCTGAATTCGTGAGCACCCCTGTTTGGCCATTAGACTTTCTGAAGCCATTGGAGCCCAAACATCTAAGAGCTAAAGGACTACTCCAGCTGAAGCACAATAGTCAAATTATCTAAACACCCATTTAATTAAAGACAGTCCATTTGCAGTTTTAACATCTAGAAGGGAGGGCACCCATCTGAGATGTGAAGACCGGGGCTCACGCTCCTCTGTAATGGCTTCTAGATGTCAGCAGCGTGACACCTATTGCATCTTCCGGGCTAAATCCTTCCCTACTCTGTGATGTGGGATAGGATACAGGACACGTGGAAGTTGATCTGTCTTGAGAAAGGGTGCCTTCAGACAGGTGAGGATCGAGGCCTAGAGTGCTGTTGGAGCCCTTATGTAGATCTACATCATCAAATGCTGTTTCTACTCTCTAGCTCGTTTTCACTTTGGTTTCCATATTATTTTAAGTCACTGGAGCTTGAAAGTCTGTCTTTGTCACAAAATACTGACCTCATTATAACAGACACTGCGTGCAAAATATCCACACTGAATGGCACCCATGGCTAATGTAAGTTAAATCTCAATCTACCCATCTTCTTAAATGCTGAATAAAACTTAGAAAGGCCCTACTTCAGCAACAACAGTGGCATTACAGTCACAGACGTCTATAGATTACCTCTCTAGCCATGTCTATGGTAACACAAGCCAAAAGTAGCTGGAAGTTTGCACTTGAATTCTCCAGATGAAGAATGCCAATTTAATTGAACCCAGATGATACCGATAAGGAGAAACCCTCGCTGCTACAGTAGAGACCATTGAAAGCTGCAACCCCCAGCAGAGACAGTCTGCAGGAAATAAGGAATTCTTTTTGCTTGAACTTGGCCCATTTTCTTCCCCACTGTGATGAAATCCATGGCTAACCAACAGAGATGCAAGGAAATTTCCCTACAGCATAACAGGACTTGACAATCAAAAAAGTAACATAAACAATGAGTTTCTGACTCCTGGAGATACCAGGAATGCTAAAGCAGTGATGTCTGTCTCCTTACCTTTATGGCAGTGCTGAGTTACAGTGGAGGAGGAACATCACGGGCACAGTTAAGTGGAAACATTCAGGCACTGCAACTCTCCTCTCCCAGTTCTGTTCCCAAACACTTTCTGCCCAATAGAGCTTCCCAACTTAATTTTTTGGCACAAATCAGCAGTATGATTAAATACTGGAGAGCATCTGCTGGATTTTGTGAAAGGGAACAGCTCCATTGCCAGGTCATAGAGATCCAGGAAACACCAAAGCAGGCGCTTTTTTCCACAATTAAGGAAGCATGGTACAATACATTGGGAAGATGCATCTCCCCTGTTCCCCCTCACTCTGGATTAGGTATCTGGTTACAAGAATATCAGAATTACCAGTCACATTTTTTTCTCATGGCAAGTTTTTAACTTCTAAAGTGTTTTCCTACCCTTTGCAGTGTTCCACAGCATCAGCGAAGTTTGCTTCTGGTTTGTTACTAAGGGCGTGATCCTCTCAGTGTTCAGATCTCTCCAAGGGGACACTTGGCCATGGTTGAGGACAGATTCCCCTCCAACTTGTTCCATGAAACAACAGCTGTCTCAAGATCTTGATGAAAAATCGAAACCTTACTATTATGTCTCAAGTGCAACATTTTCCATATACCTCTTCAAGGCTATCGGTATCCCTGAGCAGAAAGGACACTGGCAGTTGACCTGGGGACTGAGTTGTCTCCTCAATGCAGTCTCCAAAATCAAGAGCTTAAGGAGTCCAATATATTGTCTGATGACACCAAGTGCACAGAGTTAGAAAGAGAGATTTTTTTGAAAATTCATGGTCTTACATATTCCTTGACTTGAGGAAAGCATTCCTGGACAAAAGTGAAGTTAGGTTGTAGTGGGTTAGTGGATGGTTTATGTAAACTGTAAAGGACTTCTTTTACAACAGGGTTCTGTGAGACCCCCCAAACTCAAAAAGAGGACAAGACCTGAGAGACACCAATGAAAGTCTTACAGTCACTGTCGTTGTAGGGGATACTCCTCTGGGTATCATTAAGAGACAGCTGGGTTTGGGGTTAGGACTAATGATTATAATATAGTCTGCAGAAAAAGCTACAAAGCACAAATAGGTAGGAGAAGATGTAGAATCAATTTACCAGACACTTTACATTTTCTTTTCTTTAATGGCTATGTACCAAGTTAGGGTTTAAGGTTAGAGATTCAGAATAAAATTAATCTACGGTTGTTCATATTGCTGCATGCATGAGGATGAGCCCAGAGAGTTAAGGACAGGACTGCTATTAGTAGTATTGAAGGTCTTGTTTAATTTTGTTGTGTGGATATGGAAAAGTATATCAGATAGAAATGTTTTAACTAAAGACTGCTAGGCCAGCAAAGATAGGTAAAGGATTAGTATTATTTACACCCAATACCTTTCTTTTTTTTTTTTTTTCCATAGACTAGTTTGCCAGGTACGTGTTAGTGCACAGTTCCAGAGTCCAGGCCAGCCAGACTCTCACACAGGAGTGGGTCAAGGACATTTTAATGATTTTAAAATCTTAAGCATCTACAGTTGTTATTGAAATATCTTTGAAGGGCCCCAGAATATAACTAGAGAAAAAGTGTGGGGTTTTATGCCTTATGTCGCTTTTTGGTGAAGGGCTGGCAGTTTCTAACTCAAAGTTAGTGTCGCAGTTAGAATTAGACTCCTAGAACCTAAAAATACAGACAGGTCATTTTTGTTACACCCTGAAAAGTCTACAAAAATGCAGTGAGGACTCATTTCTGTGTTATAAATCTGGCCTCATGAGTGCACTTATGTTTGGGATTAGGACTGAGACAAGTAATCCAGATCCTGAAGACACAGGTAGGCACTTCTTGCTTCCTCATGCAGAAGCCAGAAAGGATTGGTAGGGACGATGGTACGAGTGAGCCTCTGAAAACCTCCAGATACTTTTAGTTTAGCATACGAAGCAATGAGATGGTACGGGTCAAGACAGCTATTGGTGGTACTGAAGATACTATGAAGACACTACATTGCCTTTGACAATATAGATTGACATCTAAGTAATTTTAAAGTACAGATTAGTATCAGAGTTATGGAATGTAAAACTCTATAAATTAATTACTGCTGCATTCTGCAGAGTCTAGAAAGCAACTCATATACTACTCAACCTCGTTTCATTTTTATGTAATGGCAGGTCCCTGGGCACCCTACAACTTTGTATTAGGGATGAAGAAACAAAAGCATCTTGAAGAACAAACTGTATTTGTTAAGCATTGAGAAAGATGGAAAGGTTGGGAGAAAAACTGAAGCAGAGGGGCTATGGGCATCTTATATTCTTTTTTGTTCTATGAGCCACTTCCTTTCTTTATCACTTAGAGATAGAATCAGGTTTTACTAGAAGAAAACACATCTAGACAAGCTACATTTGCTGCATCTTTCAGATCCCAGATCATTGTGGAGAAGAGTGGTACTACTCGGTGCTGTATAATGTGGGGTTTCTGACCCAGAAGCCTTGCCGAATAGGTGGATATTAAACCTAGGTTAGTGTTTGAGAAGCTAGGGGATCTACATACACTGCTCTAACGGTATCACACAGGACTCAGACAGATATGATGAAGACTAGTATTAGCAGGGTTCTCTGCCCTGTGTTGTCATTGAATATAGGCAAGGGACAGATTGGGCTCAAGTTTCAGTTCTAGGACCTAATGCATTTCTTGTTTGGCTTCCTGGAGGCATCTCACCTTGAGAGTATATTGTGATTTTCATAACAAAATACCTTAAACCAAGGTGGGGGGTTTAGGATTGCATTTTAAGAAACTACAGCAGAGAGAAAGTCTGTTCTTGCTGTGCCTTCTTCATTCTAGGAAGATGGGGACAGGATCTAGATAACCAAAAAGCTGCCTATCCCATGCAGTAAATAACAATACAAGGACCAGAGCTCTTGTTCCAATCCAAATTTTCTGTGCTTTGCAGTACTGAAAAATAATAAACTTTCTGGCTGCACCTGGTTCTGTAAAACCACTCTGCTCCCTCCAGTTTTACCCCAAATCCCCACCCAAAAACCCAGCCTGAAATGCATTTAAGCAGGAGGTGTTTCAGACTCAAACTAAGCTTCTCAGTCCTATCAGCTGCCTCCACCCGTACTGCCTGTAGCATGCAAGATGGCACATCAAGGCTTGGAGCCCAAAGGCAGGTGGATGGGGAGCAATACCTTCCCTGAAATCATCACAGAAGTGCTCGGGGCTGCCAAACATCTCTTCTCACCTCATCCTTCTGAGCTCTGCATGCACAGCAAGAAAAACCTGTTTGACTGCTTCCAGCTCCTCATCCATGCTCCCAGCCAGAAGTCCCAGTCTGGGCTGTACAAAGACTCTCCATGTACATAGACACATCCCTACAGCCTTCAGCCCGTCACCAGGTTTTCACCCTCTGCCTATCCTTTTCACCAGCACACAGGGAAGGCATTTGGGTCCCACAACCAATCCCTATCCATAAGCTCATAAATAACCAAACGGCCATCCCTGCCTGAAGTCATGATAAAAAGATCCTGCCCCTCAAATACCACTCCTCTCCATAAAACCCTCCTAGCTCTACTAGAAGGGAGGAGGAGGAATCAAGAATAGTTTCTTTCACTTCTTGAACTCAAACATTAAACCTGACATTAACTTAGCATGTTCCCTCATTCCTGATGGGACCTTTTATTGGAAAGACACTGGGTCATGCACAATGATGTAACGACTTCAACCTCCAGAGCAGAAGTCTTCTTTCCCAAAGCCTTGTTGGCGCAGAGCAACTTAAAAAAAATGTCTCTAAATGCATTGGGATCTGCACCCCACAACCAAGGCAGTTATGTAAACAGGACCATGTCCTGCCTTACCTGAGTGTCTCTATCTTCTGTCCTTTCCTGCCTTTTTAGGAGCTGCAGGATGTAGCAAGGACAGCCCCTCTGGCTGCTGTAGCTTTTCTCGCTAGCTCTAACCACCAACCTGACAGTAGTAAATATACTCCAAGACAGCCCCAGCCTTAAGCCCATAAACAGATGTCTCTCTCACTTTGTGCCCTGCATAAAAACAGTCTAGATGCTTTATATCCCCATATCCTAATTGTAATCCCATCCTTAACATCATAACTTCACAGGGAACCATAAGCTACATTAAAAGCCCAGATTCCCTTTAGTATGAATCCTCTCCCTATCTTTCTGGTCTGTACAGGATACAGCTAGTATAACTTGTTTGGCTGCCTTATTTTCTCTAACTCTAACTTGAAACGTATTGCAAAATGCAATTATATAGCAGGACACAACAGCCTTCACTCCCATAGTTTATTGCCTGAGCTTTACAGGATGCCTCGGTAAAAATGTCTTCAAATGCATTAACTTCTGCAATAAGAAATCTACCCCTAAAGTGATATGTAGCCCATGGGGCCATCCCATTCCTGAAATCAGTTAAGTCAGAGAAGCAAAAGCAGCCAGACAGGTTATTCTTGTCACAACCTGTGGAGCCCAGAAAGGCAGTGAGAGGGCTGCTTTTAGTGGGGCACTGTCACTCACATCACGATTTACAGAAGTGGCTGGTCGCCTGGGTACATTTGAGGTTAAAGCTGTTTAGGAGTCCAGAGCCTAAAGTATTGAAGGACATCGTTACTGCAGTGGCTGGACAAGGAGATGGGATGTAAGAGGGACTGTAGAACACCGAGCAGAGGGTCTCTTGCTGTTTGAACTGCTACCCCGGTACATTTCAGGTCCGGGTTGGGGTTAGGGTTTCAAAATCTAAAGCAGGCAGACAGGCTATTCTTGCTGTATCAGACAGAGCACAGAAAGTCAGTGAGCAGACACTTGTTGGTAGGCTAGATCCTTGTCTGACACTTTAAGATATTAACCTAATGATCCATAATCTACCATATTTCATGTCATAATTATTGTAATACTTTCCAGGGCCTATAAAGTAACATACAATTCTGCTGCTAGGGGAGCTGGAGGCTCCTGACAAAGTCAAAGCCCTGGCTAGGGAAGGGGTAGAGGTTGATTCCCTTGTCTTTATGGTCAGGGACAGTATTAAGGACTTCCGTCTTGAGTTAACAGGAGTCAAAATTTGATTCTGTCCTTTATTTTAGGGACTATTTTCCGGGTATTTCATGATGGATCCAAGCAAGAGCCAAGGAATCTAAGGCATGCAGAAACCTTTTAATTGCTGAATGCCCCAGGGACATGAGAGCTGGGAAGAGACAGGGTGTGTGTGGGCATCAAGGCAGAATATTCTGTTATTGAAGGGCTTTTTTTCCTGGTTATAGTAGGGTTGAGGATGGGGTTTGTGTTAGCATGCAAGGGTCAGTTGCTTTAAAAAAGTAACTGCTTTTGGTGGCCTCCATCTTACAAGGAGCATACTCCATAAATGCTGAATTATTTTGTCTGTGAGTGTCTTCAATGGTGCCCTGACGGCCCTGAGCAACCTGTTGAAGAGCAGACGTCCCCCTGCCACCCCAGCCTCACTGCTCCCTTGGGAGCTGGTGGGTGTTTGCGACCCCCTGAGCAGAGCAACCACTGCAGCACAGGGGAGATGGGACAGGAGAAATGTCTCCAGCCTTAGACACTTCAGGAAGCAGGTAGAAATGTCTCCTTACCACGATAACCTGGTGAAGCCGGGGTTTTCTTCCCCTCCACCCATGCCTGCAGCTCTCTTGGTCCACCACGGGACGCCCCCCTGGCTTTCTGCTTGGTGCAGATGACGGCTTCTGTGCACCTCTCTCTGCACGTCTGCCTGTGGACTTGGTGATGTGTGTTAGACATCCATTTCTGATTCTTGCAGGTCAGCACGTAACCTTCATAAGTAAACGAGCATCCAAATTAAAGACAGGCATGTTTCAACAAGGGAACTCAATCTGATTCCGAAGGTGAAAGATCAAGTTTATTAACTAAGCCACCCACCTCCCCACGAATATTACATGAATTAAAACCAGACTTCCTGGTGTTATGTATGCAAAGGCTGTCAACAGCATAAATTATGCCTGAAGAGGTTTTAGTTGCTCTTCTGAAAAATATTAAAACTCCATCTTCTTTTGATTTAAGGGTTGCAAAGATTTTTTTTAAATTTATGTGGACAACATCCTGTCTTGCACTTACAGACTTGGGTGGTTACAGTAAGCTGTCCCTTACGGGCATATCCAAAGACTTACAATATTTGTCAATGAAAAGACTTTTATTGTTGTTTAAATGAGAAACCCTCCTTAAACTGGCCATTCAAAATGAGATAATATGCTCCAGCTACAGTCAACTCTGAAACCTACTGATAGGATAAAAATTTTATTTAAAAAGTAAGACTTGAAAAACCAGTTCCTTCATAATCATTAAGGAGGTTAGATCCAGATAGTTTATGGCATTTCTCATACACACACTAAGTGTTAAAAGTCAAAATGAACAGCTGATCTCGAGTATAATCTGTGTTGAAAGTTACTGCAGGGGCTAGAAAGGCTGACAGTTCATTTGCAGCACAAAGAGGAATTACCATACCATTCATGATAGACAAAGTTTGAACTAATAAGAACGAAATTACCTTCTCTCCAGTAGTCGTACTGATTAGGCATCTTTTCACAGTACTTCCTTGAATGGAGATGAGCATTATTGACTTAATTCAGTTCAGGCTGGTGTAAATGAGGACCAATTCAATTTTAATCAGTGGCGTTAGGATAATACAAATAAGTTCCTCATTATATTTTCTCTGTGATCAAATTACTGCATGTGAGCTTCAGCATGTAATAATTTGTTCTAAGTCCCCCATCAGCGCTTAGAGTAAAAGGTCGTAACAATAAATGTGAAGCCTCCCGCCAGAATTAACCTGCTAAGCTGCTTCCTACAGTAAGGCTCACGCATACTTTGTACTTGGCATGGAGGAGAGGTCACAAGATGTGTTGAAATTTTTCTGGAGAAATAGCGAACCATTAACAGTAGTTCCCTGATTCTTTCTTGAGGAATCTTGACAAAATTAAAATAGCGATCAACATTTATTTAGTTTTTTATTTAAAAAGAAAATCACTGATCAACCCAGTTGCAGCTGGGTGAATCGACAATTAGTCATTGAGTGGATTAATTTTACATGTGCACTTGTGAATTACCTGAAAACAAAACAAAATCCAGAAATGTATTCATTCATTAGTACCACTCACTATTACTTGCAAAAACATTCTGTGAAAGAGCATTACTCCATTCTAGAGTGATAAAAGCAATCCTGAGCCATAGAGACCACCTGAACAAGGGCATGTTAGAGATACAAACGCAACACCAGTCTGATCTACCAGGTCTTTATAAAATCACTCCCCCACTAAATTCTGGGTAGTTTTGATCCTTATATTTATACTTCCGCACCTTTTCATTGGAATGTTACTTTGGGCACATGGGTGAAATGGCTGGACTGCTGCCACCTCCTCAGCCACTCAGTGTTGCCTACTCCAGTGTCCACTTTGGGGGAAGTTTTCATATATGGAGTTCTTGTCTATGATCTTTAATTTCATTTTTGAAATGAGCCATACACAACAGAAATACATGTACAGCCTTACCTCTGGGTGTAGAAGTGTTTTGTTTGCAGGCAGATATTAAAAATGACCCTGAGCTCCCAGAACCCATCCTCATGGGGAACTTTCTGAAGTTCTAGTGATGCAGATTGAGTGACATCACACGGGACCGCAGTGTGTGAGGGATGTCCGTCATACAGGCACATGCACATCTATGAGGGTCAACAGCAGAACTTTCACAAATATCCAGAAGTGTGGACTTGCACTTTTCGGACGGGGCTGTGGGACTCCATAAGAATTTCAGACCCTTCATTTTGACTTGTGTGCACATAATGAATATGTGACACAGAGACACAAATGTCCTTTATCCAAACAAACCTGAGCAGGGTCCAACAAGACCATGGTTTTCTCCTCGCTGGGTGCAGAGGGAGAGCTGGCAGCACCAAAACCCACATCTCCCAGTGCCGCAGCAGGAACAAGCAAGAGGCACTGGGGTTACGGGACATTCTCTCAGCGCTGCCTGAAATCGCCGTCAAGGCGAACAAAAGGAAACTGTTGGGAAATGCTGAGCCCAGCATCCCGGCAGAGCTGGCCGGGTTTGCCGGCGTCGCAGCAGGGCTCTGTCCCCACCCACGTGTCGCGGACTGGCACCACAGCGTCCCCAAGAAGAATATACCCATTTCTTAATGAGAAATTCAGTGATTTATCTGATAAGGCGGCAATTATCTGAAGACAATATCATCATTTGTGGGTAGGAAGCCGTCTTCCGTCACGCCAAGGATGTGACCAAACACAGTACATGTTTTACTTTGGACTAAGCGTTCCTTTTCATCTAGACTGTGGCTTCCTTTCACAACTGTAGCTGGCTTGCATAAAGCTACCTTTCATCTGATTTCCTAATAAATAAGTTTTTAAATTCACATGGGGTCAGTCGCTGGTGACTAGAATATTTTCTGCAGGAACGTGTCAGAGCAGGTATATAATACACCTACTACAACATGCCTTGATAAAGAATGAACCCTACAGGAGTATATCACAACAGCACATCTCAAACACTGCAAATTGGCTGCAAGTGCCCTTCCTCCCGTATCACCTCAACACTGCAGAAGTGAGCTGCGGGGAGATCCCAGACATCTGATTTCTCCCATAGTTGTGCTCATTGTTTTTAAAGGTGCTTACTTCCTCTGGAGGAAAAGGGTAAAGCTCTAATTCTTATAAAAATCTGCTTCTAAACTCTTGAAAGTGGGAATATTTTTTCCTGCTGGGAAAGCGGTAGCAGCTTTAGAGCCCATTCACCTGCATCTGCTGGGAACACCAGCATGTGCTCATCCGTCCTCCTTCAAGCCAAGGTGGATCTTTACTTCCTTCTAGGCTGTAGATAATCATAGTTCTTTACATCAGTGTCTATAGGTGAGCAGACCTTGTAGGCCCTTGGGGTGAAGGGCAACATTCGCTTGCTTTAAGTTCAGCGTGCATTTAAGAGATTTGCAGGATGGCTCAGAGCCCTGCAGAACTGAGTCAACACCCAGTCATCATCCTGCAGTTATACTTTTGGTCCCTTTATTACAATGAAGTAGTGGCTCTTCTTAATGTATTTCAAACCATACAGCACATAATCCTTAAAGAACATAATACAAATCCCATTGATTCCACTGCAGATGATATAGTCTTTATCACAGAATACGACTATATACAGAGCTGGAATATACATGGCTTTGAAGTAATCTTTAATAAATATATTTACTTGCTGCTACTTAAGAAAAATCCCTACCATCAGATCTTAATCTCTTCCCGCAGAAAACAAAGAACAGATTTTTCAGTTTCGCCTGTTTCTTAGCTGCTATTACCAATGCACTGGCATTAGTTTAGAAGATGACTGTCCTACTAAGCATGACTATCCTTTTTAAAGAATAATTGCTAGGGGCGACTTAGAACAGGCTCAAAGAGGGTAGAGAGCGAGATGGGGAAAGAAGAGAATTGCTTTTGTTTTGATCCATTGCCCTCACAGTCCCTCAAATTCTCTTTGATTTAGCTTCTTAGACTGCTTTCACCATCCTAAACAGCCAGAATCACATCCTAATTTCTCCCATGTCAGCAGTAATACTAAAACTGAACCACAGCAACCAGTTTTCTCTCTATTGCATTTTTTTTTTATTATACATTACGACATTGCTATGATGCAACTCTATAGGTTACGGCAGAACAGTTGTCCAAACTGCCCGGCAGATATTAACTCTGATACTGGGCTTCGCCCACACGTGATTTCCATAGGTTGGAACAACAGGACATCACAGTTTGGAGCCCCTCCTGCATCCAATGTGGATAGTTTGGAAGGTATTCTAGCTCTTAAAATCTGTATTAACTCAGTGTTAAGTCTAAGATTGCATCATAGCTTTGGGGTAAAATATTCCAGAAATATTATTATTAGCCCCAGACAGGCAACCCAAATCTAGGAAATTGTGATTAAACATTAAAAAATAGACTGAAAAGAAAAAGATACACAAAGGCACAACGAGGCATCAAAATAACCAAAATAACCCTTTTTAGAGTAATACTATGTGAGGACTGAGCAGTAATGATTAGCTCTTTCTTCGCAGTCTAAATTTTTGAGACATCTGATTTTTTTCTTAATCATGTCACTCAAGAACAAATACAAATGCTGCAAGCTTGTCAGGATGGACACATAACAGGAGAGAAATGAGGAGTAAAAATACTCCAAGTGTCTTCAGGAAGGATTAGGTCTATCCTGGAACAGCACACCCGTGGGATTGCTCCATATACGCAGTTTATAATCTTATTCTCAGGAAGCTGCTGAGAGATATTAGCGGGCGGGAGGGGAAGTACTTCATACTCAAGTGGCTGAATAACATTTTGCTTGTATTGAGGCACAGCCCAGAGCGGCAATTTATCCATATCAGGGCTGACAGGCCTTGGGGTTTCTTTTTCATTATTGCATCTGTTCCACTTGTGGCAGAGACACTGAACAGCATCGGCTCCCCATATATTAAGAAATGTACAAATGCAAAAGTAGACAAGGTCCATGTGCCCAAGATCTTACAGCTTGAGGAAAGATTAGTTTAGAAAAGCAGATTTTTAAAGCTAGAGACCAAAGCATTATCTTAAATGCAAAGACTCTTGCAGCTGTTGGAATCACCAGTGTTAACTGGGACATTTTTTTTCATGTCCTGGAGTCAGCAAAGGCAAGGCTGAAATGGGAAACTTGAAATGGGTCCCTTTCAGTGAAGATGTGCAGACACTTAATTGCCTGCCCAAGTACCCCCTGGGCAAAAGAGCAGGACATTGTCAGACTGACTTCATTCCCTGCACCTTCTCCTCTTCCGCCAGTGCTATAGATATGAGGGAAGATAATCAAGACAGTAGCTCTACCACTGCTCACGTCCCCCGTGGAAGAAGGAGTCAGCAAGGGGCTGCAGCAGAGCTTGCGAAAGCCCTGACCATGGCCCTGGTGTGATCACAGCATGGGAAGAGCTGTCTTACACCATGAGCTTACATCATGGTAAATGGAAAGGCAATCTGGTGCATCTAAGATCACTTTAAGTAGTGAAAAAAATTGAAAAATGTTTCAGTACAAGGTAGAGAGCTCTGTGCTGCTATCAGAAGCCCATCCTCCATTTTGTAGCTCCTCTTACCAATTCCCCTGGAAGCAAAGAAGCAGTTTATAGGATTAGTAAAAATAATTGTTTTCCAGAACTTTTTGAACCACAGTTTGCATGGGTTTTTCTAACTGTGTCCACACTTCAGCTTTTGCTGGCGTTGTTATTACAGAAGGGGCTGGGAACAGCAACATTTTAAAGAATAAAGGAGGCTTCAGTTGCAAAAGCATTTCCCACAGCTGCCCAGTTGGTACAGCACTGCCCCAGGCTGCAGTTAGGAGAGCATTTTCCGTAACAGTAAAGCTTGTTTAAGAAGCTCTTGCCCCTGGCCTGTTGTTTCTATCCTTGTGCTATATTTCAGCATCTTTGTGCTTGCATCAGTGCAACTGTTTGTTAAACCGTGCCATAATGCAAATCATGGAAATGATCTGAATTAAGAAACTGTCCAAGAAAAAATTGTGGGCTTCTGGGGGTTGTTTTTCCCTTTAATGCATGGTTGAGAAAGCCCAGCAAACAGTAGAATGATATGATGACGGAGGCAGTGAATTGCAGTGCAGGCAGGAAGAATGGTGCCTGGGAGCAGGGATTTGTCAAAAACAGCTTTGCTGCCAGAGCAACCACCTCTGTAACTGAAGTGTGAGATGCTCAAGCACCACGGGCTGTGCCCTGCCCTGATGTAGCCCTTCTGCTCATCCATCCTCCTCTCCCGCCATTTCATCCACTGTGGGTTTGGGAGGGGATGCTCAGATTCCATGAGCTAGCTGTCTTCCACCAGTTTCTTCAGGAGGTTTTATGTTTTTATTTTCACCACTCCAGGTGTTCATGTAAAAGGGAAATGGAATTCACGCTTTGGCGGTTGTGATATTTTCCTTTTCAAACTCAAGTTCCCCAAGAGAACCTTAACTCTACCAGGCCCTCAAGCCCAGCCTAATCCCACTGTAGATAATATCTATCTAATGGCCTGAAAAGGAACACCAGAAGGGTGCCAGTAAGAGCTTCTGTCACGTCAACAAGTCACCCAATAAAACCATGCAGGCAGAATTGACAAGATATTAAAAAACAACCAAACACACCCATATTTAGACCTTCTTTACACGCAGAATAAAGACGCAACAGAATGCAAAATCAGTGTATCTCCTTCCTCCACAGGTCTTCTTTAAAACTGGTATCTTGTCAGTTAGATTAGTGATGAAAAGGAAATAGAAAGATGATACCAGCTGGATTGCAGGGACGGGATAGTAAGATTCCGCTGCTTATTCATGATGGGTTAATTTGCAAGAGAAAAGACTTCTCTCTGAATGGCCCTCATGATAGTCTTGTGAGAATAAGCAACAGACAGAGTGGAGCCCATCTCGGATTTTACCAGTCAGAATCTCTCAGGGCAAAGACCTCGTATTGCGTTAAAATATTAACTTGAAAGACACAGTTTGACTCTTGCAGAAACCATATCGCATCTATTAAGCTGGAATTGCATATAACATTATGTCATTTTTATCAGTTACTTCACAACTGTGCATTTTGTTCCTGCATCCAACGCATTAAAGTTCATTAATTTAATTTCATTTTATCAAGCAGCAGCTGAACAGATGCTCAGTGAAGATGAGGAGAAGAAAACAAAAAGCTTTTTCACTCTAGGGGCTCTGCTGTATGTCATGGGTGCTTACACGGGCTCACAAATCACTGGTGATAAAATAGATGCCTACTGCAAACCAAAGACATCAGCCTGAGAAGAGGGAGCCAAAAAGCCGACTGTGTGTGACAGTAGCCAGAATGAACTTTAAACCAGTTGTTTGCTGTCATATAAAATCTCCATACTGGAGTCATAACTCTTATTATTTATTCATACTTGCAGAGTAGTGCTGCTACAGCGACTGTGAAAGAGGACTATCATGTAGAAACACCGCAGCAGGTGTGCTGGACACCCAGGCTTACAATCCAAACACGCTTACGTATTTTCACTGAACACAGAACTGCAGCATTTTCCTACACAAACAGCAGCGATACCCTTCAAAAACAAGCTTGCTTCTTTGGTGTTTTATCAGCATAAAGTGAACATGTTTTTCATATTCATAAGAAACCGGATATTTCTCTATCCAAAACCCTTTTAAGAATTCCCACCCTCATTTAACTGGCTGCAATCTGTGCAGAGGGAGTCTTGACAGGACAACCACAATGGACTAGCTATTTCTTGATATTAATATTTTCAAGAGTGACAGTTAAATATTTTCTGCCCAGCAGAAAAGGACCCGGGAGTGCTGGTGGACGGCCAGCTTAACGTGAGCCAGCAGTGTGCCCAGGTGGCCAAGAAGGACAACAGCATTCTGGCTTGTATCAGGAATAGCGTGGCCAGCAGGAGTAGGGAAGTGATTGTGCCTCTGTACTCAGCACTGGTGAGGCCCCACCTCGAGTGCTGTGTTCTGTTCTGGCCCCTCTGTACAAGAGGGACATGGAAGTGCTGGAGCGTGTCCAGAAGAGAGCTACCAAGCTGGAGAGGGGTCTGGAGACCAAGCCATATGAGGAGAGGCTGAGGGAACTGGGCATGTTTAGTTTGGAGAAGAGGAGGCTGAGGGGAGACCTCATTGCCCTCTACAACTACCTGAAAGGAGGTTGTAGAGAGGTGGGTGTTGGCCTCTTTTCCCAGGTGAATAATGACAGGACCAGAGGAAATGGTCTGAAGTTGCAGCAGGGGAGGTTTAGATTAGCTATTAGGAACAATAGCTACTTTACTGAGAGAGTGGTCAGGCACTGGAACAGCCTGCCCAGGGAGGTGGCTGAGTCACCATACCTAGAGGCATTTAAGAAACGTGTAGATTTGGCACTTCAGGGCATGCTCTAGTGGCAGAGATTGTAGAGGGTCTTTTTGTGTGTGTATGGTTGGACTTGATGATCTCAAAGGTCCTTTCCAACCATGAAGATTCTATGATTCTATGATTTCAGTTAAACTGCATCACCCTAAAATGAGATGGCTTTTAACAACTCAAGATCAAAAGCACCAGCAACAGAGAAAACCAGGAAATTTTAATTCTAGGAACGAAATTCACATCAAAGGATGCTGTGCTTCCATTTCTTCATGATAGCCTAAACAAATGAGATAAATTCAGGCCATTTGCTGCTCTGGATTTCAAACAGGATTTATTGATTTTAAGAAACTTGAGGCATTAATACATGACATAGTCTACCAAAGGTGCACCATAAGATTGTGCTTATTCTCTGTGCATGTAAGTTTCTAAAAACATTCAATTTTACTTTATTACCAGGACAGACCAAGTGTCCATCTTACTCCAAATTCAGGTCTCTGGACATGGCAAGAAACAGGTGTTTCTAAAAAGATTAAAACAGGGCAAGTACAGGTCAGTTCTTCCACTACGGAGGAACCATAAAAACCTTCTTAGTCTAGAGGCTAACGTTATTTAAAGGCTACTGACAAGCTATGAAGTCATTAATCTAGGTTGAGGGGAAGGAAAATTTTTTATACCTTTGGAAAAGTATAAAACCCACTCACATCTCAGCTTTTTGAGGATTCCCCTATAATTAGGAATAAAGGCTGGGGTCTCCACAGAGTCTGTATTTCCCAGAGCACACCACAACTAACCCATTGTGTACATTACTTGGCAAGAAATGCCTCAAGACATCCTGGGAGTTTGGAAGGCAGGCTTGCTCATCTTCAGAAATGGCACCGATATAATTTAGAAATAGCTGAGCTGTTCCAATGCCCTGTCTCTTGGCAAGGCACCGATACAGCCAGATGGCTGCTGGCAGCAGGATATCTCAGCCAAAATCAGCTGGGGAATCTCTGCTGAACTGTAGCTGAATTGCATTTAGTGCTCACATCAAAAGTTTTATTGATGACATTCAATAAATATTTTTAGGGAACACTTTAATAAACACTTTTTTATATATATATATATGTATAATTTTTGCAAATCTGACAGCAAGTATTTTCTTTCCCCCGTAGCACCAATGCCCAGGGGACCCAAAGAAACCAACCAGTGCTGCATGAGTCTCTGGCCTCACTTATCCCACAGATGCAGGAGCCATGCCATAGAGGACAGACATGGGCTGGGCATTGGGAGACCAGGATCCTTGGGTAGCTCAGCGCTGATTCATTGTGGCCTCGGGAAGCCACTCATTCTCTCTCTGCATCACTGTTTCCAGCTGGTAAGTGGAGATAATGTTGGAGATAATAACCACTTCATAAAGTGGTCTGACTGATGAAGGGAAAAACACTCATAAACTATCATGCTGAAGATGCCAAACCTAGGGAAAATACAGAGATAAACCAGATGTTATTGATGGTCTGACTGCACTTGGAAAGATTTCTTAGAGTGATGTGATCAGATATGACAGTAGACGAAAAAGAAATAAAACAGAAGCTAGTAAAATATTAGGGGTGACAACAACACAAAGCGACAACAACTAGCCTGTAGGAACAGAAAGTTGCTCGTTGCCGATGGCTGCAAAATTGGCTAGCAAAATGCCCAAGGAAATGTTGAGTAGATGAACACTCATTTGCCTTGAGTGCCTACAGTTCATCGATTTTAATTTAGCAGCATTCACAAGAAGTCATTTTTGGTTTATTCTCCCATCAATTTATTTGAACCAGTATGTCTTTAAAGTCAACCAAATGTAATAAAAGGATATTTTCCAGCATATATTGTTGCAACAAAGAAGAGAACAGTGGAACACATTTTTCCCAAACCATTTACTAGTCTCCAGGGAGATATAATTTCCTTTCAAACTGAACTACATTTCAATTCATAGGACATTTTTATTAGCCATTTTGGACTAAGTAATTGACTCTTTTGGAAGCAGTTCCCTCATTGTTGCAATATCAATTAGTCAACGAAATATCATAAGGTAAAGTGAGAAACTGACAAGATACGCATCTGCTGCTGCTCAGCACTTGAAATAAAACTCTCCTTCTTTTACTCAGCTGCTTAGCTGATACTCATAACTTCATATCACTGTATCTAAACAAGCAACAATTCCTTTCTTTATGTGGAATTGTGGAAAATACTGCTATGTGAAAAAGTCAACAAGGGCATTCCCACCCCCAGCAGGTAGGAGCATGGCGTAAAGCAGGAGGAGATTGCTGTATGCTGTGGTGAGTGGACGACTTCTGAAAGCAGATGCAGTAATTCACACTAGTCCACAGAACAGACAAGTGTTTACTTCAACAAGAAGCTGCGACTCAAGGGTGCTGGTATCTTGCAGGTTTGGGGGACAAATACAATAAATACCTGGTTCCCTTGAGATGCAGTACTCTGGATCATCACAGCTGCTGCTGATGCAGGGAAGATGAAGGTACGGTAGACAGAGCTCTTCAGAAGAAAACGAGTGAACTAACAGAAGGTGGAGCCTCTGGCCCCACCAGCTATGTCCACTGAGTCTGCTTTGTGTAACTGCAACTGCGCAAAAACACCGCTGCACACCGGGGATTTGGGCACAGGGTGATGTATGTACACTGTGCATTTTGGGTTGGATGTAGTTTCCTTTCATGCTCTGCTTTGAAAGAACTTACTATGCTGGACAGTTAAGGAGTATAGGAAAGTTCGCACTTAATGGCTGGTTGGCTGTCGCTGCTTGCTTTTATATTCATTCCTCTCTTGTCAAGGAAGGATCACTAGCACGTGCTCGGCAGAAAATAATGTAATCAACGTCATGTTTTGAAAGATTGAATTGCCACTTTGTTGGGAAATATCAGAAAAAAATAATCTGAAAATCTGAAAATACTCTTGGGCACTGGAGTGCATAAACTGTATTACAAAGGCCAGAAAGAAAATGATACGAAACCTTCATTGTTGCAGACTGGACTGAATCACCAATATTCGTGTGACATGATATGACATGACATATGACTGTTACCAACTGAAATCTGATTAGCAACTTCAAGTACAGTAGCTTTTTAGAGCTGTATTGAAACAATGAGGAAGAATTAAAGATCCAGGCAAAGTTTCACAAAGGAAATAATTTCCTTTTAATTGAAACCATAAGGGCATAGTTTTGGATGCAGTGAATGCTCTGGAGCTCTTTGCTTCATTGGAACCCAAGTGATTCTAAGCATATTATTACATGAATATATTGTACTACATCCCTCACTTGAAAAAAAAAGGCATGGAAAGGCAACAGAAAAATACATTTCGCTCATCCCCCCCCACTCTGAATGTGACATACCAGCAAGCTTTTGGCATGGCAGCATATATTAATGCTACACATCTATATGGGAATCATAGACCACATTTTTATGTTGCAGTCTTAGCCAATGTTTCCTTCTTGTAAAACATCCAATGGTTCTGGTAGAAGCTTCATTACAAAAGATGCATTGTTTCCACTGAGTTATATACTAAGAATAATCAGGCAAAATTGTGATATTAACCCTAATGGAAACAAGACATCCCTTATTATTTGCTGTTGACGAAACTTCGTGATTTGAAGAGCCCCCAAAGAACTATGATTAGCTTCAGAAAGGCAGAGAAAATAATATTAATGTCTATGTCTTCATTTTGCAAGCTGCCTGGTCTTAAAGAGATCCTCAGCAGAGGCAGAAACTCTGACAGCTGCACGTCTTTGCACAGGGGAAGGGATGAGAGCTGGGGAGCGGGGCAAGGCAAGTGCTGCAGTGGCATTTTGCCGGCTGGGGACATGGTGACTGATGGTCTGCAAAGTACACACTGATCACATGAGATTTTTTTTCTTTCCAGTCGCTAAATGTCATGAAAATAAGCTTAAACACTTTAAATAGTTTCCGCACATCACTTTACCATTGCTGTGGTTACCTCAGGTATGTTCTGTGATCACAGATTGAATGTTCTGGTCAGCTTTAAGTGGAAGAACAGACAGCAGGGCTCGATCAAAAAATAAAAGTGGAAGCACTTGCGTGCATGTGTGGCTGAATCGCATGGGGTTTTTCCACTGAACCCATAGTATAACGGTGTTTACGGACTTCTTACAGGAGTATGGACAGGAAAGCAATGTCAACAGGGAAAATGTGGTCACGCAAGTACTATCTCGGCAGAGTTGCCCGGGGGGATGCACACAATACAAGTGGTGCAGCCTGGGCAGGTCCAAGTGCCATGCATGGGAAGCAGAATCACTTCTTTTCTTCCACACTGTTCATTAAAAAATGAGATTCTTAATGAGATTTCATCTAATAAATTATTACACTCTTTCCTAGCTTAAAACAATAAAGGTACATCGCTTGTCCACATAAAGCTGTTAGCGTGAACTCATTTGTGCTGTCAGAATCCAAAGCTGGCTGGGGAAGGTAGCTCTCCTTGCTCGGAACAGGAGAAACTGCTGTTTTGTGAGTAATTTGGGATGCAGAACAGCAGAGAAGAAGTCACGCTCTCCTTCATAAAAAGTTAGGTGAGCACATACATGTATGTGTAAATAAAGCAGTCACATAAACTAAGACTTTACTCCGTGCCCAGTTAATCAGATCACAGTTTTAGGGAGACAGTTCCTTTGTAGTCAAAGAGGAAAGGGGTGTTAAATAATAATTTGGTTTTATCCAAATCATCCGCTATCATATTGTAAGAATTACAGCTGAGATCCAATTCAACAAGTTTTCCAACAAGTTTCTATGATGCTGTGAAGCTATCAAAAGCACATAATGATTTTTGAGTACACAGGAAATATTTGTAAGCATAAAGTTTAGCAAACACTTAAGCAACATGTGATTTTGCACTATAACTTGCGTAACTGCTCCACACCATGTAATAACGAGTTCTGACAACCCCTTGTCAGATAGTACCTGTGGCACACATAGCACTATATGAAAATCATACAGATTATCTGAATTGTGTTAGGCTATAATTGATTAAACAGAGCATTTGTTACCATAGTATAGATACTTATTAATATTTTATTCTGATGTTGCCTTTCCTGTAGAAAAAATTTAAAAATAAGGTGATTTTAGAATGAAAGGTACATATGGGCAATAGCTGAATTACGTAATACAGACAGGTAACTGACTTTTGGATAAAATATTTTGAGAACAGATTTTTAGATGCTGAAGGGGCAGAAAAAGATATGTTTGAAACTCTAGCTTGAAAAGTCTGCCATTTTCTAGGCTTATCACAACCCACTCTGCTTCTGGAGACCTTCACAAGTGGCGGGAAAGGCAGTGGTGAGGGAGATGCCTTCCCGTCCCTTCCCATCCCCAGCCTGGGGTAGCAGGAGCTGTGCTAGGAAGCTGCCTTTGAAGAAATTCCCACTGCAGGGAGGGAGATTATGTTGAAACCTCCCTGCACACAGTGTGACTGTTCACCAAGGACAGAACATAATTGCTGGCAAAACCCATGACCTCTGCCTAAAGACGGAGTTATTACAAAGCTCAGCCTGATATCCCCGTACTGTCTGTGCAAATAACAAAACGACAACAAACTCGAGGCAGCTCTGAGACGGGGTTCCCAGTGCGACCAAATCGAGGTGCTGGTCTTAGGTTTCTTTGGGCTGCAGTAAATAGCACTACATCAATTCTTTTTGCTTTTCAGGCTGCAAAACCACTGAAATGCACCTAAAGATGGACATTACCACCTGCTTATTCTAGCTTGGCTAATAAGTTGGCTGAGACATCCCTGTGTCTGGGTGGGGTGCAGGCATGTTTCAGCAGGAAAACCATTTGGGCCCGATCATGGCTTTCTCCTGCACTCCTCTGCCTCTCTTGCACAAAGCAGGGCTGTTACGGAGAGAGAAGTGGGGCAGGCAGGACTATGCAGGCACACATGAACAATGCCTTAACAAGAACAAAAGCAATTTCAAATCCCACCAGTTTGTGAGATTACTTAAGACATTTGACTGAATGTCAAAAATGTTCAATGAATCGTTTCACCACCCAGATCTTATTTCTAGGCCCTCATTTGAAAAAAGAAAAAAATAATCCTGAAACTTAGTAATTAACTACTCGATTTCAGGTTTCCTCAAATATGTGTTTATAATTCCATTGTGCAAAGGTGACCCAAAGCAATAAGTCTTTGAACTGGTTAACTTCAATCTAGAGAAATAACCGTTCCAAGTCCAGTTAGGACAAAACTTAAAACCTCACATCCAGCTTCTGGAGCCTTCCTAATGCCCCTGTTCTGCCCTGACATTTCCACGGATGACTGCAGGCATGTTTCCCACACCTATTTGGTTCGTGCCCAGCAGCTCCACAGAACCGATCACCTTTCTTCCAAACGGATTTGGTCCGCCGGGCGCGGACTTTAAAATAAAGTGTGTGATGCCATGTGTGCCATAAAGAAGCACGACAATGTGATTCACATGCTGCCTACAGATTTTCCGCAATGTCTGTGTATTGTAGGGCTTGTACTGCTTCATATCATTTGGAGGAACTTTCAGAATAATGATTTGGCATGTGCAACTGGTTTTTCCGTTTCTGTCATTAAAGCTGCTTTCAGGGCCACGCTGAAATTGCAACAAAAGGCTTTCCCACATCGCAAATCACTGTAGTACTTGGTGTGCACTATATCAATAAAAAGATTAGCTTACTTATAGGAAAAGGATGACAAAGTCCACAATTGTCCAAGCCATGAGAAAAATGAGGTTCTGTTTCAACTAAACCAGCTAGTAACAATGTCACATTTTAACCCTCAGCTCCTCAGGTACAGTACAAGGCTCACAAGTGGATTTTATCTTATGTGCAGCATTAAATTAGTGCCATTAACCTTGTAGGTCAGCTCTTTGAAGTCAAGCAGGCATTTTGCTATTGATTTCCATGGAGCCAGGATTTCATACTTATTTCCACTGCCTATTTATTTCAAAGCATCAGGAAAATTTTCTGCTTAGAAGCCCAGAAAAAAATGTGAAACAGAAGGATATTAGAAGAGGGATTTCTCCCTTAGTGTGAATGCAGCATCTGCCAGTACCATCCCAACTGACAGCAATCTATGCAGACTCTGAGACAGCCCTACAGGGACTGGCAGAAGTATTTAAAATACTTACAGAAATCGATTCTAATGGCTTTCCAGGAGTGGAGAAAGAAAGAGACAGGCAGACAAATGACTCAAGTGAAGTTGAAGCAAACAGAAGTGGGGCTGAAGGAGGGCAGAAGAGACTGGACTTAAAGCTGGATTCGTGGTGCACTGAAAAGATGGAGAAACTACCATACATATCCCTGTTCAAATCCAGGTTTTTAAGGTTCCTCAGAACAAAATTTGACTCAGCCAGGTAGAGGAATTTGAGAGAGGTAATTCATTTTTTGTTCCCATGCGCTGGAAAGGGAAAAGCACCAGGCTCCATGATTTTATTAGTTAAGCATTTTAAGGAGTGCCAAGAGTTGATAGCAAATTTCCAAAAGGCCTGGCTTCTGTCATGAGGAAATCATATTGTGTAAAAAGAGAAATAGCCAGCAATGAAAAAAAAGTGTCAGGAGTCGGAAAAGATACCTGGCCAGGGACTGGTGATGGCGAAGTGCACATTAAGGAGCTACCGGTGAAGGGTTTTCCTGGACGGCAGAGTGGGAGAACCACAGCAAACCACAGGGCTATGGACATGATTACCAACATGTAAGAATGGACACCTTACTGAAATGGTGCACAGCAAACACAGGACAAAACGATGGCTCTTTACGTCAGAGAGCTTCCAGTCTAATCATACCTGTGGGTAACACCTAATCCAAAAGACTCTACTCCAAATGCTCAGGGGTTGGACTAGATGAGTTTGATAGGTCCCTTCCAACCCAAACTACTCTATGATTCTATGATCATACTGGAGCCCAAGCAGTCATGCTGCCCCCGCCTGAGTCCTTTCCGAACATGTTAAACAGCAGTTCCAACCAACTCAAAGTGATTACACAAATGTTTATTTCTGCATATAAGGGAAAGACCTGTATCTAGTGAGCATGTAAAAGAGCCTTACAGGATGCTCGAGAGGGTTTGTATACAGTCTTCTGCTCCTTCTAAAGGAAAACAATTTTACAGCCTTTTTTCTTTGGTATTTCCATAGTCCCTGGGCTAATTTTTAATTTGTAACCAAGGACTTGAATTTGCTTGGAACAGTCAAAATAGAAATTCTTATTTCTCCGTGCATTTCCTTCCAGGCAGTCTACACAAACCCAAGTGGAATTCATTGTTTTAATGAGAAGAAAAGGGAACAGCATTTCAGCTGCCTGGGGGGGATCCTCACTATGTAGTAAAATGCACTACACAGCATCAGGCCCTCAGGTTCCTTATTTTTTGTTTAGAAATGTGAATATGATTTTTTTTTTAAAGGAATGGTACCCCACTGCAGAGACGGTGATCAGAGGAAGCCCAAGGCTCTCAGAGCAATCATGCATGTTGAAGAGGAACGGCGGATTGTCCCTTTTCCCGGCTGCCTGTTGCGATTCAGAATCTGATTTGTTGAAGTTCCCAAGCTCTCAGTCATGAACCAAGTCAACACAAGCTGTGCTTTGCACATACATAGTACAGTCTGATGCCAAATGATAAAAAATCAAGGTCCTCGTATCTCAGGTAGGTGGTCCAAATTCAGCAGATAGTCTCTGACCTCAGTCTCTGTGCCTTAGCTTCCCAGCTGGAAAATGGCTATTCCCCACCAGGAAATCATTTTGCTCAATACAAATCAAAACATCTTGTGCATACTTATGATCTTTTATGATTTAATAAGAAAGTATAGACCAATGAAATCTTGCATTTCAGGTTCATATTTAACATGGCAAAATGAAATAGCTCCAATTTTCCTTTTACCTTTTTTCTTGCAGAAACTATTCACTGACCTCAGCACAAACTAGTGAACTATTCCATGTCCTGAAAATGCATTGCAAAGAAGGAATTATGCATCATAAACATTTATTTTAATATTGCAGGTAACATGTTTACGTTCCGTTTCTTAACACTGTTTTTTCAGCAGGGACCTTCTGTTAAAAGCAATAAAATACCACCATTGGGCAGCATCCTTGTGACACTGGTGCAGTTCCTCAGTGACAGCTGGACTTGGTACATGGTTTTTAGCCACCTGAGAAAATGAAGCAGTAGTGGCAGGCCATTAGCCCTAATACAGAGGAGGAAAGTAGCAGAGCATCTAGTGCTTTGCGTGAGGATGTCAGACGAATTATGAGACTAAGCAATCTTTGTTTTGTTTCTCAAGGGAAATGTGCTATAGCCCACTTCAGCCGGGGCTTGACCCCTTCTGCTCCAGGCTGCCTTTTCCCTGACTGTCTCCTCAAGCGTCTGCTGACCACAGCCCTGCTTCCCAGGACCCAGTCTGCCCAATTTGCAGTCCCAGCATCTCCCATCTGTGCCTCCTGTCCCCATCTCTCTTTTTCTGCCAGTTCTCCTCTTACCTAGCCATCTTAACTTGTCCCTAACCAGTCCCTTTAAAGCCAGGGTTTAGCGCATCCCTAAAAAAAGCCACAGAGCTGTCCCTGAGATGCAGAGTGGTGAAACTCAGGAAAAGAAAACAGGGAAAGGCAAATAGTTATGGGGACGACAGCAAAAATGCAGGAGGAGGGGGCAGCCTATGTGTCTCCTCCTAAGGCAGAGGATTAGCACAACAACCCACATGAGACCAATGTCCTGAAAAAGTCCAGGTTTGGCTGTTGTCCAAGGACACAGTGTAGCAGCTATACGCACGGCAGAAGGAGAACACCCAAATAAAATAATTGCTGTGTGTCGTTACTGTCCTTTCCTGGATCCTTTCATTGTCCCAGGGACACGTACAAGGTCCTTTCTTCCCTCCGCACTCGGCTGCCCAGCTGGACCCCATGGCCTGTCCTGCTTCCAGAGTCATGCTCAACACAAGGACGAGTTTGCTCCTCCACTGAATCATAGCCATCTTAGCAGCAAACACATTGCATTGAATTTCTTTCCTGCTTTTGGGGGCTTGCCCGCACCGCTTCTGGGGTGGGATGCTGTGAGCAGGGCAGCCTGAGGCGGGTGTGGAGGAGGATGCAGAGGTCCAGGAGGGCTGGGGACCGCTTCAGCATGGCCAGCCACCCCGCACACGCCAGACACAGCACGGAGGGCACTGGAATCTCAGACAAAATGTTACTGGTTTGGAGTTTGCTTGCTTGTTCTTTCAAGTGGCAAAGGAATACATTTTTTTCCATGACTCCCTTGCTACGGGAGCTGGATTAGTTTTGAAGAGACAATTCTTTTAGAGACAAGAAGCCAGCTTGAGGCAGTCACCAGCCGGGAAAATTTCTGCACCAACAGTTAAGCTTATAAGCATGAAAAACAGCCCTACAATTAGGACTAGGAGGTGCCTAAACAGGCAAGTGCCTGCAGTCGGCCTCACAGGGTTTGCTATCAGCCCCGCACTTACTGCTGTTTGACTTGGGATATCTCTTCCCCCCCTCTCATGCCTACCTTCTTAGGGGCTTTTTAAGGGAGTTTATCAGTGGCTCGTTTGGAAAGTCAAATAAGTTATGTCAATCGGTCCCCCCTGCCCAGCTATTAGTGACATTTTTGAAGAATTCCATTAGTTTCATTAGACATGATTACTTTTCCACTTAGATGTAATGTTCCTGTTCTGTATAAGAGTGATATTTACTGATGCTATTGTACTTTTAAGTTAGGAAGGTTTTCTGCGTTGGCAGTGTGTGAGCGTGCACACTTTGGCAGGGTTCAATGCATACAGAGATGAGGGCACTGTAAATACCTAGGCAAATTAATAATGTAGCACCGAAGAGGAACACAAGTCAGTTAATATTAATGCTAATATCAAAAGCGTCTAGGGCAGCAGACAAGACAATTTTTCTCTTTGTCAGGAATAAAGGGAGATCAGCAAGGGCCATGTATGGATTGCATAGCTTGGCTTTAAAAACGCTACATAATTTGAAAAAAAAAAGCCATTCTAGTTCCTCCTCTTTAAAGAAATAATCAATGCTAGTTCTCTCTCTCTGACTTAGTAAAGAAACTAGAGTTACGCCTTTAAACCAGGGCTGTCAATTTATGTTGACAGACCTTGATGAATATAATTACAGAGCACCTAACCCGAGTGGCAGCTGAGGGGGAGAAGTTAAAATGAAAACCTAATATTGGAAAAAATTGATCAGCCTTCTTTCCTTTTCTCTCTGGAGCCTGTTCAGAGCTCATTTATTGGAAAGACTGATGGCAGCGCGGAGACTGTGGGACTAGCCCGGGCTCGCTGTGCAATGCACTTAAATGATTAGGGAATATTGGACACCTTCGCTGGAGTCGGCTGTTTGTCCTCCCGTCTGGGAGCCGCGGGGTGCTGCCCGCCAGCCCTGCACCAGGGCAGCCCCGCGTGGAGCCACTTAGTGCTGCTGATGGCGCGGGAGCCCCCCCTGATCGATAGCCCCGCTCCTCCGCTGCCTTGGCTAAGAGCTGGAGAGACTAGTTGGTGCATACGTGATGACTAGAATTTAATTATATATCAGATTGATTTTCAGTTACAACTTCAAGGAGCTGCTCGCCAGCATTTCAAGTTCGTGAGAAACACCCCGCGTCTCCTTTCTGAATTCTTTTCTCCCCGTATTCCTGCGCTATGTGGAAAATTTTACTGACTCTCTACCTTCAGCTCTCTGTCTGGGGATAAACAGCTTCAAAGTTTCCAGTAATAATGAGAAGATCAGCTCTATCTGAGTCTGAACCTATTCAAAGCTGGAAGAGGAATTTTGAGATGTGGAATAAAATTAAAAGGTCTAGTTATAATGGTGATTTTTTTTTTTTCTTTAATGTAAGTTTCCCAGTGCTGAGTTAAGAAGCAGAATCTACCTTCAAATTGAGTTTTTTTGACCCTGGGCATAGCACCAAAGGGGTCTGAATTCAATCCAGTCTGTAGAAATGGGAATCTGTGAGTAATAAAACATTCTCATTTCATAAACCCATCTAAACCTGGTCCTGGATGAAACTGGGAATATTCTTCATACAAGAGCAACCAAGTACATCAGAATCCAAAAGTTTTCATTAAACCCTTCTAGATCAGTTTTATTTCTTTTGGATGTTCTTATGGCTGTTAACGTCAGATATTTTAATAATACTTTCAACAAAGTGCAATCACTATGTGAACTGTATACTGGGTAACTACATGAAAAAATGAAGATGGAGCTGGATTTCAGGGGAAAAAAATATCAGTTGAATTTCAGTGATGGGTATGATGTGCTTACTCCAAAATAGGGAGAGAAAATTTACCAGTGGACTCATACTGAAATATTTTAGAATTATGTAAAGTGGAAATCTTCAGAAAAAAAGAAAATACAAAATTTTGAGTGGCATTAAAAATTGATTTGGTGTGGACAGGAAAAGAAAACCCTGAGCAAATGAATAAAGAGCAGGAAAACAGTAGCAATCAAAGGACTAAAGCTTATATCTGCTGGGACTGGCAATGTCTTTGCTCATGGTGTGGGCAAATGTGTGTGACACAGCCATCTCCATGTGCACCACTGGCTTTTCCAGTGTATGGCATGTAAGCTCCATCAGGTAGCCATGACATTGAGTGCTGCAGATAAAAGAGCAGCAACAGTGTCTGCCCGAAGGGCTGCGGGAGGGATTGCAGCCTCCTTGCTGCAAGCACGGCTGCGGGCTAACACCCCACTTGGCCGGCTACCCCGTCTGCCCTGTCCATGCATAGCAACACCAGGTAAATACAAAACACCTTTTAGAAGGTACATCACTACATGCATATGAATAGGTATATGCTATATACATTAATAAATTAGTCCTGACTTCTGTAGCAAAGCCTCTGATTTTTATAGAATAAAATTTTAACCTGTTTTTTTCCAGGAAGCTGTACTGGAATAGAGATATGACTAACAGTAAGTGAAGGTGAAGCCATCCTTTAATAAATCTGTAAACTGCTAAATACATCCATTGTCCAGATCCATTTGAATAGCAGTATTGCTGTAATGTGTTCTTATTTAGATTTTCTTCATTTTCTGAAAAATTTGCATGGAAATCTTGACAATGTGTTGTGTGTAAAATCCAGCCCTTTTCTCCTATCCAATCACAAGCACCTTTCTTGAGACATCCAATCTACCATGCAGATATGGTTCCCTTTGACTGTTTTGAAACTGCCACCTGGTTCCCCCTCCATGTTCTCATGATAATCATGATTTTATTTACTGTATTATACCTCCCCTTTTACCTTCTTTCTAAAAAGAATAGTCCTAGCTGAATTACCATCTCTTTTTCAAGCTTTTAATTACCCTTCTTTCCCTTCCACCTACGTTTTCAAGTTCTGTTGTATCCTTTTTGATCAGTAGGAGAACAGGTTTGCACATGATGTTCATGATCCAGGCACACCTTGTATTTATTCTATTTGATGTTGATAATTCCTGGTTTTTCTCTGCTCCCTTCCTAGTAATTCCGAATGTTCTATTTACTTCTTGTGATTGCTCCTATCCATGAAGTTGATGTTTAGATAAAACTACTTACTGGAACTAACTTTCCTAAGGATTATAGAATAACAGAAGAGCTCAGGTTGGATTGTGGGAGGTCATCAAACCCAACGGCCTGCTCAAAGCCATGAGGTATTGGAAGACTCCCAAAGCCATCTCTTCTCCAGGCTAGCTAGAGAGATAGATATATAGACCCCAAACTCCAGCCTCCCCGATCTCCTTGCAGGGCAAGTGCTCCAGATGCCACCATCCTGGTGGTCCTCCACTGGACTCACAGTTACCAAAGCCCTTCTTATACTGGTGGCCCAAAACTGGACACAGCATTCCAGGTGTGGTCAATTAAGTACAGGGGAAGCCTCACCTTCTTCATCCTGCTGGCTATGCTGCACTAGCTATTTATACAGTTATTAATACAACCCAGCCTCCTGTGCGTGTCTTTTCACTTGTCAGGATTACAAAGTTCAACTATCACTTTGTTGCCCAGTCACTCAGCACTGTGAGATCCCCCTACGCCATGCCAGTAAAGTTTGCTTTCTCTAACACGATCCCATCAGTGAACATTGTCATCAGCCCATTTCTCCAGGTTGTTTCCGAATATATCGATGCATTCTGATTCAAGTACCACAACAGTCTGGCAACTGAGTTTATCCTGTTTCAAAGTTTTGCAACAGAAGCAACCATACCTTCAGCTAGAAGGCATGATTAGCCTCAGCCTTTCAAAAGCCTCAGCATCCTTCGAAGTACTTACCATATTCTCAATCCCTACTGACTGCATTCTTGTTTTAAAGTGGGCCCAACAAGCGCACAGAGCATGCCTCTGTAGGCAGCCCCATTGCAACCATGGAGAGGTGTACAATAACCAGCATTATAGCTGGCGGTA